>JAENHJ010000539.1:3820000-4477500 GCA_025330945.1 Mucuna pruriens | reverse complement strand
TGCTTGCTTAAAGAGACACCCTACTGGTCCGTCATAATCATAGTGTTCGAAGCATATTACATAGTGAAATTCAGCACTAATCATTACATAAGGTGTATCACTTAACATGTGCATGAATGAATCCTAAACAAATTGTATCCCTACATTTTTTTGGGCTACATTGGTATTCCTGTTTCATCAAAGATTTTTTGGGGGGCTGGTACGTGATACGATGATACCTCATACCTACCCACAAGTGTAAAATATAGTGCTTTTTATTTAGTTTGTGGTAGTAATACTAAATAATATCTGATTGCTAGAGTATGTTGGAAGCACATCAATGCCTTTGGAAACTGTTTATTTAACAACAACAACAAATTTAAACGATATTTTAATTTCCAAATAACGACTTACTAAAATGTGTTAGTTTGAGTTGATGGGTTTAGATCTCTTAAATTTACAATAATTCTACGTTTAATTGAGACTAATTTTTATGTATAGAAAGTATTATGGTGCAGAGCTCCTACTTTAACACACTTAATATACAGTGTATCTTAAAAGATTAATTTCTCCCTATTGATCAATAGAAGAAAAAAACTATTCACGTAATTTTTAATTACATGAAGTCTTTCTTAAAAAATAAAGAATTTAGGATTATTCAAACTTCTATCACTACAGGGAAAAATTGTCTGATCTGAGTTTATTTTTAACTTCTGTATGTGTGTTTGATGTGAGAAAAGAAAATTTGCACTCACCTTTCTTAAAATTTTCTTAAATTACATTTATATTTTTTAATTTTGAAATAAATAATAATCTCTCTTATGTTTTTAATAAAATAATACATATACTCATTCTTTAAGATTATATAAGAAAGGAGAATATTTTTTAAAAATTAAAAAATATTAATATCATTTATGAACATCTCCATCAAAATAAATGCAATTCTTCCTTATTTAATTGAAGGGGCTCGAACTGATATGCATTGCCAAACCAAAATACATGTACCAACCTAGTATAGCAGTGATTGGTACCTAAGTGTAACTAGATAGGCTCTTCGCATCATGATTAGGTTAGTTGGGAAATTTTTAAATAATTAAGGTTATGTGTGTTAAGGATATTCTGTAGTTATTAACTCTAACCAAATGTCAAGATCTAAAATTAAATTTTTTATATTTATATAGAACTAAAATATATTTAAACATATAAAAAATAATTGACTCCATATTATTATTATTATTATTATCGTGTCATTTTATTTTTCCTTTCTGACCACAATAATTGATTGACTTACGAATTGAGAAAAAAAAAGGAAAAATTGTTTTGAAAGAGAGAAAGTATTTTTGGTAGGCTTTAAAGAAAAAAGTGATAAGTAGATTATGTGATTTGGCTTTAAATTTTGATTCTGATATTTTAAAACTAAAAACTACAAAAATTAGAAACTAATTTTAATTTTTAAAACTTTTAAACTCTAAACCGATAATAATACCAAACAAGACCTAAATACTATTACTCAAGTCCGAATATATATAATAGATGACCGGTAAAATAAATCAATTAAAATTAAAAGAGGACTCTTTTGTAATTAGATTTTTTTTGTCTCCTTTATTTTATTTTTCTTGGTCTCTAATTAGTTTGATAAATAAGATTTGAATATGTTAAATTATTTAATATGTGATATAAGGTTATTTTTAATTATCAGTAATTTTTTTAAAATATTAAAATTTAATTTATAAATAAAAAATTAAAAGGAATAAGAAATTAATAAAAATATCTAAAACCTTCTCATTGAAAAAAAAATCCTAAAATCTCCCTCGTTAAAAAAATCTCTTTTAAACACTCTAGGTGAAGATAAAATATATATTACGTTTCAACAAATTAAAATGTATTAAACCAAACCAAATTGCATTGTATCATATAATTGATAGTTTCTAATAAAATAAAAATTTGAAAGATAAATCTTTAACATATCTCTAATTATTAAAAATTTAAAATTAATTAATTATATTAACTTTTTAAAAATTAATATTTCAGTTTCTACCATATACATAGTAAATATTTATTTTTATATAACTAAAATTTATAATAATATATTTTTAATAATTAAATTTTATTATAATAAAAAATTGTAATATATAAATATTTTTTACTAAATAAATCGTATTTTATATTTTTGATAAATATTTTATATTATGATGTAATATTATTTTTAAATATTGATAATTTATTTTAAAATATTGAAATTTAATATAAAAAAGAAACTTCTTTTAAAGAGATAAGCGACTAAGAAAATAAAAAATACAAATATTCTAAACATATAAATTTGAATAGATATATTCAATGCCAGTATTTTTAGCTGTAACTTTTTAGTGAGAGTAATTTTAGTTTTTTTGTTAATAAAATATTTTTAAGAATTTTTCTTAATCTCTTATTTCTTTCAATATATCAATTTTAATATCTTTACTTTTAAATTAAATTTTAATATTTTAAAATTTTATCAATAATTAAAAATAGCATTGTATCATAATTTATATTATTATAAATTTTAATTATAATATATTATATATTCATAAATATTTATTTATTATAAATTTTACTTATATAAAATAAATATTTATTCCTTGCGATGCATAGATTAAATACTAATAAATATAAAATGAGAGTGGTTTGAGATGGTTAAAAAAAATGGACTTGTTAAATTAAATTAAATTTAAAATTAAAACTAAGAAGTATATTTAAAAAAATAAAAAATAAAATAAAATTATATACTCAACGTATGATATTAAAATATGACATGTGACTCAATAAAAATGATATATAATAATTTTAAAAAAGACTCTCATTTAAGAAAAGTTCTTAAAAATATTCTTATTAAAAAATATTTCTTAAAAATATTATTGATCGACGAAGATTTAGATTTATAACATAGGAGTGGCTATAATAAAAATCAATCAAAATCTCTACAATAAAATTATTTTTTTAATTTCTTTATAAAATGTCACTAAGGTAGAACTTTTTTTTTAGTGATAACGTTGGAATAAGTCTTCACTTGTATATCTCTTGTAACAAATTTACGTCGTTGTCGTTGGTACATGTAGTTGTCGTTGGTATGAGTTTTTTTACGAATTGGTATAAGTATTGACCTGTGTATCTTTTCCATAGATTTTATAATGCCGTTAACATATCATGAAACCTTCTTTAGTGACAAATGACGAAGTTGTAGAGTTATAAACATAACTTGTCACAACAACTCCAAATCTCATTGGTATATAACATAATTTGTCATAGCAACTTTATTTGTCATTGGAATAAATATATTTTCTCCAACGACGTAAAATGTTATTGCGATAAGATTGTCTTTTGTAGAATTTGAATGTTATTGGAAAAAGTCGTTGCCAAATATTTTAATTCTTGTAGTGATTACTTTTTTTTCCAATTCAATCAAACAAATAAAATATTGTCAATCAATTTATATTAGAGACTAGCAATTTTAGAAAATCGAACAATCTAATAAGACATACTACGTGCATTACTACTTTACTAGTACTAGCCATTCGTTTTTCTATTTTGGTACTCTTCAAATCGAAATTGAAAAAACGACATAAAAGATTAACTAAGCAAGAAAGGCGTATACAAGTAAGCATCTTTGTTTTATTGTTTAAATATAAAAAAAGGATGACTCTATATAAAATTTATTTTTGTCTTACTTTTTTTTTTTTTTACCTTTTTTGGTATGTGTATCTAAAAAATTCACTGATTAACCCATTCAGTGATGATCTGGAAGAAGATCTCATTTTCATGCTAAGGTTCGTTTCAACCAGGATTCCAGAATCTATGAGATGATATGTTCGCAATCAATGTGAAATGAATATTTTTGTTTGAAATGTTATTGTTTTCTCGTTGGCTTTGTTTTTTGGACCACGTGATTTGATTGCTTTGGGGGGCTGGCTGATTTGGATCCCCAAAAAGATCTTCAATATCTAGAAACAGTCCCCCCCCTACTCACCAGTGCAGTGCACGGCATTGTCTTACTTTGTTTCATTCCTTCTATTAGCATTAACTAGCATGCCAAAACTTGTGTCTTTGTATGCACTCAACCAGCAAAACAACGACTAGTAAAATTAAAAAATAACCACAAGTTCCACTTTTGACAAAACGACAAGGGGACAACCCCCTCGCCCCTTTTCGTATATGTCTATGTATATTGGTGAAGATTTATATGTATGTGTCTGTGTGTGAGATATGGCTTTACTTTACTAGAGTCGTTTACAAGGATCATCCAGAAGCAGAAATTTTGGCATGAAAGCTAGCTTAGGTTCATTGTATTCTATCTCATGAGTCATAATACTAGAAAAAGTGTGTCAAACTAAGACATATTGCTATTCTCGTTAACTTGAATATGAATTTTACCAAACATTTCAAAAGATGGTACTACCGATCAAGATATTAAATTTTGATACGACATATATGTTAAAAAGAAGAGGATTTAATTTATTAATTATGCCAAGGCAACCCTTTTACACTTTTGTTTTTGCCCCCTTCTTTTGAAGGAACAAGTATGAGAGATGTTTGTTCGTTTCATTAGGTAGAAAACCTAATATCACTGTTTTAACATGAGGAAAGTTATGCATTCTGTTGTGGCCATCAAGTCCAGAATGTGAGTATCTGTATATATCTCCAACCAGAGTTAGTAATGAACCCTTAATTAGCCTTGTAAGTCTTTTTTTTTTTTTTTCTTTTTTGGCATATTTTTTAGTCATGCATGCACATGTATCGTCAAAATTACAATCTTCAATAGGAAGCATTAGTAGAATATGGTTCCACAGAGCCTTGCATGGTAGAGGGTCTTGTTATCAGCTGATAGCTCCTCTTACCTGTGATATCTATAGGTCAAAGATTGTTCATTGAACGCCCTTTTGTTCTTAGTCAAATTTGTATATAGAATTCTTAGTTCAGGAACTGAGATCACTTATTTGTCTTTAGCTAATTTGTTTAGTTTAACCAGTAATCGACAAAAGAACAATTTGATATGCATATATTATAATTTATGTATATGTTTCAAAATTATATCATGACATTCTGTATACACTATATATCTTTGTCCCTTTGCTAGCATATATATATAAACTCGATCTTATCACCAACAAAATTATAGTCTATAATGCATGTACATGGCATGCCGTTGTTTTCTTCCCATATTTTTATACGATATATGCATGCCAGGGTGCTTGTAATATTTTTTACTCACATATAATATCATGTAAGGCAGGGCAAGAACAATTGGTCAGTTAGGTATATTTAGACCAGGGCCAACTAATTATTAATGATAATGAACATTCTCCTTAATTACCAATCTAATAATGGCACGGAGTTGGGCATATTTATTTTATTTGGCTTTGAACAAATTAAATCTTATAGAGAAAATAATACCATGGAAACGTGTTTAAGTGACTTGTAACTGTAGTGAGACAAACACATTGGTGGGTATAATTATAGTTTCATTTCCCTGCTTGACTTTTTCATTGATTACATGTTGCTTTAGATGCTCACAGACAAAATCTTGGCCTGAAGAAAATCCGGTGTGATGTCTCCCTCCGTTCCCATTAATTGTTATTACCCTTCCATAATCAGAAAAGTTGAATGCAAAATAGTTTGATGAATGACAAGTTCTCTGATCCCCAAAACATATCTTAAGAGATCCTTTTGATAATTACCTAATTTTGACTCGCCTTCATCCTTAAAATAGGAAATGCCATTATAAAATGGATGTGGGGTACGTAATTTATATATTACTTGACGAAACTTGACCAATGTTGACAATCAACGGCCAGATTTCACTAATCCCATTTTGGTCCCTGCAAAGGCCCACTAAATGGTACAAATCTGTGGGTTCAAATGTTCAATTGCTGGGAATCTTCGTGATCATGATGATTCATACACAATCACAAGAAACACGTACGCAAATATTAATTAATTTCCTTTCAATAGTTTCCTCACAATTCACATGAAACTTCATACTCTATTATCCGATTTCATATTCCATCGTATCTTTGAATTTGACATTTTGCCACCCCCTTCTTTGTTCAATATAATTAAGATCTAATTTTTCCTTCTCATCTTACATATATATAATTTTTTAAATTATATTATATATTATACCTGCAAAGTATTTATCAAATTTATTAATAATTCATTTTTATTAAAAAAATTTGATTAACCACTTTAATTTAGATAAAAATTTCTTTTTCCAATTACATTTTTTTATCTATAAAACTTAAACTTAAAATCTTATTTAAAAAATTCAATCCCAATATAATGTTGGTAGTATATAATTTTTTTGCAACCCAATATATATTTTTTACTTTTTACATTTACCTTCCATTTTTAATTTTTGTTTCTTATCGCATCACCTCTTAGGTGTACACTTTTTCTCATTTCTTTCTAATTTCTGTCTTCCACAGTCCATCCGATATGTACACAGGCCCAAGTGTGCAAATTAAATCATTTTTGTATATTTCCAACCCTTTCTTTCTCATGCAAGCTCCTTCCATTCTATTTATAGCCCCAGTTCCCTCTTCCTCCCTTCACTCACTACCACACCACAGCACTAAACTTTTCCTCTTATTCTCTTCTTCTTCTTCCTCTTCAACACAAACTAGTCATAAGCTTGACTCTCTTTCTCTCTCTTTCTTTCTCTCCAAAATGGCTCTAAATTACCCTTTTTCACCCTATTTCATACTACTACTAATAACCATAACCCGTTTGATATACACTGTGGGCAAAACCGAGCAATGGAAAGCTCCGATTCTAGCAGAGGTTGACATTGAGAAAATATCCCACAAACTCCACGACGACCCTGAAACAATTCAAATGGCTTCAAGGGACTATGGCAACATGGTGCATGAATTCCCAGCAGCTGTGTTTCGTCCATCTTCTATGGATGACATAGTGACCTTGATAAAAGCCTCATACAATAGGTTTACCCCTTTTGGCATATCTGCGAGGGGCCATGGTCACTCTACTCGTGGACAAGCCATGGCTCATGATGGGGTTGTGGTTGACATGGCCAGCCTCAGAAAACAAAGAAATGGGGTTGCTATTAGTGTCTCTAAGGACCCTTTGATAGGCCACTATGCTGATGTTGGAGGGGAACAACTATGGATTGATGTCCTACATGCCACGCTTGAACACGGACTTGCACCAGTTTCTTGGACTGATTATTTGTACTTGACCGTCGGAGGGACACTTTCCAACGCTGGAATTAGTGGCCAGAGTTTCCGCTATGGACCTCAAATCAGCAACGTTCATGAAATGGATGTCATCACTGGTCTGAACTTTCTTCTCAATTTCTGTTACACAGTTTTAAACTTCACTCGCTTTTTTTATCCTGTTTTTTTTTTATATTGTGAGAAATACTAGATAAATATAGTTAATGTGGCTATAATTACAGTAGTAAATACTTATAAAATCTTAACATTCCAGCCAAAATTATGTCCACTATTTTTAAAATCTACATTTTGTCTTGATAATTATTACTATTTTCATCTTAGTAACTAAAAGAAATTGTGTTTTCCGTCTTTATATCTTCGATTCAATTAAGATTTTTGTTCTATTATATTAATGGATTTGACATTTAAATTTTTTATAAATTATATTTAATTTCTCGTAACTCTAAAAAAAACTTTAAAGATAAAAAAATTAAATTTATATATTTTTAAAATTTTAAGAACTAAATTCATTAATATAAAAATATAAGTACAGAGAAATGAACACATTTTTCTCTAACTAAAATCAGAAAGAATAGCAACTGACATTGTATTTAAGTTTTGGGCGTTTCTATTGCCTCATTTTCTTTGAGGTGTTCATGTTGAAACTTGCAAAAAGAGAAAGGTAAAATTTTTCTTGAGCACTCCACTACTTAGGCACAAAAATGATTGTTTCCGTTGTCTCTTATGACATGACACGGTGTGTCGTAGATGTTGTACTAAATATATCATATATGATTTCTATAACACGTTTTACATATACCCAGTTAGTGTGGTTGTTGAACTCTAAAACAGGAATAGTCTTTGTCTAGAATATGGATGAGTGATGCAAACGTTCCAAGGGTTTAGAACCAGGTCCACGGTCATAGTTTTTTATTCTTGATTAACTTTATGTTGGTCAAGTCGTTTACACTTGGCTCATTCATTCATATGAAAAGACTGAAATACCAACATGGAAAATGTTGCTCTAATAATTGACGCATGCATGCATCTAAATTATAAAATGTAATAAATAGTTTTTGCCATCTACTTGGTTTGGTTCAGGAAAAGGAGAGTTCGTAACCTGCTCTTCGCAGAAGAACTTGGAGTTATTCCACGCGGTTCTTGGAGGCTTAGGACAATTTGGAGTTATAGCAAGGGCGAGAATTGCTCTTGAGCCAGCACCCAAAATGGTACGTTTATAGAGAATTGACTAGAATTTTGTCTTGTAGCTTTTCCTCCACCAATTCATGGTGACGCCAAATCGAATTGTCATTTTTTTTATATGTCCACCACGTGGCAGTTGGCACCCACGTGCCATCAATGATAAACACATACACAAATGAATATAGGACAAGTTATATGTACGTAAGAGTTTTGAACCACTGAATGTGGATTTTTGAAATTGAAATACGAGTTTGAAAAAAATGCAGAAGTCACTCTTTAAATTATTATGACTCTTATATCTTAAGCTATTAAACCAATAGAATTAGAAAAACTCGTATTATGAACGATCAATGTCAATTACCTACAATCTTATCTCGGTTTTATCAAACCCAAAAACAAATGCACTTTTTATAAAGACCTTCAAGTAAGTCCATGCTTACATTCTTATATTCTTGAGACTTCTAGCTAATACATGTAGCATGAGGAGATTTGAAGTTTTGAGAGACAAGGGATTCAGCTACCACATATAACTACCGTATTCTTAATTATCTTAATTTATTCTTCCAATTTTGATGGGACTTGTTGTGAGATCTGGTGCACATATATATTAATTCATTCATACATAGATACATCTCTCTCTCTATATATATATATATATTCATTTTATTATGTTATATTATATTTCGTAAATAAGTTTACTATGGTATAAAACATTATGGTGAAATTTTGTTGGCATGCAGGTTAAGTGGGTCAGACTACTTTATTGTGACTTTTCTGCTTTTACCAAAGACCAGGAACGATTAATCTCAATCAATGGAAGGAAACAAAAGATTGCATTGGATTTTTTGGAAGGGATGCTGCTAATGAACCAAGGCCCCATAAATAATTGGAGATCCTCTTTCTTCCCTCTATCTGACCATCCCAGAATAGCTTCTTTAATAACTGAACATAGCATCATCTACTGCCTTGAAGTGGCTAAATATTATGATGACCAAACCGAGAAAAATGTGGACAAGGTACCGTACAGTCATATCTATTCTAGTTACATCATATTTCTTTTAAAAAAAAAAAAAACAAACATTATAGCATCCCAAATCAAAAGCAAATGCCTAGATGGTGTGGTTTTCTTGAACTAATTATAATTAAGATTTTAAATTACAGCGGGGCTTATAATTTTTTCGGGATCTTTAATATTATAAAAATTATAGATAAATAAAATTATAATTATTAAAAATTATATACAAATGAAATCACAATTGCAATCGTGATACCGTTGTAAAAAAAACTCAAAAGCTTTGACATTGCAACTGAAATCGTAGATACAAATCGTTTTCTTAAAATCTTGATTACACCTTAATAACTAGAAATGTTAAATCTTTATATAGTAGCTATAGCAAAAGATTAAAAAAAATAGTAATTACAAGTTGTAATTAATAAATGACAATAATATTTTTCTTTTTCTTTGCCTTTGTAGGAAATTCAAATTTTGCTTCAAGGACTGGCCTACATCCCTGGATTTTATTATGAGAAAAATGTCTCATACGTTGAGTTCTTGAATAGAGTCCGAAGTGGAGAGTTGAAGCTTCAGTCACAAGGACTGTGGGATGTTCCTCACCCATGGCTTAATTTGTTTATACCAAAATCTCAAATCTTGGATTTTAATTCAGGGGTATTCAAAGATATAGTTCTTAAAAGAAACATCTCCGCTGGACCAGTCTTGGTTTACCCCATGAATAGAAACAAGTAAGCCTTGAATGCATGGATCACACTTTTGTGTCATTACATTTCAGGAGTGTGATGTAATTCTTTTTAATTTTTCTGACCATTCAACTCCATCATTTTATTTTTCCAATTTGAATTCAGAAGAGAATAATCTAATAATATAAAATTTAATGCCAGGTGGGACGATAGGATGTCAACATCTATACCAGAGGAGGATGTCTTCTACACAATTGGATTTTTGCACTCAAGTGGGTTTGATACTTGGAAGGCATATGATGCACAAAACAGAGAAATTTTGGAGTTCTGTAATGATGCTGGCATTAAGGTTAAGCAATATCTTCCCAACCACATCACACAGGAAGATTGGAAAAACCATTTTGGTACCAAATGGATGAGGTTCTTAGAAAGGAAACATCAGTTTGATCCAAGAATGATTCTATCACCAGGGCAAAAAATTTTCAACAAACAACTACAACCAGCGTTTTAAATATTTCCCCACTATGAAAAAAGTGATGGTTATGGTGAGAATACCTCAATTAGATGGCTAGCTAGCTAGGCACAGGTGTACATACTATGACCAAGATGGCTTTTGTATGATTTTGCTAGAGAAAATTAAGGTGGGGTTATAAAGGCTGCATGACTTTGGCATCTATCATGCTACATGTACCTTAGATACGTTAGGTTGACAAAGTCGTACTCGTATGTACAAGGAGCACAGTTGTCTCTCGCATTAATTGTCTGTCACGCAACCTGCTAGTGTGGAGAAAAGGCTAATATTAAAGATGTTCTAAGGATTTTGTCTTTCTTTCTATAATTTTGTTTGCTTTATTACTTTTGTATTGGGGCAAACATATAAATGATTCTAAGTTAATAACGAGCATAATTGTGCCCAAGTTGTATGCCATAATCAATCAAGGTTGCTAGAAAGGTATATGATAACATTAAATGCTATTAAATAGTATAATCTTCACTGCAAGCTAGCTTTTTTCTTTGTAATATATCTACATGGATGTAGATAACTCGAGCTGCTAAGAGAATGTACAAGAACATGATAACCACTCAATAGAGACAATAAAGCACTGAATAAACAATAATATAGTCCTTATAGGGTTCATAATTAATTAACCTAGACGTTGATTTTAGGTTACTTGTAAACAGATTCTACGTCTTCACTTTTTGTGAAGACTTACCATATCTTATGAAGACTTACCAAAGCACATGTGGTAGTGGTGAGTACTTTAATTTGAAGTTTGAAATTCTATTTGACATTTTTTTTATTATTCCAGCGAGGATAAAATTTATTAAATAAAAAAATAACTAAGCCACAAAAATGCAAAAAAAAAAATGAACGAACGAACATTGTTATAGAGCTTTTAATTTGTTTTAGTATTTGATTGTATTTTGAGAGATTAGGCTCTCACCTACAAGTGAGAGTATACTCCAAGAAAATAAAAAATATATATATAATAAATAAACATTAAACATTTTGCAACAAATGGTCGAACATTAACAACAATAATTATAATATCTTGAAAATTTTTATGATAATTTATATACCACAATCCTTTAGTTCGATGTTTAAGCACAATTTCATGCTGCTGCATATCGAACACAATATATCTATATATGACTGCAAATGATTATAATCTGGAAAGATGCAGAAATCATATCCAGATATGGTGAAATCTCCGAATCAAATTAACCAAAAAACAAATAACAAGGAAAGAAGATTAATTAGATAGAATAAGGTCGTGAAAGAGAAAAACGGTACTCCAAATAAGGCAACTCAAACGCAAGGGAAGAATAAGAACGTTACAACAATTTGCAAGACAATGTCTATTGATAAAAAAAAAAAATTCATATATGTTACATAAATATTTGGGTATAAATATAAATATTAATTATTACAAATATAAAATTACAAAATATTTTAAAAAAATTACACCATCATATAATTTCAATCTGTTATGTATTATTAATTTTTATAATAGTTACCTTAAAAATAATTTAGGATTAGTGGATAATATAAATTTTTTTATATTAGTAAATTAATGTATATTTATTAAACTCTTCAGAAATTAAATATAAAAGAAGTTTCTTCTTTTATATATATATATATAAAAAAGTATATCATATTGCCCATGTATGTTATCTAAAATATCACACTAAAACATTCTTTTAATTAAGTTAATAGTCATGACTTTGGATATTTGCATGTCATATATTAAAAAGAAAAGACACATAAATTAAAGCGCCACAAACTAGCTCGTAGTTGAGAAAGCAAAAGACGATGTTCATAGCGAGTTGGTATACGGTGGATATCCAAAAGAATATCACATAAATCCATTTTTGTTTCATCCGTCACATCAACTAAACCTATCAGGTTGGCTTACAATTTGTCGTTCTCGCATAGGAATAATTTTTTACTTTTTATTCAGATAGACCCACACGAGGGCCTTTGTTGTCACAAAAGTATAAAGCAATGAGTTCTGCTACTAATCAAAATATCATTTAAATTAAAGTAAAACCTATTTTAGCTGTCATTCTTATCATTTAAATTAACTAGGAAGATTCGATGTTAAAACCTTTCTAATCCAATCCCACTGACTTTTGCCCCATAAAATGAGGTTTTTTATTCAAATTTTAAGACAAAACTTGTGTCCAATACTTTCTTTACGTTGCTTTAATGTTTTTATAATATTGAAATTACATTTTATTTTAATAATTCGTATATTAAAAGTTGACATTAAAAACTAAAGCAAATTAGAAATAAAGCCTTAATTAATTTCAATGATTAAAAAAACTAAACGTGGATTATTTAATTACATGTTATTTGCTTTGAGGCCTCCATATATAGGGACCAGAGGCAGGCTATTGAAGGAGTGCATATATAATTATGTTGCAACACTAAATTCCAGCTTGCAGGCAATCTTGAGACAAGAAAAGTTAGCAGCTGCCACCATCAATTCCCTTCTCCTCTTTTTTTGACTTTTTGGTGCCTCCATTGTAGATAACTAGATATGCTTTACCGGATTGATGTCTCATTGTTGTGCAAAATCCAGGACAGGATCCCAACATTCACACGCTGTGAATTATGCTAATGTTGACAATAGATAGCAAAGACTATGAAGAGTGTCCAATTAATATAGCATCTAATGATAATTAGTTCCTTTCTCCCCTTCTTTTCCACTTATCATTCTATAATATGGCGTGATATCTCTCCTACTTAATTTTGTCTCGTCCCTCTCTCTTCTTCTTTTTTTATCTATTTTATGTTAAAGTTAAAGAAAACAAAAAGAATTAATTTAGGAATTATTTTTTAAAACTTTATCGCAACTATCCTGTTAGGGGAGTCGTGATGAGGAGATGGCAATAAAAAATTTTCAGACACTCGCACAGACTATGTCTCACTAAACAGGTTATGGAGAGCAGCAATACACGGAGAAAGTTCTCCCATGATTTTATGTTTTGATACACTTTCACATTTAGTATTTGGATTATGTTTTGTAATTATAAATCTCTTTATAGGCTTAGTTCCTTTAGGGATGCATGCATTTTTTTTAAAATTGTGTAGTATTTTCGGTACTCTAAATTTCTAAATGTTTTCTTATTTTAATGCTTTTATGAAATGTTGATGTTTTCGTTTATATATAATTATAATTATAGTAATGCTTATTAGGGTGTTACACTGTGTCAATCCAACTTATTTGGTCACTTTTAGCAAATATTAGGTAGAAGATGGAGAAGGGAGGAGAAAAATATTGAAAGAGACAGAGAATTTTTAAAAATTTAAAACTAAAATTATTATTTTTGTTTCAAAAAGTAAGTTAAAATAATTTTGAAATTAATTTAAAAATAATTTAATCCTATCTTATTTTCAAATTTAAATTTAAAAACCAAACACTAAAACTAAAAAATTTACCTTATTTAGAGTACATCATTTTTTAAAGTGACTTAATCTTCTTCTTTTTCCAAGAATGACGTCTTTTAAATCTTGAATTAATGTTTTGAAATTAGTATGCATGTTTTTTTTTTTAAAATAAATGCTTATTCTTATTATATTTTTTTATACTATAAGATTAATTTTGTTTAAGCTCTTTATGCTGATTTCAAATATTTTTAGTACATTTTCTTACTTGAATTTAAAGTACTCATGTAATGTAACGCATAAAATACTCATTACTTTAATTATAAAAATATGATTTCTTTTCTTAGGACATAGTTAATTAGAGGTGTAAAATAAATAGATTGGATAAATTGAGTTGAATTATAATGAATAGGTTAAAAATAAGTTATTTATTTATTTATAATTCGTTAAAAATATATCAATTTGATTAGGATCATTTAAATTAATTTTTATTTTGGACTTTAGAAATAAAAAAATTTATTTTTAATTTGTACTAGGCCTAGTTTATAAACCTTAAGAATAAAAAAAAGGTTTAAAAGTACTCGGGGAAAACTTTTGTCTCTCTAACAATTCTAATGAGCCAACTAGGTTATAGGTTTTTCTTTTGCCCTCTATTTTTTTTTCTTATTAAATTATTTTTTCAATTCAATGTTAATCAAGGTTTAGTTTTTTTTAATGGATGTGAGGTCTCAACATTCTTTACTATTTTTCTATTTTTTTGATATTTATGTTTTTATTGATCTCATGCCAATTGTGAGCGGTGGGAAGAGGTTTTTTATTGTCCAATTTATGAAATTGTATAAAATCAATTAGAATTATTAACATGTAATTATCTATTAATTATAATAATTAAGGGTAAATAATTGGTATTATTGTGTAGAAACATAGTCTAACTTACATAAACCAAGGATATGTATTTATTAATTAGAATTAGACCCATCTAAAATATAATGTTATTAGTAGGTTAAATTCCTAAGAATTTGTTTAAGTGTTATTAATCCATAAGAGAAGCAGTTAAATAACTTATCTTGATTATTGTTAACGTAAGGAGAAATTGGTTTTTAGAGCTTATCGATAATTATAACTAATTTATCGAAAAATAAAAAAGTGCACCTTAGTGCCCATGGTTACCTTAGAAAACTAAAACAAAGAAATAACTTAGGCTTTTATTTATTGAATTTCTATCATCAGACGGATAGAATAACTTGTACAACCTATAAATAAAACTGAACCAAAATCTTCAATTTTAGACTAAAAAAAAATCAATTTGATTATTCGATCTAGCCTAATAAACTAAATTGAGACAACAAATCTACGACTCAAAAAAACTGTTTTAGTTGATTTTTCACACATTCATCCTCTCAATAATCCATTTGCCACCTCTATTGACCAAGCCCTTTTATTTTAATTTTATAAAAGAAGCAAATATTTACCCATCTTTATGAATTCAACTCTATACAGTTCTTGCTAAATTATTTTCTATAAGAGTATTGTTAAAATTTGTTAGTTTCACACACCAAATAGATAATAGATGATTGAAGTTTTAGTAGATACATAGATTCAATTTCCACGCCTATATTAATGAATGAAAGTTAAGAAAAATTAAAATTACAACCAGTTGATGTCTTAGAAATTAAAAAAAAAACATCTAAATACTTTTTCTTTAAATAGTTAATAAATAATTATAAAAGCTATTTTTTGCCGTAAGAATATACATCAATATTAGAGGTTCAGGCTTAGTTAATTTTCTAAAAATAAAGGGCAGATAATACAAGAAAAAGGTGCACTTTGTTTTATTAAATTTTCAATCGGTTAGAACTTCAGGAAGAATTATCTGGTACAAGCCAAATTGGCAAATCGATTTTAATATCCAAACAGAAATATACAGTGACCTGCATTATACAGTTTTTAACTTTTTATTTGGTATACATAAGTTTTGAGCAAGCTAGTAACTAACGTAACATGTTACCCCGTATACAGACATTAAAATATCAAGGACAAAAAATACATACTAATAAACTGGTTCACTAATACCTGTACAACAAATTAGTGTAAATATAATAGTAGAGTATTTTTTACTTAATTGAAAATCCCCTGTCCAGGTGACAATATTCTGTTGGGATCAAATTGAGCTTTTCTTTCTTTGAAAAGTTTCCATTTGGGGCCAAACTGTTCCACCCATTGTCCCCGTGTTTTGTTCTGGGGAAGATATTGCTTGATTCCAATACCAGAATCCGCACAGAACTGTAATATTTGTTGGTTTTGAGCCTGAAATTCCTCTAGCTTATCAAACCCAGTTGCATGAAGAAGTGACACGGCGTAGAAAATGTTTTCATCGGGTGTAACCGCTGACATCTTATCATCCCACCTGTGAATTAATTAAACGCATTTTGTCACTATTATTAATTTTAACTTCTATATATCTTCAATTAATCTCATAAAACTTACTTGGTTCGGTTCATGGGGTAGATTATCACAAGTCCTGCAGTGATATTTTGCTTGAGAATAATGCCCTTGAACACACCTTCATCAAAATCTGAGATTCGAGATCCTGGAACAAAGAGGTTTAACCAAGGATGAGGAACATCCCAAAGCCCTTGTGACCTTAGGAAAAGCTCGTCCGAATGAACTCTGTTTAGGAACTCTTCGTACGACACATCTTTTTCGAACATAAACGTAGGAACGAACTTCAACCCCTCGACCAAAAGTTTGACATCCTATTCACGAAAAACAACATAATAACTAAGCTAATTCTCTCGTAGGTAAATTGATCATCTTATATTTAAATTCAAGTTAAATTAGTGAATTAATTTACCTCATCAACATGTTGTTGAGAACTATTGTCGTAATATTTGACAAGCTCTATGATGTAGATGATACCGTATTGGGATACGAGGGAAGTTATGCGAGGTTGATCAGGTGCTGGATAAAAGGAAAGGTCCAGTGGTGGCTGATTTAGCAGAAGGAAACCTTCTACGTAATCAGCTGCATTAGTCTCGTTTCTTCCATTGACTGAGATTAAGTGTTCTTGGTCTCCAGAAAATGTAGAGAAGTCGTTGTAAAGCAAATGAAGCCACTTCACCTGCAAGCGATTTTAGGCAAATCTTTTTTTTATTAATTAAGGATAATATTCGAGACTAATTATTTATTAAACATTTTCCTAAGTTTTTGGCATGTAATTGTGGAATACTAGCAAACAACTAATTGTGATTGTGACTTACTAACCATATAAAGATGTATGCATGGAATTTTATTTTATTTTCAAATGATGAGTTATTAATTGGGGGTCTTGAGAATACAACAAGATCCGTATTATAAAATAAATAAAAGATGATACTTGCCCTTGTTGGTGCTGGCCCGAGTGCTATTCTTGCTCTGGTTATAATACCAAATTGGCCTAAACCTCCTAGGACGGCGTAAAATAACTCTGAGTTCTTCTGCGCAGAACAAGTCACTAGGTCTCCTTTCCCTGTTGAAGCCAAGTGTAAACATGTGTATAAAGTGTGCCCAATGAGAAAATGTATATTACCAATAACAAATGCATGTATAAATTTTTAAAAATTTGAAAACCGTGCGCTCAGTTTCTAATAAGTGAAATTCGACGTAACACACCACGTTTCTTGAATCAAAACAATTTAGATGCACTAAGGAACCGGTCCATGAATTAATGTTTCTAGAATTATTATTTACCACTTGAAAATCATTTGTCAATTGTCTTACCTCAGGCATTAAATATGTAATACGTGGAATAAAATGGATATATTATTCAGTAAACTTAGCAGACTACCAAATGGCAAAAATCGAAAATGCAGGAGTAGATCTTCCCTAGTTTCCTTAGACCTAAAAGAGAGTTGACTTCTATTTTTTTTAAGTGGATTTTCCCAAACCTAAGCAGGGAATAATAAATTTCAATTGTTAATTTGAAGAGACATTTTTCATTAAAATGGGAAATATGTTAGAAAGAGAAGCACGGATGCGTGCTGACAAATTGTTGGCTGACGACTTTTTTAAAAGACCAAATTAGCGTATAGAATCCAAGCCGGTCGAATAGGATACCAAACAGTGTAATATTCATGTCGCAGTCTATCTTTGATATGATCATTGATTGATATGGAATCTTGGTAAATATATGATGAAGTCACGTGACAATTACATTCAGTTTAATTTTATATTTTTCATCTCTATTTTGTAGGTTCGATTATATAAGGCTATCGATCGACCATAAACAAAGTAGCACACGGAAAATAAATTACAATTATCTAAACCGCCGCAGCTCCATCAACTCCCTATTTTCTTTTTCATGCTAAACTTCTAAGAAAAATATTAGCTAGAAAATAGACATTTATTCTTTTCTGTTCGGGATAAATATATATTACAGTACAATATATTTTAATTAACTTTGATTATGGACATGTTTAAGTTGTAAATAAAGGGATAAGCCTCAACTAGACGTCATTAGATTTTGAACCTAGCAAGTTCCAAAGAACTACTATATTGCATAACCAGCTACATAACCTACATCATATCAATTTTTAATGACATAGTCAATTCATACTTCATAAAGAGACAAGTTTAAAATCTTCTGCAAAGATATGATGTGATCAATCAAGTTAATTAGCTTATTCAACTTGTTTCGTTGAATTCTGAGTTGATTTAATAAAACCCATTTATCTGATTTTTTTAATAATATACCTAAGATGTTCAAGGGGTCTTAGTCTAATGGATGTATTTATGAAATTTCAAAAATTGGATAGTCATAGAAGAAATATTTATTACATATTTGTTCCATTTGCATTGACGTATATATGAGATGCTAGTAGCCATTGTTTGATCCTTCCAAATTTTAGTCGATATAGAGAGAGAGAAAGGAGAGAAATCGGATGAATCGATGTATACATTGACAATATTATTTTATTTTATGAATTCATATTAATATTATTATTATCATTCCAACGATTTAGTTATAATTTGTTTTATAATTTTTATAATCTAATTATGAAAAAAAAATTTAGCGTACAGAAACAAACCCCAATTAAAGATAAGTGAGCTTTTATAATTTTGTTTTAAAAAATATTTATAAATTATTCTTAACCTTAATTTTTAAACTGATGTTAATCTTTTTAAGCTGCCAGAACAAATTTAAAAGCATACATGATTGTCTCGTATAATAAATTATATTATAGAACTTTCAACTCAACCATATAAACCTATTCATCTTTGTATACTTGTGTATGTGTGCAAGAGAAACAAGTTCTCTCTTTCTCTACGTAATTATTGATTTTGGAATATTTTTATTTAAATTCTTTGTGTTAATTCAATTACCATGAACTTAATGTAAAACTAAAGAATTTCGTTCAGAAAAGTTATTAGGTAAGAGAATGATTCATACCCGTCACAACATCCAATTCATGAACATTGGAAATCTGAGGACCAAACCTGAAGGTTTGGCCACTAATCCCAGCATTGGAGAGTGTTCCACCAACCGATAAGAACAAGTAGTCAGTCCAAGAGAGGGGTGTAAGTCCACGCTCAAGTGTTGCATGCAGCACATCAATCCAAATTTTTTCACCACCAACATCAGCATATGGACTTGTTGTGTCATCAAACACTACAATCCCAGCCCCATTATTTCTCAACTCAGTCATGTTCACCACAACCCCATCAATTGTCATGGCTTGTCCATGAACCGAGTGGGCTTGCCCTCTAGGGGCTATGGTGAAAGGGATGGGAAGAGAATTTGAGAATTTTATCAAGTTCGAGATGTCAATGATGGATGATGGGGCAAAAATTGCAAAAGGGTTGTCATGAACTATGTGGCCAAAATCGGTTGAGGCTAGTGAAAGGGTCACGGGGTCACGAATAAGCTTCAGGGCTAGTTCTTTTGGTGCTTGAAGTGCTGACCATGGTTGTGATTGTGGTTGTGTCAGCACTATACTGGTTAACCATAGAAGAACCAAAGCTTTTGAAAATATATAATAACTAGCCATTTTTCGGAGAGAAGAGGAGTTAATTTGGTTAATATATATATGCACTATTGCTTTGAGCTTGGCTATGAAAATTTTCTTGTTTTGTTACATATATATATAGGAAACTTAAGGAAGAGGCTGATGATAATTTTTTTGGCGGATGTAACGACGTCGTGGTCTATATTGTCTATGCAAGTTGCTTTGATTTGTACGCCTTGTTAATTTTTTGTAGTAATCTTGTATCCGTAAATTTTCTTTTTCATTTCCACGCTTTAGGCAGAAACTTGGATTTTCATCATGTTTAGTTGCCTTATTTTTTTCGCGGATCTTAACATTAATTAGTCCTTGGACGGAATTAAAAATTATTAGTCAAATGTTAAAGATCGCGTTTTGTTTTTTCTTTTATTTCCATTTGTGGTGGGAAGACTTCATATTAATTTAATGACCGTTTTATGTATGACAATTTGTCAAAGTCAACGGATAATTTGTTAAACTGTTGACATATTATGTATCCATATGATACGCGAGGAGGTGTTTGTATGCAAATCAGTTTCTTACAACATTCCTGTGCTGAAAAACATTTCTCACAGATAAATTATTATGAATATATTACTAGGTCAGAGAATTCATGTTTAGACAATGCTCAAAGTCCACACTTGATCAATTAAATTAGCATTTGTGTGAGATTTATTAGATAACCGCCTATGTTGTTAGTGTACCTCCATTAACACACTTATTTGTACGTATATGTATGTGTGTGGGTCATTGACTTTGTTTTTAAAATGATAATCTTTTGGTTCCCAATTAAATTCTAGTTTATATCAATCTTTTCCTTACACTGAATGTTGTTTATTTTGAAGTTGAAGTAATCGTGTTTTTTGCTTTTGCTTCTTTTCTTTGTCCTGCAACGTGAAGTAACATATATTCAGGGAGATTTATACAACCTAAGTCCAGTCTAAGACCTAGCCTTTACACTTCATCACGTATATATTTGGTAAACGTTATATAATAAAATATGGTTGAATTGGGTTTGAAGAATAGAATTAATAAACGATCTTGCACGTGCGGAACCAAAATGAACGAAAACGTACAAGATAGGATATAAGTATAGCTTGTTCTTGTACGTACTGAACTGTATGCCACTAGCTCCATGTCAACTACGAATTTCTTCCATTTTTGGAAGAAAAAAGAATTTCCCATTTAAAAAAAAAACCCTATGGGAGAATAACCAAATGATGGTTATACGTTCGTTTATTTATTTACTGAAATTTTGAGTCACAACATGGAAACATAGTTTTAGATTTTTGAACCTAAAAATTAAATTAAGAGGCAAGGGATTATATATATACATTCTATTTTAGTCTTATCACATGTGGATGTAATAATTACTAAAATAATTTTAATATTATCTTACCATTGAAATTTAAACTCACTTCAATCTAAAAAACATGTCTTGGCCAGGATAGGCTAAAATTTTGAGCCACAATTTGGTACATGGTAAGCCTAATTAGTAATTATGTCACTGTTGCCAGCAATTGCCGATTCGTTGGTCGCCACCAATTTAGAAAGACATGATATATGAAAAGTTTAAGCAGTAATTACGGTCACGTGTATCTCATGTGTAGTGTAGACAAGTAAATAGAATTTTCCAGAGTTGAACCAAATTTCCGACTGGGACCGTCACCCTTAAATGGGAATACATACGGTCGCCAAACTACTGTAATGTCTTCTGGTGGCCCATATAAGATTGCACAAAATATTTCTTGAGGTAGTACAATCACGATCATTGCGATTCGTGAATCTAATTGAAGTCTACTGAACTAATAACAAAGATGAATTTTGATAGGAATTTTAAGTTTAAACTTCATATCTAGTTAAATATCATTGGACTCGGTGGAATAGGATTTGAGAGCAAGATGATACTTATTTAATAGTGTAAATTAAATTTTGACGAACAAAAAATATTCGGTAAAGAAAAATATTGTTGAATAATGTTGTGTAGATATTGGTAGCCAAACCTATAGTAAGGCCCAAGCCGTAGCATTGATCTCGCATCCAGGACCCAAAGGTAGGTCGATCCATAGACCAAAAACCATTAAAAAAAATAACACGGTCCCCTAAAAAGCAGTTCAAGTCCTTTACTTTTTAACATTGATTTTATTTAATTTTTTGTTATTTTCTTTTATTTAAAAATTAATTAGGCATTAATTTTAATTAATTACTTTGTCTCTTAATTAGTTGTATCACATTCCAAAAATTACTCTTTAAATATATGAATTCTCACCAAAATTATCTTACAAATTATTTTCTAAATATATCAATTTTCAAAAAGAATATCTCAAAAATTACTTTTTAAATATATCAATTCTCATTAAAATTATCTTAAAAGTCATCCTATCTGAATATATCAAAGTTATCTCAAAAGTAATTTTTATGAATATATCAATTCTAAAAAAAAAACACCCAAAAGTTACTATTTTTGAAATGCTTTTTTTTCTTAAATGCTTGCTACTTTTTTATTTTGCACTATTTGAAATGCGTCTTATACTTGTCGATGCTTCTAGATCCCTGGTATGTTTCTTTTATCTTTTAATTTAAAATTTTTAATTTTTAACACTGTAACACATTTTCATTTTTCCCATTCCTAATTTAATAAATTAATTCAAGTTCTTTTAATCAATTTATTTTATGTTATGCCTCTGAATGTATTTTAATAAAGTCTCATTTAAAATCAATAATCTCTTAGATTAAATCGATTGAAAAAAAATGTTAAAAGAAATCAATTATAATAATTTAATTAATAATTTTGTATCTATAAAAACTCAAAAAAATAAACTTTCAATAAAAATATAATTATCTAAATAAAAATTATTATTATTTCCTTGCTCAAAAAATATTATTATTAATTTTAAAAAATCTTATATCAATATTCACTTTAGACATATACAAAAGCGTTGGAAGTGTACATGGGTTCTTTCCTTGTAAACTATTCAGTTATAGTAGTGGACACTGGTTTTTTTTGCTTAATCTACCCTTTAGCATATATGTACTGACTTGAGCAAAGTGCCCATTAGTTTATAACAGATGTATCTGATGTTATATGCTACGGTTGAATGGTCTCAGGGAACGATTGAGAAGGAGCAAAGATGTCCAAGGGGACATATATATGCAACTCGTAATATCTTAGTGTTCTTATTAACAGAAACGTAGCCTGATGTAAATCATTTTGACGTTAACTAGTTTGATATGGAGAGTCCTTTGCACAAGCTGATCGATGCACAGATTATATTGCTTTGTTGAATTCATTTCAATAATTGGCGATGCATAATTTTTCACGTAGAAGAGATCGAATAGAAAGAACATATTCATTTATATTAAAACTACAGAATATTATATTTTGTGGACCGTACTGTTAGTTATAGAAAGACGTATTTCTTGTTTTTATCGAAAACAATTTAAGTACGTATATGGAATAGCTTTAAAAATTTTCAAACAATTTAAATTAAATATTTGAATATCAGTGTTGCAAATTATGATTTTGACATAAATGGATGAATGTAACCACTCTTATAATTTCATTGGCCAGTGACGTTAAAAATTAATGTAGCAGGCCAGGAGAATGGCTATGTTGTACAAAGTAAATGAATAAAAGGAATTAGTTGATTGTGGTGGTTGCATTCTAGAAGGGACTAACGCTACGAGCCAATTTCAACATGCACTCGGGCACAAGGCGTCTCCTCGGAAGAGCCATAGCATCTCTGAGACGTGCCTCGGCATCACCGGAGTGGATATAAGCTACTAAATCTTCAAACATTTCATCTTTGCCACCTCTCATGGGATCATGCAGAAACACATCCGTGTGAGTCTTCCCTTCGTACATAATCAATTCAGCCCTGACTCCAACTCTTTCAAGAACTTCCGCGAATGTTTCACTGGCATCCGACGGTATGGAATAATCCCCGACGCCGTGAAAAAGAACCACAGGAGGTATTAAAGAAACAGCATCTCCAATCCTGGGATCTTGAATCATCACTTCAGGAGAAAACCTTGGCAGATTTTCCTCCCCTTCCATTATGTTTAAAAAAATAGAGCGATAAAGACCTCTAGTGTGGAAGTGGTCAATTAGGTTAAACAAATTATAGCCACCGGATAAACCAAAATAAGCCTTAATCTGTGAAACGCTCCAAGTAGTTTGTGTTTGATCTGCCTCTTTGATGGCCTGATCGAGAATTGCACATGCAGCAATATGGGCCCCAGCGGACTGGCCCATTAGGTAGATTCTGTTAGGGTCGCCTCCGTATTGGGCAATGTTGTTGCAGACGAAGGAGATCCCTTGAGAAGCATCGGCTATCATATCACTGATAGTTACCTGGGGGAAATTTCTGTAATCTATGCATGCCACGATGATGTCTCTGTCTGACAGCTGTAGACCTAAAAGAGAGCCCCATGCTTTGTAACCGATTATCCAGGCTCCGCCGGTAACGAAAGCGACAACCGGTTTTGGGCCGGTGCTGTTTTTGGGTAAGTACAAATCCAGCCTGTGCCGTGGTTTATCTCCGTAGACTAGGCTTCTGCGTATACGGTTGGACGAGAAATAGTAATATGCGACTTGAACGAGGCCCGGTAAAAGGAGTAGCCCGTAGAAAACGAGGGTGACAACATTTATGATCCATTTATAGCCCACCCCGAGGTGTCCCAGCATCTCGAACACGACGTCGCCGGCGAAGGAATGTTCAGTGGGCACATGGCGGCGCCTTTTGTGGTGGGATTGGGAATGAGGAGTAACCATTGACAAGGGTGAGGGTGAGGGTGATGGTGATGGTGATGGTGATGGGTGGTGTTGTTTGGGTTTGAGCAATAACATATACAAGGATGACATTTTTGTGTTGGGAGTGTCAGCAAATCTTGTTTGTTTAAGGGGATTTTGACAAGGCCGGCAGCGGAGGATCTAATTTGGGCAAAAACTAAATGGTGATGAAATACGTGACAGACAAGAAAATACTGTTCAGAAGTGAAAATGAAATATGCTGGTGCTGATGAACCGCGTGATAGAGAAGAAAACGTCACAAGCTGGGTTCAAAAGTGAAAATGGGAGAAACTAAGTAAGAAAGAATAGGAGTAAATGGCCAAATCTATTTACTATTATTAAATTAAAGTCCTCAGCTGACACGCGTCACTTCCTTATTAACTTGATTTCCCACTATTTCTCATCGTTTTCTCGCTCAATTCGCTGTTTAACACAAACTCGTCAACTTTTCCCTCCGCTCAATGTGTTTTTCCTTACGTTGACGCTAAACACCTTCGTATATTAAACTCACCATTCATTCCCTGCGTCAAAGCTTTTTACTATCCTTTGGTCTCACCTCACTTCAATAGTATCCCATTCTTCAAGGCATTTATTTCTGTCTCTGTTTGCTTTTAAAGTAATAAAAAAAATAGTAAATTTCTATAGTTTTTAATGAAAGACACATGTTTTGATGAAAGTATATAAATTAAATTAATTTAAATTTATATCTCAATTATATTTATTGGTTTAAAATGAGTTCTATTAATCAATTTTTATACTTTATCTACATTTGATCTTAAAAACAATTATACTCTTCGGTTAAATGGGTGTCTTCAACTTCAATATTGTTAATATTGAATTCTTGCGTAATAATAATAAAAACAAAAGGTTATTAATAATAATGTTTAAAAAAATATGAAAAAAAAAACATTAACACACTCTCGTTGTGAACTTATAAAAAAACAGTTATTAATTTTAATTAATACCTATATATTGGTCATCAATAAATTATAAAATCAATCATATATGTGTGTATTTAGCAAGACAATGAGATACTTTAATTATAAGTTTGTTTTTTTAGGAAAAATATTAGAGAAGTCTGGTTAATTAGAGGACTTTTTTGATTTTTTTTTTTTACTAATTTTATAAGTTAGTATAAATAGCACGTGACTTGTAAGTTAGAAATTGCACATTTTTTTTCAATTTTTTTCCTTATTAATTTTTTAAAATAACATTTTACACTTTCCTAATTAATATTTTAATTTCCAATAAACTATACGTACAATCTTCGCCCACTCAATATATCAATCTATTCCATCGCCCAACGTAAAAAACATATCTACTCAAATATAAGTAATTTAATATGATGGCAAATGCTTAGCCAATTTTTTCAAAAATTTTCCGCAACCAATTTTGGTTTAATTATAGAAACGGATATCAAAATTGACAATATTCAAAAAATATATCATGTTTTTAAGATATTTCAGCAATTTACAATTTTAGATTTATAGTTAACAACTAGCAAGTTTAGTTGGTTTTTTAGTCTTCCCATGAACAAAGTGTGTCTTCTTATATGCACCAGTAATGAGCTTCATCATTTGATTTACCATGTGAAGATAACTAGCTACACCAATATGCAATATGTTAAATCAAATTTCATCTCAATTAAAAAATTAAGAAAAAAAATATTTATAAAATAATCAAAGGATGTCTTATATTACACATTAACTTTTCTCAAGTCAGGGAAGTCGTAACCGTAACCGATCGACAAAAATTTAATTTTTAGAATTCGAGTTCCTTTCGAATAAAAATATAGAGTTAGAGTTATCACTGACATTTTTAAGAAATACGCTAGAAAATTTAGGATTTGATAAAGCTAGTCCACGAGAATATATTTCAAGTTCAAAACTCCATTATGCATAGGAAATGTGTTAGCATCCTACAGCATCCATTCTAAGACGGTTATCTTAATTGAACATATGAAATTATTATGACTTCTAAATTACTATTTTTACCTTTCAAGCACAAGCAGAAATGAAATTTATTATGGGGAAGGAAAAGAATATTTTTTTAGGTTTTTGAACTTGACAAAAGTTGTCTCTTCTTCTTACGTATCTCCTAATACAATGAAGAATTTAAAGTTTACATAGTTCTGGTCGGATGATACCTAAAGGGGTGTTTGCTTATTCTGCAAGTAGCAAAGACCGACTAGGTGTCGGCAGATACAAGGAGAGAGGCAAGGCCGACTAGGAGTCGACTAGCTGGGTGGAAATGTATATTGATTTGAAGTCGATTAAGACTCTGACGAAACCTATTATTGATTAGGTGTTGATGTACAACTAAAGAAACTTGTTAGGCTAATTAAGATTATCCAAAAACTAAAATATGCGGCTTGAGTTAGGATAAGAGTTACCTGTTTGTTATGAGGATTTTTCTCCTTTGGACAATGTTTCTTCTCCCTTTTTGGCTACCTAGGAACTTCATGCTAAACTCTTTTTTCTTTCTCCTTTATGACGAAGGTTCGTTGGAGAATCTCTCAACATCTCTCCCTCTATTTCTCAAAATATTATCCTAATGTCTTCTTTTTTATTCCACCATTTCCATTGAACCATTATTCCCTTTTTATAGAGAAATTTTCCTAGTTCCAGATCTTGAAAGAGATCTCCCTTATTAATAGACATAACTATTTTTCTGATCCTTGACCTTGTGCTACAACAGAGAGATGGTGACTGCTTTTCAGAAAAAACAGCAACTCTCAGGGGTTGGTGGTAGCTGAGTCTAAAGAGGAGTGAAGCTTCCTCCCTGTGCTAATCTTTTTTTATTTATTTTATTTTATAATTTTTATTTTTATTTTTATTTTTATTTTTATTTTTTAGGAAAATGACAAAATGTGGTCAATAATAATAATAATAATAATAATAATAATAATAATTATTATTATTATTATTATTATTATTATTATTATTATTATTATTATTATTATTATTATTATTATTATTATTATTATTATTATTATTATTATTATTATTATTATTATTATTATTATTATTATTATTATTATTATTATTATTATTATTATTATTATTATTATTATTATTATTATTATTATTATTATTATTATTATTATTATTATTATTATTATTATTATTATTATTATTATTATTATTATTATTATTATTATTATTATTATTATTATTATTATTATTATTATTATTATTATTATTATTATTATTATTATTATTATTATTATTATTATTATTATTATTATTATTATTATTATTATTATTATTATTATTATTATTATTATTATTATTATTATTATTATTATTATTATTATTATTATTATTATTATTATTATTATTATTATTATTATTATTATTATTATTATTATTATTATTATTATTATTATTATTATTATTATTATTATTATTATTATTATTATTATTATTATTATTATTATTATTATTATTATTATTATTATTATTATTATTATTATTATTATTATTATTATTATTATTATTATTATTATTATTATTATTATTGTTATTATTATTATTATTGTTATTATTATTATTATTATTATTATTATTATTATTATTATTATTGTTATTGTTATTGTTATTGTTATTATTATTGTTATTATTATTATTGTTATTATTATTATTATTATTATTATTATTATTATTATTATTATTATTATTATTATTATTATTATTATTATTATTATTATTATTATTATTATTATTATTATTGTTATTATTATTGTTATTATTATTATTATTATTATTATTGTTATTATTATTGTTATTATTATTGTTATTATTATTGTTATTATTATTATTATTGTTATTATTATTGTTATTATTATTGTTATTATTATTGTTATTATTATTATTATTATTATTATTATTGTTATTATTATTATTATTATTATTATTGTTATTATTATTATTATTATTATTATTATTATTGTTATTATTATTGTTATTATTATTGTTATTATTGTTATTATTATTATTATTATTATTATTATTATTATTATTATTATTATTATTATTATTATTATTATTATTATTGTTATTATTATTATTATTATTATTGTTATTATTATTATTATTATTATTATTATTATTATTATTATTATTATTATTATTATTATTATTATTATTATTATTATTATTATTATTATTATTATTATTATTATTATTATTATTATTATTATTATTATTATTATTATTATTATTATTATTATTATTATTATTATTATTATTATTATTATTATTATTATTATTATTATTATTATTATTATTATTATTATTATTATTATTATTATTATTATTATTATTATTATTATTATTATTATTATTATTATTATTATTATTATTATTATTATTATTATTATTATTATTATTATTATTATTATTATTATTATTATTATTATTATTATTATTATTATTATTATTATTATTATTATTATTATTATTATTATTATTATTATTATTATTATTATTATTATTATTATTATTATTATTATTATTATTATTATTATTATTATTATTATTATTATTATTATTATTATTATTATTATTATTATTATTATTATTATTATTATTATTATTATTATTATTATTATTATTATTATTATTATTATTATTATTATTATTATTATTATTATTATTATTATTATTATTATTATTATTATTATTATTATTATTATTATTATTATTATTATTATTATTATTATTATTATTATTATTATTATTATTATTATTATTATTATTATTATTATTATTATTATTATTATTATTATTATTATTATTATTATTATTATTATTATTATTATTATTATTATTATTATTATTATTATTATTATTATTATTATTATTATTATTATTATTATTATTATTATTATTATTATTATTATTATTATTATTATTATTATTATTATTATTATTATTATTATTATTATTATTATTATTATTATTATTATTATTATTATTATTATTATTATTATTATTATTATTATTATTATTATTATTATTATTATTATTATTATTATTATTATTATTATTATTATTATTATTATTATTATTATTATTATTATTATTATTATTATTATTATTATTATTATTATTATTATTATTATTATTATTATTATTATTATTATTATTATTATTATTATTATTATTATTATTATTATTATTATTATTATTATTATTATTATTATTATTATTATTATTATTATTATTATTATTATTATTATTATTATTATTATTATTATTATTATTATTATTATTATTATTATTATTATTATTATTATTATTATTATTATTATTATTATTATTATTATTATTATTATTATTATTATTATTATTATTATTATTATTATTATTATTATTATTATTATTATTATTATTATTATTATTATTATTATTATTATTATTATTATTATTATTATTATTATTATTATTATTATTATTATTATTATTATTATTATTATTATTATTATTATTATTATTATTATTATTATTATTATTATTATTATTATTATTATTATTATTATTATTATTATTATTATTATTATTATTATTATTATTATTATTATTATTATTATTATTATTATTATTATTATTATTATTATTATTATTATTATTATTATTATTATTATTATTATTATTATTATTATTATTATTATTATTATTATTATTATTATTATTATTATTATTATTATTATTATTATTATTATTATTATTATTATTATTATTATTATTATTATTATTATTATTATTATTATTATTATTATTATTATTATTATTATTATTATTATTATTATTATTATTATTATTATTATTATTATTATTATTATTATTATTATTATTATTATTATTATTATTATTATTATTATTATTATTATTATTATTATTATTATTATTATTATTATTATTATTATTATTATTATTATTATTATTATTATTATTATTATTATTATTATTATTATTATTATTATTATTATTATTATTATTATTATTATTATTATTATTATTATTATTATTATTATTATTATTATTATTATTATTATTATTATTATTATTATTATTATTATTATTATTATTATTATTATTATTATTATTATTATTATTATTATTATTATTATTATTATTATTATTATTATTATTATTATTATTATTATTATTATTATTATTATTATTATTATTATTATTATTATTATTATTATTATTATTATTATTATTATTATTATTATTATTATTATTATTATTATTATTATTATTATTATTATTATTATTATTATTATTATTATTATTATTATTATTATTATTATTATTATTATTATTATTATTATTATTATTATTATTATTATTATTATTATTATTATTATTATTATTATTATTATTATTATTATTATTATTATTATTATTATTATTATTATTATTATTATTATTATTATTATTATTATTATTATTATTATTATTATTATTATTATTATTATTATTATTATTATTATTATTATTATTATTATTATTATTATTATTATTATTATTATTATTATTATTATTATTATTATTATTATTATTATTATTATTATTATTATTATTATTATGTGGGGAACAAACCCATCATCTTTTTAAGTTAGAATGTTGAAAAATAGATGTTTAACTTAAAGAGACAGGTTATTTGTCTAATTTATTTAAGTTCATTGTCTTTTAGCATAATATGCTCAATCATGTGTTTTTGTCTTCGACTATTTTATTCACGTGGCCGATTCTTTTTTTAAAGTTCATTACACCGTTTTGTCTAATAATTTGGATTTTGACAGAAAACCTGTCTTTCCACAATCTTCAATTTCTTTTATGGTGTGTTTAATACTAAAAAGTAAAGGGAGAACGAACTGAGACTACTCGCAGCAACTTTTCAAAATATATTATTGCACTAGGGATGAATAAACACGGAGAGTGGACACCATTTTTATACTCTTTCAGCATTCTTATGTTATTCTCGCATCATCTTTTATATATACAAAATATAATTTTTAAAAGTGAATAATATTTAGGAAAATCAATAATATAACATATTATTGTATTATGATTCTCAAGCACAAAATGTTTCGTGAATATTAAAATAAAATAATAGTAACTTGATTTTTAATTTTAGAATTTATTAATATATATATATGAATAAAAAAGAAAAATAACCATTTATAATATGATTTCCAGTATTAATATTTTAATATTTAAACAATGAAATTATAAATAAAATATCATTTATTAATCTTTATCTTTAAAATTCTGATTTTTATTTAATATTTATTTTATTTCATTTATTCTACACTATGAATTTAAATAAAGAAAAATAATTTTTGAACCTGTTCACTTAATTTGAAATTTTATTTTGTTTGAAGTTGTGAATTGTTTGAGAATGTATATTTGTTTAAAATATTTGTCATTTAATTTGTTTCTATATATATATATGTTTAGTCTCACTTTGATGAATTAGATAAATTTGATTCATATTTGATTTGAATTAAAATAATTTTAGGTAATTTATGTGGTAGATAAAAAATTATTTTATTATCGTATTTTTAGAATACAAATCTCCAACACACGAAAATTATATTATCTTAAAATTAGTTTTAATTAAAATTAATTTTATTTTATTCAAAATTGATTCTATCAATGCTCATTCAAACGTACACTTAACGTGAAAAGGTAGGTAGATTTTTTAGTATTAAATAACTTTTATATAACATAGAAAATATAAAAAGTTAAAAATAAATTTTATTAAAAGATATTATAATAAAAAAGTTAATTTTTATCATGTTAGATTTTTATTATTATAAAAATATTTTCTATCATTTTTTATTTTTTATGTTTTCATTTACCATAAATTAATAGAGAGAGCTTTATTTATTCTCTTATTTTTACTAATAAAAAAAATACATTTTTTCATTTGATTTTTATTCTATACTTACTCTTATTTTTTTCATCATTTATTTTCTGCCTATGTTATCTCTCATCCAAGCATAGTGTTATAAACAGTAGAAGGAAGGTTTGGGATACTTGACCTTCGAGCATAAATAGAATTTTAACATGATTTTTTTTAAGGTCACCTGATGGTTATGTCAGATATATTAACTGTATTTTTTTAAGCATGGGGTTATAACCAACCGTCAATGTTTGAATAATATCTATTCTCAACTAGGTGATCTCTTCATTCTTGCCTTTTTTTCTTCCCTAATACTATTTTACTCATTTATTTTTATAATTTAAATGAGAATATATAAATTACAGAGAGAAATATTTCTCTCCTCATTTTCTCAATTTGACATTTTAATATTATTTTTGCATTAAATAATTTTTCTTCAATCATCTAAAATTTTTATTTCTATTTTTAATTTATCTTTAAATTAAATTTCAACAATTTTTTTTAAAATAATCTTATATTAAAATTTAAATTATTTATTGTAATTTAAATTTTAATTTATATAACACTTTATTTATTATGAATATTAATTATAATATAATTTATATATTAAAAATATTTAGATATTATAAATTTTAATCATATAAAATAAATATTTATAACGTATAATCCACTTAAAATATACTAGTATGACATGATCCTTTATAATTTTAAGCCTTTTCATTTCATCCCCGAACCAGAAGTTTACATCCTATTTGCGCCTGGTTGGATCACAATTAAGTGTTACATGCACATGTATATAATATATTTTCATATAAATTAAGTGATTTAATTAATATTATATAAAGTGTTAAATCAAGTTCAAATTCTATATAAAATATTTTAAAATTTTAATTTTTTTAATATCATATCAATGTATCAGTGGAACATTATTTTTAATATCTATTTTAACTAATAGCATTAAAATTTGTCGGTAAATTAGATATTAGACTTAACTTCATCAATTTTAAAATTATAAAAATTTTATTTGAGTAGGATTGAAATGAGCTGATAAATGAAATATATTCTTAAAAAGATGATTATGCCTAATAATATTATTATGAGGCAAACATAATGTGCATTAATATTAATATTAATACAATACATATGATGAAACCAACTTTACCACACTAAGGCTGATTTTTCTTAATACTAGTATTATACAGACATTGTGAACAATGGATACAACAAACCTTAATGTCACACAAACTTAACGAAACGACCCAGTCTTCCTAAGACGTTCAAGTATATGAATCCTCTCCACTGACAAAAAAAAAACATGATCATATCAAGTATCATCAAGATCCAAAGATTTATTTTTTAAAACAGAAATACATTACTGATAGAATTGATTGAAAAGTTGAGAGAGTCGAAAAGTGAGCTAAGAGAATCCACTCCATTCCAATTGTTGTGCCTCACGAGTTTCCTCCTCTGAGCATCTCTCTGTAACGGATGAGAGAGTCAATCCTCTGCAACCTCAACTGCTTCTTGAACCTGTTGATGAAATCATCAGCTTTGGCGTCCACCTCTTCGTCTTCTCCACCCGACGTCGCTTCAACCCTCGCTTTCGCCGTCCCCGGCCTCCGTCTCTCCACCTCCCATTCTTTCTCCATTGAACCCGCTTTCTCGCTCGCCGATTTCCGCATCTCCGCCTTGCCCGGATCCGTATCCGGATCCTCTGGTTCTCGGTGCATGGACTCCGATTTGTAGAGACGCGACAAGTTCATGGACCGAAGTCGCTGCAAGAGCGAGGGACTCCGAACCAGTTCTGGGCGTTCGGGTTCAGGTTCGGGTTCGGGTTCGTGTTGGACATGTTGTGTTTGTACATGCGCAGGTTCGTGTTTGTGGAAGGACGCGAGTCGGTCCAAGAGCGAGGGTGGCCGAACGAGTTCCGGGCTTTCGGGTTGGGGTTTGTGGAAAGACGTGACCCGGTCCAAGAACGAGGGTTTTGGAACGAGTTGGGGCTGAGTGCACTGTGGTTCGTAATGAGTATAGTGAGTAAGATTGAAAGACCTGACTCGTTGGAGAATGGAGGGTGAGGGTTGGTTTTTGGGTGCGGTACCGAAGCGAGAAGTGATTGCTATGGTGCCTATGACGAGGTTGACGAAGATGAATAGGGAAGAAGGAGTTAACCAACTGGCTATGAAACTTGCTGGCTCTGCCATCATCGCTGACACTCAGAACACTGCTAATGCTAACTGCGCATCCTCTATTATTGTCTTGTGCCGTGTAAATACTAAAATATTATTCCCCACTGTTACCAGCTCGTTGACGTTTACTTCTTTTACCGCTTTGACGTTTACTTCTTTTACCGCTTTGACGTTTACTTCTTTTACCGCTTTCTCCTTTCTTCCACGTGTTCACCAATCTTTACTCTTTAATTAAACCAAGCCAACTGATCGAACTACCTACACTCCTACACCTCATTCTTTATTATGTCAACAAAAATTAAAAACATACAAAATAGTACATCCGGAAATAATTTTATTTATATAAAATATTTTTTTTAACATAAACATCATTCGTGAATAGTAAAAATATATATTTATCCTAGTTATATATTTAAGATTTAAATTCAAAAAATTATCAATTAAGTTTAAATAATGTGTTTTCAATGATAAATTTAATAAAAAAGAATAAAAATGAAATAAAAAATGGAAGACCAATTAATTTTAATTTATTTCTTGAAAAGAAAATAAAGTTACAATTATCAAGAAACAATGTTTAGAAGAAAGTGTAGGGCGAGAATACCGAAGTTGGAAAAGGTAATAACTATTTTGTATCGTAAACAGATAAATTTCAATTAAAAATTACTAAATTAATTATATTTATTTCGAAACGGAGAACGTAATTTATACGGATAAAAATTTAGTGCAGTGATACAAGTATTTTCAATTAAAATTAGAATTTTATCCCAATAAATTTGTATAAACTTTAAATTGATAAAGACTTTTAAAAATACTTATAATCCTGCGAATTAGTTTTTCTTACTTGGGCACCGTTTTTAATAATTAGAACGATAACGCTTGGATGAGAGGAAAGTATTAAAACATCCTTTTATGAGAAAAGAAAAATAATATAATACTTAGAAATTTTTGTATGGGGTGTGTGAATTTGTTAACCTGCAATGATGAGTGGTTTATGTAGTTCTGGGTGATTTCAATTTAACTTGCATATATCGGAAAAATTAGTGGAAGGACGTTAACAATGAAGCTCTGTGGAGTAAACTTGAATTAAACATGGAAAGATCTAGTGTCATCCTCTTTAAGGAAAGAGACAAACCAACTAGTTAATTAATCCCTTAAAAGGTTTGTTTTTCTGCTGCTTCACTCATGAATCACTTGCACTGCGTAGCTTATGAGTTCAAAGACTCAGTTCCAGCTCTGGAAGGAAATGTACCTAATTCCATTTTAAATGTATAGCGTCTTTAGAAAGGGTTAAACAGGATAGTCATCACATTTAATCAAGGACCAAATGATAAATAAAATTATTTTTTAATCAATTTAGCAATTTAAAACGATTCAATTCAGATCTAAACAGTCCTATTTCATAGAATTGTTGCATATTAAATTAAGGTTGCGCAAAGTGTACCACTTTTCTTCTTTTCACATTTTAGGTAACTTTTTTAAAGCACCACATGTATTGGTTTGATTCGCTCTGCCATGGGCACTCGTCCATAAAGATTGTCATGCTATCATGTGCAATTGCAGGGTTGATGGTTCCTGATGCATGCTATATATACATGTAGAAACGTGTGCTTTTGTCTCTATTATAAGAATTGTAGATGAGAACACCCTAGTTATTGTCAGGACGATACTTTTGTTTATATATATACCATCGAAAATAATCTTTTCATTGGACGATAAATTTATTAAATAGTAAGTATTTTTCAATTGATATAATTTTTTTATATTCAAAATTATAGTTCAAATCTCTATCAACATAAGTAACTACACTATATCCCAATATTGGTTGACTACAACTTTTATAGTCTTCTCTTTCGAAGTCACCTTAATTAATTATTTCACACCCAACATCCTACACGAGTCAGAAGTCTCATTATTATTGATTACCTTCTTTCTTTTTTTTCTAACAAACCAACCTGATTGCAACATGCGATGATTTTTTTAATCCTTCGTAACTACCGTACCACGTATTGTTGACATTTTGAGCAGAACGTTACAAAAAATAAAAAATAACACCCATTGAATTTTCTAGCTTATGGAGGTATGCATCATACATGTAGCTCTAACACTTATTCCAAATAATAAGGAATTTCATGTTGGTCTAAGTGATTACTAAGAGGCTTGATTTTTCTTAAGCACAATTTAAAATTTGAATCTTATAAGTAAAAAAGTAAAATTTAAAAGAGTTTTATTTTTTAGATGAGCATACTAAATTTAAAGTTAAATAATTGAAACTAAAAGTAAATTTTGAATACCGAAGGCTTTAAATCTCTTGAACACTACACAATTTACAAATTAAATTCAGCATTTTAATCTATATATTTATCATAGACTATATAGTCAAGATATAACAGTAAAAATATGGTATAAGAGAAAATAAACAATAATTTCTTAGATAATTTGATGGTAGGATAACTTCTTTTTTGTTTTTTGGTAAATGAAACTTGTATCTAAGCTTTCACATTCGTTACATGGGATGTCGAATCGTCGATGTTTCCAATATTAATACAGTGAATGGCACATGCCCGTACTATACCCATTGGGCTAACAGAATCGGTGTTCTCGTTTTCACATTCATACACCGCTGATACTAAAAAAAGCAGAAACATTTTCCATGTGACTTTTTTCCATTTTTAAATTATTATTATTATTTATTTTAAAAACCAATTTAATTAAACTATACTATTTTGTGTTATCGTTTAATTATGATATAATTAAAACTACTAATTCACGATCATTTCTAACAATAATATAAAATATTTATAATAATCATGTATCAAAAATATTTTTTTAAATTTAAGATTTGGTAAAAGAAATTAACTAGTGTGTTTTCTTTAAACAATTATGTGTCTTTTGTTATCTTTAGTTTTTATTACTATTTTTCTCTCTTGAATATTGTTAATTAAGAATGAAATATTTTATTTTATGTATAATCATTTATATTAATTGAATATTTTTATTTGTATGCAAAAATAATTTAAAAATAGAAGGGATATTACCATTCAGTCAAAAATCAAGAATGAAGATAAAACAAAAGCGGCTTTAAAACAAATATTAACCGTTGTTTTTTAATAAATAAAAACATTCTTTTTTGGTAGTGAATAATTAGAAACAAATTATTACCGATTATAGTATTGATGTATTGAAAATATTAAGTATTATATTTTAAATATTTTTATTTATCTTTAATTAATATCATAAAGGTCTTGATTGGTATTTCTTTAAATTAAAGAAAGAACAAAATGAAATATATTTTCGTGTGACTACTATGATATTATTTTTTAATCAAAATTTAAAAAATGTCTCAATAATTTAACATAAACATTAATATCAATATTTAATTTTAATTTTTTTATCAATTTTTAATGTCTACCAAAACATTTAACTTATGACTTTTAATATAATTTGTTATCTTAACCATATTTTTCAATTCGAATCCAAAATTATTTAAGGGTAGAAACTCAATCTACTCGAACCAATGGAACCTTTGTACCTTAGTTTTTAGTTGAATAACAGTATTAAAAACACTTTAAAGAAGAGTACCTAAGTTGTATAAGAAAAATATACGCGATTAAAAACCCGAGATTATCAGAAGTTTATAATAGTGATATTGCATGTCCATCCATTCACATGGTTTATTGGTTCGAAAATAATAACTATTACTTTATTTTTGTAAAGTGCATATAACTCTCTATAATGTTTAGATACAATGAAGTACGAATGATTCACCATTTCATCGGACCCAAAGGAAGTACGAATGATTCGACTTTTCCAAAAGAATATTATAATATTTCAAATATTTTAAATATAATTTAAAAATGTTACGTACACATACTTTTTCAATTTAAAAATTGATATTAAAAACAATAAATTCATAAATTGTATCGTTACGCAGTTACCAACTAAAGATAAGCATATATTAACACGCACCAACATAAACATTATAAATATATACATTGCTACAGATAAACTTTTATAAGTTATTATCATACCACTGAATTAATTTAATTAAATTAATTTTATTCAACATGAGCATGATTGTCTCTTATCATATATCATCTCGTAAAAGAAAGTTATTATGGTTTAATTTATTATATCATGGTCCGTAGTAGAATAAGAGACATATTAAGAAGGTACGAAAAGAATATAAATAAATAAAAGTAGACGTTGATTAATGCTTTCAAAATATGTAAGGTATAGCTAAATAAGTTTAAAGGTTATTAAAATCTTAGAACTGATAAAAAAAATGAAAAACACGATATTTTACTAGTTCGTCACTTGCATAGAATGGGACAAACTTAAAATTAATTTGAGGATAGATTCGATAATTATTTCATTAACTTTGGTTAATGAATTGAATGAGTTAAACTTGTTAAATAAATTTATATAATTAAATTTCTAATTAATTTTATATTTTATAAAATATATATATATATATATAATAATTATAATTTAAATCAAATTGAACTAATAATTGTAACTTATTGGTTCATGACATTGAATTGAGTTTAAGTTTTTTTTTTAAAAAAACATCGAACTTGAATTAAATTTTGAGCTAAACAATTCTTATTGAATCATATCCGGTTAAACTAAATTCTACATTGATTAAACTCATTTTCAACCATACACAAATTCATTCATGTGCTAAATTAGCATTAGTTTCGCAAATTACATTTGTTTAATTGAATACTTTTTTAATTTACCTTTTAAATTTTGTTTGTGTCACTAAATTTACATTAGTTTGATTTGAAGCGAAAAATATTATAATTAAATCATAGTCAAAAGATTTAAAATTGTAATTAAATTAAGTAAAATTAATAAAATTTAACATTTTTATTTTAACTCAAACTTTAAAATTACAGTAAAACGCAAAATCAAAAAGAGAAACATTAAAAAAATATTAACTATTAAAAAGTAAATACAATTTACCTTAATTATACAACCAAATCGATTAATATAATACATGCAGAATATTCCCAAAAGAATTCCGGAGTAAGGATTAAACTATATAACTTATTAAACCAGTAATCTAACGAGTAATTATTCAGTTATTTAAATCTCAATATAACTAATTTTAATTTATTGAACATAACTAAGATATGCATTTAAATTAATTTTAAATTTAGATTTTACATTAAAATATGACATGATGTAAAATATTTATTATTAATTTAAATCAAACGAGTTCAGATACTCCAGTTGTATATAATATGAAAATTGTCATTTGATCAACGAGAAACAATATCGCCATTAAATATAAATAGAAAAACATATTCGATTAATTTATATTTAGTATGTTTAGTTTCACATAATTTTTTACCTCTTAAATATGATTTTCAGAATCTAATAATAATTGTTTGAAAATCATTTTATCAACGTGCATTTTTATATTTTCTCACGTTAAATTCTCAAAAACACACAAAAGCAAGCTAAGGGAGCTTTCGTATAAACGTACATATAGTAAATACAAAATGTGCAACCAAACATGTGGATAGTTATAGCTTTTACCTTCTAAACATGATTTTTTTTCTTGTTGATCATAGAATATCCATTAAAATATCTTGAAAATCAAGTCACGTTCAATGTTCCACCCGAAACATATATTATTTAGTCCAAGTAGATGATTTAATCAACTTTAAGGCTTGCTATCTGATATAGCTAGACCAAGACCAATCAGTCATTCATTTTCTTTTTAAGTAAATAGAGAAAGGAGTGGGGCAACCAGTGTTTCAACATTCAGCACCCACTATCACAGAGTCACAATAAAACTTTAGTCATTAATCAATACATTAATTGATGTAGTTCCATTCATTGTGCTAAAATCGTATTATAATTATGATGTAAACATAAAGGTTGAAAGATCTATTCCAGGGCAAGTGGGGATATTTAATATTAAATTATTTTAAAAGATAAAGATAAACTAATCTCATAGAAAAGATAAATTAAAAAAATATATATCTAATTACTTTCAATAATTTTTTTTATAATAAGAATTTTATAGAATCTTTGGTGTGCTTTTAATTTACTTGTAGAATAAAGAAGTTTTTACATGACATATTTTTCTAATTTCTCTTTATAAATAGTAGTGATGGAGAAAATAATATTTTTGTGTCGATAAATATATCTTGTTTTATATGAATAAAAAATTAATTTTTTAGATTATTACTTTCATCGAATAATAATTTTTCTTAAAAATTGATCCATTTTTTATTTATTGATAGTTTTTTTAACTTTTAATTATTTATTTAATCTCTTTGATAAGTTCATGTCTCCTACATGAGATATTTAAAGTCTTATATTATCACATTTGACTTACATGTCATTACCTAATATCATGAACAAATAAATTAATTAATTAAACTAGCACAATATACATTGATATGATTAAATCATTTTATAAATTGGCTACATCATAAATAATTAACGATAACTAATCTAAGTGCAATTGCACATCACTTAATCAACATAGTCTTTTTTTTCATATTCTACAAATAAAATTTATCCTTATCACTAACAAGAAACACATAATTGGTTAAACATAATGTTTTGATGTTATGGATCAATCTCCATTTAAAGCTTGTATCTTTCTTTTTATTGTAGATGGTGGCAATGTGAAAATAATTAAGGATGAAAAAAAAAGAAAGATATCTATTGTTTGAAACTACTTCAAGAAAAATATTTAATGGAGAAAAAAACGATGTGCAAATATTGCAATAAGTATATGTTAGAAAGAATATTTGATAAAGCAACTCATATGCATAAACATTTGTAGACTTGTAAAAGAAGGTCATGTAAAGATATAATAAATCACACTTGTTGTAAGAACAAATGAAAGTAGGTGGACCATTTACTTATTTCAGTAACTAAAATGGTGGAACATCTAAGGTTCAATGTGTGTGTGTATATATATATATTCAAGGATCTTCAACCTTTGTTGAAACTTCCTAGTTAAAACATGATAAATAATATCATTATGAAGATGTATCAACATGAAAAGTTGAACATCGTGGGAAATTTCGAAATCATTTAGAGTAAAATTACTTTGACTATATAAACTTGTGGGCAACTAGAAATAAAAAAAAAAGGGTATATGGCCAACACTAATCATTACATTAACGATGATTAAAAATTACAAATTAAAGTTGCATCTTAGGGTATAAGTTTAATTTATCATTTTTAAATTTAAATTGCATATGGTATTTTATATTGTATTGTTGTTTAATAAATTATTTTGCATGATAAGTTTGTGTGTAGAATGCCTACATGTGGTTGAAGCTTTTTCTAAGGTGTTGATAAAATACATGATTAATTGGAATATTGGTGAAAGTTGTCTACCATACAAATGAGACACAATCAAAGTTTATCTAACATTGGAAGAAAAAATGTTGACTAAGAGTGCTACCTCTGACATTCTTGGATGGTGAAAAGCAAATGGGATCAAGTATTTAATATTGCATAGAATTGTCAAGAGTGTTTTGATCATGTTAAATTTAATTATTGATTTACAATATATTTTTTAGAGGAGGTACGTTGTCGAATCCTTATCGTTCTACACTTTAAGAGGATACTCTTGACACACTCATGTGTGTACAAAGGTGGTTGAAACATAACAAAAAAGATATTGAATATTATATTATTTTATTTATTCAATTATATTTGTTCTAACTTCTATTAGTATTTTTAATTATTTTTTATATAATAAAATCCATTGTCTTATTGTCATGTTCTAGTTTCTATTAGTATTACTAGATCAAGATAATATCTAAACTTGAGATATAAGCACTTGCACAAATATAAAGAAAGTGACTCTTGATGATGATATAAAATAACCTATCTATTTGTGTTGTTTTGAATTTATATTGTATGGTTATAAGCTAATTAGTGTCACTAGATCATTTTTAGGTAGGTATTGGAGAGGACCAAAACATGATGTCCAATTTTCTAATAATTATGTTAAATGTTAAATTATTACATCTAAAAATGATCATGGTTCAATATTATTTGATGTTTGAATAATTTAATATTACATTTAAATATATTAAAAATAAATTTTCAATTTAGTTGTATTAATTTTTTATTAATTTATTGACATTACATATATTTGAATTTATAAGGTATAATTATAAGTTAATTAGTGTCGTTGGATAATTTTTGGTAGGTCTTGGAGAACATCAATTTATGATGTCGAAGTTTCTAATAATCATGTTAAGTTATTAGACTACTACATTTAAAAATAATTATAATTTCAGTATTAATTAATTATGACTTATGTTTAAATAATGTGAAGTTTCATTTGAATAACTTAAGAGTGAAAATTTAAACTTAATTGTATTAATAATTATTTTTATTAATTTATTGATATTATATAAAATATAAATAGAAGGTATGATAAATATATAAGTATCTAATAATTAAAATTGCTATTCACAAGAATATATGAGCGGGTATAAATATTTTATTCAAAATCGAGTAATGACAAATAGTACTTTGTCCAGATTTTACTCATTACCGTCCCAAGTTATGGTTGTGCTTTGGTAAATGGAATTTTGATTTATGGATTCAATGTAAGTGATTTCACTTTATCCATTTTGTATTTTGCTTACTTTTATTTCTAAAACAAAAACTACTCCAAAGAATAAGAATCACGCAAGTGCTTGATATTTTTTAAATATTTGTATTCTATATAAAATAAACAAGTCTTTCTTTTGGTCTCATAAAACTTTTTTTTTCACTTATCTAAAATTTCATATTACTATTTTTGTTTCCATATAAAATAAATAAATGATAGTTTTGATTCATGTAAAATATATATTTTTTAAATTTGAAATCACTATATTTAATTCTCAATGTTTATTTTAAATTAAATAAATAATATTTTTTAAAAATTTAGAAAAGATTTTTAAAATCTCATACACTTTCGTTGTAAGTATTATTTAAGATAATTATTTTACATTCCATTAAACACGTAAATATTTCACAAATGTCATATAATTGTATAGATAAAAATAATAATTTCAATTTCTTTAGGAATAAAAGTCAATTTTCTTTATAATAACTAAAATCAAAATTTATTCATTTTATAAAGATTAAAACATACTTAAATTTTTTTATTTAAAAAAATTTAATTCATTATTGATTTTTCTGACAATTCATTATTTAAAAATAAAAAATACAGTTATATTTCATAATTAAAAATAAAAATAAAGTTCATAAAAAATTAGTTCCATAAACTTAGAGTTGACAAAATGGATTCGATTCGGGTTGATCTCAAAAAATTTGGTTTGATTTGCTGGACCCGTAAGATTGATATTTTTGTAAAATTTTCTTTAGCAATTTAAGTATTTTTAAATAAAAAAAATTGGACCCAAATTGGGTCGGCTTGACAAGCATTAGATTAGCTCGACCCAACAAAATCTTAACTAGTGTGATAACCCATTTTTCTTCATTGATTTGCTAGGCCTTATTGACCAATTTGCCACCTATATATAAACTAATTATGCCTTATTCTTTTTCTGTTTTTATTTTTAAAATATATTTTAAAAATTAAGTTACGAAATTATTTTAAATAAGGACGAGAAGGGACTACATCTGAAAAACCCCTTTGCGAGAGCCGGGTTCATCTCAGCTACATATCAGCCAACCATCTCCCCACCTTCATTGTCCAAGGCCGAGTCCATGTTGGGCCGAACACCTTGAAATCGGTATTGACTTGCCCCGTCACTTTCCCAACCAATAACTCACCAACCAACCATCTCCCCACCTTTGCTGCCTGAAGCCGAGTCCATGTCGGCCTGAACACCTTGAAACCGATATTGACTTGCCCCGCCAGTTTCCCAACCAATAACCTGGCAAGAACTACGTGGACTTTAATTCCTATAAAGTCGAGGTACGTAAGCACAGAAGGCATACTCCTATTAAGTCATAAACCAAAAAATCACTTACTCCTACCCTTGACTCTCCTTAATCTCTATAGGACCCAAACCTAAACATCATCCTCACAACCTCACAGCTGGCCTAGGGTAACTATCAGGTGATAGGCATGTTGAGGCACCCTGTGTTCCCAATGTGTAACCAACTCCCGAACCTACAACTCTGATTCTCAGACCAGCCTTACCCATAAGTTTCATCGCGTTCCTTGGAAAAAACGCCGGTGGCGACTCCCAATGGTCAAGTCAGTTTTGGCCATCTCATGGCTGAGACCATTTCGACCCACCTCGATCCATCTTCTGCCTCGTCACAAATTATGTTGTGACAATATAAATTATATTATAATTAAAATATGTAATTTCTAAATAAAATTATATTTTAAATTTATAATAAATAATTTATATTATGATATAGTTATTTTTAATTATTTAATTTTTTAAATATTAAATTTATTTTAAAAATAAAAATAAAATAATAGATTGCAATATTTTTTTTTTAAAAAACTGTTGACTTAAAAAAATCATAAAAATATCCTCCTTACAAAGTAGCTCCTAAAACATAAATTAAATTTAAATTTATTTAGTGTTCCAAAATCCAAACCCTTTGTGATAAAATCAAACCCAGGTCGCTTGCATGCCCGATGCAGAATCAAACTCATGTCGTTTGTTGGGCCCGTAAGACTGATATTTTTGTAAAATTTTCTTTAGTAATTTAAGTATTTTAAGTAAAAAAAAGAAATTGGACCCAAATTGGGTTGGCATGACAAGCACAAGATTAGCTCGACCCAACAAAATCTTAACTAGTGTGATAATCCATTTTTCTTCATTGGTTTGTTAGGCCTTATTGACAAATTTGCCACCTCTATATAAATTGATTATGCCTTATTCTTTTTCGGTTTTTATTTTTAAAATAGATTTTAAAAATTAAGTTATGAAATTATTTTAAATAAAATTAAGGATGTACTTAACAAATATTTTAATTAAACATTAATTTAATAAAATTTATTAAAAAATCATTAATTTTAACTTATATATGCTATTTTTTTAAACATTTAATAGCAACAAATATTTTAGTCTATAGTCTATACAATCTATATTATAAATATCTATATATAACTAAAATTTACAATAAATAAATAATTTTAAATATATAAATTATATTATAATTAAAATATGTAATTTCTAAATAAAATTATATTTTAAATTTATAATAAATAATTTATATTATGATATAGTTGTTTTTAATTATTTAATTTTTTAAATATTAAATTTATTTTAAAAATAAAAAATAAAATAATAGATTGCAACAATTTTTTTTAATTTTCAAAAACTGTTGACTTAAAAAAATCATAAAAATATTGTCCTTACAAAGTAGCTCCTAAAACTTAAACTAAATTTAAATTTATTTAGTGTTCCAAAATCCAAACCCTTTGCGATAGAATCAAACCCAGGTAGCTTGTGTGCCCGACGCAGAATCAAACTCAGGTTATTTGCTGGGTCCGTAAGACTGATATTTTTGTAAAATTTTCTTTAGTAATTTAAATATTTTTAAGTAAAAAAAAGAAATTGGACCCAAATTGGGTTGGCTTGACAAGCACTAGATTAGTTCGACCTAACAAAATCTTAACTAGTGTGATAACCCATTTTTCTTCATTGATTTGCTAGGCCTTATTGACCAATTTATCACATCTATATAAATTAATTATGCCTTATTCTTTTCCAATTTTTATTTTTAAAATAGATTTTAAAAATTAAGTTACGAAATTATTTTAAATAAAATTAAGGATGTACTTAAACAAATATTTTAATTAAACATTAATTTAATAAATTTTATTAAAAAATCATTAAGTTTAACTTATATATGCTATTTTTAAAAACATTTAATAGCAACAAATATTTTAGTCTATAGTCTATACAATCTATATTATAAATATCTATATATAACTAAAGTTTACAATAAATAAATAATTTTAAATATATAAATTATATTATAATTAAAATATGTAATTTCTAACTTAAAATTATATTTTAAATTTATAATAAATAATTTATATTATGATATAGTTATTTTTAATTATTTAATTTTTAAATATTAAATTTATTTTAAAAATAAAAATAAAATAATAGATTGCAATAATTTTTTAAATTTTTAAAAATTATTGACTTAAAAAAAAACCATAAAAATATTGTCCTTACAAAGCAGCTCCTAAAACATAAATTAAAATTTAAATTTATTTAGTGTTCCAAAATCCAAACCCTCTGCGAAAGAATCAAACCCAACTCATGCTCGACGCAGAATCAAATCCAGGTCGTTTGCTGTACCCATAAGACTGATATTTTTATAAAATTTTCTTTAGTAATTTAAGCATTTTTAAGTAAAAAAAAAAATTAGACCCAAATTAGGTTGGGTTGACAAGCATTAGATTAGTTCGACTCAACAAAATCTTAACTAGTGTGATAACCCATTTTTCTTTATTGGTTAGCTAGGCCTTATTGACCAATTTGTCACCTTTATATAAATTTATTATGCCTTATTCTTTTTCTGTTTTTATTTTTAAAGTAGATTTTAAAAATTAAGTTACAAAATTATTTTAAATAAAATTATGGATGTATTTAGACAAATATTTTAATTAAACATTAATTTAATAAATTTTATTAAAAATTCATTAAGTTTAACTTATATATGCTATTTTTTTAAACATTTAATAACAACAAATATTTTAGTCTATAGTCTCTACAATCTATATTATAAATATCTCTATATAACTAAAGTTTACAATAAATAAATAATTTTAAATATAAAAATAATATTATAATTAAAATATGTAGTTTCTGTATAAAATTATATTTTAAATTTATAATAAATAATTTATATTATGATATAGTTATTTTTAATTATTTATTTTTTAAATATTAAATTTATTTTAAAAATAAAAATAAAATAATAGTTTGCAATATATAAATTTTTAAATTTTAAAAGCTGTTGATTTAAAAAAAATGATAAAAATATTTTCCTTACAAAGAAGTTCCTAAAACATAAATTAAATTTAAATTTATTTAGTGTCGCAAACCTTTGCGATAAAATGAAACCCAGGTCGCTTGGGTGACGCAGAATCAAGTTTAACGGCGGGAAACTGAGCTGAGGTCAGAGTGAAGAGGTAGAAGGAAAGCTGTTTCTCCGTTCGCGGTTCCGTTATGGCCCCTAGAATCCTACTATGCGGCGACGTTTTAGGCCGCCTCAACCAGCTCTTCAAGCGCGTCTCATCGGTCATCCTCTCCTTCCTTCATCATTCTAGGGTTTTTCTTAATCATTACTCACTCGGTGCCACGGCGCTGATTCCATTTGATTTCATGTCCCTGTTGTAGGTGAACAAATCCGCAGGTCCATTCGACGCGCTCTTGTGCGTGGGCCAGTTCTTCCCGGACTCGCCGGAGCAGGTGGAGGAGCTTACGGCGTACATCGAAGGCGGGTCCCACATTCCCCTCCCTACTTACTTCATCGGCGACTACGGCGTCGCCGCCCCTAAAATTCTCTTGCAAGCTTCCAAGGACTCCGCCAACCGCGGTTTCAAGATGGACGGCTTCAAGATTTGCGACAACTTGTATTGGTTGAGAGGCAGCGGCAAATTCCCCCTCTTCGGTACATTGCTTCGCCACTAACTTCTTCTTTGCTTAATTTTCATTTTGCGTTTCTCTCCTTCAACGGTTTGTATTTTGCTTGTCTTATATATGTAGGGTTATCCGTAGCCTATTTATCTGGTAGGAAGTCATCCAGTGTTCAGCAGTTCGGAACTTACACTGAAGACGATGTTGATGCTTTGCGAGCAATTGCTGAGGAACCTGGAGTTGTTGATTTGTTCTTGACATATCCTTCAATTTTTGTGCATTACTCATGTAGAGATACAGTTAGTTAGTTAGTTAGTTACTTCTCACATTGTATATAAGCTAAGTAGATGGTTTTATGTAATCTGTTTTTGTTTGTTCACTTCCTTGATTTGTTATTACTAATGAATGGCCAAGTGGGATCACCAATAGAGCAGCTGCTTCAGACATTCCTGCCGGACTCTCTGATGCTGTAGGCAGTGATTCAACCATATCGGAGTTAGTACAAGAGATCAAGCCACGGTAATTGTTAGATAGACAACAGCTATATTTTCTTTTCCAAGGTTTCATGTGCAACTACCATAATGGTGGTAAACAGCTTAGGCATTTTATATTTAATGAATGGAATTGTATGCATGAACCGCACACATTTCACAGCATTTGGTTGGATTATGCACTTAAGATTTGATAGTTTCAATTGAGTAACTATTGTGTTCAATCATGTTTATTGTAGTTGTTATATGGGATAGTGAATTTTGTTATTGCATTTGTTATCCTTATAACTGGGAATGACAATCTCACGAGTGGTAGAAAGAAAATGGATTTAGTTGGACTGTTAACTGGAAGATTAATTAAAATTATAAGATTAGGACTCTAGGAGGTGGAGGGGACATTGTGAATAGATCAGGATTTGTCATATTTTCTGGAGGAATTTGGTATGCCAAATGTGCCTTTTGTGGACTCTCTTGTGGCCTTTGTAAAAGAAGGCCTGATTCTCATCATTGCATTTTTTTCTCATGATTCGTTTTTGGGGGTAGTTATCACATTGCAGGCACTAAAGGTATATACTATGCCCGTGAACCATATTCCAATGTTGATGCTGTGCATGTCACTCGTTTCATAGGGCTTGCGTCTGTTGGAAATAGAGATAAGCAGGTTTGGTTATTTGTCTTTAGCGTACTTGTTTCTGTTATTTGTTTATTATTTATTTAATTGAAAATTTGGAATTTATAAATTCTTTAACATTTTCATATGGTAATAGTAGGGGTGGAAATTGCATCCGTTTATCCATTAACCACCCAATCTGTTCAAGCATAAATCTAACAAATCCACTCAACTATAAGAATAAACCATAATGAACTGGACAAGTTAGATCAAGAATTATTATTGGATGGCTAATAAACCATCCATCATGTTTTATTAATTCTGGATAGCGGCTGGCCCCAAATAATGCTATTGTGTTATACTGGTATAGCACATAGTAGGATGACCACTATTTTGAATTTTTTTATATAGTTTATATAATTCATAGTAAACGCACAAAAATGCTGAAAAAATAAAAAGTACTAAAAAATCTTGACATCTTCATAATTAACAATAACAAGTTATATGTCTTAGCTCTTAAGCAAACATACAAGTAAATAGTAACATAGGATGTCATGACTACCCAAAGAGACAGAAAAAAGGAGTGAATGGGTTTGGGTCTTTGGGAGGTGTTGTAGGAGAGGAGACAGGTGAGACATGATTGTTATGACCTTGGGTGTTTTTTTTACCAAGCTGAGACCCTTTTTTAAACCGATATCTCAAAGTTGCCTCCATAAAATACCCTTCTACTGTTAATATTGGAGGCATTCTCAGGATTTTGGACATCATCAGCATAGCAGTGCTACAGTGCTGTGAAATGCGTCTACTGCAACCACTACAGTGAAGTGCTATTGACAACTCTGATTTTGATAGTACTTTATTTTTCTTATCAACAAAATCAACTTGCCCTTTTGTTGCTCTCTAAAAGGTTAATAGCTTTTCAGTGCTGTAACCATTTTATTTGCTTCTGCATTCCAGAAATTTATTCATGCAATCTCCCCCACACCTGCATCCACCATGTCTTCGACTGAGATTGCCATGAAAACCACAAATACCACCTTATCACCGTACACATTTGTGGAGAAAAGAACTTCTCCAATGGATTCCACAAAGAGATCCAGTGATTCTAACTCTGATTCTCAATATTGGAGATATGATGTTCCTCAAAAGCGACAAAAACACGAAGCTGGACATGGTGATAAGTTGTGTTTCAAATTTGTTTCTTCTGGCTCTTGTCCACGAGGAGAGAAGTGCAATTTTCGACACGATATAGATGCAAGGGAGCAGTGTATGAGAGGTGTATGTTTTGATTTTTTGAACAAGGGAAAATGTGAAAGGGGTTCAGATTGCAACTTTAAGCACAGCTTGCAGGATGAAGGTGACAAACATCCTTCTAGGAGGTCTGGCAGGTTTGTCTTTGGACTTACTATATTCTATAATCAATGTGTATTGTGTTATTTAGTTATACTTGATTTGTTAGTTTCTGTATTATGTTAATATTGATGGAATAACAATTTGATTTTGTTATTCAATCATTCCTTGTTTGTTTATTTGATTCTTCCTTGTTCCTTTGAACTTTTAGGCTTTTATTCATTGACAAATCTATCCTAAAATACAACTGCAGATCAAAAGAATGTTGGTTTTGCTTGTCAAGTCCGAATGTGGAGTCACATTTAATAATAAGCATTGGGGGAAATTACTACTTGGCACTGGCTAAAGGTCCACTTGTTGAAGACCACGTACTGATAATACCGGTTGAGCATATGCCTAGTACCTTATCTCTGCCTTCTGAATCTGAAATTGAACTCTCTAGGTTTCAGAACAGTCTCAAAAGTTACTGCAAGAGCCAAGAGAAGGAAGTAATATTTTTTGAGTGGGCTTCCATACGGGGCACTCATGCCAATCTTCAGGTAGAATATTCTGTTGATAGTTGAAATTCTCAAAAGGACATGATCTTTGCACTTTATTTATTTAATGAGCTGGCTTTCCTCCCCTTCTTCCCTAGCTTTCTTGCCTTCCAGTTTCCCCTTTTGTAATTTGCTTAATTCCACTTTGGATATCCAATCTCTTCTCCATTTTGTTGGTTAGCTCTTTTCAGCTCTATCAATAGTAGTTTGTTAATTAAGTTTCTTTGTGTTTTTCCTCCTGGAAGACTATACAAGTTCAATTTTTATTTGATGGACTGTTGTTCTAGATTGTTTCTTTATCATTGACCTTCTACCCTTTTGTGTAGGCCGTTCCCATTCCATCTTCCAAAGCAGTTATGGTTGAAAAAGCTTTCAATTTAGCTGCACAAAAGTTGGGATTTGAATTTATGGCTAAGAAATGTAAGTATTCTTCTTCAGAGCATGCTTTATATTTCATTGCTTATGAGGTCTGCTTCAGACCTGGATCCATTAAGTTCTTAACCCTTCTTTCCCCTTAACTTCCTTGTTTTTCGTTGCCTTTATACCAATTATCAATCACTGATTGCCTAACTTGAAAAAATCCACTTCAATTTATTTATTCTGAAAATGCTCTACAACTTTTTTTGAGGGGTGTGTTTTTGATCTTTTGCTACATTCTTGTTCTTTAATGCAATTCAGTTGATAGTATTTCTGACGGAAGGGAGTTTTTGAAGACGCAAATTGATGGGAATTCAAGCTTGTTCTATGCTCAAGTCCCAGGAGGCACAATTCTGCTGCATCATGTTGACGAGAAAGAGAGATTTCCTGCTCAATTTGGTCGTGAGGTAGCCTTCTAATAGTGATGCACTGAGTAAAAATAGAATCATATCAATATATTTCTCGACAATTTCTTTTTCAGGAAGAGGTCATCAATGATTAGCATGCTTTTGTTACAATATTGCAACTCTTTGTATTTATTAGTAAGAGTTGTAAACATGAATCAGGTTCTGGCGGGGTTGCTTAATATAGCAGATAATGCTGATTGGAGGAATCTCAAACATAGCAAAGATGAAGAAGTGAAAATTGTTGAAGATTTCAAGAGCCAATTTCAAGAATATGATCCAAACTGTTGATTATTCACATTGAATTCTTAATTTATAGCGAATGCCATGATGATTATGGTGATTCATTGTGCATCTTATGGTTATATGTCCTAATTGATTCAGTGCTGAATTGCCAAACTGAAAGGTGCATAGTTGTTTAATTTTGTAATCATCGACATGGTGCTTAGGAGATTTTATAGTCCTGCTGGATTTCAATTGGTAACCATTTTCGGTCAGCAGCACCTGTGGTAAGCTTCTCTTTGTTTTCCTTTACTTCCTGTATCTTATGTCTCTAAACCTGTGTTATTCTTTGTGATGATATGTGCACATTATATAGATGCCTCGACCTTGTTATTCTATGTGATTTCAGGCAAAGAATCACCAAGCTGAGGTTGCTATTCTATCACTTAGGCTATATGCATCAGTCAACAAGCAGCTGCTGCATCCATGTTTTGAAACAGTCGGGTTTTTCATCTGCTTTTTATACCTAATTGAGAAGCTATTCATATTTGTTTCGAGAGGCAGGCAGGTTGAGGGTAAGAGGAGATTCACTTAAACTTTCAGCTAGTGAATCAGTATCCTTTTATTCAATGAGGTCTTACAAGCTTTGTACTTGCATTTGGGTAGTGTTAAAGTTTGTGTAATTTGTGAATTTTCTCTAAGCGCTTCCACCTTTTTATGAAGTTTCCATTCACTAGACGCTAGTGATTTTGGTACGTAGTAATTTTTTGTCATGAAATTACCGTGCCTTTTCATTCATGTTTTTTCTGGCCATATGCTATAATCTGAGGACTATAACATCCTGCATTTTCAACCTCCCCTAATTCTAATTCCCTGTATTAATGTAATTAACTTAACAGTTTCATTATTAAATTGTATATAATTGTAAATAGATATATTTATTTATTGTATTTTTTAAAGATCATTTTCGTATATATGCATTTTAAAATTAGTAGCGACAACTTTTTGATGTTTACCGAACATTTACTTGAACTTGATGTTATTCAGTGGCCCTGAAGGACCCTATTCAACCAACTAATGGCCTTTTCTCTACATCAAATCTTCTGAACGTATACGCGTTTCGATAAAAGATTTATGGCTGAGATTTATTTAGATTCATATTCCAAATATGTTAAACGGGTTATAATTTGTATGATGATACTACTGGAGTGCTGGAGGACAATTTTCTCCCGTAAGCGGCATGGTGTGAGGACCTCAAAACTATCATAGAAAAGAAGGTACCTATGCAATATATTGGAAAAGGAGGTAATTCATTATGTTCTTGCACGAGGTTTGAATCATTAGATGAAACTTTTACCCCAAAGATGATGAGATGCTATGAAAGTTGTTAGGGTATTTGCTGAAACAGTAAGGATTGGTAACAAAGGTTAAAGAAAAGTAAGGATCAAGACCGGTGAATTTAGAGGGTAGATTATGGGTTTGGTAAGATATATTTTTCTACGAATATTTATAGGAGAAAAAAATAGAAATAAAAAGTAAAATAAGTTTTTTTCTTATAAGTATATATAAGTTAAAAATTAATTTTTAGAAAAATTAATATGTTAGAGTTTTTAAAAATTAGTTTATATATAAATTAATAAAAATTTAGTTTATTTTTCATCCTATTTTTTTCTCATGCAAAAGAGTGAAGATGTATTCATTGATCTTTACAATTTGTTACTTTTGGTTCATGTGTCCAGGCGCTGAAATATGAAATAGATATTCAGTGGGGTTTGAACTTCAAGACCATATAAGGTATTTTCAAATATTAAGAGGACTTATTGCCTGTATGGGGGCTATTCTTCGTCTCTTTTACTAGTGTACAAATTAGGAATGAACTTAGAGAGGATAAAAAAAAAGTTCTTTATATAGAGAGAATTCATTAGTTTGACTTAGTAATGAAAGGTTTGGATAACCTACACGAAATTTTAGATTTAAATTTTATTATCTTATTATACTCTAAAAGTCTAAAAGGAAATATAGAGAGTTCAACAACTTATAAATATTTTTTTAAAAAAATACTTTATTAACTCGATTTTTTTTAAGAAAGTTGAAACAAAAAATGTAATTAAATTCTAAAAATATTATAAATAATATAACTATATATTTTTATTTGACAGGTACCAATCTCTTATAGCAACATATTAATTGTCCTCTTTGAACAGGGTTTATCAAATGGTGATTCTGGAAGTAAGAATGAGAAAATTAGCACTTAGCAGAATTAAAGAAGAAAGAGAAACAGGTGGAAGAGGAATGAAAATACAAGGAAATGTAAAAAAAAACTGACACTGACATGCACACACTACAATCAAGCTGGGCATGACGCGGGGAGCTATTTTCAAGGCCGGGAGCCTTGACATCGATACGGTTTTGATGCTTGAGTGATGCTGTCGGTGGATGTCAAGAATGTTTCTAGTTTTTGAAAATTTTCGTTTTGTAAATTTTGCGATGACAGACTCTATCATGATGATGTTGCCCCATAATTTCGTAAATATGAATCCAAGCATCTGCAAATTATTTTGTCGAGGTGTACGGGTCGTCTGGGTTAAATATAGAAATTAAGTTACACACACATATTAAATAGTACATACAGTTTCTACTTATCCTTGTTAATGCCTGTGACAAAGAATTTATCTTCTCTAAATAAGATTGAGTTTAAATCTTGTATGTGTTAAAAATAGGTGTTAATTTTATTTTACTTTGTCTCAATGGTTCACTCAACTTCAATTAGTTTGAATTTAAAGTGTTTTTACAGCTATGTAGTGAGAAAAATTAGAGCATTTTCTGTCATCTGAGGTATGCTTTAAAATTAAGTCCCCCCCTTCTGTTTCTGTGAGGTTCTATAAAATGTTATCTATCTGGTCTTAACTCCATTTTGAATAAACTCATCCAGCAGGATACAGGAAACAGCTTCTAAGGGTCTTATCGCTGGTTTCCACTAAGATAATGATGCCTGGTGAGACAACTTTCTTAATGAAAGTTATTTTTAATAAGTTTACCGATGGAGCCCACCCTTATGGTGGGCATGACAGCAAGGTTCGACACTAGCACTACCATTTCTATTCTAATCGGGCACTAGCACAGTAGCACCACTGTCGTTTCGTCTTGAGGTTAGTGCCATTCACTAGAATCCGAAAAACCTCACGGATGTTTTTGTTGGTTGGAGATAAAACAATTAGCCGTCAAATCTGAACCCCCATGCTCACAACCTGAGCTGGCCTTGTTTTACCCTAGTAGGCCCCTTTTTAATTCCATTTTTTTGGGTTTTTTTTAGGTATTCAGATCCAATGGTATAATTTTGATATCTTAAATTTTAATTGTATTAATTGAATATGAATGTTTTAAATTTTAATGGCACAGATTTAGTTTTAAAGTAATGTAATTGGACCATTATAATCTATTTTCAATCTTACGTCTTTTATTTTAAATATGTAGTAAAATAATTATAAAAAGATGAAAATCACGTCATTGTTATATTTAAAAACTCAATTCGTATAATTAGAATTTGAGAGACAATAACTATACCATTACGATATTGAAATATTTAATTTATATAATTAGAACTTAAAAAATCAAAATTATATAATTATATTATTAGACTAAAAATACAATTAAATATATTTCTTTATTTTTTTTATGTGTCTCATTTTATCTATTCCTTTCCTTTATCCTTTAAATAATACCATCCTTTTATCTTCTTTTGGTTCCTATTTTTTTGTTCGGTTTGTTTCTTACATGAAATTATATTATTTCTTATATTTTTATTATATTATTTATTTTATCGCATAATTATATATTTTTTCCTTATATAAAATATTATAAAATTTTAATTTATAACTAATATTTTACTTTTATATGTAATTGAAATCATAATAAATCGAGTTTCATTGAATAAATTATTCTATTAATACTTACAGAAGAATTTTTTTATAAATTAAAATTAATTTATACATAAGTTAAAAAATATTTTTAAAAAATTAATATAAATTTTTTTTACATATTAACTTATGCATAAGTTTATTTTAACTTTTGAAAAATATATTTAATTTTTTCTTCTTATTTTCTTCTTTTATAAATGATTATGAAAAAAAAAATTATTCAAACAAATCCTGACAGCTTATGACTTTGAATACCTTATTAGAAGCTCTCAGGTTATGGTATCAGTCAATTTCATAACATAACAAGCATAGAGAAATACTATTTATACATTTGTATAACAAATTGTGTAACAAATAGAAAAGAGAAGAGATAGACATAAAAAAAAATGATGTATGTATATATATCTCATGCCTATAATCAAAATTTAGCCTCTTCAATAGACCGTCTATCAACTTTTTTTTGGTTGTATAAATATTTTCTTATAAAATTTTAAGAAATGTTTGTGAGACTTTTTTAATTTTATTTTTTTGAAAATTTCTTTATTATTTACTGAAATTTATTAAAAATAATAAATTGCAATGTTCGCTAAATTCACTGACCAACCTGAAAAACTCGCTAGGTGCTGCAATCTGAATTGCGATTGAAAACTTTTGGTCAAGAGGGGCCAGAGCTATTCTCTAATTCCTCATAAATCTCTGATTTTATAATTTGTAAACTGATAAAAGAATCTTTAGTTTGCTTTCTGAGTCACGGGCACCACATTTTTCATTTGTCTCACAAAGGAGTGATGGTTTCTTCTCACCAAAGTCCATTCATACAATTTTCAAAATAAATAAAAATTTCCATGTCTCAAACGGGTGAGATGGGATTAACTACCTTATGTGTATAACTGTATATAATATTTATAAGTATAATTAATTAAAAATTAACATAATAAAAAATAACTTTTAACACATTTTTTTATTGTGATTTTAATACATCTTAAAATTTCATTCATTTAGTTGCGCTGTAGACATTTAATTCACAAAAAAATTGTCGTTACCCACTTCTTAACACTAAGCCGTTTTATTCAAATCTTCATCTTTACTCTTTAGAGACAAATATCATTGGATCCCTCTCATTTCCCCCTTGTCTATCTCTCTAATATAAAACTTGTCTTCGCTTCTTCCATAATACTAATTTATTATGTGTCACAGAAGTCATATTAACCATTAAAAACCTGAGAACATGTGGGGTGACTAATGAGTAATGATGTGTCAGAATAAAGTTCCACCACATGGCGCGCATTTTTAATTTTGGTACAAAACACATGGAGCATCTTAGTATCGAGAAATCACCATCTCAATGTGGCCAACAGGAGCTACCAAAAATGGAGAAAAGCAACTAGACAACCTCCATTGAACTGAAGCAAGAAGCAATGACAATTTGTTAATAAATAATCCTCCACTGAGATACCACCTTAATCTAACTTTCTAGCTGATATTACTAAAATATATGTAGCAACTAACTCTTTTAATACATTTTTTTTATTATTAATAAAAATTACAAAATTTTATAATTTTTTATATTTTATCTAATAATTATATTCATAATTTTATAAACTTTAATAATTTTTTACCAATAATAAAAAATTTATTAAAAACAATGGGGTTGAGAGTGTAACACTTCTAATGTATATCAATCATAAGGTTGTTCTATTTCATTATTATTTTTCTGAGGTTTCTTGAAGTGTGAATTCACATGTGTTGTTGACTATTGTTTCTCCCTTGGATCACTTTTAACTTGGTTTAACTAAGGGTGAAAAAAGTTGAACTTTTACCTCTCCGCCCATGGAAATTTCCAAACTCTGCCAATGCCAGAAGTATGGTTTTCAGGAAACAAATATTTTGGGACTTGTCCTTTTCACAAAAAACAGTTCTGGCTTGTTCCATAGACTATCTTCTCATTGCTTTGGAGTCACTATGTGGGCCACTTCAATTTAACACCCTTTTGTTCTTGCTTCAAGTTACCAACTTGTTCAAAACCTGTAATTTATTCCCTCATAATTTATTGAGGCTGTACTTGGAGATTGGAATGGGATGGGGTTGGTTTTGGCTTTGATGTTGCAGCTCTGCATCATTGGCTTTGCTGTGACAGCTCAAGAATCCAAAGGTAGGTGCTTAATCTTTAGAATTCTAGGTTGAAGTTAATCCTTTGTAAACTTCTCCAGAGTTTGTCAGAGACTCTGACAGAAAACAACAAACAAAAAACTTATGCTTAAGCTAGAGGTATTGATCTGATTCAAAATACTTCCATTTTACAATGTTGTTCTAATAATATGTACCACAAAGAACCTAGACATATGTGCTCAATTTTGCAATCAAATTGAACACCAGATGTGGATGCCTTCTTCTTTCTGTTTTCCTCTTAATTGCTAACAAAATCTACTTTTGATTAGCATATATTGAAGATAAAACAAGCTGCCATTGGGTTTTGAAACCATTATCTCTCCCTTGTTCTTGAGAGATGACATGCTACTAGAAGTTTAGAACCAATAATATTGGCAACTTACAACAATGTGGCTGACTTCAATGTAATTTCCCAGCTGCTGAAGTGGCTGAGAATTACTGATTCGATTTTTCAGTGACTAATGTCTTCTTGTCTATCGGATAATTGCTTTATTCTGCAAAGCACACGCATAGCTGCTTATGCATATTATTGGTTTATGGTTGTAAATCCCATAAGCGTTTTAAGACATGGAGGTTTTTCTAGTGAGGATATTTTTTACCTGTGTCTTGATTTCTTGTACATTCCTTTAGAATCTGATAGCCTGCAGCCTTGAAATTTGTAGATGTTTAAGAATGAAGAATGCTAGCAATTGTTTTTTTTTTTTTTAGTTGGACAAAGATCCTTTAAATTTATTTCAAAATTTGATTATCTTGGTCTGAACAAAATCAACCAGAAGATAATTATTAAAATAAATACCTTGATTCCGAAATTGCTAAACTAATGCTGAAATATGCTTGCTTGATTAATCATTCATCTGACTTGACAATTTTGACTTTTGAGCTTGCTGATAAATTTTTTATCTCATGGAATTTGAGCATTCCAACTGATAATATCTTCTTTAAGGGTCCACTATATCTCTATCTCCAGCATTTCTTCCTGTCATTCCTCCTAGAGTAGAGAAACTTGGTCCTATTTATGTTGGAGGGAGAAGCAAAGCACCAAGCATACCATCAGATGGAGATGGTATATCTAAATCTCATACAAAATGGCCTTGAAGTTCCAATTTAATTGTTTACCATTCCATTAAATAATCTTGTGATCATCTTACCAAAAGGTTAGATTTTCATGATCCAGGGCCATTCTTTCAGCCTCCAAAGACATTGCCACCTCCTACAGTAGCTCCAACCCCTCATATGAATAAAGACATTGAACTGTCCAAATTTCCAAGTCCAAGCACTATAGCATTACCACCACTATATGAGGTTGTTCCTTCACCATCAGCAGTTCAAGGGGACAAGCCACCATCTGTAGAAACAAGTCCACCTCAAAGGAAACCACCTGCTGTTTGGCCTCATGTCTCCACACCAACTGCTCCAGGTACATGACTGAATTGTTTCTTCCTTGTTGGGGGTAGTTTAGTCCAGTTTCTGATTGTTATTGACCATGATTCCTGTTCATCTATTGCATTTTGAACAGCTCCAGTTGCAATATATTCTGGCAGATCACCAAAAACTTTACCAGTCAGCCAACCAATTGAACATGGAAATTTAGCACCTAACGTTGATAGTAGGAATGCAAATAGGAATCACCTTGCAGAGCCATTTTCACCAGGTATGTATAAAACTAATAAAAGTATTGTCATGTTTTTGCTAGCACTTGTACTAGATGGATTTCCTTTTCATAGTCAACTTCTTTCAATTGGTACTAATTTGACATATATGTGCTCTTCTATTTTCCCAAAAATTCATCAGGCAGCCAACCAACTGAACATGGAAGTTTTCCTCCTAAAGAGGATACAAATAAAGGTCACAGCCGGGAACTAATTTCACCAGGCATGTAATAAGAAGTCACAAGTTGTCACCTAATGCTTACTAGATAGTTGCAAAATTTCTTTTCATCATTTCCAGCTCCCATCAGTATTAAGCCACAAGATGTTCTTCTATTGAATTTTGAACAGCCCCTATAGCAGTTAATTTGCCAAAAGAGTCATAATTTGAAGCCTGTTTCACTAGGTTTCTACTAGATGATTCTTTTTTTTCCTCTTCATTACCAAGTTCCAGCTGGTAATGATCCAAGATCTTATTTTCAATTGTATTATTTGGACAGCCTCAGTTGCTATACCTCCTGCAACTAACAAAATAAAATCAATGGTCAGTGAACCAACACAGTATGGAAGCATTCCACCTAATGTTCATAAGAGCAATACAAATAAAGGTCACACTAATGAGCCAGTTTCACCAGGTAGGTAACAGTCTTACTCTTATCAAATCATCTCTGAAATTCAACCATATGGTTCTTAACTTCTCTTTTTCATTGAAGTACAGAATCTGTTGCATCCCCACCATGGATAGTGGAAAATAACCCACCAGAGGCCCATCCTATTATCCCAACAATAACTCCATCCATATTACCTGGTCAATTTTATTATCTTATTTTTTATTAAAGAAGAGGGGAAGATAAGTTTAAATTTATATCGAAGTTATCAATATTCTCATTATTCTTTTGTTGAATTCATGCAGCACCAGTTACTACATCACCACCAAGCGCATTTCCATTAAAACCACCATTGGTCCATCCAATTGTTCCAGTAGTATCTCCATCAAAATTACCAGGTGCAAAATTTGAGAAAGGATATTGTTCTATGAACTTCCCCCTCTTTTGTCATTTGTTTTAAAATATTGTACAGTAGCATTTTTCTGTTAAATCATTCAGTATCTTCATTTCCACTTTACAGCTCTCCACAATTCACTTAAATTAACAAAAGTTTGAAATGTAACTCTCATGTATATTTTGCTGCTTGTTTGAATTACTATTGCAGTTGATAATCCAAAAAGTGGTGTGATTATATCTCTCCTGTCCAATATCACTTAATAATGTGAAATTGAGAAATATGAATTCAGATTCCTTAACAATCAAATTAAGATTACATAAAGGACAATCATGACTAATATTTAATGTTCTTTGACACGCATAATCTTTGCTCCTTCTATAAAGAAATAATAAAAGAATGATAAATTGATAATGATGCTGTTTAAGACAGAAAAAGTTGCTTGATGATGTTTGCATGCAAGATTTTCAACATAATTAGACGGAAAATTTGCTACTGGACATGCAGGAGAGTATGTAATATGTAACCATTAAGATGTATTTGCTCATAACTTGTGATTAGTTACAACTGTCAACATTCAATTTTCAGGTAGTACCTTGACAATGAAAATAATTTTTTTTTCTCGAGTCTCTTATATTTACTTTTCAATTTTGTTCTTAATATTTAAATGTTCTCATGTAGCTATCGTTCTAGAGTGTTCAACATGTGTATCTGCTTTAATTTCTTATATTTTTAAATGGTATAGTGCAATCATACTTCAATTCGTGGACACTTAAGTAACAAAACATGTGGTGCAGCACCAGTTGCCTCTCCCACTCCTTTGAGAAGCGTCAAATGGAAAAAAGATGGAACACCAGTTGCTGCACCTTTGTACAAAAATCCAAAGCCACTTCCAGCTGTAATACACTCCCCTGCTCAAGGTAGGCTAACACTACTACATAAAAACTTGTTTTTGTAATAAACTTCCAATAATGCACTTCTTCTATATCAAAAGGTTTAAAATTTCATCTAAAGAATTGCACATTGATCCAAGAGCATAAGCTATAGAAAGTTATCATAACAATGGAGTTCAAACTTAAAACTTGGAATAACAATACAAAATTAACATCATACTGGAACGGTATTGGATATGTAGTTACCACTTACCAAATATGAAATGATACTTGATATGCAACCAACCATTCTTTTTCTGCTATAGCTCCTGCAGCACGAAAAGCAAGGGAAGTACATCATGCTCCTGAACCATTGATTTCATCTCCGAAATCTCCTTCCAATGAAGTATATCATTCTCCTGCATTGTCACCTTCAACCTCATTTGATAAACATCCTCATACAAGGGAAATAATTACCAGCCCTGCTCCTGCATCATCATATATGGTTTCTCCTCCCACTTCAAAACACCAAGGTTTGCTTTACACCTGATTTATTAAATTGTGCCAAAAAGTGAAGTTCTTTGCTATGATGGAATATACAACAAATTTTTATTTTGCACGTTTGATATAGAACAAGCAATTCCTCCCTTATTGCCGCCAACAAGTGGACAAAGACATCATGTTCCACAACCATTGAACTCAGGAACCTATACAAGTCTTTGAAATCTTTTTAGATGTTTATTCTATGAGCATTACTGCATTAGAAGTAAATAAAGGGCCTTCTAATTACTCTTTTTGTTTTTTTTGCATGGTACGTACTTCAGTTTCCCCACTCTCTTCCCCTGTTCATTCAAACATCGGCCAAGTTTCACCTGCTCCTTCTCCATCAATCAAATTTGCACCTCACCCAGCCGGAAGTATGAAAGGCTGAAATTCCATCCTTTTTCTGGGTTACAAAAGTTCCATAGTTATTAGTTCATTGAAAATAACTTAGAAAATCTCGTCCCTTCATTATCATCTACTTATTAGTATACATTATTCTTTGTTTTTCTCATTGCATGTACCATTTTTCCTCCTAAAGTATCTCCATCTGAGTCTTATTCTAAGAGACCCAAGATGCCTCTCCTGCCACAAGTTCAAGCACTGCCACCCCCACCTCCTAATGAAGGTTAGTTCTTCCTTTGCTTATCATAGTTGCCACCTCCACCTCTTGGACTGTTATCAGCCTTATTCATCATACTGAATTATACATTTTTCAGATTGTTTATCAACTGTCTGCGCAGAGCCTTATACAAATTCTCCGCCTGGAGAACCTTGCAGATGCGTCTGGCCAATGCGAATTGGTCTTCGCCTTAGTGTTTCTCTTTATACCTTCTTCCCTTTGGTTTCAGAAATAGCTTCTGAAATTGCCACTGGAGTTCTCATGAAACAAAGTCAAGTTCGCATTATGGGAGCAAATGCAGCAAACCAACAACCTGAGAAAACTGTTGTCCTTATTGATTTGGTGCCACTTGGGGAAGAATTTGATAATACTACAGCCTTTTTGACTTCTGAGATATTTTGGCACAAAAAGGTTCTTATAAAAGCTTTCTACTTCGGAGACTACGACGTTTTATATGTGAGTTATCCAGGTATGTATAAATTGTAACTTCTTGTCTAACCCCTTTTCTGTGTCTCTTCTCATGAGAAATTTTGAGGTCCTAATGCTATCTATATAGGTTTACCTCCTTCTCCTCCTTTACCTCCTTCAAGCCTTAACATGTTTGATGGCGGTCCATATTCCACTGATGGCAATAATGGAAGGACAATAAAGCCTTTTGGGGTTGACATACCGAAGAAACAGCATAAAGGTGGACTTGGCAGAGGTGTCATTATTGCTGTTTCAGCTTCTTTAGCAGTTGTTTTATGTGCTTCTGCTGCATGGGTCATGTTCAAGTTCAGGGATCATGTTAGTCAGTCAGCACCAACCCCACCGAAGCTTTCACCACCTTCTCTTACCAAAGAACCAGGTGTACTAGCTACTGCAATTTTCCCTGTTAGTTTATTGTCTTAGTGGTTCATGATTAAAACAACATTGTATTTATGTGTTACAAAATAACTGTTGAGGTAGGAAAAAATGGCAGGATTTTTCACCGACAAAGAATAATTCAATTGCAAGGAATTGAATAAAATAGTATTTTGAAATAAAATTATTCTAGACCTGGACTTTTAAATGTTTCCTTATGGCATAATAATTGTGACAGACAACTTGATTGTTTGATCATTTTGAGACTCTTTTGCTTACAAAACCTGAATTTCATAGGTACTGTTGGATCCCTTAGAGGTGGGGGAGTTGGTTCTGTTTCCACATCATTTCGATCTAGCATTGCTGCTTATGCAGGATCTGCTAAGACTTTCAGTAAGAATGACATTGAGAAAGCTACTGATAATTTTCATGCTTCAAGAATACTTGGAGAAGGCGGTTTTGGGCGTGTTTACAGTGGTATCCTTGAAGATGGGATGAAAGTGGCAGTGAAGGTTCTAAAGAGGGAGGACCATCATGGTGATCGTGAATTCTTAGCTGAAGTTGAGATGCTTAGTCGTCTTCACCATAGAAATTTGGTCAAGTTAATTGGTATATGCACCGAAGACAGCTTCCGCTGCTTGGTTTATGAACTCATTCCAAATGGAAGCGTGGAGTCCCATTTACATGGTACTTAAATCTACTTCTTATTTTCTTACTTCATCCTTAAGGTAGCATGCCAGTTGTTGAGTTCTTCAAGATAATGTTTATATTTTATTCTATTGTCCTATGATAGGGCTTGACAGGGAAAAAAGCCCACTTGATTGGGGTGCCCGGATGAAGATAGCTCTTGGTGCAGCTCGTGGTCTAGCTTATCTGCATGAAGATTCAAGTCCCCGTGTTATACATAGGGACTTCAAGTCTAGCAACATATTATTGGAACATGATTTTACACCTAAAGTATCTGATTTTGGATTGGCTCGAGCGGCAACGGACGAGGACAACAAACACATATCAACACGCGTCATGGGAACTTTTGGGTATGTTTTCTTCCTTTCATTTTCTGTTTTGGAAAATTTATCTCTTCTACTTCCTGCCATTTTAGTTGTCCTTCAGACTTCAACATATTAAATATGTGGCTGTTAATTAGTCAAGTCAAAGGAACTGTTTTCTTGACCATGCCAAAAGACTTCTGTTGATTTTCACTATCATGCATTTGCTAATATATATATTCTTTTATATTTGAAAATTTTAGTTATGTGGCTCCGGAGTATGCAATGACTGGGCATCTTCTTGTCAAGAGTGATGTTTACAGCTATGGTGTTGTTCTTCTTGAGCTTTTGTCTGGGAGAAAACCTGTAGACATGTCACAAGCTCCTGGTCAAGAGAATCTGGTTGCTTGGGCTCGTCCACTTCTCACAAGTAAAGAAGGATGTGAAGCAATGATAGACCCGTCTCTGGGAGCTGCCGTGCCTTTTGACAGTGTGGCTAAAGTTGCAGCCATTGCTTCAATGTGTGTGCAACCAGAGGTATCAAACCGTCCTTTCATGAGTGAGGTTGTGCAGGCTTTAAAGCTTGTATGTAATGAATGTGATGAAGCAAAAGAAGAAGCAGGTTCAAGAATTTCTAGCCAGGAGGATTTATCTGTTGATTTAGATATGGGAATCAACAATGTTTCTGGTCAGCTGCCAGATAATTTCCAAAGCCAATTCTCGGCTACTAACTTTGATTCTGGAGTTGATATTGAGAGAGGCTTGTCAGCGTCAGAACTGTTCGGTTCATCAGCAAGATTTGGCAGGGTGGAATCTGGATCATTTAGAAGAAACTCTTATTCAGGTCCTCTCAGAACCAGACGAAGCCGGCGGTTGTGGCAGATAATTAGAAGTCTATCTAGTGGCAGTGTCAGTGAACATGGAACTATGTTAAAGTTATGATCAGATTCCCATCAAACAAATTGCATTTTTTTGGATTTTCTCTGTGGCTACTGATATGTTAATATGCACTTCATAATCCTAACTTTGCAAGAGGCATTCACTCCACGGCTTGAGAGCCTTATTAGTTATTAGGATTAACTTGGGAATAAAAGCAAGTTGTAGATAGGATGTGCTGTGTAACCTTTGTTTAGTCCAATTTATATAAATGGTTACTGAAATTTATATATAGTTTCAATTGTTTGGCTCAAAGGTGCATTTTGACTACTGAAGTTGGCCTTTTGCTTGGCTGGGACTTCCATTGTGCTATGCAACATATGAAACATAGTCATTACACTTGAAGCGTTAATAAAATTGGGTTATATTGTAATGTTCAAATTGCCAGTTCTCAATACACCACTTGTATTTAAGGGTTTTTTTTGGGGTGAGATGGGGGGAAGCAAATAGGTTATATATTTATGTCGGACTTTATAAACATGAGTGCATTTCTAATTTTACAGTCCTCGGATTTTTGAAGTAATTGTATGCTTATTGGTCTATATCACGTGTATAACTTAATGACAATGACATATGCAAGCGGACATAGTGTGAGAAATTGAGAAGGGACAAAAGAGAGTCCCAAAAAAGAACAAGAAGTTGCATATGCAAGCTGAACCACTTGCTTAAATATTCAAAGCTTACACTCTGAAACACATACGCCAATGTCTGGTATGATTTAGTTGATGGAGGCTATCTGCTTTGACCTAATGAACAAGTCCTAATTCCTAGTACCCAAAAAAGAAGAAAGAAAAAAGAAAAAGAAAAAGAAAAGCTCATCCATGAACAAACTCTCATACACTGTATTGTATCAACGAATTGCAAAGGACTCGCATCATGTAAAAATGCACGTCAACACAAAAATAAACAACAGTGTAGTGAAGGGTACACAATCATTTTTTTCAATGTATAATGACAAATGAATTTTAAACCTAAATCTGACGCTAACTATCCAAATTCCAAACCTTTACTTCTAAGTTTTGAATTCATATGAAATATTTTTAATTGAATTGTGATTTCATACAACAACTCACGATAATTTTTGTGTTTATCTCTCTTTGTTACATAATTTATTAACTTTCTTATTCTCTCTTAGTTGTATAATTTATTGCAGAAAAAAATAGGTTATGCAGTTGTATAAAATTAGTTTACACCCCATTATCATTAAATTCTTTATTGTAAGATTTGTTATAAAAGTAATATTTCTCCCTTAAATTTGGTATGAACCCTCCTAAAAACACAAAAACAATGATGCTAGTATAAATTGTATCAAATCCATTTCTAATATATTAAATGTTTGGTTTTAAAAAAATTTAAAATCTTAATAACAAAAAAATATATAATTATTTTTTAAAATAAATTAATTGAAACACTCTTTTATTTTTTGTTCTTTCGAGGCGGTTTATAATAAAGTTCAAATTAAAAAAAAAAAAAGGTTTTGGGTCAATGACAACAATTTGCAACCCAGTATTATGAGAGTTTGGTCCTTAGAAGTTGTTGGGCTGGGCTTATTGCAAATGTAAGGTGGTCTCAATGTCGCTGACGTTGAAATATAGAGTCAGAGAGAGAGAGAGAGGAATTTTGTAGTCTGCATTACATTCGCAGTTGAAGTTTGGAACGTGCAAGATCCGGTGTTGTAGTGTCTGCATTCTGTGATGGTAATTCGATTTCATTTTCGGTGCCGTGTTTTCAATTTCAATTTCAATTTCAATTTTTCTGATTTTGGGTTTGTGATTTTTGTGGAAGGCTCCAAAACCGATAACGAGTCCTGTCCCCGATTCGTGGTACCCTACACTCTCCGCCTTAACCCTTGCCATCGGCCTCGTCTTAACCGCCTCTTTCTTCATGTGAGTTCCTTCTCGATCTCCTAATCCACATCTACACGCCATTTCGATTTCGATTTCTATTTGCATTAATCAATTAGCCTGCAAATTGTAAAAGGGTTTCACTGGATTTATGAATTTTAGCAATTTCACTCAACATTAAGATTGTTGGATTTGATTTATCCGTATTTGTTGAGGTTATTGGAAAATGTTATCTTGATACCTTTACCTGAGTGAGTGTGGTAGTGAATGCAAAGTCAACGGAGGGGAAGTTTTATGAGAAGTGTTTGTCACTTGTGGAATGCTGGATTTCTTGTTCGTGAGTACCGAAAGAGGAACAATCTTAAGTGTGTTTGGGTGAAGGGTTGACAGAACTGATTTTGAAGTGATGTGATTTATGCTTGAATGTTTTTATTTTAAAAGCAAGGTAGTAATAAAACTTAGGATAAATTATTTAATTCAATGCAAAAGCTACTTAAAGTTGCATCAACTCGGAATCAATTTTGAACTTAGAATTAATTTCTCAATGTGAAATTGCCGATCGTGTGAATTTATTTAACATCATGGTAACTGGGATTTCAACGTGATTCTGGGGAATCCAATGTGAAACCAAAATCTATTGGTTGCTTGGGTGGGAGATTTTGCAATTGTAGGATGATGTAATTCATTTATGTATGGACAGAAGTGCTCGCAGAAGAGCGTTCTATGCCAAGGGTTAATACTGTAGGTATCCCTTTACGGGTGCTGTAGGGATCCCTTCAACTGAATTGGCCCCTTTTGCCCATCAGTTGTTTTACTTCGTAATGCACAAGGAAAGTATATACACCTCAAAATAGTAGTCATGTCCATGTCATACCTTGGTCAGACATATATAGATTGTTGTCATGACAAAATGGGTGAATTTTTATCTTCCTCTGTTGTCTGGCTTTGTGTTATCTCGTGCGACAAAGGTGATTGTTGTTAAATAAAGAACTTTTGTATTTGAGGCAGGCTTATATATGTGAAATGTGACACGGGAGCTGAATGTTATTATTGCTTTTGTGACATATTAGCAATAGGTCGTAGGTATTATTGATTTTGTAACTTGTTAGTGATAAGTCGTGGTTAAATTGATTTTGTTGTGTTTAATGATGTTTCTAAACTTAAAAGATATCAAGAGTTCCCCCTTGTCCTGTTAAGTCAAGTTTCATGAACTATGAATCTTGCTGCCACACTAACTGCTATCATTGTAACTATATTTCTGTTTATACATTAAATAAATGGATGTATTATTTGCAGTTATGAAGCAACCACTTCTAGGAGAAGCCGATCACTTGGTCAGGAGCTGGCAACTGGAGCAGTGGCGTCAACCTTCTTGGTATGTACTTTTTGTGTTTCCTTTGTTCAGCATTTTTTGACATGAAACTGATATGATATTGTAAAACTTATGCTTATGTGTCTATCTTCTTGGCAGGGTTTTGGGTCCTTGTTCCTCCTACTTGCTTGTGGCGTTTATGTCTAATTAAACATTGAATTGGATGAAAATTTTGCTAAGCATATAGCTTTAAATGAAAAATTGCATTGGACCTTTTAGTTTGATATCTGACTAAGTTATGTTCTTAATATATCAATAACAATGTTGATTGTGTGTACTCAAGAAGATTATGATATCTGAGATAGTTTTCAAGCATGATTCTGGGGTAATTTCTATATGTTGAATGCCGATGAATATCATGGTTTGAAGTATACACAGCGGTATTTGGGACCCTCTCTGAATGGATGGGTTTGGTGATTTTATGTGTGCGCATTTAGGCTCTGATGACAGCGAAAAAGTGCAAGTGGTTAATCAAATTTTCTTGTTAAAAAATGTCATTTCGATAAATTTTCTTACTCTTTCGTATTTTCTTTCCATCTAAGGAGAGAGAAAATTTGGTGGAGTAACAATTATATGCTCTGAGCGAATTAACAATTATTACAAATAGAACTAACAATTTTATTTTTAAAAAATTGCTCTCCAATGTTCAAAATATCACAAATATCATGTTTTGTCAAAATAGTATAAACCAGCAAATATAATAGCACCTACTGAGCGAATTAACAATTATTACAAATAGAGCTAACCATTATATACTCTGATTATTTTATGAGCTAAACATTCCATGAACACCCCAATATCACTCCAACTGATAGTAAAAATAGATGCAACACGTGGGATACAAAAAGTAGACATTCTTGATGAATAAAAGAAGTGATTTGGAGAAAATTAAACAAGAACGTTTTGTCTTGCAACAGTCTTTGTTATTCTTATGTGTGTTTGGAAACTCGTTCCAGATTGATTTATCACATCTCCTAAAAGCAATCTAAAGTAACTTCTATGTATTGTGATTCTTGGACGTGGAGAGTGTCAAATTACGTTTTAAACTTGGTTCCAAATATACACTTAATTGTTGAGATCTTTATATTTGCAAATTTATTTCAGAGAGTTGAAATATTATTATAGTTCAAAAATAAAAACATTCTTTTTAGTGAAAAAGAAAGAAAATACAGGCAGCATTCTAAGAACTTTTTTTTAACAAGATTTCTGGAGATAGAAGGAGACTTTTGTGTTATTAGTAAGAGAAAAAAAAAACAAAAAACTAACGTTCTACTATAAGTCTAAGGTAGAGAGAGGTTTGTTGGAGTTCTTGTAAGTAAATATTCGTTGTGAAATAAAACAAATAAGTAGTTACTTGGAGATTAGACATACCTCATGCGGTGTGACTAAATCAGAATAAATTGACTCTACACATATCTTCTCTTATTTTCTATGATATTATTGCATTCATATTGTTCTTATTTTATTTGTGTTATTTTTTTATTTTATAATCTTTTATTTTTATACCCAAACAATCAATTCAACAACCTCCCCCCCCTAAATCAAACCAAGACTGTAGAGGCTAGAGCAGAGCTGGAATCTGTCAATAAACATTCCTCGTTCCCTTATACTTTCATGGACCTATATGAATGGTTCCAAAACTTTGTTCCTTTTTCTCGGTCCAGCAAATATTTGCTCTCAAACCTCATATTTTGGGCTGAAAATCTAAAAATTGGGCCTACAAATGTTATATATTTCCTTAACGTTTGTGTTTGGTATAAAGGATGGAAATAAAATAGAGAAATAGTGTGAAAAAAATTGTGAAGAGAAAAATAGATAAAAAAATAAAGTAAATTTTTAGGTTGTTTTGGTAGAAAAGAAATAAAAGAGGAATTAAGTACCATCTTATCCTTGTATTTATATATTTTGTGGGATTTATATAAAAATAATCAATTATCCAATTACACAATTGATTAGGAAATATGTTGCCTAATTGTTTATATACAAGGTTCAGTGAGTTAAGTAGATGTAATCAGACCGTAATGTGGCAGAGTAAACATGATGTGGTGTGGGTTGGAAATGGTTAATCTATGGGTATGGAATCGTGGTAAACATGTGACAACGGGATGATGATGGTTATGTGTAGGGAATGGAGAGGGTATGTGGCACGAGAGAGGAAGAAACACTCACAAGGTCATAAGAGTCAATTTTGTAAACTTTCTTCAAGGATCTATTTTTTTGCTACTTCAGCGCACAAGTCTATTTATATGGATTCCAGTCTTATTTGTTTTTCTTTCCTCTTTATTTTGCAGCAACCAAACCGTTGGACATATTTCACTCCTACTTATTTCTGTTCTTTCTTCCCCCATTTCTCTTATACCAAACACATCATAATAGTGCCTAATCAATCAATAAATCTCTCCGTTATTTTTACCACAAATTCTGATATTTGATTTTATTATCGATGTTTAAAAATCTTATTGCAAACACAGGGAAGGAAGGAATTACATATTGTATAAATTTTAACCATAGGGTGATGTTTGGTAATGAATACTTTAAGATTCTAAAGTGAAGTGGGAATATAGAAGACTCAGTTAAGTCTGACGAATATGATAAACCAAACTAAAGTAAAAGGGAAGGGAGGCTTAAAGTTCCCTCATTGATACCACCACGTAATTAAGATGGAACGAGTAGGTTTGGAAACTCATCAGTTTCTCTTCAAAATCACGCTTAATGTGAAACTAAGTATAAGTGTGTGTTTAGTTCATCGTTTGGGGGTATGTGGACGCACAAATAGGTATATTATAAAGTTTATTTTTGTTGAAAAGTTTAATGAGTTAAGATAGGCTTCAAAGTCCTACAAGTATTTATAGAAATATTTATAAATTAATTATTAATAAAATTTTCATATGGGTATCTAATGGGACGGTTATGAGATACGAATATAGTCGTAACCAACTAGATAAACATTAGTTGGTTTTATAAGACTTTTTATATTAATGATTTTATATCTTATACATCAATTGTATAAGTTAAGAAACATTGAATATATTTATAAGAATTTTTTATATTCACTTTCTTTAATTATTTTTAATTGTTTTAAAAAAATAAGTATACAATGAAATTTATATTGTTAATATAATAAATATATTTATGATAAAAATATAATTTTTTATTTCTTTAATATATGCAGCAAGTATAATATATTAAGAAAAATAATAACAAAATATTATGTTATTCTAACCACATAAATTTATGACTAGGATTGGCCTAACAGGGAAGAGTTAGAATAATATGCATAAATTAAAATCTCGTTGCATAATTGTATTTTTTTATTAAAAAAATCACATAATTTTATACTTTATGGTGACTTGGTCAATGCCTATGCCTGAAAAAGAAATTAATGATAAAATTAGTTCCCTTCATTGATTGATGGTCTTGGTCATTTATGATATGTCATGTGTACTTGACAATGTTCGACAGATTTGATATTGATATAATTGATTGTCAGATTCTCTTTTTAAGGAAATCACACAGATAGTAACGGGAAAGTAGCAAGTTTATCGACAATGGCAATTACAATAGAACAAGAATTCTTGGACCACTCTCGCAACAATAGGAAGTATCATATAGAACATTTATGGTAAACCTTGGGTCAAATTTTGGTATAAATATATCATATATTTATCGATGTATGCATAATAATGTTATTTTTATATCATAAATTTTAATCTATGATTAAATTGGTTTTAAATTTGCCATGCCTATTATCATGGTCTTTCTCCTGCTAGATAGTGATCTAATTTGAGAAGCTTATTGTGGAGATGGAATAAAAAAAGGATGAGTTGTGGTAAAATGTAAACCACACGAGATAAAGTGAAACCCCGACAAACATAGATATGCATGAGTGGAACAAATCCTTTACCACTTTTGTAGCGATTCCAACACAATTGTTAGATGAATCACTCTGTGTCAAATTGAGGTGAGACACGGTCTCAATCATCTGTCCCTTGCTCTACAAAAGTAGAAACCAAGCAAAAATGTTGTAAACAAGTCAAATATTAGTTGAGACATGGGTCTCAATCATCTCTGCCTTAGTTAGGATCATGCCAATTTATAGTGCTCCATACATATAAAGTGTGGATTCCGGAGAATGACCAGAAATCAATTCAGATATTATTTTATTTTTAGGTAAAATTCAAATTGTTTACTGCTGAATGGGATTCCTAACATAATAAATAATTGTTTTTATGTTCACTTTAAAGTGATTTTATTCTGAATGTAAATTTTGAATGATAAACCAAACACTGGCTACTTTTTTTCTACTCATAAAAGGGAATTAAAGATATATTGTATTCCGTTGCTCTATCATATTTTATTTACCTGTCTTGTATATATGTTTCTTTACATTGTAATAAAAATTTAATTTAGTCTTTAAAAAATATTACTTTACACAATTTGGTTTTAAAACAATTGCCAAATAATTTTCTAAACTTGTTTACGTTAAGACACATCTATGATATCAAATGCTAAATTTTAAAAGGATAATAAGAAAAAAAAATAATACAAATAAAAATATTAAAATGAATGTGTGATCGTATCGAGATAAAAAAAATATTATATACAAGTAGACATTTGGTATAATATCGAAAAAAAATGTCACTCTGTTAAAATGATTTGAATACATATAAAATAAATCTCTGAAAACACCTAATTATAGGAGTAGATTTTATTGTTTTAAATCTGAAAAGAAAAAGACAATTTTTAAAAAAATCATGATATATAATATTTCTAAATATTTGTTCTTTAATCTACCATGCATGTATATGATACAATATAATTATATAATCAACATTATATATCCTCTCTTGTGTGTATTATATCTTATAACCAAAATTTAAAAGATTTTTAAATTTTTAATTGAATTTGAAGTTGCACTTTTGATTGATATTTTTGTTTTACTATTTTTTATTAATATTAAAATATTAATTTTATTTCACATTTTGTGGGAAAAAAAGGAAACATTAAAAGTATCCATTTGATTTAATTAAAATATATTTAATAATTATAGATATGTATATATAAAGACATATTAAATATTAAAGTTATTGTTCAATAATCAACATGTAGTTGGTACAAGTGACAATAAATTTAAATTTTTTAGGTATGTAGTTGAATTTGAATTTTCACATGAAGATCTAAATTAATAATTAAAATACTATTTTACACTTATATGTGAACAAATATACTTGCATCAACACAAATTCTAATACCTAATTCAAATGTTCTCCTTTTTCTCCTTAAATGCCTTTATGAACACAAATTTCTAATACGTTACTTAAAGAGTATCTATTAACAATAGAATTTACCAAAACAAAATCTATTAACAATAGAAATTAAGAAGCAATTGAAATTTGAAATACCTCATCTGAAATTTCAGTTTCAAGTAATACTCATATTTGAAGCAATATCTTAAAAATTAAAATTTATAATTTGAACCAAACTAAATAATATTTAAACAAAAATATTAATTCATAATTTATCCAATTAATCGAACATTAATTTTGATTTAAATCTTGTAACATTATTTAAGATCTTAATTCCACCTTTCTAAAATTGCTCATAAAAAACATGACGGACAATGTGGAATAGGAAAAAAAGAAGTTAATAACATGTTTTCTAATACTTTTTTTAATTCATTATTTTCTTTATTTTTTTAGAGGTTTCAGGTTCCTGACTAGTGAGTAACTATGCTGTGATAATGATACATAACTATAATCAGATAATCATGTCTTACTATCAACAAGCTATTACTTACAAGATTGACTGCGGTTAGTTATCAGATAATAAAGCAAATTATCCTTCTCTTTATATGCCACTGTTTTTATTGTCAACTTTTCGATATATGATTGGTTGTACGTAATTTTATGTTGAGAAATATTGCTTGTAATAAATTGTATAATAAAGAGAAGAAACAAGAAATAATAAGAACAAACCCTATTATATTGTACAATAAATAATGTGGTAGATAGACACACACACAAAAAAATAATATTGCGTAAATTATTAAGAATTATTGTATATACATGCATATGTTTCGATATACACCAATTAAGACGATGCATTCATCAGCTGTAAATTTATTTAACTATTTTAGTTTATATTATTAAAATACCTATTTGTTTTAATAAAAAAACAGTTCACGGCAAAATAAAAATAGTTCATGTAGCGTTAAAGTTGGTTGAAAACATTATGGATCTATATATCTTTATTCATGAAAATGGACTAATTCTGAGAAGAGACTCAAATTATATTTTCTTCATATTTTAAAATTGTTTTATAATATTATTTATTAAATAAAATTAATTTATTAATTTACTTTAAAATATCATTAGAAACTATAAATTAATTATTTAGCGTTAATTCTTTCGAAACAAATTATACCAAAATCTAAAACAAATATACTCTGAAATGAATTGCTATTACCAGATGGGTTTCGCTGATAAATATTATTAGTTTGGTGATACTCGTACCCATATACAATTCGATTGAAAGAATGATTTACGGCAATAATTGTTTTTATTTTTTTAGTTTCATAAATAATTCTAGATTGAGAGCAAGTAGGTTGGATTGATGTTTCAGAAATGTGATTTTACTTTCAACTTTATAATTAATCTCTAATACTAAACGATATTATGCTATAAATATTGGTAAAATGCAAGTAGACAAAGAAAAAAAAATAGGGATTCCAAAAAAGCTTAAAGTAAGATAAAAAAAAATTAGAATAAAATTGAAACTTGAATATTTTAGGGACAAAACTCAAAAGGTTGTAATTTTATAAGGATTAATTTCAAATTTTCAAAATTTTTCTGAAGGCTAACAATATTTTAAAATGACACATACAATACGTAATACATTTAAGAATGATAATAAAACAAAGTAGACATGGATGATAGCCTCTGATACATTGGATAAAAATTTGCCATGTACCTACCTTATATACACCTATACGAGTATTCATTAAATAGATGTAGGATTTAGTATTTACGGTTTAATTTTATCAATATCTTCAAGTATCATGTGTATCCATGTATACTAGTAAAAAATAAAAAATGATTGATAAATTACAAGTATCTTAATACTCACTCTATTAGTAAATGAATAAAGACAAAATCTGTTTAAATTACCCTCAAATATCTATTTAGCTATCCAATTTCAAATTATAACAAAATTTACTTACTAATAATTGCAAACATTGAATAGTTTTTATATTTCTAAGTACACTTATGAGTCTACTAAGTAACACATCCATTAGACTATAGTTGTCAAATGACACATGCACGTAAATTTCATGTAACTATAGATATTATATAATTGTTACATAGATGTCACATCACACAAGATATTTCATATGTCCAGTATCAACATGTATTTTTGTTAGACACAACATCATTTGATGATTTTAATTTATGTTGAAAAATTAAAATTATTGTTAAAAAATAAATGATGAATAAAAATGGAACAAACAAATTTTATAGAGATTAAAATTTAAAATTTAAAATTTTCTAACGAATAAAAAATTATTTAACCCTAAATAATTATATATAGTTTATAATTTTTTTAATTAACTCTTGTTATTTTTTATTTAAAGATAAAATATGTTTACCCGATAAATTTTCTAACGTGGTGTAATGGTTGCATGTCATCCCAAAGTGTGTATAAGATAATAAGAAAGTGATTGTAATTAACGAGCTGATGAGGACCATTGACTTGTTCAGTTGGTTGCCAGTTCCTAACTCAATCAGTGAATCTACTACATTACATGCTAAGGTTGGCGTATAAAATATTTTCTCTTTTTATTTTTGTCATTGTACTGTACAATTTGTTTTGTTTGTTTTCCCCGCTGTAAACCTGGCCACAGGTTATGTTGCTCAGTGTTCAGTACCTGTCTTTGAATTATTACTCACTCGTGTACATTTTTGGAGGTGGGGCTTGCACGATTGGTTGAAAATATTGAACAAGGCCCCCCTTTATTTACCAAGATATTTTATTTATAAACTTTTTTATTATCTATTTATTTATGATAAGTATGTAAAATATTTCATATTTAATAAAAATAAGAATATCATAAAAAGATAGTAATTAATATTATCTTAATTTTTGAAAAATAAATAAATAAAAATAAAACTTTCTAAAGTGAAGAAATATAGAAAAAGGAAAAACCGTAAGTGTAATTTTTTAGATGTTTTTAGTGTTATTATCTAATTAAAATTAAAATTTTACTTTAAGCATTTGTATAATAAAATTTTACATTAAAGTTCAATGGAATTACTAAAATGAAAATTCAATGATAATTAAAAATAATAAATAACAATCATACTTAAATAATTACATGGAAAAAAGAAGTAATAAATTTGAAGTGAGATTCTTTGCCCAAAGTTATAGTGGGAAATGAATTCTTTACAGGAACTTTTGTTGGGTTATTTTTTGTGTTCTCAACTATGTGGACAAAAGTCCAATACTCTCAAGCCCGCTAGATCTCCCTTTATTAGAAGAGAAGGGGTCAGATTAAATAGAAACACACACAAAGACACACAGAAACATAGAGATTGAGAGAGTATGAATGTTCACAAGGCAAAAGAGAGAAGAGAGAGAGGGAGAGAAAAAGAGAAAGAGAGAAAGAAGATGTTCTGTTTTAATCTCAACATACAATAGTCACGTCAAAATCGCGATATCGTTAACCGTTGGATTGGGCTAGAAATTTGATATCAAATTCAACACATGTAGTTCTACATCTTGGTCGTTTGGATCTTAATTTGGAGGTCTGTAGTATGAGAAATCATGCTCGTACAGTAGCTCAATTTTGTGGGTTCTTTACTTTCTTGTTCATTCATCTTGTTCTTCATCTGCAAACTTTGCTTGCTTGCTTGTGCTGGTTGGTTGTATGTACAAATATTGTTCTTGACCGAATACTCTTTGTATCCTTATTTGATTATAGTGGATTGATCTATTTTGTCTTGACGACCTGTAATTTTTACCTTCTCACATGAGTGAGTTTTCCAAATTTATTTGTGGTTATTCCTCATAAATTCTTGCAAGTTAGGAGAATTTATATCCGCTGCATTGTCACCACATTGATGGTGCCTTATTGATTTTTTCAGTGCTTTATTGTTTTTTCCCAATCATAGTGGTATCAAAGCTCTCTCTACTTTGAAGGGTGTTCTACTTGGTAGAATAATTGAGGGTAATACAAATAGAACGATGAGTCTGAATGGTACTAATTATCACTTGTGAAAAGGGAAGATGATTATATTTATTATTTGTGAAGAAAATGCATCTTCTTATTTTTGCTGCTCAAAAGTCAAAAAGGACATGCTTCCAAGATTGAAGAATGTAGAGTTGGAGAAATGTTCTCATTGCATGGCTAGTAAGAAGACTAAAGTATCCTTTAAGAAGCATCCTCCCTCAAGGAAGTCAGAGTTGCTAAAATTGGTGCATTCTGATGTTTGTGACCCATTGAAGGTAAAGTCATTTAGTGGTGCACTTTATTTTGTTATCTTTATTGATGATTTTTCCAGGAAGCTTTGGGTCTATACTTTGAAGTTAAAGGACCAAGTGTTAGAGAAGTTAAAACATTTCTAGGCTTTGGTTAAGAGACAATCAAGCAAGAAGGTGAAATGTATTCATTTTGACAATGGTGGTGAGTATTGTAGACCCTTTGATGTATATTGCAAGCAGTAGGGTATCAAACATGAAAGGACTCCTCCTAAAACTCCTTAGCTGAATGACTTAGCAGAAAGGATGAACAGGATATTGATTGATAGAGTTAGGTGCATGCTTTCTAAAGCAAGGTTACCTAAGTATTTTTGAGGTGAGGCACTTTACATAACAGTGCATGTTATTAATCTTACTCCTAAAGTTGCTTTGAATACTAAGGTGCCAGACAAGATTTGGTTTGACAAAGATGTCAAGTATGATCATTTGCGAGTCTTTGATTGTAAGACTTTTGTGCATGTTCCAAAGGATGAAAGATCCAAGTTGGATATGAAGACTAGGCAGTGTATCTTCATTGGGTATGGTCATGATGAGTATGGTTACAGGATGTATGATCCTGTTGAGAAGAAACTTGTCAGAAGTCGTGATGTGTAATTCATGGAAGACCAAATCATTGAAGACATTGATAAGGTATAGAAGTCTATACTTGAGAAAGACAACAATTTGTTTGAAATTGATCCAACTCGAATGCTTGTACATGATTTGGATACTGCTGATAATAATGTTCAAAATGGTGAGCAACATAATTATAATGATCAACAGCTTGGAGATGGTTTTGATGTTCCTCTTGATGATGATGTTGAAGAGGAACAAAAGATGTCACAAGATGAGAATTTGGGTGATGCTCCCAAACCACCTCTAGTCCAAACTTAAGAGGTCTAATAGGCAAAGTTACAAGGTATACTTCTGATGAGTATGTGACCTTGACAAATGGAGAAGAACATGAATGTTACCAGGAGTCCATGTAGAGTGAAGAAAGGCAAAAGGCTTGGGAATCTAAATTGCAGAAGAGTGTTGCTTTGTCCACTACTAAGGCAGAGCTTGATTTTGTTCAAGATGAACATTGGTTATTCTGTAATAGTCAGAGTGCAATTCATCTTGGTAAGAATTCAACTTTTTATTCTAGGTTCAAGCATATTGATGTGAGGTATCATTGGATATGTGATGCTTTGGATGCTAAGCTATTAGAGTTGACTAAAGTTCATACTAATGATAATGATGCTGACATGATGACCAAGAGGGTTTCAAGAGGAAAGTTTGAAGCTTGTTGTTAGATTGTCGGACTGGTGGTCACCTCCACATAGCTGTGATGAGGGAGATATGCTGGATTCTTTTTTGGATTCCCAACTATGTGGACAAAAGCTCAATATTCTTAAGCTCGCTAGGTTTCTCTTTATAAGAAGAGAAGGGGTCAGATTGAGCAGAGATACACAGAAACATAGAGATCCAGAAAGTGTGAATTTTCACAAGGCAAAAGAGAGAAGAGAGAGAAGGAGAGAAAGAGAGAAAGAAAGTATTTTGTTTTTATCTCAACACAGAATAGTCACGTCAAAATCGCGATATCTACTTCGTTAACCTTTGGATCGGCCTAAAAATTTGACAGTAGGTTCAACACACATAGTTCTATATCTTGACCGTTCGGATCTTGATTTGGAGGTCTATTGTGTGAGAAATCGTACTCGCACAATAGCTCGATTTTGTGGATTCTTTACTTTCTTGTTCATTCATCTTGTTCGTTCATCTTATTCGTCGTCTGCAGCTTTGCTTGCTTGCTTGTACTGGTTGGTTGTATGAACAAATACTGTTCTTAACATAAACACTCTTGTATCCTTATTTGATTATAATAGATTGATCTCTTTTGTCTTGACAACCTGTGGTTTTTACCTCTATGTAGAGTGAGTTTTTCAAATTTATTTGTGATTACTCCTTGTAAATTCTTACAAGTTAGGAAAATTTATATACGCTGCGTTGTCACCTTATTCGTGATGTCTTATTGGATTTTTTCGGTGTTTTATTGTTTTTTTTTTTCATCAACTTTATGGTATTTATTGTATGAAATCTAAACTTTTCATTAATATAATATTTTTTTATTAAGATTTAAAAGAATAAATGAAAATTCATTACACTTGACATGTTAAATATTTTTCCAAAGAGAGAGAATCCATTGAGATTTATAGAGAGATAAAGCAAAAGTATACCCCTGTCTTTATTAGGGGTTAATAAATTATAGTGTGCGGAAAGAAGTCACTAGGAAAAGGCAAGTAAATAAAGTCTCTTAATTAAATGATTACGTATCTGTTCTTAAAACTTGTTTATGAAACATAGTATGTCACTTCAAATTCATTTTTTCGACAAAACAACAAAGCCACCTGCTTGATTGTACAAAAAGTAATGTGTACCAAAGAGAGTCCCGTTCTGATTATTTTCTAAAGAAAATCCGGTTCAGTGAGACGCAGCACAGAGCTGAGTTATAAATTCATTGGCAGTGACTAAAATATCAGCTTGTATTACAACAACACTGTGGGTATTATTTGTTTTGCTCCCTCTAATTTTGTTTGATTGGTGTGAGAAAAGCAGAGGTAGGTAGCAAGAATGGTGGTGAAGAAGGCACGAATTGTGATAATTGGAGCAGGAATGGCAGGCCTGAGTGCTGCCAACAAGCTTCACAGTGTGGTTGCCTCAAAAGAATTGTTTGAGGTGTGTGTGGTGGAAGGTGGAAACAGGATTGGTGGCAGAATCAACACATTAGAGTTTGGTGGTGACCGAATTGAGATGGGTGCTACTTGGATTCATGGAATTCGAGGCAGCCCAATTCACAAAATAGCCCAACAAATCCATGCACTTGAGTCTCAGCACCCTTGGGAGTGCATGGACAACAATGAGAAATCCTATGAGGCCACCACCATTGCTGAAGGTGGCTTTCTGCTCAACCCTTCCTTTGTTCACCCCATCACCAAGCTTTTCAACAATCTCATGGATCATGTTCAGGACAACATGTCAACAACAACAACCAACAACCTTAGTGTTGGCTCTTTTCTGAGACAAGGCCTGGATGCTTATTGGGGTTCGTCAAAAGAGGAGGAGGAGTTCAAAGGGTTTGGAAAATGGAACAGGAGATTACTGGATGAAGCCATCTTTGCAATGCATGAGAACACTCAGAGGACTTACACATCTGCTTCTGACTTGTTCGCTCTAGATTATGGCGCGGAGAGTGAATACCAAAAGTTTCCAGGTGAAGAAATCACAATTGCTAAAGGCTACTTGAGCATAATTGAATCCTTAGCATCTGTGCTGCCACCTGGCTTAGTTCAGTTGGGTAGAAAAGTCACAAGAATTGAATGGCAGCCCGAGAGACATGAGGCGATAAATATGGAAAACGGAACATGTTCTAGGCCTGTTAAGTTACATTTCTGTGATGGCTCTATTATGTCTGCGGATCATGTCATTGTCACAGTTTCACTTGGAGTATTAAAGGCTGCTATTCGTGATGATAATTCAGGTATGTTAATGTTTCATCCCCCTTTGCCCTCTTTCAAGACCGAGGCTATTTCAAGGCTTGGTTTTGGTGTTGTTAATAAGTTGTTTATGCAATTGACTCCACCTCATGAAAGAAAAGATGAACACTCCAAAGGGTTCCCCTTCTTGCACATGGTTTTCCATTCACCTCACTCTGAGTTGAGGCACAAGAAAATACCCTGGTGGATGAGGAGGACAGCTACCCTTTGTCCCATCTACAACAATTCTAGTGTCCTCCTAGCTTGGTTTGCTGGGGAAGAAGCTCTGGCACTTGAATCACTCAAAGATGAAGACATCATTAAAGGGGTTTCAGACACAATTTCATGCTTCCTATCGCATTCACTTGACTTATCCAACGGGAATGTCAATTCTCATGAATACAAAGTCAAATTCACTAGAGTTTTGAAGAGCCAATGGGGAACAGATCCATTATTTTTAGGCTCATACAGTCATGTGGCAGTTGGATCAAGTGGTGATGATTTAGATATTATGGCAGAGCCATTGCCAAAAAGTAGCAGCAGTAGCCATCCTTCTGCTTCACCACCACTTCAAATTTTGTTTGCAGGGGAAGCAACCCACAGAACCCATTATTCTACAACTCATGGAGCTTACTTCAGTGGTCTTAGGGAGGCCAATAGGCTTCTTCAACATTATTCATTGGGTTGAGAATTATAATATAACAACTTGTATTTTTTTTTTCTCCCCTTTCAAATATTTTTAATTTCTATGATATTATTTTCATTTTTCTCTTTGAGCAAATTAGGAAATGCTTGTTTCATAGTAAGTCATTTAAAATCATGTTTAAATATCAACTAATAATATATTTGGTTTAGTAATAAATTACGATGTTCCATTACTTTTTTTTACATGTCAAAGAATAGTTTTAAGATTATCATGATTTTTTCAACATAACGATGAATCGCGTTTTCAAACATACCATAATTTGTTTTAAATAAATATTTATAATTAGTTTTGTATTGTAGAATTGATTATGAATCTAAAATTGATTGAATTAAAATAATTTATATACTAAACTTTAATAATTTCATAATAAAAAATAAAAAATAAAAAATAAATCGTTTTGTTTTAAAGTGAATTCTAATCTGATTCAATTTTATAAAATCAATTTAATCTAAATATTTTGCAAAATGACTTACCAAGTTATTGCAAAAATGGAAATTAGGTGGGAAGATGAAAAGTGAGATGGGGCCATTGAGATGTCCTAATGAAGCCAAAAATTGCTCATATTAATTTCTCTTAATCTATTGGGTGTAGTTTAATTTTGTTTGATATGTTATAAATGATTAAAACAAACTAGAGCTACTAGGTGTCATTTTACTTGAATTCAGAATCTGATGTGAAACTAAAGCTATAGATACTACATCCATGGTTCATGTGTATTTTCTGGCTTCCCCAGTAGACAGGATCCGGTAAACACGGCTCTATCCAGCTTGGAGCATCCTCATCAGCTCTTTACTGAAACAAAATATGGCTTGTCAACTCAACTGCATGCCCAGGCCATACAAAGTCATTTTAATACCCTTTCCCTTAACTGGAAACTGCAAACAACACATTTGTTTGAGTCAGATCACAGTTTTACTTGGAACAATAATTGAATGTCTTTATGTTTTAACTTTAGTTCGCCGCAATCGGAAATAAAACATTGCCCAATGCACTTTTCATGACAGTAAGAAAATCCTCCTTTCGGCCAAACGGCCTTATGTAGTTATAAATAAACAAACCTACTATTAAACCCACAAAATGTAGTTTCTTTACTTATTTAAACTATTGAAATTAATTTCATAAAAAAATGGATATTGAAAGAATTGATATTAAAATATTGTTGTTATAAACATTTGGAGTAATATTTAGTTTATTAAACAAACCAAAATCTAGGTAAAATAAAATTATAATGATCAAAACCTAAACTTAGAAAATTATAAACATAAAAAAATAAAATTGAAATAGATTGTGGAAATTAATTATATATTTAAATCATCAAAGTTAGGTAAACATGAACTATATTTTTTTATTAAAAATGTGATTTTTATCATGATTTCTAATAGACTCTCGTTGTAATTTCAATAAAAAATTATTTGTTAATTTTTTAATTAAACATAATAATCAAATTTAAACTTGTAATTATTTGAATAATTTTGAGTCAATTTTGATGAAAAAAATTTACTTTAATCGGTTTTGAATTTGAATTTTTTTTAAAGAGAAGGAGTAATTGCTTTTCACACTTCTTTTTTTACTAAGCATACCACTCATCTTTATTTTTTTGAATTTTTTGTTCTAAAAAGTCCCCCCTCCTAAGGTCTTAGCACACCACCCTCTTTCTTTCTCTTTACCTCTCCAAAGTGGAACTTCTCTTCTCTACTTATGGACGTACGCGACCCTTTCAATATTGAACCATGGTGGTTGGGTTCACATAATCCCATATTGTAGTAGGGACGGTGAAAAAACCATGAGCTCTTTCAATAGAGGTGGTGGAGGTAACAATCTTCCATAGTAGGTTGGAGTAGAATATTAACTGAAAATTTGACTTGTCTCTTGTTATGCAAGCCGGTTCTCACTTAAACTTTTACTTGTTTCATAGCAAAATTATTTTGTGGTTGTTTATAGTATTTAATATTAAAATCATCGACTGAAGAAATAGTTTGTTTCCCAGAAAAGGTTATTCCATTGTTAATTTAAGAACGGCAAAATTACAAATTTTGTTCCCTAATTTTGTCCTGATGGCTAGTTTTTTCCTTAAACTTTGATATTACTCCACGAATTCTCTTTCTCCCCTCCACGATTTACACTTTGAATAGAGCAAGAAAGAGGGAAGAGCCGCAGGGAGACAATGGGTCAATGAGAAGGAGAGGAAGAGGAAGAGGAAGAGGTGAGGGTATTTTTGAAGAAAAAATAACAATTAAAAAGGAAGTAAATTAGTGTGTTAATTAAAAATGAGTGTCAAAAGTAATGGGTATGGGAGCTAATGGGAGCTATATATAACTACCAACTTCAGTTTTATATATATATATATATATATATATATATATATATATATATATATATATATATATATTTATTTATTTGTATTCCTTAATCAATACATTAAGAATTTATCTTATATTTCATAAATATTTTATGGTAAATATTTCATTTTTATCTTATAAATATGAAAAAAAAATTACTTGCCTTGTTTCCAAACTTGAACCCAACCCATAATAATTTAACTCACCGTGTAACTTGAGATTTTATTCTCATACTTTCCTTTGTCATAATTATTAAAAATATAAATTAATTGTTATAATAATTAAATAAAAAAATATGATTTAGAATTTTAATTTTTAATATTTATTATTTGAATTAAAATATAATTTATTTAAAGAAATATAAATAAATAAAATTTAAAAATATGGATAGTTACTTGTGAATTCCCCTTGTTCCAATGAGAATTAAATTGAGTTTAAAAATTTCATCCTCGCCACTCTTAAATGACTCCAACTATTAATAATAATATAAAAAAAAAACTCCAACTCATGTAAAATCATGTATAAAAGAGTTTTGTTACCATAATTCATATAAAAATAGGGAGAGCACCAAAGCATCACTAATGTTGGGCACCTCTTTGAACTTGGATCTTTGGTGCAATATTTGGCTGCACTTGTCATTTGAATTATGCATCACATTCTTTTTCCTTTTTATGACCAATCAATTAGTAAGATAGGATATTGACCGGATGAAAATACGACTAGACAGAATCTTGGTTACACCTCCTCTACCCACATAATTAGTAGCAATCAATTAGACCAAAAAACAAAATATCCTTAATAAGAAGATAGAATATTAAAGTATTACAATAAACTTAAGCTTCTATATATGGTAAGTGTATTTTTTTTTTAAATGATGTATATAAATTTTAAAAAGTATTATAAAATTCAATAATTTTAGTATACATGGTAAAAAATTATTATCAAAGTATTCTTATTAAATTTTTTATAATCTAAAAATAGTTTAATGATCATGTTAGTGAAAAATAATTTTATATTACTCATTAATTAAAAATTACTATTAATATAATTTATTGAAAAATTTAATAAATTTATAATAATATGTAATTAAATGATAATATAAATTTTTTTAATATATAATCTATTTTTCACATAAAATTCGAAATAAACATAAATTATTTTTAAAACGTTAAAGTTATTATTATTCTCTAATTTTTCAAGTAAAATTATATATAAAAGAGTTTATTCTTTCTTAACAAAATTAAGTATTGTATAGATTATAATGATAAAATAACTATTTTTAAAAATATTTCTATTAAAATTGTTAAACTATAATTATAAATGTATTAAAAAATTATTTAACAATCAATAATTTCTTAGTTTTTAAAATAAAAAATGTTAAAATAAATTGAAAGTTAAAAATAAACATGTGATGTGATGCTAAAAGGTGTATGATGGTAATTCACACAGGAAATAGATAGAGTCATAATCATGAATGACCAATGGTAGGGTCCCATCTGGCACTTCTTGTACCCACATAATCAGTATCGGTCAATCAGAGCAGTAACCAAAACGTCCTTAACAATTAGACAAAATTGTAGTAGTATATGCTTAAAGCTTGTGGCCACATGATCCAACTGGTTTTTCATTTTTCATCAGGATTCATGAATGAGAGGTCGCATCCAAACCCTGCCTAGTACATACGTGTATAGGATCTATTGGTCATGTGCCCACCATACATGTACAATCATCTTATTTAACACATTCACAAAAATATATATAATAAGTAATATAATGTAATAAAAAAATAGAAATATCAAATAAATATTTGATACGTAAGAAAAATAGTTATTTAGGTCTTTATATTTTATAAAATTAAAAATAAAATTAATGAAAGGTAAATAATAATAAATCATTTGTAAAGAAATTATAAATATAAAAAGTAAGATTGTAAAAGAAATATAATAATTTATAGAAATAGTTATAAAAATAAAATAAGAATAAAATTATGTACAACAAACTCTTTATATCCTTTATATATAATTATAAATGAGTATCTTGAGCTTAATGTAAAACGATTTTATATAGTTATGTAATTATAAGTATGACTTATTTCTGCTTTTACTTTTGTTTTTATTTTTTTTTCCAATGACTCACAGGTATAATGTTTTCTGTAAGGTTTAACTAAAATGTTTTCTACTGACATAGTCCAACATTGTGGCCTACCAACCATTAGGTATTGGTGCTAGTATTGGCTTTTTATGCAAAGCAAATCAACCAAGTTTGATACTTGCTTTACTTTGTTTTGCGAGGTTGTCGACAAAAGAAATAGAAGACAAAAAAAAAGTATGAGAGAGAAATAAAATAAAAAATTATATTAATTGAATGGATAAAAACTGCCCGTCAAACATATCGAACGAGTAAAATAAGAAAAAAGAGAAATTTCGTTTCTACTTTAGTTAATGCTTTGCTTGGAAATAAAAACAAAGAAGAAAAAAATTGGGATGAACAAAATAAAAAGAAAAATTAGTTCTTTATCTTCTTATTTATTTATTTTGTTTAATTTATTTTTATTAAAAATTTTAATTTAGTTCTTCAATATTAAAAACGTTATAATATTAATTTATTAAATGACGTACAACTACCTAGTCAATGTTTTTACAAATAAATCGTTACTAATATAATTTTAGTTTTAAAAAATAAAAAAAATAATAAAATACTATAATATAATAAAAAAATAATTTAATAATTTAATTTATAATTTTATAATTTTATACTTTAGTAATTTTGATATTGGGTTGATCTCATATTTCAGTCCAAAAAAGTCATTTTATGGATTGAACTTAAATTTAGTGTGTAACAAATATATTAATAAAGTACGAACCAAATCATTATTGAAAAGTCTAAATAATTAAATGAGGCACTAAATCAAGAAAAAAAAGTGACATTTACCATTTACCAATTACTAATATTGCCAATTACGTCTAACACATCAACCAAATATTAAAAATCTAAATAAAATATGTATTTTTTTTTCAAATACAATAGTTTGTTAGCCTGTTCACTTAGCTATGAACTAAAAATGTAGGTCATGGTTAAGGTAAAAGAAAAGCGTAAATTCTAAACTAGCATAATTTTATAAGACTTGTAATATGCATATATTGCATACTAAGACCTATATATCCAATTCTACAAACCTTGACATATAATTAAGTGTATCTCTCTTCCCCCCCTCTGTTTCTTTCTCTCTATATATTCATTTTTACATATAAAATTAAAAAAAGAAAATAATATTTGAAAAGTATAAAATATATATTTACTATCTACTATTAAATTTTTTTGTGTTAATTGTATCATTGAATCTTTAGTTGATTTTTATAATTTAAAACAAGAAAATAATATATAAAAAGTAAAAAAGAAAAGAAAACATATAGATAATTTTATAATTTAAACATAGAATAATGTATAAAAAGTTAAAGTATTTAAAATTTAATTTAATTTTTATATAATTTTAACAAGAGTAATATTAATATTTTTTATATATTTTATATTATATCCTGCTATGATCTAATCTATCTCAAATATAAGATAAAATATCTATAGTATCTAACATATTTTTCTAATAAACATTTTCATTATTCATTACTTACAATTATTTGCTAACAAAGTTGATTAAAAATATATAAATGATTTAAATTAATTAACTATGAATATAATTTTAGTACATTGTTCAAATATTGATTAATTTAAAATATAAAATGATATAGATTTACTTTATGTATTAAGTTATAAAATTGTGATTAAAAACTGGTCGTATTAGAAATATTTATGTACTTATTCATTGTAAAAATATATCATATGTTATGGAAAAAAATTATTAATTTTTTTTATTTTAATATAATATTTATATAAAAAATTAAAATTGTTAGTATAAATATGATGAATATATATTAAGAATATAATGTACTATAGTAATATTTAATATTTTAAATTTTATTTATTAATACAATATATCTTATTATTAGTGACCTATTATAAATATTAAATCAATTTTATATTATTCAAACTAATTTAGTATTAAACTGTTAATACTTTTTTAATGTTTAGTGAAATCAAGTGTTATATTATATAGATTTAATAGATCTTGTAAGTTTATCTAGCCCCTGCACCCATTCCCCATTTTTATAGCAGTTTTTGTTATATTTCATTTTACACTCATAACAAAAAGAGTTTTTTTTTTCTCCTTTATCGTATCTAACTATTTGACATATTAAAATAGTATAATAGAATATTAAAAAAAAAAAGAAACAGACAGTATTGTTTTCTTAATTTGATTCCAGCGCTTCTTCCAAAAATGATAAGAATAATAAATCTGAAGAAGACAGAAAAAAACTGAAATAAATCAGAAAATGATAGAGGAAAAACAAAAGAAAGTCCACTGAAATGACCCACTTGCCGTCCCTTCCTGTCGTATGTGATTCTTTTAAACATTTTTTTTATATTATTTTATAGTCTTTTTAATAAGATTAAATTAATTAATTTTTAAAAATTAAAAACTTAGTTAACTTAATTAACAACATTATTTAAAATTTATATATTCTTTTTAAAATTATTCTCAATAACATACTTTTATTTTTAATATTTTTATTAGTTTGAATTTTTTAATCTTTCTTATTATTAATTATTTTTATTTCATTTTATTTGATATCTTAACAAAAATTTATTTTGTTTAATTGTTATTTTATACATTAAGTATTTTATTTTTATTATATCTTTCATTATTTATTGTGAAGTAAAAAATAAAAAATAAATGTAATAAAAGAAATTTAATTAATATAAAAGATAACTGGTATTTTAAAAATAAAAATATTTTTTTATAAAACCTATATGAATTTTAGTGTCAAAATCTTGAGAAAAATATTAACAAGGTCCTTAAAATACTAATTAGAAAATCAAAATTTAAATATTTTTTTAGTTACTATAAAATGAATAAATTTTAATTTTGATATCTATAAACAAAATTTTTTGTTGTTCATCCTTGTAAATTTTTAAAATATTATTTTTTATTTCTTAAAAATAAATAAAATTTGATTGTGATTTTTGTAAAATATTTTTTTATTTTAATCATTCAAAATTAAAAATTATTATATATTTATTGTTAAGTATATAAATAACATCAATTTTAGAGATATAAAAAAAAAAAAATAATATCATATGGTAACATGTTACTATAGATAATGTAGGTGTCACATGAAATAATTACTTTACATTAGTAACAAAAAATAATAATTTTAAAATTTATATGGATGAAAGAAAAAATTTTTTTACAGAAATTAAAATAAAAATTTATTCATTTTATAAAGATTAAAATATATTTAAGTAAAAATTAAATATAAATATTTTTATTAAAATTATAACAATATAATTTTCCTTAACTTTAACATTAATATAAATTTATCACAATTAACAAAAACTATTAATTAATTCCTTAAACATCAAACAAAATACACTAGTAACTCTTCTTCCTCTCACTCGGTGTCAATGCGTAAAATACTTTTTAGGATACATGTTAAAGAATTAAAAATATTTGTTATTAAAAATTGTAACAATACTTTCTTTCATAATTTTTTATATAATTTTAACACAATTTTTAATAAAATAAATTTATTTATTTATTTATTCTTCAACAAATATCGTCATGACTCCACAGTTAATTAGAACATGACCTTTTTGCCTCTAATAATCATTATGATACTTGTCCACAATACCTGCCCAAGCTTTAGTTGGACTTGACTGGCAGGACCATTGAATCAATGACACGTGCAAATTAGACAGATTGTGTTGCAATGTGTGCTAAGTACTTCCCCCCATAATTTCCTTGTCCTCTGATGTCAATATTGTAGATATTCACTAATAAAATTCTAATTGGACCCACAATTATTCCTACTTACAGTTACGGGTCAAATAAATAATTTTTCTGACTATTTATTAATGGGACGGGAGGTAATAATTAAAGTTTTCTTTATTTTATTTTTATTTATTCATAAAGTTTACTATTGCATATAAGTTATTTTTTTAAATTATATATTTTTATATAATAAATATTAACAAAATATTCGTTGATACTCACTAAATTTCTCATATTTCCAAACCATAAATAATTATATGCATAAATAGTTAAGTTTAAGTTTAATAATTAATTATATAAAACAGTTTTATATTATCATTCAATCATAAATAATAATATAATTTATAAGATAAATATTATAAAAATAAATTATTATATATAATTATCGATATTTTTATCAAATATAAAAATGTTTTATATTATTTTTTCATTATATTTTACTTAGAAAGACTGATAATTACGGCCTATTACCTTCTTGTGATTCCTATCCTTCTCGCTAAACAAAAATATAATAACATAATGATAAATAATTATTTTAAATTAAGGCCTTGTAAATATTTCTTCAATAAAAAAAAAACTCTTGTTAATGAGTGCTATTTCTACTTTATATTTATTGGTACTTAAGGTTAATACACCCATAAAAAAATTTAATGACATAAAAGGTATTATTATATTTAGATAAAAATATTATTTTTTAAAGTGTGTTTAACAAAATTAGTTTATAAGTTAGTTAAAATATTATAAGTTATAGGCTAAAATTTTGAAAAAATATAAACTTATAAACTGACTGATTGAATTAAAAATATTTAATAAAATTAACTAATAAACTAACAAATTAATATAAAATAAGATTAAAAAAACACATTTATTTGATTATATATGGTGAAATAACTAATAAACTAGTTAATCAATATAAAATAAGATAAAAAAATATATTTAATTATTTGATTGTATATAAATCACTTTTAATATTTGAATTTATTTTTAATAATTTATCATCTTAAAATACAGTATAATAAATTTTAAATTTTATATAACAATAATACATATTTGATATTTTTATATTATAAAAGATGGTGTGGTGACATCTTTCAAGGAGTCAATTATAGGTGTCATGGGAATACATGTTATCATTGTATGAGTGTGACACTAGAAGATAAGAAAGACAAAATGTGACATTCCTAAAAGTGTTAAGGTAGACAAAAGAGTTTATAAATTAAAAATAAAAAAATCGATGAAATTAATGGATATAAAAATGAAAAAAAAACAACTTATAAGTTATAAATTAATTGAAGTAATTTACAAAAATAAGATAAAAATTATTAAAATATATTTATTTTGGTTAAACAAGTTTGTAAGTTAATCAAATTAGCTTATAAATTATTAGAATAACATGTAAAAATATATTATTAGTATATCATTACTTTTGATAAATATAGGTGGAAAAAATAAATGGGACATTAATATTTTTTAGACAATAAAAAAAAATCAAAACACCAACAAGTATGAAAAAGGAGATAATATCTTAAAGATCTTATTACTTCTCTTTTTTTTTAATTTCTCATTTAAAATTATAACACAACTTAAAAAATATTCTCCTTAATTAGCACTTCCTTTATCAATTGATAGTAGATATAATAGATCAATAAGAGTCTAAAAGATTTATGAAAAGATATCATTGTTTTAATTATATTTGAATATAGTGTATAAATTTAATTATCATTTAATATTATTGTATGTTTCTTTTATTGTTTTCACTTTTTTTCATCCAAATCATAATAGAGGGAAAAAATTCTATTCATTTATTTATTTATTATTTTTTTTCTATTTTTGTTATCTATAACTAAATGAAGCAATAGTAATCAATGGATGAAGTATATTTCATTTGATTGAGTATGGTATAAAAATATTATAAATTTGTTCACATTGTCGTAGATTTCTACCAATTAAAAATCAATGTTCTAGATAATTTCTTGATATTTTTTTCAAAAAAGTTATTCAGCAGCTTACAATTTTTTTTTTAATTGTCGTAGATTTCTATCAATTAAAAATCAATGTGTGTACGTATCACTCAACCCCATAACTTATTGCTCTTCTCTTTATTCAGTTTGATGCACTTAAATCTCCTTTCAAAAAGTATGGATATCACCTTCACCTTTGGACAAATTAACATTTCTCTAGTAGCTTATTGCTTTTCGATTTATTCAGTTTGATATATATACTTAAATGAGAAGGTTACGCTGTACATTAAAATTTATTAAAAATTATAAAATTATAAATATTATTCATTATGTATAAAGTGAAACTCAAAAAAAAAATATTTGATTTGTAATGAATTTTAATCAATAATATATAGTAGAACATTTTTTACTTAGAACATTTTTAATGAAATTGCTTAATTTAGTTTTTACAAATTTTCAAAGTTCTTATCGATTCTTAACTATTGGAGAAAAAATGTTGAATTCTTATATAATAATTGGTTACTTATCATTCTTAACAATAGAAAAAAAAAATTGTATTTAATAAATTCAATAAAAAAAAGTTAGAGTATAAAATCAATTAAAAATTTTAGTATTGAAGTAAATTTTTTATGGAGTTTTTAAATATGACATTACATTATAGGACTCACCAAAGTAAGTTGAAAATCTATTTAAGAAACAAAACATTAGAGATGTTTTTAGTGAAAAAAAAAATTACTCAAATTTGACTCATTTATTTATGAGTCTAATTAGAAATTTGAGGTATACTTGTTTTTTAAAAAAAACTTGAGCTTAGGTTATTTTGTTTATTTTTAACTTAGTTATTTTTGTTTCTTATAAAAAAAAGACATTATTTTATTAATTTTATCCATTTAGTATTTAATAAATATTTTAATACTAGATAAAAATTTACGTATAAAATATAGTATGCAATATATGGAATTCAAGACTATTACATTTTCGCAATTCAATATATAAAAAATTCATAACTTTTAATTATTACAAAAAAGAAGTTCAAAATTACTTTTCTTGCTTTCAACAAAATTCTATATCTTTTCATATTAAATATATACATAACAAAAATCAGTAAAGTCTTTGTCATTACAAGCTATTCACAAGATTGTAAACATTAAACTTGTAAAATTTAGATTTGATTTTTTTAAATAATTAAACTCAATTTTAAATTTAAATTTATTATTTAATTAAATAAACAAGCTAGTTCAAACATTTAATAAATCAAATTTAAATAGCTTACAAAATAATTTAACTCATTTACTTACATAATAAAAGTTGGTTAAAAGGAATGCATTACTCGCCTTTATCCGCTTAAATCATTATCCTTCTCAAAAGTATCATTCCTAGCACCTTCACCTTTAGACAAATTGCCATTTCTTTAACTTAACGTATCCAACTTCTTTATCATAACCAAGTTACTTTCCCTTTTTTGCAAAATTAAAAGATTGGTTATAGACACTTATGAGGCCTCTACGACTCTAACCCTTTTATCTTTTCTAAATAAGCATAATGATGACTAGGAGGGAGATGATAGATTTAAAAAGTTACACCCGACATTTGGAATTTGTGTTTTGAGGTATTATATTTATACAATTATTTATATAAAATTTTAATTACATTGACATGTTTCTGTTCCTCCTCAATCGTTTTTTCGGTATTCATTATAAACAAACAAAGCTTAATGGTAAAGAAAGATCAAGTAAGCGCACCGGAATCTTGAGGATAGGGTGTACCTAATATATTTTTAGGCTTAAAAGCAAAATTTAATCTTTTTAAAATTAATAACAATATTTTTTGAAAAAAAAAACTAATAATAATATTTTATTAAAATATTTATATTTTTATTGGAAATTTATCGAGTTTTTTATGGGTTAAATTTTGTTAGAATTAATTAAGAGACGCACTATTTAATATTAATAACTAATTAATTTTTAAGTGAGAGAGTTAGAAAAAATTAGGAAAATACAACTTCAGAAAAAAAAACGCATTTATTAACTTTTTCTCCCGGGTTTGAACCCCATTCATTAAGAAAAAAAAGTACAGCTTAATTACTATTACATTGGATTAACTAATAATAAAATTATATAAATACTAATACTAAATAATTTTCTTTTTGTGTGTGTAAAGCAAATTAGGCTTGAGCCGTCCCTGCCTCGGAGCATAGTACTACTAACAGGTTAATTAGTAGGGTGGTTTTAAACTTCTCATACTTTTATGACACATTTGATTTTGAAAAAAAAAAGTGATAGGAAAGTAAAGTAAAATAAAGAAAGAGAAAAAATAAAAAAATGAAATAACTTTATTAATTGTTTGGTAGAAAAATTAACTATATATATAATACTGTAAATGTTTTTAATAAAAAAAGTATACAAATAATAATATTTTGGATATTTAAGATAGAAGAACATCTTGTTTCACTTTCTTTTGTCACTCGTTAAGTAAACAAAATAAGAAAAGAAAATAATTTTACAATTTTTTTATTCTCGTCCACTTCTTTCTCTAGGTTTATTGGTACTAAACATGATAAGATCACCCTTCAAAGAAGTGATCCATGCAACTTAATATCTTTAGATGAAGCAAAACTTTATTGTAAACAAATGGTTAATCGGTATTTGTAGAGTATTAGTTAAAGAATGAATAAATATTTTCTTGTTGAAAATTATGTTGAAAGTGTATTAAAAATTACTGTAAGAATGTATTAACAATATTTTTAATAGTATTTTATTTTAAATTCTTCAGTTAATAATTTAAAAACATTGGTTGGCATTCATTCATTTCAAATAACAAGTGGGCATGTCCTTGACCGTAATTAAGAACGACAGTCATTTTGAAATCTGTTCTTTTGATTTGACGAGCACTGATCCAATCATTATTAGACAACTAATTAGTATTACATTGGAAAAAATATTTGGAACATAGTTTTCCTTTTTCCTCCTTTTACTTTGTCGAGGAAAAAGGATGAGCAACCGTGTTTTTGTCTTAAGCTTTAGTGGAAGGTGGGTCTTGCCTAATTGTTAAAATTGAACCTTGTACGCGCATAAAGGTTATTTTCTTTTTCAAGTAAGTACTAGCAAGTAAAGTTAATAAGCTTTGGACGTCAAATAATTCTCAAATTATTGATTGGCTCTCAATTTAGCATTTTTTTAAGACAGTATTGGTTGAGTGTTGCAAAATTTTAAAATAGATGCACTCTTAAGAGATTCACAAGTTGTATAAAAGATACTTGTCATATTAATATAATGTCTATCTTAAGAGTGATTTTTTTTATAATATTATAAAAGATAGTATGATTTGGCTAATTATTATACATGCAATATTAGTATCCTTTCATGTGCATTACATGTTACTTAAAATCATCTTGTTACATTCATGATGACTTAAATGTTTTTTTAATTACCCAAAAAAATATAAGATAAACGGACTATTAATCATATGAGATATTCTTTTATCTTGTTATGTTTATGATTTTTTGCAGTATTATGAGAGCTTATGATAGATCAACTATGAAGTGGAGAATGAAAGAATATTTTAAAATTACATATGATTTTGGGAAAATAATTTTCATTGAGACTTTCATTTCTCATAATAGATGTCTTGCAAAGAGTTTTCTTAGATATAATGATATCAAATAACATCATAATGTTCATTAAGAGAGAAATAATTTAAGGGTTGAATAGACTTTTAGTCTTTATCCTTTCTTTAATAAGTTGTTCTTGGGATTGTTGAAGATGTGTCTAATTATTGTAGGTTAATCTCCCACGGGATTGGTCAAGGAATTGTCCTATGATTTGTTTGAGAGGAAAGAGAAAACTATCTTTTCGTAGATTTGAAATCTTTAAGATATGGAAGAACTAAACAAATTTTTTATGTCAAATATTATTTTTACTCTTTTCGTATCAAATTGTCTTATTTTCTAACATTCAGGGGTTGGTCTACTAGGTAGGATAGGTGTTGCTCCCTCCAATGTTCTTTTTTCTAATAAGGTTAAATACATCCTTCTGGATGATTATTTTAAGCACAATTACATTAACCTTGATTATATATGATGGAAACAAAATTGTTTCTTTTCTAATTTTTATTTTACCATAACTCTTGAATTACAAGAATTCATACCCTTGTATTGGATCCTATATAGGAAGGTTACTATGTACAAGCACCATAGTGTATAGAGTAATATAATAAGCAGAATAGTGTGACTATGTACAACATTAGTTGCTCAATAGAACACGGATATTAATTAATCAATAGAATTTTAATGTATTAATTAAAATTTAATTTTCAAAAATAATCTAGTATTTGATATTAGAAAATAAATTAATAACTAATAAAAAATAAACATTAACAAAGTAAAGTTGATAAGATATTATATTTTCTATATTTTGAAACACCTCTTTATATACGATATTTTAAGTAGTTTAAGTCCTCTAATTTTCTCTCTTGCATACCAAAATCAATAAATCAGATATACTATTATTTATTATTATTATTATTATTATTATTATTATTATTATTATTATTATATTATTATTATTATTATTATTATTATTATTATTATTATTATTATTATTATTATTATTATTATTATTATTATTATTATTGATGAGTAAATTAAATAACGACATTCATTTGGTTTAGAAGAGTTGTTATAAATCCAGTTATCTCTGTCGTGTATATATATATATATATATATATATATATAATATTTTGTATACTTTTATTGAAATTTAATATGTACACAAAATTTTATCATTTAAGAATTATTAAAAATAAATTTGATTATTTTAAAAAATCTCTTTGAAAAGTTACTTTATTATTAATTAAAGATAATTACTACACATACATTAATGTCAAGTATTATAGATAATAACTTTATAGAAAAGCAAAAATTATATGCTTTGATGTATTTATTTTAATAATTATATTTTATAACTTAATCTTAAAAATATTAATTTTTGATAATTTAATTCTTCTATTATTTTAACGTAAAATGCTAATATAATTTTATTATTTCAGTTTTTAACATTTAAATATTATGTCCGGTAAGAACATTTTATAATAGCCCTTTAATATTGTCTACATAAAGTGAAAAAAAAATGATTATTTTGTGCGAATAGAAAAGTTGTGGTTATTAATGAGAATAAAATATTAATTTTCTAATGAACAGTAAATTTTGTGATCTAACACTTGCTCCATTGTAATATTATAGATTTGCAGCCACTTTGTTTGATGTACATTTGTTTTGGGGCGATGTATGTGTGAAATTCAACTACATAAAGTGAAGGGGTATCGTTACGTTATTGGAGTTGAAATACTTTGTATGCTGAACCGAATAAATGTGGTTCTTATTTATCTGGAAAGTTGTTGCAGCACATGATCCTAGCTGCACAGTGCCTCAAGTAGCACACACACTCACACACTTGATGTTGTTCTTTTCACCAAAGAAATTCCAGTAGGGTCACCTCCCCATTCTTCAAACACAGCCAAATAGTTTCCCTTTGGGTACAACCACGACCGAGGAACGTGGTACCTGTCCAATGCCAACAGGTTGTCATGATCATGATATTCAACTTACACGTAAAATAACTTAACTTATGTCAACTCTTACCATCTCTGGGAGGGTTTTCCACATTCTGTCAAGCATTTTTTTTCAGTGTAAGTTCCAGCATAATTACAAACCGCACAACCACCGCGTGCTATATGTTCCGGCCAATGGCGTCCAATGCTCCGGCTGTTTATCCATACTTGACCCTTTCCCATACTACTCATGTCTAGAGCCAATGGATCATTGCCTGCTGGTGTGCTAAAAATTGTCTAATCACGTTACAGCATAAATGAGTCAGAACAAATTCAGACAGTGACATGACGAACACAACATCTGTTCTGTTGAAAATTCAATTCAATCTTACCTTGTACCATGTCAAAGGTTGTTTTTTAGCCAATGACGATTGTGGTGCCCATTCAACTGAGCCACTACCACGTACACTGTAAATCCTTAAGTCTTCACCCTTGAGACCCATCTGCTCAACAAAATGCAAATGACTGAATGACACATATCATTATGATAAAACCTTTCAATGTTGCTGCTGGGCAAAACAATGATAGATGACAAACCTTGTAAGCCCATTTCTGATGAGACAAGTCTCTAGTCCCCTCATTTAGACCCTTGAGTGTGACTGGGCCTAACACCCCAGCATTCCATGTCTCAAAGTGTATCCCAACATTCTGGCATTAATTGAACATTGCCATAAGATTGATAATGGAAAAGAAATGTTATAGAAATCACATTAGAAATGGGGAGAACTAACCGGGAGACCCACGGCAATACTAAGTAAAGAAATCTTGTTATTGCCAGCCCACAGCTTAACACCTTCACTAAATGTTAATTTAGGAAAGTCCAAACTACCATACGCAGTACCTAATTTATACAGGAAATGGATAAGTAAAAGCAGAGATTATTATAACAAAACACTAGACAGAAAATATATCATTAATGTTACGCACCTGAAAGTTTACCGTTAATGAAAACATGCAAAACATGGCCTGATGACATTACGGTAAGAATGGGAGATTGTCCATTCTTTAAAAAACCTTCATTTGCATCAATGTTGACACTGAACAAGAGATACTATTATTTATTAGATGGAGAGAGGATATAGACAGGAAGTTTCAAGAAGATAAGCATTCCAATTATTTGTCTTATACAAGTGATCACTTAAAAGACACTTACTCTGTCATATACCACAAATAATCTGTAGAATCTCGGGTGATATTAATCTGTTCCCAGAGTGCATATGCTGTCACGTGATCATTTTGACTGGACGATGCAGGTTCTTCAATGTATGACTGCCAATCAAATGCAGTGTTCACAGCAGTCATCGTTGGCAGGGAGCTTCGAGCACCAATCTGTACATATAAAATTGATAACATGAATGTTCACACTTGGAAAAAAGAATCTCAATATAAATACAAAGGATTTCTGTTCAAAATACTATTTAATGTTTTTCTATCCATGAAGAACAGCAGTTCGTATGAGAAAGATGTTAGTGACAGATCAATTTCTACATAAATAATTTCACCTTACATTCCTTCATTAAATAAAATAAAATAAGCATGGCAAGCAGCATTGTCTTACCTTTGCAGTGTTGAACATTGCAGTTTTGCAGTCAGGAAGGATGCTGATAGACCAAGGTGGTAACTCATATTGGCCATTTTCAAATTTAACTGTTGCGGAAGATTTCTCGTCATAGTTTGCAAGGAATGCAGCACAAGCAGTAGAAGTTTTGAACACATGTACCTAAGATAATATTAACAAAAATGAGCAAATAATTTTTCAACAAAAAGCCTGTTGCCTGTTGAGTATCTTCACAAGTCACAACCCAGCTTAGGGACCTTACCTCAAGGTTATTTCCAGGCCATGTCACTGTGGGATCTACAGATAGCAAAGCTGGCTCACATAGCTTTATCACTTTATGCAAATCTCTCAAATGCCCCCATTTTGGTTCATTTAGAAGTCCTGACATAGTTGAACAAGTTTCAGACTAGTGTAAAAATATATATCACTCAACTCTACCAGTTTGGTGCCTCAAGTGAATATGTACAATTTGCTAAAATATAATGATTAATCCCCCCTCCCTAGCATCACTATAAGCAAGTAATTATAGGAGATTTAAATTTATATGGTGTCATCATTGCAAGCATGTTAATAAGAAATCTGCTTACCGTACCATATTCATCAAGGGGAGCATCATAGTCATAACTTGTGGCAATGAAGGGACCACCAGAGGTCCGACCAAAGTTAGTTCCTCCATGATACTGGATTAAAAAATAATGTATTTTAACCTCAAATCAAAGTTTTCACAACAGTATAATACATAAAACAAACACTTTATTCTATCATGAATATAAATAAAAAATAATTATGTTAATCTAATTTTATCCTATTAATAATATTATTTTTAAAATATCTTTTAATTATTGAAGATTTTATTTTCAATAATCCTTTTCAATATTTGATATTAAGTCTCAAACTGAATGACAATTTAGGAAAAAAATATTTTTTAAATAAAAATAATAAAGTTAAATTATGTTAACTATACTTAATTAGCATAAATTAATTATTTTTCTTGTGTTTGAGACAGGAGAGTAAGAAATATTTATTGACATTTGCCAATAGATAAACCTACCATATAGTAATTAACAAATGAACCACCAGCCTGTATGAATCTTGCAACTGAGAATGCCGTGTCTTCTGCAGATCTACGAGGGACAGGACCACCAAACTCAGTGAACCTACAGAGCATGAAACACAAAACTAAATACAAGATCCAGATTAGGCATATTATTGTCATTTATTTGTAGAACATACCAGCCAGTCCAGTTCTCTGTCCACATTTTGGGTTTGTTTTTGGAGCTGGGATAAAACTTTTCGCAGTAGAATCCATTACACGTGTCAATCTATTGCAACAGTGTAAACAGTAAACACAGATAAGAGAAAGAAAGATGCAAGGGAGTAGAATCTATTTGCCCAATGGGTGGATGACAGAGGCACAATATAGCAGCCAGAAGTAGATAGAAGAAAGGTGGTCTAATTTACAGAGCCGTGAGATAAAAGAAAAGCAACAACAGAGAAAGGCCAAATGATCCTACATCAAAATATTAATAGTAAAAGCAACAACCTAACCCAACAAAACAACCAAAACACTTGTGAAAAATATAGCTAAAAAAACAACAAAATAGGTGGGGGTCACATAAATTTATTCTAAGAAGAAAAAACTCTTCTCCAAATGGTTTTTTATTTTCTTTAAGAAGGTGCTTACAACAGAATCAGGAGCATGTTCTTGCTTGCACATAATCCAGGGCACACCAGTATCTAAACCCACAGCCATTTGAGCAGCCCATTGAGAGTAAGCTTTTCCAGGGGCACCAATTTCCCACTCCACTGGTCCATATTCGTTTTCTATCTGTCACATTCAATTTCGGGTCCAACAAGAATACTATTAATTAATCATCATTATTGTTATTGGCTAGCCTAACTAAAACTTTCTAGTCATAGAAAAATAACATGACAAAAATGCAAAGTTGAAATCAATAATAAGAATAAATATCTTAATTTAAATCCCATTTTCTTGCCTGTGACAAAATTATTGGACCTCCCTGCGGCTGAAAAAGTTTCTCCGCCTTCATCATGTTGACAATCTTCTCAGTAAAAGTTTGCATTGCCGCCTACATCATTACAAAAATTAGAAAGGTCGCTTAGGAAATGAACCGAATTTCATAATTAAATCGTAACTTGAAAATTTCAACCTTGAAAGGTTGATTGTCTGTTCGGAAAGAAATACCGGGAACAAACTTGAGCCAAACAGGAAACCCCCTGAATGTCAAACAAAAAGAAAAGACCTTTAACCATAGGCTAAACATTGTTGTCATTTATCAAAACAAATTATACTCTTAATATATTATATAGATTTATAAGGCGGGTTATCAAAACTATTACCCGAAGTTCCACTCAGCACATATGAAGGGACCAATGCGGAGATGAACATAAAGGCCAGCTTGCTGCACCATCTTGATGAACTTAACCAAGTCGTACCTATCCTCGAAATAATACTGAATTTTTTATTTTCACAAAACAAAAACACAGTGAGCTTTGTATTTAACCTTTTGAATAGTAATTAAAAAAAACAGAAAAAACATTTGCATTACCTGTCCAGGAGATGGCTCATGTCCATTCCAAAACACATAAGTTTGGATAACATCTAAGCCTCCATCTTTGGCCTTTTGAATAAGGTCTGGCCACATCTACAGTCACCAGAGGCTATCATAAACATAAAACCTTGTTTGGTGATTACAAAAATAACTGAGTACCTCAGGTGTGCTTCTTGGGTAGTGAATGGAACCAGATAACAAAAGTTTTTTCTGTCCATTAATGATGATGCCCTTGTAATCGTAAGTCACGGTGGCTGTGACTGCACAAACCCACAAAAATAACAGCAGGGTATAAAAAATTCCCCTCGGTAAATTCTCTATTACAACCCGTGAACCCATTAGTGTGTCTCACACATTTAAAAAAGTCCAAAATGGAAGAAGGTAACAAGAGAAATGCGCTTCTGTTTTTGTTTCTTGGCAATGCCTTATTGATTCTTTTGAGTTGAAAAGAGATGGTAGAGAAAGACTTTATTGTGACAATGGTAGTTGAGGTGTGTGGTTTTGAAAAGAATGCAACTGCTTTATATACATTTCAAAATCCTGATATATTCTCCTTCAATAAGTGTATATTTAGAAGATGAACTTTCAGCCTTTATTTTAGTGATTGGTAAATGCATGTTAATGATGAATTTTTGCCCTTTATTTTTGGTAAACCATGAGCCTTAATACTCAACTAATCTCCCTCCCGCTAGTCAGTCCCCTATATTAGCCTTTATTTTAGTGTTTGGTAAATGCATCTTAATTTTCTTTTTTGCTATGCATATTTAAAGAGAAAAAAAAGAAGATGTCTTTAGTTTGTTTAATAAGCACAAATTCAACACATTGTTTAGTAAACTATTAATAAAAAATTTACAACTTATATGGATTTGTGTAATTGGTGAGAAGGTTGTAACTATTTTATGATCCTGTTTGAAAGAGCTTAACTTTTAAAATTAGTGATAGGTGGATGGTGAAAATGTATGTGTGATAAGTTTTTTTTTAATTTATAGATACTTAAATTTTTTCTTTTCAAAAACAAAAAATAAGTAAATAGTGATTAGTAGTTTTTATTTTTAATATTTTTGTGATATACATAGTATAATAATTATTTAGATAGTTTTTAAAATTTTAATTTATTTTAAATTATGATTTATTCTTTTTTAAATTTTAAAATGAAATTATATTTTATAAATACTTACTTTAAAATTATATAAATACTGAAACACAAAAAAACTTATTGAATTTTAACCTAAACTCTTATGTAATAAGATTTTAATTAAATGTGCATATACATTTGAAATTTTTGAATTGTAACATTTAGTGGAGGTTCATCTGGTTTGGCTGTTATCATCATCAAAGGTTTTTTAGAGTGTTCTTTTTATCTCACTCGCCTGGGAGATATATAATATATATATTTATAGTTCTTTTATTAAAAACATTTATAATATTATTTGTACAGTCTAGATAATACTTTCTATGTGTTTTTTTAGCGTATTTTTTTATTATTAATTAAATTTTATAAGTAATTTGTCTTTGGGAGAATTAATTTCTTTGAATAAAGATTAGGACACATATTTTTTAATAATCATAAATAAATTTAAATGTGTTAGAAAGTGTTATATAAAAAACAAAGATATAAAATAACAAGAAATTGAATTATCATTATTCTACAAATAAAATATATCACAAGAAATTAAATTATTTTTATTCTACAAATATTTGCATTATTTTTTCAATATAGTTTTTTTCTATATTCAATATCAACATTCAAATCTAGATATCTTTATTAAAACACACATCAATTAATATTGGTTAACCTTACATACATTAAAATATTAATATTATCCTATAAATAAATATACGCACTAGATAATTGAAAATAAATATACTCACTTAAATATTTTTAATTCAAATAAGTTTTATCTTTTATTTGTATTTAATTACAAAATCTTAAAATTATAATTGAAAAACAATAGAAATATATAATTACAAATTATTAATTAACATACCAATTAATTATTTAATAATCTTAGCTGACATATCCATTCATTATATTGGTTATATTTAAATTATTTATGTTAACTAATATTTAAAATTAGTTAAAGTTTAAAAATAAATTTTAATAAAAATTACCTATTAAAATTTGAAAGTTAATTTATCAAATAAAAATATTAATAAATCAGCTGTTGAAAATTATCCAATTGATGAATTTTTTTTAATAATATGCCTATAATATATATATATTACAAATTTTAACTTAATATTTTTCAATGTATACAGACATTGAATGAAATTTCCTAAATGAAACAAAAACATAACCAATAAAAAGTTAAGTTATTAAAAACATAGTTAATAAAAGATATTTAAGTAATTAAAGTTATAAATAATTAAATGAAAGACTAAAAATAATTATTTTTTAGTCACAAGAGTTAAAAATACTATTTTCTTAATTTCATGGATTAAAAACAAATTTATGCTTAATTTAAATGACAAAAAAATATTGAAATGTTTTTTCTTAAACAAATGTTTTTATCGTCACAATTAATCTAACATCTGTTAGGCACATCAATAGATTTACTAACATTATCTATATTAAGAAACTAAAAATGTATTTTTTAATTACATAAACTAAAAATATATTTTTTAATTTAAGAGATGAAAAATTCATCCAAATTTAAAAGACAAAGAAATTGCATTTAAGAAAGAAAAAAGACAAACTTTAAACTTTAATCTTTACTTTAGGCTTTTATCAAGACTTTCTTTCTCACAACGAGTGCATGTATATATGTTTCAGAAAGAAGAAAAAAAAAAGTATATTTAAGCGCCATAAAAGCTATGTACTTGGTGGTACTTTTTACTGCAACATGTTGCTCCTCTTACTCATAAAGGGAGATTCCACGCTGCACGTAGGATACTTTAAACTGCTTTGAATCCAATCCGGTTATATTATTCTCATGGACCTTGTGACCAAAATAAATATCATGCTCTTTTTAGGCTCCGCCCATTACACGGAGGGAAGCAATTCTCGGGGAGTATATTGTTCTGCTGAAGCGTTACATCAAATCTATATCTAAAACATTCTTTGAATGAGATATTTTTCTGTCACATTGAGGTCCAACCTAACTTCATTTTCATTGATTTATTTTCAATGTATTACTCTTGAATTGGTTGGTGATTGGTGAAAGTGAGAACGGTTTCAATTTCTTTGAAAAAAAATTATTTATTTTTATTTCAGTTTTTATTGGATTGTGTTACTTATTTGTTCATGCATATATATTCAAAGGAAGATTAGAGTGTATATAAAAGTATTGAACTTTTTACTCGTTGTTCCTGATCGGCCTTTATAGTCGTCTTTATGAGTTGATTTTTGGTCACGTCACTTGGCACAAGGGTTTCCTTTTAATTCTAATAGGGCATCGTCTGGGCTTTTTGACTTTTGCCCTATTCGGGAGGCGTCGTCTGTCCTAAAGTTGTGCTATCTGACTTTTGCCTCCTTATCAGGTGGCGTCTAACTTCGACATTAAATGCAATTTGTACAATTTTGTTCCAAGACTGACCAAGTGATATCACTACTCAAGGAGCTCGTTGTCCAACCAGTTTACAGTCCCACAAGCATAAAGCACTTCAGAGCATTGAGTGGTTGAGATGTTGCCTTGGTGTTTAAACATTCGGTCAATCCCCATACTTATGAGGTTCGGCCTGCCGCCTGGGTGTCTGTTGCCCCTGTATTTTTTACATCTGATTAGCATGTAGCTGATTGCCTGGTTCATGGCCCCACAAGTGCTGAGTGAACAAGAACACTTTGCATGCCGAATTGACCATCACTCCTTTCATGGGGGCACATGGGCTTATGATGATGTGTGGCACCTATGAATCTTTAGTGTAATGATGCGTTGTAGTGTTTTCTGTGCACCATTGATTGGGAGTGATGGGTGATAGGTTATTGATTGTGGTGATTGGCCCTTTCATTCCTAGTTGTTGGATGACAAATGTAGGTGACCGTTGGGTGTGATTCACGCATCGTTGATATGTTGCAACACATGAGGAACTCGACAAAATAGCCCTGTAACTTTGGGAGAAGGGATGCCTCCTTATAAAGGGGGTCGTAGTGACCAGGCCCGAGCAATTGTTTACCAAAAACACAGGTCTTCGCAAAGTCGTAAGACCATGTATGAGGCTAACACCTGCCCAATGCCAGAAGGTCAAGGAAGTTGGTGACCTAATGACAGGGGAGCCGACAATCGAAGCCTCGGTGAATGAAGGTCGTGACTATAACGGTCCTAAGGTAGCGAAATTCCTTGTCGGGTAAGTTTTGACCCGCATGAAAGGCGTAACGATCTGGGCACCATTGATTGGATTGAGGTGTGACAGATCGTTGATCAAGATGGTTAGCCCCTTCATTCCCCACTGCTAGATGGTTGCAACTGTTGGGTTTAATCTCAGATTGATTGTTAGCATTCTCCCTACCTCCCTCCTTTATTTTAAACATTGGAAAAAGTGGTAGGATCGAGGTACTATTCACCCTCATCAGCTATCATTTCAAGTTTCCAACACCATCTCCCTAAACTTCATCGCTTTTTGAGTTTCCTTGTGTCTTTTACGCCGTTGTTGATCCTCCCACTACTTCTTTTGCTTTTATTTGTTCTTCTCTGTCAACATGGAAAAAGGTATGGATTTCTTGGCCTTACTCCCATTTTTCTTTCCTTATTTGTCTGGTTTTGCTTTGGGGAGAGTTTTTCGGTGTCTCCCTGGTAGCAACAGCGGTGTAAGTTAGGCTTTAACTCTCGTCATTCTTGTCACTGGGAAAGCCACTAGTGAGGGCCTCACGTCACCCCTTCTGCAACCCTTGAGGTGGTTTCTAGCCATTCCAAGGAGGAAATTACCTCCTCCAACACGGCAAAAGGCAGGTGCCCCCCTACGTGTGTGGTACCGTGGAGTATGGTGGAATTCACACCACTCATCTTAGGTCGATCCCAACTGATGCTCCGTTGGAAGGGGAATATCCAACAAACGTGTGTGGTACACATCTCTTAGTATTTGAGACCTTCCCACTTTCATGAGAGTGAATTGGGTTACATCAGCCTTCGGCTTGTAATTTCCTCCCCGTTGGGATTTTGTTTTTCCGAAAGGTCCTTGGTCACCCTTGTTTAGGGATGAGGGTGCCTGGCATTCCACCTAAAGCCGATCGACCAAATTTTCTCCAACCCCGATATGCTTCTTTGCCTGGGTCCTGATTTCCCCCATGTTGGCTGGTCTTCTCAGAGCAAGGGAATCACTAAACTATCATGCTCTTAGTTTCTTTTGGAAGTCTCATACAAATAACTTCTAGTCCAGGTCATTTACCTGGACCATTGCACTATTAAAGTGTGTGAGATATTTCTTGAGACTTTCACCCTTCGCCTGCTTGATGTTGAATAAATTGGTCACCTAAAGTTTATTGGCTTTGTTAGCAACGAACTATGACACTAAGCATGTCGCTAGATCATTGAAGTTGTGAATGGTTCTAGGTGGTAAACCAGAAAACCACTACATAGCCACACCCCTTAATGTGTCTAGGGATAACTTACAACTAATGATGTCATCCCCCATTTATGTACACCTAAGTTTGGAAAGCTTGTCGGTGGACGTGGGGTTCTAAGTGCTGTCAAAAGGATCCACAACGAGCTCCTTGAAATGGAACGCAACCACAACCTAATCGATCTCCTCACTAAAGGGTTGTCCCCAAAAGTGGGAGGGGAGTTGGCTCAATCCACCCCACTGTTGCCTTCAACGCCTCGAGCTGCCTTCGTAGCTCCCCCTCGCATTCCTCCACCAATCTCTAGGCCACCATGTGACGCTCCTTGACCTCTCGATGTTGCTCTTTTGTCTCCTCTTGTCAACGAATTACTTATGTGTTGAGGCGTGTTTGCTCCTCGCTCTTCTCCTATAGAGTAGTCACTACTCGTAGCAAATGCTGCAAGGTATCCTCCCCCTCTCCATTGTTGGAATTCACTTGGTGTCTCATAACAAGCATGATTATCCTCTAGTTTGCTCAAGTTTGCAGGTGTGGGGAAATGTTTTCTCAAGGCTCCACAGTGAGTGCTAATGTTCATGATTATACTCTAAGGAAGATTATAGAGTATAGATAAAAGTATTGAACTCTTTACTCGTTGCCTCCGATTGACCTTTATTACCATATCCATAGGTTGTTTCTTGGTCATGTCACCTGGCACAAGGGTTTCCTTCTGACCCTACTAAGGCGTCATTTGGGCTTTCTAACTTCTGCCCCATTCAAGGGTGTCATCTGTCCTAGAGTTGCGTTATTTGACTTCGGCCTCCTTGTTAGGCGATATTTCACTTCAACATTAAATGTAATTTGTACGATCTTGTTTCGAGATCGATCAAGTGATGTCATCATTTAAGAAGTCGACTGGTAGACCGGTTCATTATTATATTTACTTTTTTTTATTTTCTTTCTCAATGTATTAAATAATATTTTATCCCGCCTATCTTTTTCTAAGGAAAACAGGTAGATATTCCATCGTTTTCTTGTTGTTAAATAGCAGTGTAGTAGGCAGTAAGTTCTTTTGGGTAGAAGATAATGACGAAATTTTTGAAAAAGACGAAGATGAAGCGTATTTAGAAATTGTCTATGTAAAGAAACAAATTGTATTGTTTTCTGAATTTGCTTCATGAATTGGAATGGAACAGAATATCTGAAACCCGTGTACCAATTAGGTAAATCCTTAGACAACAAGCATTAATTTTCAATCTTTGAATTTGGATCAGACTTTTATTCTTACAAACCAGTCGTAACATGCCACGTTTCCACAATGAAGTTGTAACATGAAGGGATCAACTCATGAGTACCGAGGAACAAACAACTCTTCTTTTTCCAAAGAAAAGTTAAAAACTTCCTCCATTATGCATGTATGATGTAACGTTGAGCGTATGTAAATTTTTCTTAATAAAATTATATACCCATATAACTGGACATAAGTTAAATTTTAATTTGAATATTAAACTACAAATTCTTACCCAAATAATATGTTTAAACAAGAGAAAATATGAATCATGATCATTTTTATTTAATTAAAACAAACGTTAGTTTTTCCTTTTCTTTCTTTTAAATTTAATTTTTTTTTCTCTTAAACAATTAGAGAATAAGATTCCTTATTTAGACATAATCTATAGCATCTACAACAATATATAAAGTTGATATGAAAAGTTTGATCTACACATTTCCTTGGACTAAGTTATTCTTTAAAGTTTTTATAAATTATCCTTTTATATTTTTAATTGCTAAACTAAATTATCTTTTTGGTGTGTACATTTACTAAAACTAAATTACTCTTTAAATATTAATGTAGACTACTATTATTTTCACATTTTAAAAATATTTTTTAGCTTCTGTTCTTCTCATTTCACTTCATGACACATTTATTTTTCTTTCTATCATTTTTTATTTAACCTCTATTTTTATTTCTTATTTTATTTTTGTTTTATAAAAAAATATGAAAAGGCAGAAGTGTCTTTCTTTCTCTTGTGTCATATATAATATAACTACACAACTATAGGTGGCTAATAAATGGGTCATCTGAGTCTATTTAGATTGATTCGCAATGATCACGCTTAAATGATTTAAAATAAATTAACTTGCTAAATTAAACAGGTTTCCTTTTGTGTGGTTTGTGTATGACTTACTTATCTCGCACGACAATTGATAGTGGGTGGAATAATAAAAAGTATATAATAAATTAAACATTAAGCAATAATCTATATTTAAAAATTAAAAAATAATAAAACATTTAAACATTAAATAATAAAATACTAATTTATATTAAAATAATTGATTCAAGAGTTGCGTAATCTGCGAATCCTAATTCATGTAGCGTTAAAAATAAATCAGGCCAATAAATTCACATTTAAATGAAGTTACATGTGATTTGATCTATGTAACTTGTTTAGTTGGCAAGTTAAAACATACAAATTAATATACTCAATTCTATAAAGCTAAATGCAGATGGCCACGTTCATTTAACAAAATACGATTTTGGAATGGATTTGATTTGCATTACCATTAAATTTAGTTATTCAATAATAAAAGTAAATCGAAGTTTTAGTTCCAATTATTTTTTTCGTTTATAATAATAATAGTCACGGATGATTGCAATGACGACCAAATTGTCATAATGAATTCATACATTGCTTGAAAACAAATATAACCTAATAGATTATGGCACGTGATTTGTACTAATATTTGTAAACGCAGCCACATTCCGGCAAATTAATATGTTTTTTCAATTACAATCAATCCATAAAATGCTAGTCGTATTTATTTATATACCGAGAATTTCAATTTTTCACAATTTTTCACATGCTTTTATATAAATGTAACTATATATTTTATTAAAAAATGTGACTCTGTGTGTGATGTTAATTGTTTTAAAAAAATTATAAAACTAATATAAGTTCAACAGTTGTCTACGAGGATGAGGAACTGTGCTTATAAGTAAAAAATTATAGAATATTATTGATATCTAACATTTTTTACTTTAGCGTATTTTTCTGTCCCTTTAGGTTCATGCGGGATCTTCGCAGATCTAGTCTTATCACTCAGGAGGGGTAAAAAAACTATAGTTAGTATTGACATAATGTCAATTGAACTTTAAAAGTATAACCTACACTTTAAAGAATAAAAAGTTATGAAGGAAAACTTGTATGTAATTATGTATCATTTTATAAGGAAAAAAGTTATTTAAAACTTTTAAAAAGTTCAAACAATTTAAAACAAATTATAATGTTTTACTAACAGTCATTTTCTTTACGTTAAAAATTTTCTTGAATGTTTTTTACAATTATCAAGTATTTAATTTATTGGTTTTGTACTTTTTATATTGTTTGACTCTTTTGTCCAATAAAATTAGATACATAATATGTTTATAATTTCAAGTAGTTTTCATTAATTATTTAAATATTAATTAATTGATACTATAACTAATATTATATATAATTATTTTTATCTCTCATTTATATTTATTCCTTTACCTACATGCATCTCAAAATATTTTTAAAATAAAAAAAATATTTTTTATCTTTTTTAATTTTATATACAATAATCGATCAATTTCACTCTTATTAAAAATCAATAATTATTACTACAATGATTATGGTTACATTTATTATCACTATTATCTTTATTATTGTCGACGATCATGGTTATTATTACCATCATTTTTTTCATATTATTGATATTACCATTTTCATAATATTAATATATAATCAAATTTTTAAATTAATTTTAATAAAATAGATAATTATCAAAGTTTATTTAAAAACTAAAGTTTAATTTTTGAAAGAAAAAAAAATAAAACTAAAAAGTGATCCTTTATAGGAATGTTCAAAGTTTTTAAGGAGATATCTTAATTAAATGATTTGGACTCATACAATGTATTTGTGGATATATATATATATACGTAAAATAATTCAATAAAAATATAATGCTACTAGACTTTTAAAAAAAATTAAAATAAATTCCAGCCGAATGAGCTCGAAAGGACTCAACATACTTTATCATATGACTGACCCCAGATACCAGATACGCTTTATCCCTTCTGCACGCCTTATTTTGTAACCATTCAGGTACTTAAGGAAGCAAACTCAATAAATAAAAATCCTTTTTGTTTAACATTAAATTTAAATGATAAAGCTATTCAAGTAGCTTCCTTTTCCTCTAATAATACTAAACTTGATATCTTTGGGTAGTGGAACCTCGTCTGAATTATTAATCTTCAAAATTTCCCAATATCAAGCAAAAAACTGTGAATTACAGTTTGTTATTGTTCCACGAGAGACAAGGATGCATGAAGGGACATCATCATAGGATAATCAAATATAATATAATAAGACAACGAAGCTTGGAGTTGACGTTTCAAGTTTGTAGCAAAAAGAGAAATGGAAATAATAGGAACAATTGGCATAGCGTGTATCCCTAAAATTGATGAAGCAGGGCCCAAAGGATGGAAGAGTCGGAATCAGATAAATGGCACGCTTTTCACACCAATACGCCACCACTTGATGCTCAATCTTAATTGTAACAATGAAATAACTCATTATTCAACCTCTGCATTGATGGGCCCAATAATTCCCCTGCTGATGGGCCCTCGTCTTAAATAATATGGGCCACGTGCCCAATGAGTGCCTCGTTTATTATATCTCATCATATTAGCCAATCTCTCCATACTTCGTTGGGTCCAATTTTAATATAATTGATTATTCTCTATTTTATTTTTAAAAACTTCGAGATAAAAAACATATTGATTAATATTTTATAATTAAGTAATTTTAATATTCATTCTTAATAAATAGTGTCATTAATTTACTTATAGTTCAATTTAATTCTTATAGAAACATTAGACTTTCCAATCTCATGTTCCTTACCAATCTATTTTACGGTGTAATTTTAACAATATCCTGCTATTATAATTATAGTGGATTTGAACGTTTGTTAAATTGGTTTTAAATAAAATTAATTTTATAAAATTGATTTATGTTTAAATACTTTTATTATAAAATTAAATTAATGATAAAATTGAGTATAAAATTAAGTTAATGAAATGATAATTTATTATTTTTAATTTTATAATTTAATAAATATCTACATATACTTGTAAAATTCATAAGTTCAAATAGTCGAATCATAAGAACTATTGTTGTCATTCCTAAACATAATAAAATAAATTTTCTAAATTATATTTATAGACACATGATAACAAGATAAAAATAAAAAATTATTAAGAAATAAAATATTATGAAATAGTTTATAAATTTTATAATTTTTAGTTTATTTTTAATATATTTTCTTAGTAAAACATACAAAGCAAGTTTTCTAACTCATTCTACAAAACTAATCATCAAATTTATGGTATAAGTTCTTGTATAATAAAAAATATTAAATAAATACTTAATGCTAAAATTATTAAATAAATACTTAATGCCAAAATTATTAAATACCTTCAACTATATAAATACAACAATATCAAAGGTCACATGTCACTACCACAGACAATATAACAGTTGCAAGTTGTAGATATCATTGCAGCTGCAGTTTGAATTGAAGTAATAGTAATTATCATATTTTTTTTAATCTACATCATTAATATAAACTTAATTAATTTAATTTATGTAATGGATATTATGGTAACCGCAATCGCAAACGAAGAAAAATAGAAAAAGATATTCCTTTCAAGTAAAGAAAAGTGAATTTAATAGATTTGTTACTAACATTTATTGAAAGAAATGTTAGGATAATTTTGAGATGGATAAGGTAAATCTATGAAAATAAATTTTGGAGTTTCGGAGTCCATTACGCGTAGTGAAGATATTAACACTTTACGATTTCCATTTTAAGATGGTTTACTTTGAGTAGATGTATGAAACTGTTATAACTTTTAAATTGCTATTTTTATCCTTCAACGAAAATAGAATTGAATTTTATTATTTGTGAAGGAAAGAATTTTTTTTAACTTGACAATAATTGCCTCTTACTCCTACGTATTTTTTAGTGGAATGGAAAATTTAAAGTTTACATATAATTTTAGCAGATGATGCTATGAAGGTGATTTGAAAAATGGTGAACTATCCATTGGTGTTCAAAGAGTTGGAATGGATGGACTATCCATAGGTGACTAAAGAAGACTAGGACAAAATAGACTACCCATTGACGTTTAAAGAGTTGGAAGAGATAGACTATCCATTAGTGTCTAAATAATCTTAGAAAGAGATAAGTATTTTACTATTGAATTTGATAGGAGTTATCTCCTACTTCCAAGTATCTCCTAATACAATGGACAATTTAAAATTTATGTAGTTCTTGCAGAGGCTTGGATTAATTGGGGTTGATAGCTAACTAAGAAATGTATCTGAGATGGCTATGATAAGACAGCAACAGTCTATCGTTCAAACCGACCGTCCAAATTGATAGTCCATCTAGAATGGCATAATTATAAAATAGATACAGATGGTGTAAGAGTAGGAGCTATTAATTGGCTTTAACAATCAAAGAAAATGAGAACAACTGATAATAAGGAAGAGCGGGACAAACAATAGATTGAGTAAGAGTCACTTGTTGGCTCACGTGTCGAGAGGAAAACAATAAAAGAGACGGATGTAGAAAAATGGCATGACTATTCATAACTCTACATCCAAGGAGCTTTGGACAAGAAGCTTGGCAGAATTAAGATTGAACCAAGACTCAATAACAAAGCCAGAATTGCATCTGTCATGACTATTGGTCTTTGAGAGAATGGTTTATTGACTTGTTATTGAGAGGGGTTTGTTGTTGACCATCAGTATGTGCCCTTTCCTTCGAAGTTCCGTCTTCATGATATTGGACGTGTCATGATTTAGTTCCACGCAAACTTTGCTCGACCAAAGTGCCTAAGCTGTTCCTTCCACATATCTATGCTTAAGTTAAGTAATCCAATGGCAACAATAAGGACGAATACCGAATTCCTCATATCTAGTATGTTGAGTAGTTTTAGACTTCGATTCCTCTTTTGCTGGATAGTGTGCATCAAAATCATTATTATGGACTAAACTTCTTGCATGAAAGAGTTCCCTCAAAATTTTGAGTTTGTCCGTTCCAATCAGATGCTTCCATTGTGCACACCCTGTTTTTCATTAGCCACTTGTATGTAATTAATCGACCCATGTGCCATGCAGTGCAAGAAGTACCACTAAGCCATTGTCTGTCAAATCTACTGAACAGTTTGAACCGTGAGTATCACCAAAGCCAAGGGAGAGCAGGAAAATTAATTCCATTACCACCCTTCAACTCTGGAGTTTATAGGAACCTTATTCTCTATTTCTTTAAGGTTCATAGGAATCTTATGATGGTGATTGATGTATTTATGTTCAAAGACAAGCCATTTTTTGTTGTTCTAAAGCTGGAACATAAACCTCTACATTGAAAACAACTCAAACAAAGGATCTAATTTAGTCTGCGACCAAGGGAACGGGAGAGGGAGTCACGGCTCTCCATTCCCGGGTTGTATTGACGAAAAAGTCTAACTCAGACTAAGCATCAGCTAAAAAAATCTGTAGGCAACAGAAATAAAGAGAAACTAAGGGTTATCTGAGCAGAGTAACCTTCGTTGTTGCCGTCTATAGAACGCTCGACTTCCTCTTCTTCTTCCTCTCCAATTTCCAGCAAAGCTCTCAGCCCTTCTTTCCCAAAATCAGAGTTCCCAGCCCCAATTTTTTCAGCCTCTGCTTCTCTTCTTCCTGTACTTTTTCTCCAACCCCCTTCTCCTTCGTTCTCTCTTTCCTTTTATAGGCTGCTCCTTATTGGCTTCCGCAACACTCCAGCCATTGTCATGGTGAAGTTGGGGTTGTTGGTGAGGGTATGTTGCATCTCTCAGGCTGGGTTGCAGAGTAACAGAGAAACAGAGTTGTTGGTGAGGTTTCAAAGGGATTCCTGCTAAGGAAGGAGACCTTTGCACAGTTCTGCTCTCTTTTCATTTCTGTTCTTTTTTTTTTTTTTTTTTTTTTTTTTTAAGAAAACTGGTGTTTACATATATGAATTTAACTTAGATGAGTAACTTATTTATTTGTCAAAATAAAAACGAGTAACTTATTTTAGGCGTAAAATAAATAATTTTAGTTGATAGTTGATGTAAAAATTAATTATTAATATTACGTGTATATACATAAAAAACTATAAATATATTAAATATTAATTATTAATTTTTATCATTTAAAATTATTTACTTTATCTTAATTTATTTTAAAAAAGTCAAGATAATATTTTATATTTAATTTAATTTTTTATTTTAAAAAATATTTACAAATATTTCTCCCATATTTATAAAATTTGTAAATGGATACTCATTTATTATTTACTCTCATTCCATTGTTATTTCTAAAGATAAATATATAGAAAATAAAGAAATTTGGGTGATGTGAAGATAAAAATAAAAAAAAATTAAGAAATTATTTTTTATTTTATTTGGGTGATGTTTTAAAGAGTTTTTGAAAATTAACTGTTTTATGAAAATAGTTTATAAAATTTTATAATTTTTAGTTTATTTTAATAATTTTCTTAGCAAAATATACAAAACAAGTTTTTCTTAACTCATTTTAAGAAAACTAATTATCAATTATGGTATAAATTCTTATACAATAAAAATTGCTAAAACTATTAAATACCTTACCAACTATATAAATACAACAATCTCAAACGTTACAAGTAAGGACCACAAAAAAAACATGTCATTTGCAAGTTGTAGATGTCTTGTTCATGAAATTAAATGCTAGTGCTAGTTTGATTTGAAGTAATATAATTATCATATTGAATTTTTAATTTGAATTATTAATATAAACTTAATTAATTTAATTTCCAACACATTTTACATGTAATAGGTATAATAAAATATATGAATTTTTAATCTGAATTATTAATATAAACTTAATTAATTTAACTTCCAACACATTTTACATGTAATAGGTATAATAAAATAAGTAATGGTACTCGTCAATAAGATCAACAATTGTTATTGTTGTTATTGTTGTTATTGTTATTGTTATTGTTGTTATTGTTATTATTGTTATTGTTGTTGTTATTGTTATTATTATTATTGTTGTTATTGTTATTATTATTCTTGTTGTTATTATTGTTGTTATTATTAATGTTATTGTTATTGTTATTATTATATTGTTATATTGTTATTGTTATTATTATTGTTATATTGTTATTGTTATTGTTATTATTGTTATTGTTATTGTTATTATTATTGTTGTTATTGTTATTGTTGTTATTGTTATTATTGTTGTTATTGTTATTATTATTGTTGTTGTTATTATTATTGTTGTTGTTATTATTATTGTTATTATTATTATTATTGTTATTGTTGTTATTGTTATTATTATTGTTGTTAATGTTATTGTTGTTATTTTATTATTGTTGTTATTGTTATTATTGTTATTATTATTATTATTATTATTATTATTATTATTATTGTTATTATTATTGTTATTATTATTGTTATTGTTGTTATTATTATTGTTGTTATTATTGTTGTTATTATTATTGTTGTTATTATTATTATTATCATTCTCATTATTGTTATTATTATTGTTATTGTTGTTATTGTTATTATTATCATTCTTATTATTGTTATTGTTGTTATTGTTATTATTATTATTATTATCATTCTTATTATTTTTATTATTATTGTTATTATCATTCTTATTATTGTTATTATTATTGTTATTATTATTCTTATTATTGTTGTTATTGTTATTATTATTATTATTATTGTTATTGTTATTATTGTTGTTATTGTTATTATTATTATCATTATTGTTATTATTATTATTATTATCATTGTTATTGTTTTTATTATTATCATTATTGTTATTGTTATTATTATTATTATTATTATTATTATTATTATTATTATTATTATTATTATTATCATTATCATTATTATTATTGTTATTATTATTATTATTATCATTATTATTATTATTATTATTATTATTATTATTATTATTATTATTATTATTATTATTATTATTATTATTATTATTATCAAGTAAATTAAATAATGGCATTTATTTGACTTAAATGAGTTGTTATAAATCAAGTTATCTGTTTCATATATATGAAAAAATATATTTTTATGATTTAATTGAAATTTAACATGTACACAAAATTTTATCATTTGAGAATAATTAAAAATAAATTTAATTATTGAAAAAAAATATTTTTGAAGAGTTACTTTATTATTAAAGATAATTACTACACACTTATACATTAATATCAAGTATTATAGATAATCACTTTAAGTAGTGCAAAAATGATATGCTTTGATGTATTTTTTTTAATAACTATATTTTATTACTTAATCTTTAAAAGATTAATTTTTTGATAATTTAATTCTTCTATTATTTTAACGTAAAATGGTAATATAATTTTATTATATTTCAATGTCTTAATATTTAATATTAAATATAAAAAGAATACCGTATTTAGATATTATGTCCACTAAGAACATTTTATAATAGCCCTTTAATATTCCCGATCGTATGGATTACTAAAATGAATAAAAAATTAATGAGAATAAAATATTAATTTTATTATGAACAGTAATTTTGTGTTCCAACACTTCCTCCATTGTAATATTATATATTTGCAGCCAATTTCTTTTATCTACATTTGTTCTGGGGCAGCTGGTGCACGATGTACGTGCGAAATTCAACTACATAAAGTGAAGGGGTATGTTATTGAACTTGAAATACTTTCTATGCTGAATTGAATAAATCTGCTCTTTATTTATCTGGCAAATTATTGCAGCACATGATCCTAGCTGCATAGTGCCTCAAGTAGTAGCACACATACTCAAACACTTGATATTGTTCTTTTCACCAAAGAAATTCCAGTAGGGTCACCTCCCCATTCTTCAAACACAGCCAAATAGTTCCCATTTGGGTACAACCACGACCGAGGAACGTGGTACCTGTCCAATGCCAACAGGTTGTCATGATCATGATATTCAACTTACACGTAAAATAACTTAACTTGTGTCAATTCTTACCATCTCTGGGAGGGTTTTCCACATTCTGTCAAGCATTTTTTATCAGTGTAAGTTCCAGCATAATTACAAACCGCACAACCACCGCGTGCTATATGTTCCGGCCAATGGCGTCCAATGCTCCGGCTATTTATCCACACTTGACCCTTTCCCATGCTACTCATGTCTAGAGCCAATGGATCATTGCCTGCTGGTGTGCTAAAAGTTGTCTAATCACATTACAGCATAAAATGAGTCAGAACAAATTCAGACAGTGACATGAACACAACATCTGTTGAAAATTCAATCTTACCTTGTACCATGTCAAAGGTTGTTTTTTAGCCAATGATGATTGTGGTGCCCATTCAACTGAGGTACTACCACTTACAGTGTTAAGTTTTAAAGCTTCACCCTTGAGACCAATCTGCTCAACAAAATGCAAATGACTGAATGAGTAATCTCTAATTTTTGGGGGTGATACACACATATCATTATGATAAAACCTTTCGATGTTGCTGCTAGGCAAAACAATGATAGATGACAAACCTTGTAAGACCATTTCTGATGAGACAAGTCTCTAGTCCCCTCATTTAGACCCTTGAGTGTGACTGGGCCTAACACCCCAGCATTCCATGTCTCAAAGTGTAGCCCAACATTCTGGCATTAATTGAACATTGCCATAAGATTGAGAATGGAAAAAGAAAATGTTATAGAAATCACATAGATATTGGAAATGGGGAGAACTAACCGGGAGACCCACGGCAATACTAAGTAAAGAAATCTTGTTATTGCCAGCCCACAGCTTAACACCTTCACTAAATGTTAATTTAGGAAAGTCCAAACTACCATACGCAGTACCTAATTTATACAGGAAATGGATAAGTAAAAGCAGAGATTATTATAACAAAACACTAGACAGAAAAAAATATCATTAATGTTACGCACCTGAAAGTTTGCCGTTAATGAAAACATGCAAAACATGGCCTGCTGACATTACGGTAAGAATGGGAGATTGTCCATTCTTTAAAAAACCTTCATTTGCATCAATGTTGACACTGAACAAGAGATACTAATATTTATTAGATGGAGAGAGGATATAGACAGGAAGTTTCAAGAAGATAAGCATTCCAATTATTTGTCTTATACAAGTGATCACTTGAAAGACACTTACTCTGTCATATACCACAAATAATCTGTAGAATCTCGGGTGATATTAATCTGTTCCCAGAGTGCATATGCTGTCACGTGATCATTTTGACTGGAAGATGCAGGTTCTTCAATGTATGACTGCCAATCAAATGCACTGTTCACAGCAGTCATCGTTGGCAGGGAGCTTCGAGCACCAATCTGTACATGTAAAATTGATAACATGAACGTTCACACTTGGAAAAAGGAATCTCAATATAAATACAAAGGATTTCTGTTCAAAATACTATTTAATGTTTTTCTATCCATGAAGAACAGCAGTTCGTATGAGAAAGATGTTAGTGACAGATCAATTTCTACATAAATAATTTCACCTTACATTCCTTCATTAAATAAAATAAAATAAGCATGGCAAGCAGCATTGTCTTACCTTTGCAGTGTTGAACATTGCAGTTTTGCAGTCAGGAAGGATGCTGATAGACCAAGGTGGTAACTCATATTGGCCATTTTCAAATTTAACTGTTGCGGAAGATTTCTCGTCATAGTTTGCAAGGAATGCAGCACAAGCAGTAGAAGTTTTGAACACATGTACCTAAGATAATATTAACAAAAATGAGCAAATAATTTTTCAACAAAAAGCCTGTTGCCTGTTACCTGTTGAGTATCTTCACAATTCACAACCCAGCTTAGGGACCTTACCTCAAGGTTATTTCCAGGCCATGTCACTGTGGGTTCTACAGACAGTAAAGCTGGCTCACATAGCTTTATCACTTTATGCAAATCTCTCAAATGCCCCCATTTTGGTTCATTTAGAAGCCCTGACATAGTTGAACAAGTTTCAGACTAGTGTAAAAATATATATCACTCAACCCTACCAGTTTGGTGCCTCAAGTGAATATGTACAATTTGCTAAAATATAATGATTAATCCCCCCTCCCTAGCATCACTATAAGTAAGTAATTATAGAAAATCTTAAATATATTTTAAGAGATTTAAATTTATATGGTGTCATCATCGCAAGCATATTAATAAATTTAAGCTAGTGTACTCTGAAATCTGGATACCGTATTCATCAAGGGGAGCATCATAGTCATAACTAGTGGCAATGAAGGGGCCACCAGATGTCCGATCAAAATTAGTTCCTCCATGAAACTGGATCCAAAAATGATATATTTTAGACTCAAATCAAAGTTTCCACGACATGAAAATGTAGTATAGTACATAAAACAGTCAATTTCTTCTGTCTCGAATATAAGTAAAAAAATAATTATGTTTCTCTAATTTTATCCTATTAATAATATTATTTTTAAAATATATTTTAATTATTGAAGATTTTATTTTCAATAATCCGTTTCTATTCTTGATATGAAGTCTCAAAATGAATGACAATTTAGAAAAGAAGTTATTTTTTAAATAAAATAATAAAATTAAATTATGTTAACTACACATGATTAGCATAATTAATTATTTTTCTTGTGTTTGAGACAGGAGACTGAGAAATATTTATTATTTGCCAATAGATAAACCTACCATATAGTAATTAACAAATGAACCACCAGTCTGTATGAATCTTGCAACTGAGAATGCCATGTCTTCTGCAGGTCTACGAGGGACAGGACCACCAAACTCAGTGAACCTACAGAGCATGAAACACAAAACTAAATACAAGATCCAGATTAGGCATATTATTGTCATTTATTTGTAGAACATACCAGCCAGTCCAGTTCTCTGTCCACATTTTGGGTTTGTTTTTGGAGTTGGGGTAGAACTTTTCGCAGTAGTATCCATTGCACGTGTCAATCTACAGTGTAAACAGTAAACACAGATAAGAGAAAGAAAGATGCAAGGGAGTAGAATCTATTTGCCCAATGGGTGGATGACAAAGCCACAATATAACAGCCAGAAGTAGAGAGAAAAAAGGTGGCCTAATTTACAGAGCCGTGAGATAAAAGAAAAGCAACAACAGAGAAAGGCCAAATGAACCTACATCAAAAAATATTAATAGTAAAAGCAACAACCTAACCCAACAAAACAACCAAAACACTTATGAAAAACATAGGTGGGGGACACAAATTTATTCTAAGAAGAAAAAACTCTTCTTCAAATGGTTTTTTATTTTCTTTAAAAAGGTGCTTACAACAGGATCAGGAGCATCTTCTTGCTTGCACATAATCCAGGGCACACCAGTATCTAAACCCACAGCCATTTGAGCAGCCCATTGAGAGTAAGCTTTTCCAGGGGCACCAATTTCCCACTCCACTGGTCCATATTCGTTTTCTATCTGTCACATTCAATTTCGGGTCCAACAAGAATACTATTAATTAATCATCATTATTGTTATTGGCTCGCCTAACTAAAACTTTCTAGTTATAGAAAAATAACATGACAAAAATGCAAAGTTGAAATCAATAATAAGAATAAATATCTTAATTTAAATCCCATTTTCTTGCCTGTGACAAAATTATTGGACCTCCCTGCGTCTGAAAAAGTTTCTCCGCCTTCATCATGTTGACAATCTTCTCAGTAAAAGTTTGCATTGCCGCCTACATCATTAAAAAATTAGAAAGGTTGCTTAGAAAATTAACCGAATTTCATAATTAAATCATAACTTGAAAATTCCAACCTTGAAAGGTTGATTGTCTGTTCTGAAAGAAATACCGGGAACAAACTTGAGCCAAACAGGAAACCCCCTGAATGTCAAACAAAAAGAAAAGACCTTTAACCATAGGCTAAACATTGTTGTCATTTATCAAAACAAATTATACTCTTAATATATTCTATAGATTTATAAGGCGGGTTATCGAAACCATTACCCGAAGTTCCACTCAGCACATGCGAAGGGACCAATGCGGAGATGAACATATAGGCCAGCTTGCTGCACCACCTTGATGAACTTAACCAAGTCGTACCTATCCTCGAAATAATACTGAATTTTTTATTTTCACAAAACAAAAACACCAGTGAGCTTTGTATTTAACCTATTGAATAGTAATTAAAAAAAAAAAACAGAAAAAACATTTGCATTACCTTTCCAGGAGAAGGCTCATGTCCATTCCAAAACACATAAGTTTGGATAACATCTAAGCCTCCATCTTTGGCCTTTTGAATAAGGTCTGGCCACATCTACAGTCACCAGAGGCTATCAGAAACATAAAACTTCGTTTGGTGATTCCAAAAATAACTAAGTGAGTACCTCAGGTGTGCTTCTTGGGTAGTGAATGGAACCAGAGATCAAAATTCTTCTCTGCCCATTAATAATAATGGCCTTGTGATCATAAGTCACGGTGGCTGTGACTGCACAAGCCCACAAAAATAACAGCAGGGTATAAAAAATTCCCCTGGGTAAATTCTCCATTACAACCCGTGAACCCATTAGTGTGTCTCACTTTCACACATTTAAAAAACTGCAAAATGGAAGAAGGGAACAAGAGAAACGCGCTTCTGTTTTTTGTTTCTTGGCAATGTCTTTTTTATTCTTTTGTGTTGAAAAGAGATGGCAGAGAAAGACTTTAATTTAACAATGGTTGTCGAGGTGTTTGGTTTTGAGAAGAATGCAACTGCTTTATATACATTTCAAAACCCTGAGATAGTCTCCTTCATTAACTGTACATTTAGAAGATAATTTTTTTACCTTTTATTTGAGTGATGGGTAAATGCATGTTAATGATGAATTTTTGTCCTTTATTTTTTGTAAACCATTGCTTATACTTAACTAATCTCCTGCCCACTCATCGGTCTCAATTTTTTGTCTTTATTTTAGTATTTGGTAAATGCATCAAATTTTTTTTCTTGCATATTTAATGAAAAAAAATGATGTCTTTAATTTTTTTAATAAGCACAAATTCAACACATTAGAAAATTTACGACTTATAAAAAAAATATTCATTGTTTAATATATGGATTTGTCTAGCTTGGGAGAAGGCTGCAAATGCTTTATGACCCTATTTAGATTTTTAAACTAAAAATAAGTAAATGATGACTAATAATTTTTTATTTTTAATATTTTTGTTTTAAATTTTTAATTTATTTTTAAGTATGATTATTTTTTTTTTAATTTTTAAATGAGATAATATCTTATAAATACTTGCTTTAAAACTATACAAGCGTTTGTCAATTCGTATATTCAAACACAAAGAACTTATTAAATTTTAAATATTTATAATATATTCTCTTATATAATAAAAATATATTGAATAAGATGTTAATTAAGATATTTTTTTCAAATGAATATATACATTTGAAAATCTTGACATAAATCTTGACATATTCTTCTTGGACAAGTACATTTAAGACAAATCTTGAACTTTTGCTTTAGTTTTTGATAAATATATCTTAATTTTGACAATGGATGGATATTTAAGTCAACAAAAAGATGCGTTTAATTTTACTTATATAAATATAAATTCAATATTCAATCCTTGCACATAATTAATAAAAAAATTACAACTTATAAAAGACATCTAATAAATGTGTTTATGCAGGTTGCTAAAAGGTTTCAATTGCTTTATATATATTTAAAAATCTTCCGATATTATCTTGAATATGTGCACATTTATGACAAATCTTTAGTCTTTGATTTGGTGTTTAGGAAATGTATCTTAATTTTCATTTTTATCATGCACATTTAATGAAAAAAAATGTGATTAATATATTTTAAAAAAAAAACAAAAACTCAACACATTATCCTTATACATAATTAATAAAAAATTTATAACTTATAAAAAATTATTTATTATTTAGTAGATGAGTTAGTGTAGTTTGTAAGAAGGTTGCAACTGCTTTATATACATTTCAAAATCCTTAAATATTCTAGTTGAATAAGCGCATATTTAAGACAAATATGTAGCCTTGCTGTGGTGTTTGGAAAATGTATCTTAATTTCTTTTTTACTGTGCATATTTAAAGACAAAAATAATGGGTTTAGTTTTTTTTATAAGCACAAACTCAATACATTATCATTACACGTAACTAACAGAAAATTTATAATTTATAAAAAAAAAGAAAAAAAGTATTCATCATTAAATATATGAGTTTGTGTACCTTGTGAAAATACATTTCAAAATCTTTGAAATATTCTTCTTGGACAACCGTATATTTAAGACAAATCTTGAACTTTTAATTTAGCCTTTTGTAAATGTATCTTAATTTCCATTCTTCTCACGATGAATGCACATTTAAGACAAATAAATAAATAAATATATATATATATTTAATTTTTCTTATATAAATACAAATTCATCTCATACACATAATTAATAAATGATCTACAGTTTATAAAAGAAAAATAAAAATATTCATCATTTAATAGATGGGTTTGTGCAACTTGCAAAAACCCTGCAACTTAGCAGAAAAAGTACACATTTAAGACAAATCTTTAGTGGTGTTTGATAAATGTACCATAATTTTCTTTCTCATTGTGCACATTTAAAGAAAAAAAAGACATGTTTAATTTTTTTTATAAAAACAAATTCTTAGTATCTGCTTTAGTGTTTAGTAAATGTATCTTAATTTTCTTTCTCACTATTCACATTTAAAGGTAAAAAAAAATTATTTAATTTATTTTTAGATAAGCACAAATTTACACGCAATTAATAAAAAATCTATTACTTATAATAAAAAAAAAGAAAAAATATTCATCATTTTATAGATGAGATTGTGTAGTTATCAGAAGGCTGCAACAGCTTTATATACATTTGAAAATCCTAAGATATTTTTCTTGGATAAGCGTACATTTAAGAAAAATCTTGAGCTTTTGTTTTAGCATTTGGCAAATGTATCTTAATTTCTTTCTCATAATGAGTGCACATTTAAGACAAAAAAAAATGTATTTATTTAATTCTATTTCAAATAAGTGGAAACTCAACATATATACCTCATACACAATTAATAAAAAATTATAAATTTTAAAAGAAAAAAAAACATTTAATAGATGAGTTTTTGTAGCTTATGAGAAGGTTGCACCTACTTTATATACATTTAAAAATCTTAATATATTCTTTTTGGATAAGTGCACATTTAAAACAAATTTTTTTTGGCCTTTTGATAAATATATCTTAATTTCCTTTCTCACCACAAGTGCACATTTAAGACAAAGAAATGTTTATAATTTTTCTTCAAATGAGCTCAAATTCAACACATCATCATTACATATCATTAATAGAAAAGTTACAATTTATCTATGTATAAAAATGTTCATAAAATTAATAGATAAGTTTGTGTAATTTTTGAGAATGTTGCAACTGCTTTATATACGTTTGAAAACCGTAAGATATTCTTCTTGGATAAGTGCACATATAATACTAAATATATCTTAATTTCCTTTCTCTAGATAAGTGTACAATTAAGACAAAAAAATGTATTTAATTCTTCTCAAGATAAATACAAACTTGACAAGTTGTCTTTTTACACCATTAATAAAAAATCTACAACTTATAAAAGAAAAATAAAAATATTCATAATTTAATAGATTGATTTGTGTACATTATGAGAAGACTCTAACTATTTTATATTCATTTGAAAAACCTGAGATATTCTACCTGGATAACTGCACATTTAAGACAAAATTTAAGCCTTTACTTTGACATTTTTTTTTTACTATAAATGTACTTTAATTTCTTTTCTCACGACGAGTTTAATTTTTTGGAATAAATATAAACTCAACACATAATTAATAAAAAAATGTGCAACTTATAAAAAAAAATTCATCATTTAATAATTGATCTTAAAAATATATATAAATATTTATAAAATAAAAAACAATTTCTATGGTTATCTTTTTATTATTTAAACAAAATAAAAATATTAGCAATAAAATTCTCCTCTAAGTATTTAATGCAGCTATATAATGAGACTTAAATTATAACTATTAGTTAAATGAAAATATTTTCACACAAATTAATTTTTTATATGTATTTTTTTAGCATATTTTTATTTTTAATTAAATTTAACTGACTTGTTTTTTTTAAGAGAATGAATTTCTTTGAATAAAGATTAACACGCGTATCTTTAATAATCTTAAATAAATTTAAATGTGTTAAAAGTGTTATATAAAAAACAAAAGATATAAAATAAAAAACAGTATAAATAATAAAAAAGAATTATATTTTATTTCATCTACATAAATAAAATATAACAACAAAAATTGAGTTATTTTTATTCTATAAGTGTTTGTATTTCTTTTTTAATATGTTTTTTTTATATTCAATATTAGGGTTGAAACATCAACATCTTAATTAAAAGTCATAAGTAATTATCATTTGTATTAACTAATTTTGACTAACCCCACATATTCTAAAATATTAATATTATCCTACAAATAAATATACCCACTAAATAATCAAAAATATATACTCACTTAAATATTTTTAATTAAGTCAAGTTTTATCTTTTATTCGGACTTAATTACAAAATCTTAAATTATAATTGAAAAACAATACTAGACAAATCCATTCATTATATTGGTTATATTTATATTATTGATGTTAACCGATATTTAAAAAATTAGTTAAAAGTTTAATAAAAATTATCTATTAAAAGTTGAAAAATAATTTATTAAATTAAAATATTAATAAATCAGTTGTTAAAAATAATCCAATTGATTAATTTTTTAATAATATACCTAATATATATATATATATATATATATATATATATATATATATATATATATATATATATATATTACAAATTTTAACTTAATATTTTTCAATGTATACAGACATTGAATGAAATTTCCTAAATGAAACAAAAACACAACCAATAAAAAGTAAAAAGTAAGATGGAAATTAATTTATTTCCTCTACTATTATTTACATATATAATTTATTACTTTTATGTATATTAGTAAAATTTAAATAAGTAAATTGTCAAGTATAATTATCTAGTTCTAACAATATTATCTATTGTAAAACATACATATACTCTAGAAAAATATATAAGTATAACTTTTTTTTTTTGAGTAAATATTGTTAAGTACACTGGACTAAAAGGTTAGAGTTATTAAAAACACAGTTAATAAAAGATATTTAAGTAATTAAAGTTATAAATAGCTAAATGAGAGATTAAAAATAATTATTTTTAGTTACTGGAACTAAAAATACTATTTTCTTAATTTCATAGATTAAAAATAAATTTATACCTAATTTAAATGAAAAAAAATATTGAAACATTTTCTTTAAATAAATATTTTTACTGTGACAATTGTTATTAGTTACATCAGCAGATTTATTAACGTACAAAAAATTATTTTTTAATTACATAGATTAAAAATATTATTTTTTAATTTAAGAGATAATAAATAAATTTATCCAAATTTGAAAGAGAAAAAAAAATTGCATTTAAGCAAAAGAATTGGAATGGAACCGGATATCTAAAACTCGTGTACCAATTAGGTAAATCCTTTGACAACAAGCATTAATTTTCAATCTTTGAATTTGGATCATTAGACTTTTATTCTTACAAACCAGTCGTAGCATGCCACCTTTCCACAATGAACTTGTACCTTGAAGGCATCAACTCATGAGTACCCAGGAATAAACAACTTTTTTTTTTTCCTTGCATTATGCATGTATGATGTAACGTTGAGCGTATGTAAAGTTTTCTTAATAACCCATATAATTTGACATAAGTTAAATTTTAATTTGAATATTAAGCTACAAATTCTTACCCAAATAATATGTTTAAACAAGAGAAAATATGAATCATGATCATTTTATTTAACTAAAAAAAAGTTAAAATTTTCTTTTCTTTATTTTTATTTTAATTTTTTCTCTTAAATAATTAGAGAATAAGATTCCTAATTTAGAGATAATCTAAAGCATTTACTTGGATTAAATTATTCTTTAAAATTTTTATAAATTATCCTTTAAAATTTTTATAAATTATCCTTTTAAATTTTTAATTACTAAACTCAATTATCTTTTTTTCGTGTAACCGATTACTTAAACTAAAGTACTCTTTAAATATTTCTGTAGACTACTATTGTTCTCTCATTTTTTTAAATATTTTTTAGCTTATATTCTTCTCATTTCACTTCAAAATACATTTATTTTTTTTCTATTATTTTTTATGTAACCTCTATTTTTATTTTATAAAAAATATGGAGAGGCACGACATGAAGATATAACTACACAATTATAGGTAGCTAAATGGATGATCTGAATCTATTCAATTTGATTCGCAATGATTCAGGGTTAAATGATTTGAAATAACTTAACTTGCTAAATTAAACAAACAGGTCTTGTGGTTTGTGTGTCACTTACTTATCTCACACGAGGATTGATACGTGGGTGGAATAATAAAAAAGTATATAATAAATTTAACATTAAGCAATAATTTATATTTCAAAATAAAAAATAATAAAACATTTAAACATTAAATAATAAAATACTAATTTATATATATATTAAAATAATTGATTCAAGAGTTGCGTAATCCGTGAATCCTAATTCATGTAGTGTTAAATAAATCAGGCCAATAAATTCACATTTAAATGAAGTTACATGTGATTTGTTCTATGTAACTTGTTTAGTTGGCAAGTTAAAACATACAAATTCATATACTCAATTTTATAAAGCTAAATGCAGATGGCCACGTTAGTTTAAGGAATTACGATTCTGGAATGGATTTGATTTGCATTACCATTAAATTTAGTTATTCAATAATAAAAGTAAATCAAAGTTTTAGTTTCAATTGTTTTTTCGTTTATAATAATAATAGTCACGGATTATTGCAATGACTGCCAAATTGTCATAATGAATTCATACATTGCTTGAAAACAAATATAACCTAATAGGCTATGCCACGCGGTTTGTAATCAAATGTAAACGCACCCACATTCTGGCAAATTAATATGTTCTTTCAATTATAATCAAACTATAAAATGCTAGTCGTATTTTTTTATATATAGAAATTTTCAAATTTCCACATGCTTTTATATAAATGTACCTATATATAATTATTTTTATCTCTCGTTTATATTTATTCCTTTATATACATCCATCTCAAAATACTTTTTAAAATAAAAAAAAATAAGTAAATAATATATTTTTTATTTTTTCATAAATTTTACTTATAATTATCAGTTCCCTCTTATTTAAATCAATAATCATTACCACAACCATAATAGTTATGGTTGCATTGTTGTTAAGATAATACTCCTATAATATAAAAAAGATGAAACCACCAACAAAGTCAAATTACTCTAGCCGTCCGCGTATAATAAAATAAAATTAAAAAAACAAAATAAATCAAAAATAGATGTATAAATAAAGAAAATTTAAATGTATTTGTTTGCATTATTTTTAATATTTTTGTAAATTTTATTACTTAATTATAAAATTTACATATTTTATCACCTAACTTATAATATTTTATACATTTTATTCTATCATTAAATATTCGTAAAAAATTTATAATGTATTAATAGAGTAATAACATGTTATGTAATACAAATATTTATTTTTTCTTAAAAACATATCACATGTATGTGTGGTTTTTAAAATATTAAAATATTTTAAAATAGAAAAAACAATATCATCATAATTGAATTATATTTCATTTATCTAATAAAAAAGTTGTCTCTCTTATTTTTGTTGGGTCTCTCCTTTATCTCAAAATTGAAAATTAAAAATAAAATAGAGGATGACAATAGTCAAACAAAACTTCAACATTGTAATAATATTATTTTTGTCCTATTTCACAATCTTGTAATAAAAGGAAAATGCTCTCAAAATTTTACTTCCATCTTTCATTACAAGTGCAGCACGTGTTGTTCTTAAAACAAATCCTCACTACCATAAAGAAGAGCCACATCATTTGAAATCGTAGCAGCAGTGGTATTTCATAATGATACATCAACAACTTAAGTATCAAAACATTATGAACTCGTTTTTAAACACTTTTATTTATTTTTTTTGTTTTTAAAATTCTTTTTCACCTCACTTGATATATTTAAATTACATAACATGTTATTTTTTTATGAATATTTAATAATCGGACAAAATATATAATATGTTACAAGTTGAATGAAAAAATATTATAAGTTGAGTGACAAAATATGTAAATTTTATAATCTGGTGACAAAATTTACAAAAATGTGAAGAATGAGTGATAAAAAGTGTATTTAAAACAATAAAGTAATAGTATGAATTGCATAATTGGTATCAAGATTAAATTATTTTTTTAGTTTTTTTTATTTAATTATTTAATTTTTTAGTTTCTTTATTTTTTAAATAATTAATTTAATTTTAAATTTTTTTAAATGTTCCATATTATTTTTTCATCTAATTTTATTAACATCGTCAATATTAATTTAGACAGGAGAAACAACATTGAATATTTTAAAAATTAAAAGATAAAATTAAATATTTTAAAAATAGAAAAACCAAATTAAATAATAATTGTCAAAATAATTTATTTAACTAATTTATTATTTTATGTTATTAATATAAATTTAATCTTTTTAACTACTTAATATTTTTATTATATAATTTTTTTTATCATTTTGTATTTATTCTCGTACCTGTATGAAACAAAATAATAATAATGTTTCCACGATACATGAGTAACTTGATTTTAAAATTAATTTATATATTTTTGTCAAATAAAAATAATATACAACTACATTATATTTATTTTTATCAACATCTGGAAATGTAAATAACAGTAAATTTAATTTTACTTTAAATAAGATTTTAAATTTAAGTCTTTATTATATATTAAAAGTGCAAGAAGAATTTTATTTTAATTTAATTTATATGTATTGCTACAATAAAAAAAAACTTCACTCGATCAACTAATCATAAATTATGATAATTAAAAATGATGATAATTATATCTTTGAAGATGATTATTATTGAAGTAAACTAGCTTATTATACATTTCAATCAATTTGTGATTACTTACTTTGATAGTGAATAGATTATTATTTTTGTTGAGACTAAAATAACTTTTAAATATTGAAGATGTAAGACTAAAAAATTACATTTATCAGGACAATAAAATTATATTATATTTAGAACAAAATTGAGATGCAATATTTTGTATATTTTTTGTGTTGTTTTCTATCATAATAAAAAAAAATTACTTAATTAATCTACGCAATAAAAGATTTCGGTATAATCAACGTAAGTTATCAAGGAAAAATTCATTTTTAGAGAACATGACCAAAAATACATAAATATCTATATTTAAGTTTATCTTTATATTTATCATTAATAAAATAATACAAAATAAAATCAATGTGAACTTGTTTGAACTTGGTAGGAGGAATATTTCCAATATTCAATGAACGATATTAATTATGTGAAATCTTAACTAAAACAAACTAGGGGAGAAATGTTTGAGAACGATGCTCCCCCGGCTTTTTAAAGTGTTTAGAAGTAACTTTTTTCAAAATTAACTATTAACTTAAGAATTGATTGAGATACGTTTGAATTTTTTATTTTTTATTTTTAAATATATATTTTTTTAAACAGAACAGATTTTAATTTAATTTTAAAATAATTTTATATTTATTTTTTTATAAATTTAGTTTGTAGTTTTAAAAAAATATTTTCTTACCATATTTTTCAGAATTATCATTCTTGTTACCACCACTGTTACTATTGTCCTGTTATTATCACCTCCTTTATTGTCACCACATTGTCATCCTCATTATCGGAATCATTATTACTATCATTATTACTACATCTATCGTCATTACTATCATACCATCATTACTACTATCGTTCTCATCATTATTATCATTATTATTACTGCATAATTATCATTGTCATTATTATTACTATTATCATCACTCTGCTTGTATTGCGATCATTATAATACTAGTATCCAAATAAACTTTTAAACTAATTTTAATAAGATAGATAATTATCAAAATTTATTTAAAAACTAAAATTTAAATTTTGAAAAAAAAAAGTAAAACTAAAAAGTGATCCTTAGCTTGTAGGAATGTTTGTTTTGGATATCGAACATTTAAACAATAAATTTTTAAGGAGAAATCTTAATTAAATGAGTTGGAATCATTAAATGTATTTATGGATATTTACATACGTACTAGACTTTTTTAAAAAATAAAAATAAATTCCGGCTGAATGAGCTCGAAAGTACTAAGGACTCAACGTACTTTATCATATGACTGACCCCAGATAAGCTTCATCCCTTCTGCACGCCCTATTTTGTAACCATTCAGTACTTAAGGAAGCAAACGTAATAAATAAAAATCATTTTTGTTTAACATTAAATTTAAATGATAAAGCTATTCAAGTAGCTTCCTTTTCCTCTAATAATACTAAACTTGATATCTTTGGGTAGTGGAACCTCGTCTGAATTATTAATCTTCAAAATTTCCCAATATCAAGCAAAAAACTGTGAATTACAGTTTGTTATTGTTCCACGAGAGACAAGGATGCATGAAGGGACATCATCATAGGATAATCAAATATAATATAATAAGGCAACGAAGCTTGGAGTTGACGTTTCAAGTTTGTAGCAAAAAGAGAAATGGAAATAATAGGAACAATTGACATAGCGTGTATCCCTAAAATTGATGAAGCAGGGCCCAAAGGGTGGAAGAGTCGGAATCAGATAAATGGCACGCTTTTCACACCAATAGGCCACCACTTGATGCTCAATCTTAATTGTAACAATGAAATTACTCATTATTCAACCTCTGCATTGATGGGCCCAATAATTCCCCTGCTGATGGGCCCTCGTCTTAAATAATATGGGTCATGTGCCCAATGAGTGCCTCGTATTAGCCACAGAATAGAATAACGACTGTTTGTAACAAAGATTATGTTAGTTAATGTTACACTTTTAGGTCCCAAGATTATTTCGAAACCCAATCTCTCCACGCTTCGTTAGGTCCAAATTTAATATAATTGATTATTCTTTATTTTATTTTTAAATTCGAGAAAAAAAATATTGATTAATATTTTATAGTTAAGTAATTTTAACATTCATTCTTAATAAATAGTGTCATTAATCTACTTATAGTTCAATTTAATTCTTATAGACTTCCCAATCTCATGTTCCTTACCAATCTATTTTATGGTGTAATTTTAACAATATCCTACTATTATAATTATAGTGGATTTGAACGTTTCTTAAATTGATTTTAAATAAAATTAATTTTATAAAATTGTTTCATGTATAAATATTTTTATTATAAAATCAAGTTAATGATAAAATTGAGTAAAATTAAGTTAATAAGTGATAATTTATTATTTTTAATTTTATAATTTAATAAATATCTACATATACTTGTAAATTTCATAAGTATCTACTTAATAGAGATCTATTCAAATAGACAAATTATGAGATTTACTGTTGTTATTCCTAAACATAATAAAATAAATCTTCTAAATTATATTTATAGACACATGATAACAAGATAAAAATAAAAAATTATTAAGAAATAAAATATTATGAAATAGTTTATAAATTTTATAATTTTTAGTTTATTTTTAATATATTTTCTTAATAAACATGGAAAGCAAGTTTTCTAATTCATTCGAAAAAATTAATCATCAAATTTATGGTTTAAGTTCTTGGATGATAAAAATTTATTAAATAAATACTTAATGATAAAATTATTAAATACCTTAAATTATATAAATACAACCATCTCAAACGTCACATGTCTGGACCACAAATAATATAGCATTTGCAAGTTGTAGGTATCTTGCTCAATGACATTAAATGCGATTGTCAGTTTGACTTGAAGTAATAGTAATTATCATATGTTTTTTTTTAATATACATCATTAATAACAACTTAATTAATTTGATTTATGTAATGGATATGAATTTAACTTCCCTAAATGAGTAACTTATTTATTTGTCAAAATAAGGACGAGTAACTTATTTTAGGAGTAAAATAAATAATTTTAGTTGATTTAAAAATTAATTATTAATATTATGTGTATATACATAATAAATTATAAATATATTAAAATATTAAATATTAATTTTTATCAAGTGAAATTATTTACTTTATCTTAATTAATTTTAAAAGAGTTAAGATGCTCAAAACATACCTATTGACCTTTTGTCCCTTTTTATAGTGTTTGTAGGCTTGAGCATGTTATCTCTAATGATTAATATTTCGATGCAGAGTTCATATCAACTGTTCATTAGTTACCAAGATGATGACAATCTTAATGTGTATCTCGATACATTCTTCGTCGAGGGTGGGCTCGAACTCTTGCTCAGCCGTTCAAGGTGCCTTCACCCCATGCAAGTACACATAATAAAGATGTTTTAATATTTTAAATTAGATTAAATTTTTATTTTTTATTTTCTATTTTAACAAATATTTATGAATTCATATACTTAAAAAATTCGTAAATACTTTTCATGGATACTAATGCGGTTATGAGTGAATGAATGTGAGTTACTATTTATTCTTGCTCCTATTCCTGTTGTTATTCCTAAAGACAAATATGTAGAAAATAAATTGATAAGAAGATAAAAATAAAAGAATTAAGAAATCATTTTTTATTTATTTGGGTGATATTTTGAAGAGTTTTTGAAAATTAACTATGCTTATGAAAATAGTTTATAAATTTTACAATTTTTAGTTTATTTTAATCATTTTCTTAGCAAAATATACAAAACAAGTTTTTCTTAACTCATTCTAAGAAAATTAATTATCAATTATGGTATAAATTCTTATATAAAATAAAAACTGCTAAAACTATTAAATACCTTACCAAATATATAAATACAACAGTCAAACGTTACAAGTCAGGACCACAAACAATATGGCATTTGCAAGTTGTAGATGTCTTGTTCGTGAAATTAAATGTTAGTGCTAGTTTGATTTGAAGTAATATAATTATAATATTGAAAATTTTAATCTGAATGATTAATGTAAACCTAATTAATTTAATTTCCAACAAATCTTACATGTAATAGTTATAGTAAAATACGTAATTTTACTGGTGAACAAGAAGATCAACTGTTAATATTATATATATATATATATATATATATATATATATATATATATATATATATAATAATAATAATAATAATAATAATAATAATAATAATAATAATAATAATAATAATAATAATAAATTATAAATATATTAAAAATTAATTAATTTTTTTCAACCATTAAATTTATTTACATTATCTTAATTCGACTCAAACCCAATAAATATTTACTGGGTGTTAGGTTTTATAGTATATATATTTATTTTTCTATTCGTGTTTTGAAAAAGATATGTAAAGCTATCTCTTGTAGACTTTTATTCAATAATATAACCATAATCAATAATGTTGGCTTTCCACAGTATGAATTTCATGCATTCAAAAGTTAACAAATTATACATTAAAAACGATACGATATTATCCATTTCATACTTACATGTTGAAGTCTTCTTTCCACTCTACATTTTGTTTGTTTAAAGATATATAGTAAGTTATAATTGGTAAAGTGGAAACAGGAATTTTAAGCAAAATTAGTTGAAAGCGAAATCAGCTCACGAATAATGATGTCAAGCAATGAAAGAAACCCAATTTAGGCTTCAACAAACGTTAATGGGCCAGCTCTCTCTGCACCTGTTACCAACTTCAGATATCCAATTGTCAACAAAAGATAAAGAAACCATATGATTTTGTCGAAATAAAAAAAAGAAAAAAAAAAAGCTTTCCACCAATAAATTTCCTACCTTGATCGTTCATAGTTCTGCGTTCCAATAAAGAGGGATCAAGATTAAAATTCACACATACATTATTGGTGATAATGGAAAAGATTGTTTATTTATTTTTAATAAACATTTGTTTAATGAGAATGCATTAGGACACTACCGATACAATTTGATAAATGAATCATTGACTTCCTAACAATACTTAATTAGGTAATAGTTGAAGAATTGAATACTTAACCAAAACGAACCTTGTTTTCTTTTAGTTAGGTTGTCTCTTAGACTCAAATTGATTGATCAACGTTGCTCCTTTAGTTAGGATTCTTCTCTTTTTTATTTCTTGCTTTAGTCAGCACAACAATCATCTTTATTGAATACCCTATATATATATATAGAGAGAGGGGGTATTAAATAAAAAATATTATAAAAAATAATCCTTCAAAATATAAATGATTAGATTATAATTAAATGGTTAAAATTAAAAAATATATTTAATTTTTAAAATAATTATGTAACTACTAACTAATTTTTAATTTTAATTATATATATAGTTATATAGTTAAACATATAGATCATAATCTTTTTTTACCGTAAAAAAATTATTGTTTGATGTGTCTATCTATTTATATAGTTATTAAAAAAATTATTTACTAGCTCATGTGGTTACTAAACCACTTCTTTAACAATTTCATAATTTGCAATTCCAAGCTTGATATGTTTGACCTTTACATGTTTTTTTAGGGGATTATTCTTAAAGAAGTATATAATCCTTGGATTCACACTACTTATTTAATTAATTTCTATTATTTTTTTTTTATATTTATGTAATAAATGTGAAATATTTGCTATAAAAATAGTAGTTAATCTTCATCAGATATTAACATAATTTTTTTCATACTCAAATTACAATTTGAATCCTAACATCTTATTATCTTATTGAAGGGACTTAAGTAACTACTATCACTTATACAATCTAATTTTATTTTTGTGAGTTATTTAGTGGGTTCCTTCAATTTCCTAACTACCTTAGTTAGCTTACTGATTTATATATAGCTGTGTGAGTGTACTAAATCATCTCCGAATAAGTGTGTGATCAGCTTTAATAATCTACACCATTCAGAGAGGCTAGTTTTGGCTCTTCATTAGCAAGTGTAGTTCTTGCTTTGATACCTTATCATGAAAGATTCACTCTTCACATAACTAATTTCCTTTACTTGATATGATCTAAATGGAGTAATGCTGAAGTTATATATATGCTTAAATTTGCTTTTGGAGAGGATTGCAGAAATTAAAGAAAAAAGCATACTAGATAGCTTTCCTTGTTTAATCGTGGGTGGATGACGTATTCAGTTAACAACATGATGGTAACTGAATCTAATTCATTCATAAATTAATCATAATTCAACCACTTGGATTGTGCACTTCCTAAACTAAGCTGTCATTTGCTTTGCTCATCTGTTTCCAGTTTCCACTTTTTCCTCTATCACATCATTTCGGATGCCAATGCTTATATATATATATATTATTTTATTTTTTTTAAGCTTCACATTTTAGATATGGAAACGTGTATTAATTTTGCTTCCGGTTTTGTATCTGATAGGATAAGTCCTGCAACACCTGCTATCAGAAGACGGGCCTAGTAGAAGTTTAGTGATTGGGCCTTGTGTTGATTTTGGGTCGTAGAGTCCAAGTTAAGAAGGGCTTTTATTATGGCCCAACGAGGTGGCAACTTAGTACATCAGTTGTGGCCATGTGGGATCATTAAGAGTGTTGGCATCACCATGACCATGCCCCCCTCTATCACTATCATGTTTGTGGTCGCCGCAGTAGGTGGCGGGGCACAACGGCCAAACCTTGATGCTACTACTAATTGGTAATAACCAATAATCTCCTTTCATGAATATTGGTCACGGAATCTGGTTACTTTATCCTGGACCATAATATATTTTTTGTGACCCGTTTCAGCATTTAATGTACGTGTCAGCCATTGACCCAAACAAAATTATCTAAAGAAAGAAAAATCTTCCACATGTATATTTACAAGGTACTAAACTACTACTTCTTAGCTCATCTTTAGGTCTCCGTTGGAGATAGACTGAACGTAATTTATGAAACTAATTCTTTAGTTACTTTCTATTGAACTTACTTTTAGGGGAATGTGATTCTAAACACAATTGTACGAACATACATGGGGTGTTTAGGAAAGCAATTATATTGTGTACAATAAGCGGGTACCATTCCATTTTTAGAGACTAGGAGTACTGCTGTTATGTTTTATTATTGTAATTATTATTATTGGATTATGAACTGGACGCCTACATTAAAATTGTGATTTACACAAATCATAAGACCGAAGGTTGATTACTTTAGTTGGTAAAAATTTTAAGGAATTTTCTTGTCCACAGACCACAATTATAAGATATAAAGTCAGAAATAAAAAAAATGTATTAATTTAAAATACAAAAGTCATTTACACAATGAGTGTATGATGACACAACAGATAATTTGAGTTTTGGTGTGGGAACGTGATTCCAAACTCGCCGATAGTTTATCTAGTTATCTAGATAAAAGTGAACAGTACCGAGTTCGTATAGACGACAGAAGTACATTAGCATCAAAAGGTGGCCTAATCCTCCAACCTCTTTGATATTGCCGTTTTATTACCGTACAGGAATTCTTATAGCAAAGACAAATGAAGCTCCACTCTATGTAGCCCAAAGTTAGAAAATTACCCTTAACAGAACTTTCTTTGTTAGGAATTATTGATGAGGACCACAACCCACCAAAATCATGTAAATTGAAGTGTTGTCCCAAACGAATAAAATCAAGTGGATTATACCTTGTATGTGAACCTCTATATATACTATGAACAAATTCTTCCTAGCTATTTTTGGTGAAGATGGAATCCAATTTTCGTTGACCGTAGAATACTTGCATCTTATTACCGAAATGAATTATTTGTGTCCTCTACCTAATTTCTGGCTTACTAATCATTTTTATTCCTTTCGGAATCGGATCGATCTTGCTTATACACGATGAGTCCCCTTGCTAGAAATCATTACAACGACCGCAATCGTAACGATATACAATATCCTTCCACAAAACCACAACCATTCATATACGTTATACAAAAGTATATTACAAGTCCATTAGTGTTAGACTCAAATTCTTAAGCATGTAGTAAAAAATTCGAATTCTGATCGATGTTTAAAGAAAAAAATTTATTAGAAAAAAACAATACACAATATTTTATGAAATCTTTAATTTCACCGTAGCCTTACCCGTGCCCATGAAAATTCTGCACCCACCATAACACACACACACACTCAGATCTAGGGAGAGAGAGTGAGGGGGCCATAGACCTTCTGGTATTGAGAGAAAAGAAAGTGTCATGTAGCTGAAAAGCGATGGCCCCCTTGCTAATTTTGAAAAGTACCATAATTTTGGACTTACTCTGTATTACAGACAGCAAATATATGATAATTTCTAATGAAGTCCCTGTCAGCTACAGCATTGACACCAGCATCAAACGTGTACAGGAGTGATTTACAACCTGCATACGTAGCCCACTTCGTGATCGTAAAAATTACTATCATTATTATTTATTTGTGTTCTCATTCAAAAAAAAATAATTAGTTTTTAATTTTGTAGCAAAAACCTCTCCTATGTTCCAAATTGTTTATGGGCCACCAGTCATGTTTCGGAAGGAAGTGTCGTACAGTGGGTTGTGTTGCGTATGCCTGAATTTTGAACTTTGCTTTCTGGGATTTTTTTACCCTTCCTTTTAATAATTAATAATGAACAGGGGAACGGCTAAGTTCTACCCATCAATTATTATAGTTAGAGTTCTACTTTATTTTTTTGTTATTTATGAAAATTTGTATATATATATATTTTTATGGGAAACAATCTTTTTCAAATTATTTAGGTTGAATAAAATTATTATAATCAGTAAAGTTCTTTCTAATGCAGCTATAAATTCAAAGCTCGAATTTGATATCACATATTAACTTAAAACAGTCATATATTAATTAATTTACATACTCCAAAGTACTTCAAATATTTTAAGAATAATTATAAAAATTAAATGATTAATTGTATACCCTAATTTGGTGTGAGGACAAGTCCTCATAATTTTAATTGTTTAATTTTATTTAATATAATTAAAAAATGAATAATTTTAGTTTTCATAATTTTAATTATTTGTTATCCACATATTTAATAAGTAAACAATCATACCATTAACTTATTATCTTATTTTTAATGAATATGATAACATAGAAATTTAGTTAATTATTTTTTAAAATTGAATAATTTATGACATATAAATATTTGTTGTTACATTGTTTTTTTTATTTTTTCACATATTAAATTATTTAATATAAAATTAAAAAATTATCACTTCAATTCAAAATTGGATAGTAAATTAAAATTATCCATTTTTTAAATGTGTAGTAAAAAAATCAATGAATTAAAAATATAGGGAACAATTTTCTATGCACCAAATTAGGAGAATCAAAAGTACAGTGAAAAAAAGAAAACAAGATAAAAATTCTTGATATAATCGAAATAAGACTTAAAATATTAAAATTAATTATAATACATTTGAAATTAAATTTTGGTGAATTTAATTATAATATCTTTGAAATTAAACCCTAAACAAACTATTATTAGGGTGAGGTATATACAATCATAATTATTTACCCCTGTTGAGAGGTTCTTTTATATTGAAGTTTATTAAAGTGTAACTCATTTTTTTAAGGATAAAATAGTGCATATTTTAAAATAAAAAAAGGAAAATGTAATTTAAGCTTCTCCTAGTCAAGAAGAGGATGTAATTTATTCTAATTTTTGATATACATCGTTATACGGAATATATATATAAAGTAAAAAATTTCTTATTATGAAAAAAAGAGAAATATAAATTTAAATCATTTAATTATATATTGATAATCAAAAATTAAAAAATAAATGTATACAATTTTTTATGTGGTCACGTAACTTATTAATTTTTAATTTTAATTATCTTTATACGATTATAAAATTTAAATTTATAATTTTCACTCTTCATATTAAACCAGAATTATCTCACTCTGTATATATAAACTTTGATTTTTTTAATCAAATTTTTATTAACACTCTATTTCTTTCATGTATAATATATCATTAATTATATCACTTCTCACTTCTATAAATAATAATAATAATAATAATAATAATAATAATAATAATAATAATAATAATAATAATAATAATAATAATAATAATAATAATAATAATAATAATAATAATAATAATAATAATAATAATAATAATAATAATAATAATAATAATAATAATAATAATAATAATAATAATAATAATAATAATAATAAATAATAATAATAATAATAATAATAATAATAATAATAATAATAATAATAATAATAATAATAATAATAATAATAATAATAATAATAATAATAATAATAATAATAATAATAATAATAATAATAATAATAATAATAATAATAATAATAATAATAATAATAATAATAATAATAATAATAAATAATAATAATAATAATAATAATAATAATAATAATAATAATAATAATAATAATAATAATAATAATAATAATAATAATAATAATAATAATAATAATAATAATAATAATAATAATAATAATAATAATAATAATAATAATAATAATAATAATAATAATAATAATAATAATAATAATAATAATAATAATAATAATAATAATAATAATAATAATAATAATAATAATAATAATAATAATAATAATAATAATAATAATAATAATAATAATAATAATAATAATAATAATAATAATAATAATAATAATAATAATAATAATAATAATAATAATAATAATAATAATAATAATAATAATAATAATAATAATAATAATAATAATAATAATAATAATAATAATAATAATAATAATAATAATAATAATAATAATAATAATAATAATAATAATAATAATAATAATAATAATAATAATAATAATAATAATAATAATAATAATAATAATAATAATAATAATAATAATAATAATAATAATAATAATAATAATAATAATAATAATAATAATAATAATAATAATAATAATAATAATAATAATAATAATAATAATAATAATAATAATAATAATAATAATAATAATAATAATAATAATAATAATAATAATAATAATAATAATAATAATAATAATAATAATAATAATAATAATAATAATAATAATAATAATAATAATAATAATAATAATAATAATAATAATAATAATAATAATCGCACCTAAATCATTTTTGTATATTTATCAACGCACAGCAGCGAGTAAAAAATTCCTTTAGTTTCTGTGGTGGATGAGACCCTATCAGTTTGTCATTCTAATTATTTAGTGAGAACATACACAGGACACAGGGTGTTAGCTAGTTTAGGTCATAATCAAGCCCTTACATCATGTATGAAACCAAATTATGTATTACTTCCTTGAGATAAGATAGTTAGTAGCCTTTTTAATTTAGTAGATTAATTTTACTGGTTATTAAAAATCGGAGTATATGGTATTTCTATTGACACGTAGGAAACAGGAAAAAAAATCTAGCCAAATTCATTTTTATATATATTTTGTGAAATATATCTCACGTGTGCAGTACTAAATAATATCACTCGTGTACAAAAAGAAAAACTAAAATCTACATTTACTTATATTATAAATTTAATTCTTCATTTTTAAATATATATATATGTATATAGTAATTTTTTATAGTATGTAACCTTTTCATTATTTAGTATTTTTATATTTTCAAATTTATAAAATTAAAAATTATTTAAAAAAATTCTTTTATGCTATGATTTCTTTATTTTAAGTTCTCAAATCTCAAATATCAACTTTAATTACTTTAATTTTTTTCTTTTCATATTAACATTTATTTTTTTTTTATCTCAATTCCGAGTTGCTTATACTTTAAAATTTATTATTTTTCTCCTAAATCATATCTAAGTCATAAGTGGACCTATTTGAAGGCGGATAAATGCACTCTGTCACTTGAAAAAAAAAATATAAGTAGATGATATAGAAAATTTTTTTTTGCTCTCTCTACCTTTATAATCTTGAACTATTAAAATCAAACCCAATTATATTTTTTTAATCAACAGTGAACAGGATTTATATTAAATAAAAAAAGACAAATTGTTCCATTTCACTGATGCTCTTGAATCTGCCACTTTCTAAAACTACTTAAATTAAAAAATATATGTACAATTTGCAGGATAATTTCTTGTATATACCAATGTATTTTTCACTCTCTCTCTATATATTTTGTGCATAGTCATTACCATGTTAGGCATGCATGGTTGATGATCTATGTGACTTTATAAATTAAGGAAAAAGAGCCTCAATATTTGATTGTTTTGTCTCTCTCATGTATACCGGTATATGTTAGAGAAATCATTGCCTTATAATTTCTGTTTAATTTGTTACTTCTGAAGAGGTGGGTGGCATCTATATAGACGAAAAATTGCTGAGACGGCGCTAGAGTGAAGAGATTAGAAACTTCAAAAATGGGTGTGGCGCCTCCCCAAAAATATTCTCATTCTGTGTTGGGACCTGCCCAATTGCCTGCACAAGCATTCAATGCTTTTGGCAATGCACATGCAAGGTGTGCATGTTCTCGTTCTCATCTTTCACTCCAACCCTAGCTCGCAAAAAACAGAAAAGTAATACAATAAAGTTTCAACTATACCGCCAGAGACAGGGTTAGTAGTACTGCAACTATAGCAAGGGGTCGTAGCGGTAAAAAACTTTCTGCAGATAAGGTTTTCTCATAAGAATGGGGTCAGCATAGTAGCATTCCACTTCATTTATTTTGTCTTTTTAACTTTGTCTTTTTTAGGTGTCATGAAGTCACGTGAACGTCTTATAGCGATGGCTTTTAATTTGTTACAAACGTCTTATATATATATATATATATATATTATTAAATATATATCATATCATAAAATTTCCTATATATTAATCATACAATTAATATAAGAGATAAATAGGTAGTTTTAAATATTTATTGTCAAGTTAATAATGAATTAAACTTGTTAATTGGATCAAATTTGTAGAAAAAAAGGAAATTAAATTCAGAAAATAACAATAGTAAAAAGAAAAAAAAATTGCCATAAAGTCTTCATGAAATATATCATCCATGGAGTTTCCTACATATTAACAATATAATTAAAATAAGAGACAAATACATAATTGAATTAATTGATATCCATTTAATTTAGTAATAGAAAACAAAAATTGTTCTTATTTTGCAATTGAAGTTATAAAGAAGATCATGGTATAAATTGAAGTATGTGATGGATACTTATCTCCGCCGTTTCCCATTCTTATGAGTAGCGCGTAGGAACTGTTGGCCATTTCTTTTCTCTCTATCTTCTCCCCCACTCAATCCTCTTCCACCTTTATATTCGACAAAAGGAAGAAGAACGTTTCAGTTTTTTATTGCACTGATCCCTTTCTCTTTCTTCGTGGCTTGGTTTTTCTGTGTGTGTGTTTATATGTGTGCTGTACGTCCATCATGATTCCAGCCTATCGCCATTCAGTATCTTCTTCTGTTATGCCTCTGGATCTTAACGAAGATCAAAACCACGAGCTCTTCAGTCCAAATCACCACGCTTCCTCTTCGTTTTCATCTCTATCATCATACCCTATTCTCTTCAACCCGCCAGATCAAGATCAAGAAGCTGGATCATACTACTGGGAACCAAAAAAGCACTTACCAAGTGATGAAGAGGTGACACACACACATATATATATATATATATATATATATATATATATATATAATAAATTGAGATTCACATATATATATATATATATATATAGCCTCTTTACGATCACTATGAAATATTATTATATATCTCCTCTTTGTTTTGATCATGCGATATATCTTTATTAGGCTGAGAAGATTATCCCTACTAGAGGATCATGGGATCACAAGGTGACAGGTTGGAAGAAAGAAGAGAGGAATATTGAGAACCATGAATCAGCTGCTGAGGATGGTTCGGCGAAGTGGATGTCTTCAAAGATGAGAATGATGCGGAAGATGATGGTGTCGGATCAAAGTGACGCATATATTGCAGACAACACTGCGCACAAGTTTGATGATCAGAAACAACCTCTCTCACCGCTTGGAACTGATAATAGCAGCAACAACTATTCAAACCACAGTAATAACGCTGTTAGGGTTTGTGCTGACTGTCACACCACCAAGACCCCTCTTTGGAGGAGTGGACCAAGAGGCCCCAAGGTACACCTTATCCTAATATAACACAAATCCCAATAATTAATCAATGAATTCGTACCCAACAATTTCGTACTACCTTTTCATCAAATTTTGGTTTAATCATACCTGTACACAACAAATCAATTAAGCTCTTTACCTTTCAGGCTTGTCAAAGCTCAATAAGTAGAATTAACTAGAATAATAGAGGTATTCTTATATTATTATTTATGTTGGAATTAATTAGATTTATTTTTGTGTGACAGTCACTTTGCAACGCCTGTGGGATTCGACAGAGGAAGGCGAGACGAGCGATGGCAGCTGCGGCTGCAGCATCGGGGAATGGAACAGTTGTGGTGGAAGCTGAGACATCTGTGAAGGGAAACAAGTTGAAGAAGAAAGAGAAGAAGTCAAGAACTGAGGGTGCACCACAGATGAAAAAGAAGCGCAAGCTTGGAGCCAAGCCTTCTTCTCAAAGTAGAAACAAGTTTGGTTTTGAGGATTTGACATTACGCTTAAGGAAGAACTTGGCTATGCATCAATTTTTCCCTCAGGACGAGAAAGAGGCTGCCATCCTGCTCATGGCTTTATCTTATGGCCTTGTTCATGGATGAAGTTTAATTTATGCTAGATAGCTAGCGCTACATGCTTCCCTTTCAGATCGTTAATCAAGTTTCTTGTATTGCTGTCTTATGACTAGCTAGTTTTTGTTAGAGCATTATTGTGTGAGATCAATGGTTTGCGCTATATGTGCGAAAAGAGGATGTAATGCAATTAGTTAATTAATTAGGAAATGGCATGGGAGGGAAAATAAAGTTACATGGTTGTGGGTGATCTTATGTACTTATTAATATTATGTTTGATTTGAACAAGTTGACGACCAAAAAGTGTGGGTCTCTTCTTGATTGATGGATTTCTTATTATCTCAACAAGTTCATAAAATTTACAAAGGGTTTTATATATATATATATATATATATATATATATATATGGTGAACAAACATGTCATCAATGGCTTACTATTGTATTAATCTAATTTTTACCTGAATTTTCATATCTCGTGATTAATTACTGAATTAAAGTAAATACAATCTTTTTTTATATAGGTAGGCAGAAATCTACTCATAATAATAAGTGTTAAAGCCCGTTATTTAATGAAATGCAAGTTCGTAAGCAGTATTCAATTCACAGTGAATTAAGTTAATTAAGCAGAATGAATGTTATGGATGTAGGCAGAGTTTGAGATGAGAAAGCAACAGGACAGCTTTTTTTCTTTCTTTCCCACGTTCCTTCGGCTCCTTTACATACCTTTTCCCCACGGCTCACTTAAAAAGTTAGTAATTGTTCCGCATTGACCTGACGAGCTTCTCAATCATGACAGTGATGATTCATGTCTGGGATACAGCTTTTTGTGCCTTGGGAGACCTCTTTGTGGGATGTCTTGTTGATTTGGACGTTGTCTGCTTCATAATGTTAACCTATTGGGAGCCTGCAAGAAGATCGGTGAAGAAAGCCGTGTATGGTGGCAATAATTGTAGTTCAGTTAAGATGCTCATTTTAGTTGGAGACAAACTACCAGTGTTGTATATAAATGTTATCAGATTAGAATCTAGTCTTCTTTTTTATCTTCCCAACCAAAAACGAGGCTGCTATTTTTATCCTATTCTTAACCACAATATTAATATTAACCTTTAATTTGGAATGAATTTTGAAAAACATTTTTTTTAAGAGATGTTGTTCCACTTGTTCATCTACCAACACAAAAATTAACTAAACTAAAGTAAAACTATTTTAACTTTTAATTAGTAATTTCGAATTTAAATTTTAAATATTTAATTGTATTAAATATTTGATAGAAAATTTTGTATTTAATTTAAATATAATTGTCGCTAACAAAAAAAAATACTTGTTTTTTATTAAAAAATATATATTTTCTCTATACATCAAAGGTGCACAAATTGTATTTGCTATATCCTTTATACTTTATACTTTAGAAAAGAGTGTGGTTTTGTAAGTATTAGCAATTATATACAATTTTTTATTATCCTAAACCCTTAAGACAATAGTTAACGGGTCCAAAATAAAAATATATTTTTTTAAGTATAACATTTAACGTTATCATTACATATTGTGGTGTTTAACAAAATATTTTGTTAAATATTGCTTTAAAGACAATAATTAATAAAACTGATTATATGCGTATTAATGTACTCTCGCATATTTGTTTTAAAAAATTCAAAGTTTAACACCTTTTGGGCGGGGGCGGGGGGAGGATTTTAACAAAGTCAAAGTTTTAACTTACATATTCTCTTTAAAAGATAAGTGAGAATATATTATCAATTTCACAAACCATGCATGACTTAAAAAAAACGTTAACAGATGATTTTAGCTACTATTACTTATTTATTTTTTAAATTTTCGACAAAAGAAAGTTGAATCCAATGAAAAAGGACAGTATCTTATATATATAGTGTGATGAAGTACGTATGATCCATTCTTATTAACAAAAACCTTTACATTTGATGTATAATTGTTCTTCAAGATTAATTTTATCTTATGAAAGATACTAGTAATAAGGATATGTGTGAGGGAAAAAAAAGCTAAAGTTATATATATATATTGAAAAGAACAACAAAATCTCAATGACTTGTATTTTTGTTGCGAGGTGTTGTCGTAGTAAGTAAAGCTCTTTATAATGTAAGGATTTGAGAACAAATTCCACTTCTTTCAGTATGTGCAGCTAAAAAGAATCTGTTTAATATTTAATGAGTTATTTTGCCATGTTTGTGCGAGAGAAGGAAAGTCGATTTTTTTTAAAAGTAAAATGTACTTTCATTTGCAACTTTATACTTTAGAGGATCCAACTTTAAACTTAGGTTAAGGAAGACAAACGCTTATCTACTTGTGTTATTCTTTCGTTTTTTTTTCTAATCTTTAAACTAAGCAACATTTTTAAAAATTTAATTGTTATTATTGTTTCGAAAATAAACTTTTCAATATTTCTTAACATATTTTATAATTCATGGTAACACATTTTTTTTTTAATTTCTTACTGCAAATATATATCTCAATATTTTCTAGCTAGGATTATCATAGCTGATTAACTGCACAAGAAAAATAAATTAAAAACCTCAGATAAAAATTGTTGGCCTTTGAGCAAGAGCAGTGAATGATGAAAACGTGATCTGTGTGAAATTTCTATGAAAAAGTAATCATGTGCATGTCTGAGCGGGTTTATAAAACGGTGACTCCTAACTCACCCGTGATTTTTGTTGACATGATGTTAGATTTTTTTTAATGTTTTAATTACACACTTAGATAACATTTTTTTTAACGATAACACTCCTTTAAATATATATATTTTTTATTAATAATTAAAATTATAAAAAATATTTTTTTATGAGTTTCACTTATCTTTTATGATTTTCTTAATTTTATAGTTTTTAATAAAATTTAACCAATAAAATGTCTTAGAGAGTGTGATGTTCACTTCTCTTTTTTTATTATATGAAATTATTTTTTGAGACAAAACCTATATACAATATCTTATTGTGTGGTGTTTATATTGTTCTTTATTTAAAGTTTAAGTTTCATTTTAATAATTCACATAATAAAAATTTGCATTAAAATTTAGGTAAATTACTGAAATAAAACTTCAATTTTAATTGACAACACACAAAGTGTTCAATTTAAATTTTGTCTTATTTTTTAACCAACAATAACAAACTAATTGAAAATGAATATTATCTCTCTCAAGTGTATCACCTAGATTTAGGAACTACTTTTATACAAACCCCTTACTCCTATATCAAAATTTCTTTATTAACCATCATGTTTTTAAACTTCGGCAAATGAACTATGAAGTTATTCTCATTTGGTTAGAATTTTAAGTTTTGAATAGATAGTTAAGTTAAATATTTAGAGAAAATGTATTATTTATAATAATTTTATTTGAACTAAATAAGATTGTCTTTGATAAAAAAAATATTTGTGATCTCATGAAAAAAAATTATTTTACACAAATTCAAAATATTTTCTCTTATATAAACGAGTTTTTCCACTCTCTCTCTCTTTTTTCTTTTTGATATTGGACAACAAATGATAGATTCCAGAAAGTGGGACAAGTGATGATTGGGCCATAGTATGGCCCATCGTGGGCAGCATGGCCCATTGTTCGCATGAATGTTTGGTGATGTACAGCCACAATGGACCCTAAATAAAAAGTCAAAATCGAAGGTGGGTTAATTTAGGGAAAAAAGAACAAGGGAAGCGACAAAGGAAAAGGGTGTAGCAATGGCTCGTGATCGAGAACGTGAACATCTCAGGTTTGTTTGGTAGCAAATCGCAGTGCAGAGTGATCATAATTTTGCTGTGAAGAAATGACAATGGGCGATGCACCCGTGCCTCCCACTGGGTTGCTCATGAAGCGATGCAAGTTCATTTGGCGCCTTCTGTTGCTCTCTAATCTCGCGCTTGGAGGTCCCCTTTGTCTCCATCATTATGCTTCCTTTCTTTCTTTTTTTAGTATCAATCATGCCTCTTGCTTGTTACTCTAATTGTCTCTTATGTTTGGTTCTTAAATGCTTGCCTTTTATGTGTTCGCTACATTGCCTAACACAACTAAACCTTTTCTTTCAACACGATGCCTTCATGGCACGTGCATTGCACGTTCACCTTTTTCCACCGTAGGAAAGTATAGGATAATAACATTCAAATAATTCAAAAGACTTCCTTCGTTAAGGTGTTTTGTTGATTGGCTTGATTGCTACGGGGTGCAATTTGAGTTATTGTTTGTGTAGAGATGACGACATTCGTGATGATGTACACTACTTTTTATGTGATGAAAAATACTTGTTTATGTTTTCTTTGGGTTTTCGTAATTTCGATCTTATTTGTTATAATGGATGGCTGTGCTGGGAAACGACACCCGTTGGTTTTGCTGTTATGAGAGATATTAAGGTATTAATGTAATATCGGGGTGTTTCTTTTGCATTTGAATGACATTCAAGAAAGGAGCTTCTTAAATCCAAAATCGATGAAGTTGAAATTAGAGTCTCTATTTGGGGGCATGGGAGGGAGGATTTAAGGGAAATAATTGGCACATCTCAATGGTTATCATTGCTGATGGGCATTGGATTTTTGTCCCTTTTATTGGTAAATGAACACTTTACTATGTAACTGCTTGTTGTGATTATAGAACTGGTACTATTTGGACTTATCTAACATGATTTTTCTGCAAGTCGAGAGTACAACTGTCATGCTCAGGAAGAAACTTAAAATAAGAATAACACAGTGGTTCAGTGGCTTGTAAGATTTTTGCATTTAAATGTATGTCTAAAAATGAATGGAACTGTTCTCTTTTTTTTCTTTTCGGTTCTTGGTTACATTGATGAAAATGTGAGAAAATGACAGTTTAGTGATTGATAGCTTTTGTAAATAACACCTTAGTATTTTGTAGTCTGATGGAATATCTATGTTCGATAATTCTGCCATGTGAAGTCATTGTTCGTTCACTTGAGTTGTAGCAATTGCAATGTTAAGGCATTTAATCCCATTCAATGTCTTTAAGACATCTTTTAGAAAATTGTGATTTGTAATTTAAAAAGGATGATATACGAAAATGATCAGTTTGACAGATAATATTCATGGTTATCCTTGTTCATATCACATGATGTTGCATCATAGTTTAAAAAGCATTACGTCTTCGGTCTTTGGTCTTTGGTCTTTGGTCTTTGGTCTTCAACTTCTCATATCATTTCCAGGTTATTTTTATCTTAAAAAAATTGAATGGATACCTTAGCATATGACTTTTGGCTTTGGTAACATTTGAAATATACTGATCAGTATTTGCTTATTTTGTTCTTTTTGCTGCATGATTTGTATTTGATTGCAGCTTTTCTATTTGTAAGGGCAAAACAAAGAGATTCAGTGGAGATTAAGAGAAGAAAAGCACAAAAATCGTTCAAGGGCAAAGCTAGTGTTAAAGTTCCTCCTGAACCCATCACAAGTTCAATTGATTTAAATTATGATGATTACTTTATGCCTGTCACAACATCTGTGCAAATACAGGCTCCTCCTATCCCTGAAGAACAACAACGTGAAATTTTCAGGTGGATGCTGGAAGAGAAAAGAAAACTGAAACCTAAGAACCCTGTAGAAAAAAAACAAATTGATGATGAAAAGGCCATTCTTAAACATTTCCTGCGTGCAAAGTCAATACCAAAGTTTTAACTTTCACTCTGGTGCTCTAACATTACGGTTTCACTGACAGATTAAATAGTTTCAACCCAACAGATAGGCTTTGAATTTGACAAGCTCATCTCTTCTGAAGTCCATATTTTGCTGGATAGTAATGGGTTAATAGCATTGCATTTCCAAGAGTTTTAGGAAAACAGGCATCCTGCCAAACTTTTAACCTAATGGAAAGTCTTGTATGCATGCCTGTTGAGCATTTGAGGATAACTGTAGCCCTCGTCTCATTTGCATGGAACACAGGATATTATGCAAGAATATTATTGAGTTGGTGTTACATCAACTTTCATTGAAAAGGGGAAACATTATGCCCTACTTCCGGGTCTCTACTTGTCAATTGTATTCTTTCTCTTAACATGTGATATCCCTAATGGTTATGTACCTGTATGAATGAGCTACTCACCAGTTATTATTCTAATGAGAAAATTCTATGAAATGTGGGGGATGCAAAAGAGTATATGCAAAAGAAGACATAAGAGATGATTGTGGTATGAGCAGCAGAATATAACTACACATATGGCTATGTACTCCATTTGTGTTACTCCATTTGTGTTGTTTGAGGTAAACTTGTCACATGAAAACGGTAAATCACTGATATCCTTCAAGTGGGTTGGGGTGTGCATAGCCGAAGTGTCGTTTTCGGGACTACTTGCATCAGGTGGCTTTTATGGTCCCCAAATGTACTGGTGCTACTTCAGCTTATAGCCGTTGGATGATGCACGTCCTACAGTTGTTATCCCAATACTCTTACTGCTAAATGAGTGATGTTCAATATATATGTGTGTGTGGTCGCCACTTGCCGTTGTCAAAACAACTGCAGACCATGAAATCCATTTAGAAATGCTATTGAAAATAAATAAACATGCTTATGCCAGCATGGCACCTTCTCCATGGTAGCTGACGGTGGTAGAATTAATTTGTTCCTCTGACATGGTCCATTAGCAACGTTCTCATGAGTTAATCATACTTGGTCTCGTGGCTTTTGGATATGGTCAAAAGTTGGTGAAAGGACTAAGATGAAATGTGGATGACATGTTGAACTACTGCTATGTGAATAAACCTATACTATCTTTTACTGAATGTTTATGGAAAGTTTTGTGGGTAACGTTAAAAGCCACCCTTGCTTCGTTTCCTTCTTTATTCAGTATTTGGGTTCGAAATCCAAACTGCTCATGGTTTGTCAAGTGGCCTATAGCGGTATAGCTACTTTTGTTTTTAATGCTAATATAGGTACCTTATTTACCTTTATAACACTAATTGCCCGGTTAACAATTTATCATAAAGCACCTTTATTTTGAATTATCAAAACCAATTGAGCATGACAATCACAAATTCGAACCAAAAAATAAGGAAATTTGGCCATCTACAGCTGAAAATTCCCCGTTGTTGTTTGGCCGACGCCCAACAGTATACTGGACTTCGGATTATGCTAGTTTTTGCTTGAGTTCCCATCCAAAATCGGATTCTGGAGATGAGGGTTGATCTCATTTTTCTCTCTTATTTGGCCACCTTATACAGTTTGTCTTATTGAATTTTCTCTCTGCAATGCCTGGACCATCTTGATTTTAAGTAATTGTCATGTAGCAGTAATTCCAGTATCAAAGCCTGTCAGTCACCACATGGTTTCATTTAGTAACCCAAGAATACATGGATCTTTTGAATTTACCCCGACTTCCCCAGCTGCATGACCATAAAATGTCAATTTAACAAAGCTAATGGGGTAAATTCTTGCAATTTTCCAAAGGAAAAAAGAGAACAAAGTCAGTGACAAGGGAAACATTTCTTTGTAAGATCAACTTAGACTTCTACCTTGGTTTTATGATATCTGATTACAACAATTTCTAGGTTATAACCAGATTGTTTTGTTGTCTGGTTACAGCAAAGAAAATTTCATTTTTCTATTAGTCCATGCAATGGTGTCCTGCAGGTCCTCTAGAATTTGCTTGCAACATGGGACACCCGTTTGGAGAAGTCTCCAGTTCATTTTCATTATCTTAACCTGCAACTTGCCTGTAAATCAATATAATATGGAATTTTTAAATGCATTACAGCAAATAATTCGTATGGCACCACTGATTTCCAAATGAAACTATCACACTGAATGATTTCCTCTGCTGATTATTTTTCTTTTGTTACTAATGCCGAACTGAAATGTGCATTTTTAGGTAGAAATCATATTCTAGTAGCATTTGTATGCCTTAAGCACCAAATCATACATCTTATGATCAGCTTATGTAAATAAATATGATATTGATAGCAGTATTATTTGCAGAATGATGTTTATCTAATTCCAAACAATTGTTTGGATTTTTTATAATTACAATACTTTACTTGAGAAAACTTTTTTGAACTGGAAAATAAAAAAAGAAAATAATAAAAAGTTGTATTCACTGTTTCCTGTACAAATTTTTTAAAACAGATAACAAAGTAAAAACAGAATGAAATCAGAACACGATTTTTTAAACCAAACTGAGGCTTTATTTTATTTTATTTTTTGGTAATTTATAAGTATACATGACTTCTACCACAGAATAAGGTACCATTCTTTGAAAAGGGACGAGGAAGAGGAGTCTAATTTAAAGTTAAAGCCAAGAACAAATAAATGCTATAAAAGACTTGTGTCGATCTAACTTTTGTTCATTCACCACTCAGCAGTGGATAACACGGGTTCATGATGGATAGGAAGCTCCTGGGTGCAAAATTCCTGAACCTACAGAATGTAGAACTCTTCTACTTTTTCTTTTAATTATATTTTTTGTTTTCCTCTCCTTTCAAACTTTGGTATATTTGATTTAAGTAGGGCATATACAGAATTCGCTTGCATAATTTTTTGGGGGGTTTAGTCTTAAATGTTTCTCTATGGTATGATTTACAATAAAACAATATATCGTTGTTTCATTTATATAACCCATACCAATAGGCGAAAAAGGCTTCTTGTTGTTAGTATTTTGTGTCACTAATGTTAGAGGATGCGAGCAAAATTTCTATTAGTTCAAGAAACTTTTTACTAGTTAAGGCTTACAAGAATTATGAAAGATTGGTGGAGCGAAAATAGATCTCATATTTGATAAGTTATTGTACCGGTTGGTCAGGGGTTCTCTTGGATAACCAATTCCTTCATGGTTAGTCCAAGTGATTGACATTGTAGACATATTTAATGCTTGTAGGAGGCGTTGCCTGACAGGCACAGTAGTCAGGACGCGCAACTCCATGCATGAGACTCACCTGCTACACGTCATAGTAGGCTAGAGGTCAGACATCTATTCCATCAGACGACGGTGTCCTATCTTGACACAGACCCCTAGCTAAGGGGCAACTACCACCTTCTTTCTCTATAACGATAAGACATGAAGGAGGGAAGGGAGAAGGAAAGGGGAGCAACGATAGTGAGAAAGAGAGAAGGTAGTTCTATTGGTCAGAAAACCATATTCAAATTTCCCGACGTGAAAATTGGCGCCCATCGTGGGCCTCAAGATAACTTTTCATGATGTCCCAGTTCTTCGAAAAGCATAGACGAAGTGCAACCATGCCCATCACCAAAAACTAGGCGAGCTCCACTAACGCAAGAAACGATGATACCTTACAACGACTGTTGCGTGCAATAGCGTCCCTACAAGAAAGAAGCGATGAGCAGTCACGCCTTAGCTGAAGCACAGTAAGATAGTAGGAGGAAGTAAAGGAGAAACAACATGTTACCAAAGAAAGACATGCAAAGGCATTGAAGATGGCCAAGCAATGCATGAGCTCCGCTAGCCGCTGGCGTCCATGAAAGCAGCTATAGAAAGAGTCGATCGACCAACTCAATCTACACCAACACCCCCCCCCCCACACACACACACATACACCCCTTTTCATGATGCCTTAGTTCTTCGGAAAGCATAGACAAAGTGCAACCACGCCCATCACCAAAACCAGGCGAGTTCCACCAACACAAGAGAAGATGATACCTTACAACGACTGTTACGTGCAGTAGCTTCCCTACAAGAAAGAAGCGACAAGGGATCAATGAAATGGTCTGATTCAGATTCTTAGTATGCAAGCAGTTTTGCACCAACCTATTTCGTAAGACAATCGCCTAACATTCGTTCATTGTCGACTGAGGGCTTACATAATCACGACCTCGAGTTAGCAGGGATTACGCTTGTGGTTGATGTAGGTTATCTAGTGATGACTTATATCATTGTCTAGATTGGTTCCGACCTACCCCTAATCTAGCGTGATCTATTCCTATTATGCACGACCATGACACAATCAAGAACAGATTTAACTATAAGAATTACAAACATAAAAGCAAAGGGAAACATATTCATTCACTGGTTAACGAGTGTATCGATACATGCAAGGGATATAGGGAAAAATGGTCTCAACTTCCCACGACGACCGCCAATGGTAGCTACAGTGTTCCACTAGAGATGGCCAGGTACTAAGGGGTTGAATTACTAAGTAGTGTGCTAGCAAGCCCTGATAATCCCCTCTTGCTAACCGGCCACTACCCAAACACTGGTTCGATCGCTAACTACTCTCCTAAATAATTGTCTCACATAACAAAAATAATATAAATAACTAGTCTGATCACTAACTACTCTTCTAAATGACCATGTGCTAATTTACATTTGCGCACGTGCTTGAAGTTGCCAAAATGTAATCGATCCTTGATGCTGGGATGGATTTGGACAGATGGGAGTCGACATGCGCTTTGGAGTCGACATTTGTTCTAGAGCCGACATGCGCATATGACTCAGACACAGAGTCGACCTACGGAGTCGACTCTACAGGAGTCCGACATCTGACTGTTGATGATAGTCGACATTGTGGAGTCGGCTTCATCCTGTCGGGACGCATCCGGCCTCAACTAGGATGGCTTCATCTAACCGAGATGAAGTTGGCCTGGAGGGTTTTCTTTTGGCCTGGACGACTTCCTCCAACCGAGTTGACTTCGTCTGGGCTCCCTTTTAACCTGCAAAACAAGACTTCTCTTTTTGTTAGTTAAAATTAGCAAATTAGCCTAGATTTGTTCTTTCTCTATTTTAACCTTGGAAATCTAAATCTTAGCCAATACATGATTCTTAACTACAAATTATAGTCTATTCTCCCCATCTTAAGACCTTGTAGGGTGTCTAAACTATAAATTATCAGTCTCCTACATAATTGTCAATACTTAGGCCTCCTACAACATGATCATAGGGCGACGTACTTTGAATAGTCTGAGAGCTGTGGTGTCCACCCCGCATCTCTGTATGAAATACCTAGTAGGAAATGAGGTAGGTGCCGTTAGGGCAAACTAGAAAATAGCTCTTCGATGTTGTGAAGACAATTTGAGGGTAGGACACAGTCCCGTCGACTATGAGGGAGCCAATAATAGCCAAGCCTTCATCAACTTCTTGGATCTAGATCCATGCCAACAGCTAGAAGATTAGAGACCATGGCCGACTGAGGATTTGAAGAAAGTTTGGATTGGCCCCTCTATGGCGTAGAAGATGAGGATCGGCGCAGCCTTGGATGGGGAATCAGAAGAGCGACTAGTTCGTTTTCTTATAGAAAGCTAGGATGTCTTTGCATGGACCTCAGCCGACATGCCTAGGATCGACCTAGATTTCTTGTGCCACCGCCTCTCCATCACCCCAAGAACTTGGCCGGTTGTTTAGAAAAAGAGGCGACTGAAGATGAAAACTAAAAGGCAGCTAAGGAGGAAACCAACAAGCTATTGACAACTCACTTCATCAGGGAGCTGCAATACCCCAACTAGTGTGCCAATGTTGTCATGGTAAAGAAATCCAATGGCAACTTCCAGATGTGCACGAACTACACCAACTTGAATAAGACGTGCCCAAAGGACTTGTACCCATTCCCCAGCATTGATCGACCTGTTGACAACGCCTTCGACTGTGGATTGTTGAGCTTCATGGATGCCTACTACGGCTACAACCACAACGACAAGTGTTTGAGGTCCTAAAAAAGCATCAACTAAAGTTGAACCTAGAAAATTGCTCGTTTGGAGTCCAAGCTAGAAAGCTCCTAAGGTTCATGTTGATTAAGAGGGGGATTAAGACCAACCCTGAGAAGTGCTAGGCTGTTGTCGACATGAGAAGCTCGAGGAACATTAAGGAAATGCAACAACTGGCAAGTAGGATTATGGCTCTGTCACACTTCCTATCCCGGTCAATCAAAACCGCCCTCTCCATTTTTCACTACTTAAAGAAGAGTGAAAGATTCATGTGGACTAAGGAAAGTGAGGAAGCATTCCAAAAAATGAAAACAATGCTAGCAACACCCCCCATCCTCACAAGGTCGACTCCAGGTAATCCCTTTCTAGTCTATTTATCAATATCTGATGATGTCGCCAATGCAGCTATAGTTTAGGAAAGGGATAAGGACCAACGTTCAATCTACTTTGTGAGTAAAGTCTTGCAAAAGGTACCAAAAGATTGAAAAAGCTGACCTCGCCTTAATCATCACGTAAAGAAGGCTTTGACCATACTTCCAGAGTAACCATGTTGTTTCCTGAACAGATTTACCCATCAAGCAAGTCTTGTGAAAGCCATACTTAGCTGGAAGGATGGACAATCCAACTCTTCGAGTTAGACATATCCTTTGAAAGAAGGGGTCACATTAAGGCACAAGCCTTGGCCGATTTCATGACAAAGCTAGCATCGATCGACCAAGGTAACAACAATGGTAAAGAATGGTTCTTGTCTGTTGATGGGGCATCAAATCAGAGAGGAAGTAGAGTGAGTGTTATCCTGGAAGGTCCAGTGGAGTACTGATCGAACAATCACTATGTTTCAAATTTAAAACCAACAATAACTAAGCTGAATTCAAGGCATTATTGGCCACAATGAAGCTGGCAGGGGAGCTAGGGGAGCATATTCTAATGGCCAAAAACAACTCTAAGTTAGTCACTAACCAAGTAAACAGAAACTATTAGGCAATGGATGTCCAACTCATCAAATACTGGGATAAGGTGATGAAGTTGGCAACATCTTTTGAGAATTTCACATTCCTTCACGTCCCTTAAGAACAAAACGAGAGGGCCAACTTGTTAAAGCTAGATAGCACTCAAAGATGTGGGAACAATTGTTCGGTCATCCACGAAAAAATCTCCAAACCAACGGTTAAAGAGATGAGCATATGTTGTGTAGAAATGGGGTAGACGTGGATGGGTCCGCTCCTTGAATACCTTAGGAAAAACATCATCCCAAAAGACCTAGAGGCGGCCAAAAGGTTAAGACGAGAAAGCATCTAAATACACCCTGGTAGGTGAACACCTACACATTAGGGGTTTCTCTTTTTTGTTGTTGAGATGCCTAAACACTAAAGAGGCAGAATATGTAATGTAAGTGGTACATGAAGGAGTGTGCAGATCCTATATAGGAGGACGAGCTTTGGCAAGCAAGAACGCCAAGGTTGATTACTACTAGCTGACACTAAAGGATGATTGTTCAAAGTACATTAGAAAGTGTGATAGATGCCAACAGTTTGCAGACGTTCATAAGGCTCCACCAGAGCCATTACACTCTGTTATGTCACCATGGCCCTTTCACAAGTGAGGTGTTGACATCCTCGGCCCTTTCTCGATAGTGACAGAATAGATAAAATACTTGATTATGATAGTAAATTACTTCACAAAGTGGATAGAAGTAGAGTCGATTATCACCATCTTGGCCGAAAGGGTCAAATGTTTCTACTAGAAAAAGTCGATATGTCATTTTGGACTCCCAATCGTAGTAGTGTCGAACAACGGGACCCAGTTCACATCTTGGTCGATGGTTGAGTTTTGCTCACAATTGAGGATAAAACATTTGTTCACCTTAGTACATCATCCCTAAACAAACGGACAAGCGGTGTTGGCCAACAGGGTGATGCTGAGAAGATTACGAAGAAGATTAGTAGAAGCAAAAGGGAGATTAGTAGATGAGCTCCCTCAATCCACAACACAGGAAACTCCCCTTCGGTTAACATTCGACACAGAGGCTATCATCTCGGTCGAAATTGACGAACCATCTCTCCGAACCACCTTATTCCATCAAGCGTAGAACGAAGATGAAATACAAACAAATCTCGACCTACTACAGGAAGCAAGGTAGCTCACGTCAAGGAGTACGTAGTCAAAGCAAGAACAACAAGACGATACAACAAAAATGTGCCCTCCCAACAATTCAAAAGCCAAGACCTTGTCTTCAGAAAAATCTGCAGGAATACCAACACAAACAAATTCACCCTAAACTAGGAAGGCCCCTTCAGGATTACTAAAGAAGTAGGGAAATGAGCGCACATATTGGAGCACTTGGATGGATGAAAGATCCCTCACACATGGAATATTGAGTTTTATTAAAATCCATGACAAAGTAGGATAAATCAAAAATCATCTCAGCCACACGCAAGTCCTTTAGTGAGGCAGTCAAACCCCCTAGGTCGAATTGAAGTCCCTGAGTGAAGCGGTCAAAAGACCCCTCAGGACGAATTGAAATCATTGAGTAAGGCGGTCAAAAAAACCCTTCATGTCGAATTGAAGTCCTTGAGTGAGGTGGTCAAGAGACCCCCCCCCCCCCCACCCACCTCAAGTTAAATCAAAGTCTTTAAGTGAGGCGATCAAAAGGCCCTTCCTCCCAAGATGAATTGAAATCCCTTAGTGAGGCAGTCAAAAACCCCCCATTAGGTCAAATTAAGGTCCTTTATTGAGGCGGTCAAAAGACCTCCTCTTCAGGTCAAACTGAAGTCCTTGAGTGAGGTGGTCAAAAGACCCCCTAAGACAAATTGAAATCCCTGAGTGACATAGTAAAAAAATCCCCCTTAGGTTGATCTGACATCCTTGAGTGAAGCGATCAAAAGACTCCCCCCCCCCTCACAAGTCGAACTGAAGTTCTTAAGTGAGGCGGTCAAAAGATCCCCAAGGATGAATTGAAATCCCTGAGTGAGGCGATTAACCTCCCCCCCCTTCATGTCGAATAGAAGTCCTTGAGTGAGACGGTCAAAAGACCTCTTTCAAATCGAGTTGAAGTCCCTAAATGAGGCAGTCAAAAAACTTTCTCACTAGGCCGTAACAAAGTCTACAAAAAAAAAAGAAGAGATAGAGAGCATGAAAGGAGGCTGACAAATATTTAAAGTAAAATCTATTACTTATAAATGAAAATACAAAGAACAAGGTCAACAAAGTTTAGGAAAGTTCTACTAAGTTATAAAGTTACAGCATAGAAGAACTAGGGGATTAATGACCTCTGCTAATCGGCCATCCACCACTTCTTTAAAAACCCCGTCTCAGACAAATCTACACTAGGATGCAAAAAGGCAACTTGCTCTAAAGCTTACCTCAAATTGGTCTACTATGGCCAAGTCCTTTTCGGCCAACTCATCCCCCTGTCGTTTGAAGGTCCCCTCTGCCTTTTGCTTCTCTGCCTCCAAACATTGCATCACCATTTCTAAACGATCTTTTTTTTCCTCCAATTGCTTCTGCACCACCTCCAACCTTTGCCTCTTAGCCTCCAACTTCTGGCTTTTGGCCATCAACTCCGCCACTCGGCTCCCCAAGGATGTCACCTCGACCACCAAACCTATTTCCTTATCCTCTAGTAGGACCTTGGTGGCCATGTTTTCCTTGGCCTTAGCAATAGCAGCAAGTAACTTGGCTTGCAAATCATTCGCCAAGAATTAGCTTCCTTAAGTGCTCTCCTCAACAGTTTGAAGAGCCTCCTTCAGCTTAGCGTTTTCCTCTTTGGACTTACAGGCAAGGTCGGCCATCTTCATCTGAGACCCCAAATTCCTACACCTCCGCTCAAGAGTCCGAGCAAGAACGAGGCCACAGCTAGAATAAGCCTAAAGCGCCCTAAGCCTTCCAAGCCCAAGGATCTTCACCTTGTCGATGTTCGAAGGTGCAGCCATATGTTGATCAACGATGTCGATAAGAGGAAATCTACTATTCCAAAGTGAGAGGCTGTTAGGTTGGCTGACAATGAACAAGTTTCCAATCCACCACAAAATGGGGAGTTGCTTCATCCAAAACTACCTCAACAGGAGTGGCCTTTTTCCTCAAAGGAGGGACAATGCACCTCAATCACCTCCCAGAGTCGTTTCCTACTTGCCTCCTCACGAGAAGTCGTAATGATGGCATACTCAAGGGACAAGGCAGCTAGAACTGATTCAAAGGCTTCCATGGTCAGCATCTCTTCAGAAAAAATGGTCAACTTAGCAAATACAACCACCCACTAAGTAGAAACAACTGGTTGAGTAGAAATAGTAGTCAGTTGAACAGAAATACCAACCAGTTGAACAGAAATAGCAATCGAATGAACGAGAGGATCCTCATGCATAAGGACATCATTGGAGGAGGCAGCTAAGAAGAATGACTATTAGCAAAATAGAACAACACTTAATAGTAAGAAGACAAAAGACGAAAGCATCATCTTTCTTAAGATGAGGTCAGTAAAAGAAAGGGGGACTAGCCTTTGAAGCTCGGTTATAAATTCATCCTTCCATCTCTACAGATAACCCCTCTTAACATTAATGGACACAACCAATGACCAGGTCCAGGAAAGTGGGAAATAGGGCTCACCAGTTGAGTTGACCAAGAGATTGGGGCTGACATCAAAATTGGTCCTTGAAGAACTTGTAACTCTCACGAAATGGTTTCAATAGGGTGCGTCTCAGTTGGCTACTTAAGGAGGACCAGCCCACCTTTTCTGACCGACGAATAGAAAAAAACCAGAGGAAGACACTCAAAGAAGGCACTCGCTTCAAATCTTCACTCAACAGATGAAAGGCCCGCACAAAAGCCCAACTATTGGGATAAAGCTGAATGGGTGCAATGTTTAAGATGCAAACTATAGGCCGCTCGAACTAGGTGAAAGGTAGGCATACCCCTAGCTTGAGAGGTAAGGTGTCGTACAAGTAAAAGAGAGCAACCTCCCCAGCAGTTGGCTCCCCATAAATATGTTCATCTGGCTAACTAGGCAGGACTTCCAAAGACCAAGGCCCACGGCGACAGATGGTGCTAGTCATCCCCTCAACGGAAGATGGGTTCATGTAAACCAAAAATACCTTGAGGACATTCTCGTCAACCCAACCAAATGAGGGTCCCTCATTATTAGGCTCTCCTTCCGACCCCTCATTAATGGCCACATTCCTTTTGTCCTCTCAATACCAAACGCAAAGGGATCGATTTCCTCCATCTAAAGAGTTGGAAGAGGCGATGGAAGTGGTTTCTTGCTTTGAAGGGTTGAGTGTCGCCTCGAAGGCACATTTGATGGTCCTTTGAAGGCGACTCCTCCTGCGATAAAAATCATACGAAGGTCAAAGCAAGGACCCACAACAGCGGTGTCACCCCTAAAAAGGAGTTGTCAAAGAAGGTTGGCCCATAACAAAACCCAAAAAAAGGAAAGAAGAAAGTAGAGAGTTAAGGAAGTTACCTTTCTTCGTCATAGTTGACCACAAATAAAGGTAGAGAGTGGAAACCATGAAGAAAGAAGATGCACTAGGGGCAGAGCAAGTCGTAGGAAAGGAAGGAAGAAAGGATGCACCAGGAGCAGAGCAGGTCGTAGGAAAGGAAGGAAGAAAGAATGCACCAAGAGCAGAGCAAGATGCAGAGAAGAGGAAAATACTGATGGCAAAAACAAGACGTCTCAGACACACTCCATCAATTAAGTCACCTAAGATAGGAAAGAGGGAAGTTACCATGAGCACGATCCAACGACTCAGATTGAAACGGTGCGTCCCACAATCTGCATCCAGGGGTGGAAAGTGGAAGCACCAACCACCTGTAATAGTGACGCTAGCACGTCATTCCACTACCAATGAAGCAACCGCCAGGTGTCAAGATCCCACTGGAACGCTTAGCATCCGCAATAAGAGAGAAAGCCAAGGGCCACTCGACGACGCATGTACTAGCCAGCCAAATCCTTTCCTAAGTCAACCGCACCTAAAAGCAACCATCTTACAAAGCGCCTTCACTCGCCTTCACTGTGATTGACGCTTGAGGGATTGTATACTAATCGGTTAGGGGTTCTCTCAAATAACCAATTCCTTCTCGGACGGCCAAACTGGCCAACATAGTACACTTAGCATTTAATGTTTGCAGGAGGCATTGCTTGACAAGCGCAGTAGTCAAGATGCATAGCTTCATGCTTGAGACTCACTTGCTACACACCGTAGTAGGCTAGAGGTCAGACATCTATCTCATCAGACGACAGTATCTCATCCTAACACAAACCCCCAATTAAGGGGCAACTATCACCATCGTTATGGGGGGGAAGGAAAGGGGAGCGACGATAGTGAGAAAGAGAGAAGATAGTTGTATTAGCTAGGAAATCATATCCAGGTTGCTCAACATGAACAATTGTAAATTCAATTTTTACTTGTAGCTTTAAAAAATAAATGTCATTTTTCTTCATACTAAGTTAGTCTTTTTCTTATATCTCCTTTACGAAATTAAACTATCAATGCCATTATGGCACGATAAGCACATGTATGTAAAATTGAATGATATAGAAAGAGCTCCACATGTACGCCCAATCCTGCGCTCTTCAGTACTTACTGCAATTTTTCCAAGCTGACGAGTATATCATCACCCCATTCAACAAACAACGTTAAAATAAAAGACTGCAAGAAAGAGGATAACGTAATTACAAATGTGAGAGTGACTGAATGCTGCAACTGTTCTGCATTTGAGGGGTTACAGTTCGGAAAGTTCAATGTGGTATTCTAAAGGAGTTATATGACGTACTAATATAGTGTTATGATTCAAAATTTGGTAAAAATGGTAAGGAAATTTGCGATAACATCTAAATTTTTATAAACTAATTGGATATGTGAACAAACACATGATTAAAATTACTAATGAAAATTTTCAGGAAAATTATCTAACTTGCACTCGACTATTTTAACTAAACTTCCCATGAGAACAAGGGGAAAACACCATTTCAATTATCAATTTTGATGGACCATAATCATCCGAGTTATTAAAATCTTGTCATGTGAAGTGAAAGACCTACCGGATATTGGCCAAGGTTTATACGAAGACTGTCAAAATAATTTTGGAGATCACAAAAATCACGACTTCTTATTGTTTGATAAAATATCAAAGTCCTGGAACTTGAACGTAAGAATAGATTTTTTTTTGTTGGCAATAAAAAAATCGAAAATCATGTAACGCAAATACAACGGCAACACCTGGAAAATAAATTTTAGAAACAGAAATTATTTAGACAAATAAAAAGTGCTAGTGCCTAACTAAGAATATCGTTAATGTAATTAAGCAGAGTAGAAAGCACAAACACAAGATACATCACAATTTTGTATGTCCTACACAGGCAGATTAATAGCCGCAGCCAAAAAATCAGGTAATTGCAATGAGGTCAGTATCTTCAACAGTTTATTTCGACTGGTAGCATCTTCGCAGCATACAACACAATTAGAGCCTAAATTACAAGCCAATTTGAGTTAGCATCTTCTTAACAAGATAACGTAGCTTGCTTTAAAACCGAAGCAGCGCTGAGATATTTTGATGACCACATGTTTGGGAGAATTCTCAAAAATACTGTCACAAAATCATCCTGTCATTACTCATTACCATGCTTCCTTGCCCCTCTGAATTTCAGTATCATGAATGACGCTGTCCCTAAGAATTGACAGGCTTTCCATTTAACTTAGGGAAAGGGTCTTGCTTGCTCACTACAACCACTTTGCTTTTGTGGGCAAAGTAACCTTTCATAAGATTCTTATATATTAATATGGCCATTATACACTCTACCTGCAAAAGCATAATATATCAAATTAAAAAATGCATAAAAAAAACAGCAATATCCTCCTTCATTTATTTTTGGAAGATATGAACAAATTGGAAGTACAAGAAACAAGGAGGAAAACTAAAGAAATTACCTCATCCACGTCCATATCAATTTCAAGCCATTTTAGTGCTTTAACAATAACTTCCAACTTCACCTGATGAGCTTTGCTTGGGTCCTTCTGCTTTTGAATGAAGTAACTGCCATGTTTACAACCAAGCAATAACATGAAACTAGTGACTTCAGTAAACAAGTCATTTATCAATCCTAATATACTTTGTACTAGGAAGGACGGAAGGTGCAAGGTGGTACTGGATACTAACATCTTCTTTACTAATCTCTGGTATACTTGGAGTTCTAACTTCTCTAGGACAAGATATACACCTGATCTCAAGAACCTACAAAAACAAGTGAATTCAATTATGCCTTCTTGACTAAATTTAGGAACAATTCCTCATCATGAAACAATGATGGGCAATTATACCGGTCCTCATGATCTTGGAGTGCACGCCGAAGAAGCCGAAGATCACCCCTTCTTAGAGCTTGTACAATATTACTATACTGTCAAAAAGTAAAAAAGAATATTTACATTAACATTGTTAAGGCACATAAAGATGTAAATACTGTAAATGTCAACTACCAAATGCAATAAAGCTGATGCATGTTTTCTTAGGAAAATTATTCTGCGATATAAACAGGCACTACATATTCCTCCTAGTGCTTGATGTGAACAATTTGTTTTTCAAAAATTTCCCTTTGAAGTTTGAATAAAATAACCAAATTTCCTAGGAAAAATGAAAAATAACCACACTAAAAATAGGGGTCATGAGCTTCTACGAGATGTGTATATACTGATTGTGGTAGAAACATAACTTGATAATCATCATCTGTACCACAATGACCACATTTTGAATAGAAATCATTCTATTATGAAGTGTGGTTATTCAAAGTTTTTGCCCTTAAAAAAAGAAGAGTTCCCATCAGGAACTTGATGGGTAATATGGCCCGCATATGGCCCGCAAACGCAAACTGACACTTGAATCATAATCCATTTTTATTTATATATTTATTTTGTTCTGACTAGTTTGAACAAGCTCACCAGTCAGCCTAGTCATAAATTAAGTAAACTAGGTTACGGCTTACAAGGAAACATAACAGAGTTGGCACCTACTGGATCTAAAAGTTCTAAAATTAATAAAATAAGACAAGAAGCATTTGTAGTACCAGAGAGGGACAGAAGAAAAAGTAAAAATCCTCAATAAAGTGCCTAACATACCTCAAGTAGATTGTACTTCTCCAAGAGACTTTGTTTAGGTAATATGCCTATTGAAAGCTTCACTGGAATTAGATGTTTCAGAATCATCCTACGTCAACCAAAAACAATCAGTCATATACCTTTATACTCATAAAGATAGTAATATATGGTTTTCTTTTTAGTTTCCTTTAACAATGAGATGAACAATTGATAAATTTTCTCAATCAAAGCTATTCAACCTCTAACACGTACCTACCCATTTATCTTATAGATATTTCTTTTATTGGCTTAGAACCAAGAAGAGTATTTTACAGATAAAATTATTAAAATATATGAAAAGGTTTCAGTTAATAAACTATTTCTAAGAGAATGCAGTAAGCAATCTTAAAGCTGTCTTACCCGTTTCCACAAAAATATTCATATTTACTGTGCATGTATAATTGCAAGTAAAATATATACATACAACCTACTAATAACTCATTTCATGCAAATGCAATTACACAGTTCGCACACCTGAACCAAACCTTATATTGGCTTCACTTTGAGGGTTGCAATGCTTCAGGGCATATGATAATTTATAATCAGCCTGTCAAGTCAGAAATATAAAACTGTATAAATGATTTATAAAATTTTAAACATATATTTTCAATGTTCTTTGCTGTTGTTATTCTAATGAAATACCCATGAGACAATAACAAGTTAACAACAACCAGCATACAAGCATACCACATTTACTGAAAGAAAATGTGTTTATTATAGTACTCAGCTCTTGAGCAGTTGAGCTCTTTTATTTATCCAAAAGTTAATAATTTGAAAATAGTGATAATGAGGTTACTTTACTGTTTTGTCCCATTTTTTTTTTGAATGAATTATACTCCACTGGGGTAATATCCTTCAAAATAATAGTAATAATAATAAGCTTAATAAAAAGAGCAATACTTTTAATCATTTTTGTTGCAACCATATAGGAAAAAAGTTTTCTGTTGAAAGTAGCAATGTAGCATCACTAGAAACTAGAAAGGAATATAAACAAGGTACCATTACAGAAAATTACAAAATTAGCATGCATTAGAGAATGTGTCCAAACACTGAACACAAGCAGGCCATAAAGTAAATTAAAAGAAATATAGGACACTTACAGCAGGAAAATTTTCATTGAAAACTTCAAGACGACCAGTATAGTACATGTAAGTGACCTGAAACATATCATAAAGATGAATAATCTAGAAATTATATGTATATGTAAACTGAATTTAGTTAAAAAACACTGAAAGTGAGATTTTTGCATTATCATCCAATCATAGATTGCTGTGTATGGTAAAATTATTGACTTTCACAATAATTACTTTAAAAATCATATCAAAAGTGATTTCTAATTAGTTGACATGGTAAAATATTTTACACTAGCAACTATAAATTAATACAACTCTAACCTTGTCTCTTTTGGGAAATTCCTCAAAATCAAATATGCGTGCAGTTTCAATGCTTCTTATTACACTGCGGCAAAGGTGAACTGTGCCAAGCTGCAATACATTCACAGAACAAAAATCAAACTCTAATTTCAATTTTCAACCACACATGTCATGTTATCTCTGTCTTAGCCAACCTTAGCTGATCCCAGTGAACATGTCACACCTACGATTAACTCCAATCTACAAGTTCAGACTAGTGCCATTGCATATCAACAAATGAGATCATAAAAAGAGCACTATGAAAGTATGGACCATCCAAAAAGGAAGCAAAAGCAGCAACAAATACCTTAAAGTAAATCTTGAATAACTGACAAGTTACATATAATGCTCCAACACGCTTAGAGCCTTTTCCCTGGAATACAATCAAGTTATGAGTTAGTAGAGTACCTCTGAGATCAAACTCCACACAATCACTTAATGCAACCAGCATATTAGTGTATGTTGCACAATGAAAACACACAGGTGACACAGCATGGACAATTTTTCCTTATAAAGGATTCAAATGATTACAAAATTTTACTTTCTTCCAAAGTGAAGACTATGTAGACACAGAAACAATTTGTTCTGTGAGTGTTACATGAACAATTAGGCTAAAAAATGGCCAAAATTTAGACTGTAAAGAGAGAAATTTATAATAAATATTTTTCATGCTTAATTTGGAGGTCCTCAACTGCTAAATCTCATGTATTTGGTGAGTTCTAATCCCATGATTTCTTCCATCTAGTTCTAACGAGGAAGAAAATGCACAACGACACAATAAGTCAATAACAGAAAATATGTATATTAATTATAGTTTATCTTCTATATCTAAGTTTCCGGAAGATATAAAATCAGTAGCATTATTGGTTGACTTCCCAACAAGAAAACCAAATAAAAGAGAGAAAGTAAAGTACTGAAGCTAGCTACAACCATCCTTTGCGCGCGTTTTATAACATGGTCGATGACACTAAATCGGATTTCAAATTAGCGATAGTGCAATACCAAACTAAATTTGAAAACCATAATTGAATTTCAAATTAAATTGAATTGATGGAAACATTCACATACCGCAAGGGTGCCAAAAACTTTCATAAGGACGGAGCCGGCGCCTTTCAACTTCTCGGGGGATTTCCCATTCGAAGCCAATTCCTTATCAGCCTAAAACCGAAAACAATAAAACACAACTCAACCAAACTTCCACAAAAAAAAAAAAACGTAAATCAAATGAACATCATAGATACCTTCTCCGCAAGAACCCTAATATCGTAAACAATGACGTACAAAGCTTCCAGAGCCCACGCAGATTCCCAATTGCGAAACTCCTGGATAAACGCACTGAAATCCACCATTTCAACAAAAATAAACTCAATTGAAGTAATAAGTAGTGGAGAAAGGGGGGAAATAGTATAATTACTTGACGGTTTTTTCGAAAGCGTTATAGGCTTCGAGCAAGTTGCCCTGCCTGTAGTTTTGGAGGGAACGGAAGAGAGGAACGAGGATGTCTGCGAACTGGGAATAGTTGTCGGATTGCTTGATGAGTCTGTTGGCGTCTTGGAAGAGGTTGAGAGCGTCGGCGAGAGAAAGAAGAAAAGGGGAATTGGAAGAGAGAGCGAAGAGGGACTTGAATGAAGCTCCGTCTTGGGAAGAAACCGCGTCGGAAAAGCGATTCAGATACTCTGTGATCCTTCTATGAGCTTCCCCCATGCTCAAGTACGCCATTGCAAAATGCTACTTCACCCGCGATTACACTCTACGCTCGCTCCTCTCAACTCCCAAATATGGAATCCAACTTGGGCTCTGTCTCACTCCTTAGGCCCACTTACACCTCACCACCATGTTCCGCACCGGTCCAGGAGCCCAACAAATGTTAAATATATTTTTGAATAATGTTTTATAAGAAACTCATATTTTCCCGATAATTGTTTGGAAACTCTCTTCTATTACATGTCAGAATTTCTTGATTCTATATACATGTCAGAATTTAGAATTAAATTTTGACTATTTGTTCAAACTTGTATCTATTGTATTTTAAAGAAGATTTTAATTTTCATATATTGTTCAGTGAATGTATTTTTACCTTATCAACCGATTAAAATAATCTTAGGTATCACTCTTAAAATAATTATTGAATAATAATATAAAAAATATTTATACTACCAATGCATTATAATTAAATTTTTTAAAGAATCAATTTAGACTTGTATCTAAATATATTGATATATATTTTAAGGAGAACAAAGCCCTAAAAATAATTTTTGTTACAAAATGTTGTTTATTCATTTAAGGATTAAAAATAATGTATAGAATATTTATCAATTTAATTTTAAAAAAAATATTGTTAAACAATTTTTGTGTTAATAACATACTTTTTGTGTTGAATAAAAATAAAAAATAATATTGTAGAAATAATAACATTCTTCGTTGAATGCATAATAGAAGAAAATCAAATCCCACTTCTCTTTTTTGCTGAAATTCATTGAGAAACTATTATTATTATTATTATTATTATTATTATTATTATTATTATTATTATTATTATTATTATTATTATTATTATTATTATTATTATTATTATTATTATTATTATTATTATTATTATTATTATTATTATTATTATTATTATTATTATTATTATTATTATTATTATTATTATTATTATTATTATTATTATTATTATTATTATTATTATTATTATTATTATTATTATTATTATTATTATTATTATTATTATTATTATTATTATTATTATTATTATTATTATTATTATTATTATTATTATTATTATTATTATTATTATTATTATTATTATTATTATTATTATTATTATTATTATTATTATTATTATTATTATTATTATTATTATTATTATTATTATTATTATTATTATTATTATTATTATTATTATTATTATTATTATTATTATTATTATTATTATTATTATTATTATTATTATTATTATTATTATTATTATTATTATTATTATTATTATTATTATTATTATTATTATTATTATTATTATTATTATTATTATTATTATTATTATTATTATTATTATTATTATTATTATTATTATTATTATTATTATTATTATTATTATTATTATTATTATTATTATTATTATTATTATTATTATTATTATTATTATTATTATTATTATTATTATTATTATTATTATTATTATTATTATTATTATTATTATTATTATTATTATTATTATTATTATTATTATTATTATTATTATTATTATTATTATTATTATTATTATTATTATTATTATTATTATTATTATTATTATTATTATTATTATTATTATTATTATTATTATTATTATTATTATTATTATTATTATTATTATTATTATTATTATTATTATTATTATTATTATTATTATTATTATTATTATTATTATTATTATTATTATTATTATTATTATTATTATTATTATTATTATTATTATTATTATTATTATTATTATTATTATTATTATTATTATTATTATTATTATTATTATTATTATTATTATTATTTATTATTATTATTATTATTATTATTATTATTATTATTATTATTATTATTATTATTATTATTATTATTATTATTATTATTATTATTATTATTATTATTATTATTATTATTATTATTATTATTATTATTATTATTATTATTATTATTATTATTATTATTATTATTATTATTATTATTATTATTATTATTATTATTATTATTATTATTATTATTATTATTATTATTATTATTATTATTATTATTATTATTATTATTATTATTATTATTATTATTATTATTATTATTATTATTATTATTATTATTATTATTATTATTATTATTATTATTATTATTATTATTATTATTATTATTATTATTATTATTATTATTATTATTATTATTATTATTATTATTATTATTATTATTATTATTATTATTATTATTATTATTATTATTATTATTATTATTATTATTATTATTATTATTATTATTATTATTATTATTATTATTATTATTATTATTATTATTATTATTATTATTATTATTATTATTATTATTATTATTATTATTATTATTATTATTATTATTATTATTATTATTATTATTATTATTATTATTATTATTATTATTATTATTATTATTATTATTATTATTATTATTATTATTATTATTATTATTATTATTATTATTATTATTATTATTATTATTATTATTATTATTATTATTATTATTATTATTATTATTATTATTATTATTATTATTATTATTATTATTATTATTATTATTATTATTATTATTATTATTATTATTATTATTATTATTATTATTATTATTATTATTATTATTATTATTATTATTATTATTATTATTATTATTATTATTATTATTATTATTATTATTATTATTATTATTATTATTATTATTATTATTATTATTATTATTATTATTATTATTATTATTATTATTATTATTATTATTATTATTATTATTATTATTATTATTATTATTATTATTATTATTATTATTATTATTATTATTATTATTATTATTATTATTATTATTATTATTATTATTATTATTATTATTATTATTATTATTATTATTATTATTATTATTATTATTATTATTATTATTATTATTATTATTATTATTATTATTATTATTATTATTATTATTATTATTATTATTATTATTATTATTATTATTATTATTATTATTATTATTATTATTATTATTATTATTATTATTATTATTATTATTATTATTATTATTATTATTATTATTATTATTATTATTATTATTATTATTATTATTATTATTATTATTATTATTATTATTATTATTATTATTATTATTATTATTATTATTATTATTATTATTATTATTATTATTATTATTATTATTATTATTATTATTATTATTATTATTATTATTATTATTATTATTATTATTATTATTATTATTATTATTATTATTATTATTATTATTATTATTATTATTATTATTATTATTATTATTATTATTATTATTATTATTATTATTATTATTATTATTATTATTATTATTATTATTATTATTATTATTATTATTATTATTATTATTATTATTATTATTATTATTATTATTATTATTATTATTATTATTATTATTATTATTATTATTATTATTATTATTATTATTATTATTATTATTATTATTATTATTATTATTATTATTATTATTATTATTATTATTATTATTATTATTATTATTATTATTATTATTATTATTATTATTATTATTATTATTATTATTATTATTATTATTATTATTATTATTATTATTATTATTATTATTATTATTATTATTATTATTATTATTATTATTATTATTATTATTATTATTATTATTATTATTATTATTATTATTATTATTATTATTATTATTATTATTATTATTTTATTATCCGCCTCATCCTACCTGCAGCGGTGCAACTTGATAAGAAAAAATGTTTCTTCTTTGAATTGTAGCATTCAGTACATACAAAAGGAAATTATTATATGATTTGGAATCTTTGATGTTGACGATGTCGATCAAATTCGAATGTTGATGATTTTGATCAATTTTTACATAATTAAAATTCTAAAATTATAAAAAAAAAAAACTTAATTATGTATCACATGTAAATTAAAAGATACTATGATAATCCGGTACCATTCAATAATTTATCCTGCAGGACAAAAGGAAACGGATTACTTTTAGCTAGATCCGCAATGCGTGCAACTATGCTAAGCTGTGGTTGAATTATTGATGTTAGTCTAAAAGAAAAGCCGCAAAATAGTTCTTTATGCAATTCAACTTTGCAATCTATATATATTTGCTCTGGTCGGATAAAGACTACTCCTCAAAAACATGTATAACAAATACACATTAGAATAATTAGTGAAAAGTACCATCAAATACAAATGCATGTATGTATTGTGACGCAGATTGATCATTAATTGAATGCAACCCTGCCACTTGGTCCATTAGAATTAAAACATGGCACTATATTTCATGCACGCTTACAATTATTGGCAAATTATAATGCAGAACATAGGAGAAAATGAAAAGAGCATAAGTAACAAAAGCTGTTTTTATCTGTGTTGGTAAAGAAAAGTTGAAACGAAATACCGTGTGCCCAAATACCTCTCTCTATAGCGGTTCCTACTTGACAATAATAAACAGGGAGGTGCACCTTTCCCTTATCTGCGCAGAGAGGGACAAAGAGAACGATTACTTGTATATATCGTATAACATACCAAAACAAAACAGCAATTATGGTCGGTGCAGAGGAATCCAACACGAACTTATCTTGTTCACAAAATTTAAAAAATAAAGTTTCATTCACCATTATCCTTGACTTGACTATATCATATTACATGTACAAGACTTCACCGTTTAATTTACTGTACATTCATCAGGCTGTCATGGCTAGTCCAAAAGAAAAGCCTCGAAATAGATTTCTGCTTGCAACGACGCTTGCCAAATTTAGCGCTATTGGAGGTTCTGGCTGCTTTTTCCACTTGCTGAGGTTGAAGGCTTATGCTCAACATGTTCCACATGACCTCAACATCTCTGTACCCGCACATTTGCACATCATCTCGAAGCTTCAGCAAGCCACCACCAGCCCCGCCGCCGTATTCACCCGCACCGCCGACTCCTCCACCGGAAACCCCTGCCATAGTAATAATAGTTAATAAATTATATGAAGAAGGGATATTGAAAATAAAAATAATAAAAAAAAAGGATAGAAGGGAAGTAGTAAGAAGAGAGAAGCCACTAGATTTGCGAAGCTTGATACGAGTAGAGAGTGCAGTCCAAGATTTTGTGATCTTATGCCACCAATCCATCTGGGAAGCGATCTGGCGCAAACAGAGAGTCGGCATATATATAAGATACGGGAAGAATAAAATTACATTTACATGTGAATGTAGATGTAGATGTAGATGGGGGCATTTAATTAGAAAAGAGAGAGGCACCGATACCCATAACACGTTGGTTGATGGGGGTGCCAAGCGTCTCGTGTTGGTACATTCCACAAGGCCCCCCTCGTTTCGCTGCCAATACTATGATGAGGTTTTGTGTGTGTTTGGCTTTGTTTTGCATTTCTTTCTTTTTCGTAAATCGTATTGCCAAATAACACTGGTTCGGCTTAGGCTGCGGCTGCTCTTGTCACATTCTATCAATCTCTTTAAATGGTCCACGTTTACACGCCTACTCGGATTAATTCTAACTCATTACTCACCACCCTCTAACCTCTTCCTCTTCTTTTTCTATTTCCCCCTTTTTAACTTTCAATTCTAATTATTCATCATCCCCTTCTCAATTCCTTTTCTTTTCTTCACAATTTTAAAATTTTAATTTATTTTAAAACCTTTGACTATATTTTTATACTTCAAAATTAATGCATTTTTGGCTGTATGTTTAAGGGTATAGAGTTTTAATAATAAAGTTTTTATTTATTTATTATTACATTCTTCATTCTTATATTATCAAATATAACTATTTTATCATGTAATTAAATTGCCTTGTTTGCTTTATATTGCTTACGAAACAATGCATACATGTTTTTGACAAATATGTTAACTAGGCACCTTCTTTAAAAGCTTAAAAGAATGAGCTGATTGAAAAAGTTTACTTGAACGTTACGTAATTATAAAAATAAGGCTAAAAATAAAGTTACTTTTCGAAAATAATAGAGAACTATAAAGTATTAAATGTGATATGTGATATAAGCGATTGTGCCTGTTTATAATCTCAAGACTGCATATTAAAAATCAATCAATTATATCTCTTAATTTACATCTTTAAATGCTATTTTTAACAAATTATGATGAGTTATTTTAAAATTTTCAATATATTTAAAAAAAACATTAATGTATCAATTTATTTTATAATTTTCTAAATTTGAAAAGAATTGTTAATGTAGTATTTAATGGTATTAATGTATTATTTATTCAAATATATAAGTATATAAATAAATAGATATTTTCTTATATAGAATGATGACACGATTTGGTTATTTAATTAGAATAAAATTATTAAACGCGTTTTAAAAAGAACAATTCAAATATATATATATATATATATATATATATATATATATATATATATATATATAATATCTAATTTATAAGTATATAATATATAATAATATATTTTTCATTTCTAGTCTTAATTATTATTTACTTAAGATTTTTAAAAAATAAATTAAAAATATTTTTAAAAAATTCAAATATATATTAATACAATGCATGAAAGTTGATAAATAATAATAATAATAATAATAATAATAATAATAATAATAATAATAATAATAATACCAACGATGATAATAAAATATATTTTGAAGTAATTAAATTAAAAATCATATTAATATAATTTAAAACTATTTAAAATATTGTGTGTGTGTTTTATCTATTTATTTTCATGTATTCTATTTTTATTTTATTCATATAATAAACTCATTTGGTTTATAAAAATTGCGTTTGAAATTTATTTACTACAAATAATTAAATTAACAATTAAAATCATAAATGTTATACAATTTTTAAGATATTTTATATAACACAAATAAAACAATTATATACAATTTTAAATTTATAAATATTCTATGTAACATTGAAAAGTATAATAGGTATAAAATTCAAATGTAGTGTTATTAGAAATGTATTTTTCATTTGTGAAGAAAAATATTTAAATAAATACGTGTGACACAGATTGCTTATTTAATTAAGATTGTAAAAATATTATTAGCTTGTACGTAAAACATATTTTGAAATAGAATTAACATATAACATATAGGAATTAGTAACTATATATACAATAATAATAATAATTTTTTCTCAATTTCTATATGTAAATATTATTTTAGACAAATTATGATGAATTACTTTAATATTTTCTATATATTTGATAAAAATCCTTATTGTATAATTAATTTTTAAATCATAGAGTTAAAAACAATATTAATGTAGCATTAATGTTATATTCATAAAATATATAAATAAATATATTTTTCTTATATAGTAGTACTATGTATGACACAATTTTATTAATTTCGAAAAAATAATTTTAAAAAAGAACAATGCAAATGTATATTAATATAATACATATAAACTGATAATTATATATATACATATATAATAATAATTCATTTCTCAAATTATATCTATAAATTATAATAATTTTTGTAATATATAGTTTAAAAATCCTTAACGTAGAAATTTATTTTAAGATTTTCTAGATTTTAGAAGTTATAATGTAAAATTTAATACTAGTGAAATCGAATTTACATAATTGTGCCAACTTCAACTTCACTTTCAAACTAGTGTCAAGCCTAACAAGCGGTCAAGTAAAATTATGAATGAAGAAGTAACTGGATATATATATATAATTCTTATTTTTTGGCAATTTTTAGGCTTGACTAAAAATTCATATCACCTCATAATTACAAGACGTTTTGACTAAAAAAGACTTGTAATTTGTGTTTTTCTGTTCCATAATCAAATTATCTTTATATTTGTACTCTATGGGGTTGGTCGCCGAGGTAATCTACGCTGGGCCTGGAGCCAATGTCCTCCCGCTTGTCATGGACGATTGGTGACGAAGACCTCGAGTGTTGGACAAGCTGCAGGGCTCAGGTGCTGGGCGAGCCCCCAGCCGGATCGCAGGCACTAGGTCACAAAACCCTTCAACGGCTCGAAATATTCGCAAAACCTCCCATGCTCCTGATTTTTTGCCATGATCCCTTCCTATGATAGCACCACAAGGCGGTCATGTGGGTGACGTTCACTTAGTATAAGTACCAAGGAGGATTGACATGCGAAAGGCATCTTCTACTTCCTTTTTCCATAATTTTGAATGATTTTTTAGTATGGACCACACTACAGCTCATTATCACGGTATAATAGTAGTTTGTACTTGTTCTGGTTTATCATCCATGGGTCTAGAATGCTAGTCATAGACGGTACCTATATCAAGAAGTATTCAAGTATAAAAGATGAAGTTGGATTCTACTTGTGCGGTGTTTCCTTTATTTATACTCACAAGTTAATGAGATGAGTGGTTATGTGTCAATTCTGAGTTAGTGAAGTACGTTGGTTACTTATCATTTATAAGTTAGTGAGATATGTCTATTATCAAATAAGATACTTAGATGATTATATTATATATTTGACTAAATCGTGCTCGATCAAGAGTCAAACAAGTACATGTCCTACAATCTTGAGTGAAAGAAATAAATAAGGTTTAGAAGATCAAGTAAAGGAACTTGTATTTGACATATTGTTCGATATAAACTCGTGAAAGGTATAACTCTTAAATTATGCCAAGATTGCTAAGTCATGATAAAGGTGACACACCCCAAGGGTCACGCAAGGATCACCTATGGACAGGTCAACTTGTGACATGTCTCATAAGTCATGTGGTGAGTGTCTTTTAAGTAGTCAAGTTTACCTGTAGCACGCCTTAAAGGTCACACCAAGACTACCTATAGGTAGGTTATCCTGCAATGTACCATATAGATCATGTGGTGACTGTCTTTTAAGTAATCAAGTCAGCTTGTGACAGGCCTTGAGGGTTACACTAGGATCACCTACTTCTTGGTGTCACTTGTGTATAATGTATACGCTGGTTGATTCTCTCTCACCTATGTTGTTATTATCCATGTTTTCCCATAACTATCGAATAGTAATGAGAGTCACGTAGACAAATAATGTTCTCGTTAAATGAATAACAGTGGAAGTCATGTAGAGAAATAATGTTCTTATTTGAGCAATTTCATCTCATTAATCTTTACAAAAAAAGTCATGGTAAAAATTATAATTATAGCAATCAGTTGGTGTACTAGCTATATAAAATGATCATATAAATTTTAGTTACAGTACTAAAAAAACATATGCAAGAGATGTTGAAACTATATGCCTCAACTACATATGAGATATAATATCTCTATTTACACGACATAATATGCCTAAATAAGGAAATTAATCATAAAATATAAAAGAAGAATAAATCCTAAGAGATCATTTAGGATACTCTAATATATTTTAAAATATAAAAGTGATATCATCAAATAAAGAATAATTTATTTCCCTACAAATAAAGAGGAAACATAAAAATTAAGTTCTATAAAAAAAAAACAATAATTTGAAAGGCAACTTAAAAATGTTGGAAAAGTCAAAGAAAGTTGTCAGAAATATAGCTTAATCAAAATAGCTTGAATGACCATGAGATAAAGAAAAATTTCTTGGCAAGTAATGCAAAGTCCAACTTTCTAAAAATCACATTTGGAAGCTTCAAATTAATAATATTGTTAGTGGAAGAAGAGTCATCATTGAAATAAATGTGGATGAAAAATAAGACACAACTAATATGATTTATGTGTGAGAAAAGAGTCATAATCAAAACAATGATTGGTAGGAATGAAGAAATAACCACTAATATGATTCATATGTGATAAAATAGTCATCACCAAAATAAGCGTTAATGGGAAAGAAGTTTCATATATAAGAAAAGATCCAAAGCTAATGAGCAAAAACTTAACCATTAAGCAGAGGTCATAACTCAAGGCTTAACCATTTAATAAAAATAAACATACTTGGCCTCCTAAAGGTAGAAACAAACCAAGAACAAATGTTTAACCATCTTAAAGCAGAAGTAATAAAACTTAACCATCATGAGCAGAAGCCAAACATAATACTTAACCACTTAAGATAGAAGCAAAATATATCAATGTATAATCATCTATGACAGAAGCTTAAACTAATACTTAACCACCATATAAAGAAGCTTCCATTAAAAAAAAATTATAAGAAATCGTTGCAATACAAATATATGCTTAGTAATTCCAAATAGTTGAGTCAAGCTCACCCCTAACAACACTTTTGCCATTAGATACAAACATGAGAGTTGTAAAAATAGTTGTCTTTATTCCTTCTAGACATAATCTTGTTGCTAGCACAAGAATGGGCATGAAAGAAGGCTAACTCAAAACAGTGATAATTAATGAATTATCAATTGTAAACCACCCATCACTAATACCAAACATCTGATTTAATCCAGTAACAAGGAAAATTTCACACATCCTCAAAGTTGAACCTAAAAGGGTAGTTACAAGAAATATTTTCCGTAAAGGTACATTCTTGATAAGTCCATTATAGAAACTAACACCAAGCAGAGATGCAACCAAGATAACAAATTGGACACGTCCCAAAAACTCGGGGGTAAAACCAAGAAAATTTGTGGTAAAGTAGAACATAGTAGAGACAGACTGCGAAGTTGCTTGCCACATAAAAATAAACAAAATAGGAAGAAAAACACTAGGTTGTCACACAGAACCCCACAGTTGAATAATACTCTATTTTGAACTTTCCAAAAACTTTAGCCTGATAAAAAAAGAATTTGTCAGCTTGTTGTAGTGAAAATATGTTGTTCTTTTACAAGAACAACAACTATAGATTCTCATAATGGAAGCAATGTTGTGGCACAAAAACAAACCTTACTCCATATGCATCCAGCAAAGATCCATTGAAGTAGGAGCTCACAATTCCACCAAAGGCCGAAGAACCCCAACATAAAGACTGAAAAGATCATGAGGTGCTTTATGACTGCATGCCCTCTCCATAACCATTGAATCTACAACAACATTCGAGAAGGCAATAGAGAAAGATCCAAGAAGTATGCAAAAAGCAACATTATATTTGTTGTCAACAAAAGTAGTCATCAAACTACATGAGAGCACACCGATGAACCTTGGTAAAACTATATATGACCTTCTTCGATAACCAAAGGAGGACAGAATCACTAATAAACCCATACAAAGGTTTGACAAGTCACGACAATGTAGAAAAGTCATAAATCACAACTATCTCGGTAGGTCCAAATGCAAATTATCTTTTAAATAAAAGTTCACAGTGAACCTTGCACATCCTAAAACACCTTAAATAAAATATACCATCACAACAAAAACATTATTAGGAAACAAATATACCCTAAACAATTTGATGTTGTTTATACGATATTTGTGCTTTTTAGAAGCAACTTTACTAGAGGAAGCAACCTCTAGATTAGTCTCAGTTGTTAAAGCATCATTTTCTTCAACATCAATATGAGAACCCAAGAAATAATCATCATCATCGTTATTGAATCGAACGGAGGACCCCAACCTACTGATGCGTTCTTTGGCAGAATTGTGGGGAAGGAGTGACAAAATAAGTCATAGAGAATGATATCACTCTAATACCATGTTGAAAAAAAAAACATATGCAAGAGATGTTGAAACTATATATCTTAACTACACAACAGAGTTTGTTTTATATAGACATAATGCAATAAATACAAATAAATTAGGAGATAACATCCTTATTTAGACGATATGATATGTTTAATTAAATAAAGAAATTGATTATAAAATATAAAAGAAGAGTAAATTTTAATATATAATCTAGGATACTCTAAAATATTTTAAAATATAAAAATGATATCATCATACATTTTTTTTTTATTTTCTAACAAAAATAGTTGTTATACATTCAAAAGTGATTGGTATCTTGGAAGTTTGAACTTGAAAATATACAAACCCGTGAAACATTTGAAAGTTATTAGTATCTAAGAGTAAAACAAATTTTGTTACACATTCAAAAGTGGTTAAGTATATTTTTAAATCCAAGGCAAGAGTCAAACTAAAATCAATATCATTTAACTAGCTTAATCTTTTGCTCGTTATATATTTTGAAATAATATTGCAAAAGATTAAATTTAAAAGTTGTGCAATTATATCCAACTACACATAAAATGATGTAAAATAAATATGATCTAGTATCCAACTAAAGAAAAAAATTATGTGAAATAAATATAATGCAAAGATAGTAATTTAAGTATGCAAAAAGTAAAACTATAAAATTGAGAAAGTACTCGCATAGAAAGCAATGGAGGCTAGGAAATTGCAAGGGGATCACATTTATTAGTCACTCCATGACCATTGTGGTAGACTAGAAGGCCATAAGTTGTACGTTGTGTAGTGACCATTGGAAAAAAGTTTTATTAGAAATCCCATAATGGACACAATGTTTTGGTATAAACACCCTTATATACATAGAGTACTACTTATAGAGGTAGTTTACATTAAGAAGGATTCAAGTCAATCCTTCTTGTTGTGCTTTTCCACCCTCCTTGAAGTAGTCAGTAGTGCTACCTACAAATACACTCTACGCAAAAGTCAACAAGTGATTAATAAAAGTTAAAAGATAAAGTTGGGTTCTCACCTATAGTGTACTCTTTTATTTATAATGAGTTTACAAGTTAATAAGATAGATGATTATTTATTGGTTACGAGTTAGTGAAGTATATTGGTTATTTATTAGTTATGAGTTAGTTTGTTATGTTGGTTACTTATGAGATATTAAGATGATTATATTTGATATTTGACTAATCATAACGTGCTTAGTCAAAAGTCGTTAAGTAATCGAACAATATCCATTTTAAATAGTTATTCAGTTTTTTTATTAATAAAATATATAAGATTTGATATTCAAGTAATTCAATTTTTATATTTATATAAATATATAAATAAAACATATTTTTCTTATGTAATATAACATGGTTTTATTTTTTTTAGTTAAGATTTAAAAAAAATAGTTTATATATTTTAAAAAGAACAATTCAAATATATATTAATACTAGTAATATGACTTGCGCTAAGCATGAGTTTTAAAAATAAAAAATATTTAGGGTGAGTTTGGATGGAAAATTAAAAAAAAATTATAAGAAATTTATTTATTTATTAATTGGTAAATTTCAATCTTTCAATTTTTATTAGAAATAGTTTAAAAGATGAGACTTGTAATTTATTGTAAAACAAATTTGAATATATAAAAAGATAATTTGTTATTTGTTTGTTTGAAATTGAAATTGAGAAATTTGAATGAATAGAATAAGTGGATTGTAGATTATAGATTTATGAAATATAGAACGTGATATTGGGAAGAAATAATTTGTTAAATATTATCATAAAAAAATATAAGATATTAAGTGTTACTGTAAACAAAAATCAGTTAATCCTATGTAATTATTGTCAACATTGGTGATTTTTTCTTTTTGTTACCGGGAACAATAGCAACCATTAATTATTCACCGTACATGGTGAGTGTGAAATTAGTGTATAACTGTAGAGAAGAAGATTTTTGTCCGGAGAAAAAGAAAGTTGATCTCTATCGTATTGGGGATAATGCAACGGCTTATTCATTCACTTAAAATATGAGGTTAGGAACAAGTGAGGCGATCCCACCCGCATTCTTTTCATGCCGGCGGCACTTGCCGGGAATAGCAACACTCCAACTTCACATACCCGCCGGACCAACGTCTCTTGCCGCCTATGCAAGCCGTCAAAAAGCGCCGATTCCAATTTCTAATAACATCGACGAGAGGTGTGTGCCTGTTTTTACGTTGCAAGTGTCGGGCTATGATTGTGATTTGTGAAGCTAAGTACTATTGCCTTTTCTTTAGGGCCTTAAGAGGACGAATGTGGCTAACATGTTTTGATATCCCGTGGAGATGGCTTTCTAGAATTATCTCCTTTTACTTGCTATCTCTTAATCTCGCCGCTGCAGCCTCTGATTATCCACCTCCCTCTACTTATCCCTGTGAGGACATTAGCAATTACTATTCTTCCGTCAAGCATTTCAGATTAAGAGGTGAAGCACTCCACAGACAATTGAATAGCATCATAGCCCCACATCGTTCCTTGTCCTACCGAGAGGTCATTTTTCATCTGCTTAATTATGTGTGCTGCTTCAATTTTTAATTTGAATCTGTTTGGTTCAGTCAACGTTTGTGGTGCTATTTCTAATCTGTAGAGCTGAATTGTTTGTCTAATTAACAGGTGTGGGATGCCCTCAAGGTTCTTGATGCAGCTGATGTTGATAATCCAGAAGCCTCGTCGGGAATGTATGGACTTATCATGGCTTTTAATCACATTAGCTTATTTTTGTATAACTAATTATTATGATATGCAGAGTTGAAATATACTCCTTGAGAGTTGTCCCAAAACGGTTATCAGGAAAGCCGCAGGGATGGAATAGTGAGTCAACTAGTCAATTTGTTGAACTTACCATGATTTGCATGTTAGATTCTCACTATCTTTAAGTATTATATACTTTTTGCCGAAACATGCTCATTCTCTGTTCATATTTGTAACTAAAGGGTGAAAAACTGAAGATGCAATGTGTTTAATAAGGAAATGAAAATGTATTTGATCATGCTTCCTCTTTAGGTCATTCCAAAGTAGCAAGATTTGTGTTTAACTTCTCAAGTCTTAACGGGTGTACAGGTGTATATGAAACCTGTTTCATGCACTGGATCTATGACTGTTCGTGAACCAAAATGAATGTAGTCAGTAGTGATAATGAAGAAGGTTAATTACATAACTGACTGGGCATGGAAAAGAGGTTTTTATATTTTGCCCAGGGTATCCTGTAGCAGGATTAAGGTTAAATTTATGGAACCCACTCACACACCCACATAGAGAGAGACTTGCGTATTTATATAATTTTTTTTTACAGGGGAACATCTATGGCCACGTTCTTATGGGCTGACTAGTGGTCCATCTTTGACTGATTTACACAACATTCGCCCTGCTGATACGAATGGTAAGGAAAACCACTGCTCGATATTTTACTAGTCAAGATTTCAATTTCAGTTGATATTACAAGTTTCCCTCAGTCAATTCATCAAGGGGGAACAAGTACTATGGTGAATGTATTACTAGCACAACCAAATGTTTGAGGCCAGCTAACAAAGAAGCTGCTTTGGACACTGAAACAGACAAGGAGAGGTGGGCACCGCCTATGCAGGTTATATTTTCTATCATTTCATTTTTTTTCATTTTCAAAACTTTATAATTGATTGGGTGATCATACTTGAAATTCCATGGATATCTATCTAGCTTGGGATTTCCATTATATGTTAATTTATATTGTGTTTTCCTGCGCACTGTTTATGTTGGGACTTCCATTATATGTTTAAGAGGAAAAGTCTGGAACAGTTCTTAAGGTTATTTTAAGTTATCGTGAGTTATTTTATGAATTTGAAGTTTAGGATAGGTGTCATGTTAGTGGATATAAGTACGATGTGTCCAAATTTTAGGATTTAGCCATTAAGGGTAGCTGTTAAAATTGTCACCTGAGCTATATTGTTTATGTGTATTGGACTGGGGTGGAGCATTTTACTCGGGACTAAACCTCTGAGGCTATGACATTAAGATTTTATTCAAATTGTTTTAGGCTTTTGGCTGATTTTCACAAGTAACTTGTCCAGTGTAAACCAATAACCACTGTTAAAGGAACTTGATGAATGGTAAAAGTCTCGATGCTGTAATTCATCTATTTGTAACTTGCTCTGATGTTTCTTCGTCTGGACAATTAATTTACTTCTGTTCGAACGCGTTTAAACTTCGTTCGGGATATTACCTCTTCCATGTATATTTGTTGAAGTTAAACTAACCTCAGGTTAGAGGGGATATAGCAAGGGCATTAATGTACATGGCAGTCTGTTATGGGTTCCAACAACCAGGGGGAAGTCCAGGCCTTCGCCTCTCAGATGCCCCAAACATTGGTAGGTTGAACACTTGAACTATTGAGGTTCTCATGCGACAATTGTATTTGGATTTTGAGCTCAAACCCCAAGGGGAAATATACATGCCTTATATGTGTTAATCAAATTATCAGTGACTTATCTTGCTTTTTATGCAGTTGTTTATCGCACGATTAATTTTATCACCTGATATATATTTCTTTTAATAGTAATTTTATCTTCTCAAGCTCGTGTTTAGTCATAGTCTCATGGATGTAAGAATCTTTTAAACCTGCCATCCAATATGAGAGCGGGATTTGAATACCTAAATAATTTATTCATGACAATTTTTTTATGATGCATTCTTAAAACACCTTTTTTTCAAAAAAGAAAATAATTAAATTTTGATTATTGCATTACTCTGCAAATGTGAAATTGGACATGTCCTTAAAACTAAAGTTTGCTCTGAAGCTTAGTTTGTTATTCTTTTACACAATGCAACTTCTTTCTCGCTGCAGACAACTTATGTTTTTCATTGAGTTTTGATTTACTAATGCTAACAAACGGTTGGTGTAATATGTAGAAAGCTATAGTGCCTGTGTTTGATTATATCTTGTCCTTCTTAATTCTCTAATGATTTCCGAAACTAATTAATCCCCTCCAGCTTTCCTTACTTCTGTTTAAGGTAAAAATGATGTCAACTTAATAAAAATAATATTATATCTTAACTGCAGAAAACAGGGAGATGGGACTCCTTTCCACTTTATTAAGATGGAATGAAGTTGATCCACCTTCGAGGGAAGAAAAACTGAGAAATGAAAGGATATGCAAATTTTATCAGCATAATAGGAATCCTTTTGTCGACCATCCGGAGTATGCCAATCTTATATGGAAGCAAGCTGTTTCAAGACAGGCTCCTCATAACAAAAGCAACAATAATAATGTCTCGCACAAAGTAAAGGAGTTAGGAACTTCTTAACATCTGTAGTTGTAGTTTTACTTATACTGTCAGTCTTTAGGCTAAATTTATGTATATATTATAACTCGTCAATTATTATTTTATTCCGTTATGAAATTATTTATCAACATTTTATATTCAAGTAATTTTAACATTTTCAATAGATAAAATAATTAATTAATTTAATGAATTTTATTACATAATTAATCTCAAATGAGATTTAAGTAATTTTAACTTTAAAAAATTATTTTTAACGGTAACAAACACTATAGTATTATAAATATTATTTTATATAAAAAATAAATTATACACTAACAAGGAAAAATAATTATACATTGTTATCTAATTATAGAACACTTTATATATATTTAATGAATTATTAATTTTTATAATACCATCTTAAAAGTTATACCAACACTTATTTGTAGTTGAATGATAGAAAAATTAGAACTTGATTACTACTTGTAAGTTATATATTATAATCTATAATATTATAGCATATTTATTATCATCATCTTTCATTTTATTTATATATTTAATTTTTATTTTTGTTACGACATAATATAAATTATTTATTATAAATTTAATAAAATATTTATTTATTATAAATTTAAATTATAATATAATTAATTATGTAAAAATATTTATTTATTCTAAATTTTTGTTTTATAAAATAAATATTTGATTTTATCTTATAGAAAATGTTTGATTCATTTTATTTTTTTATTTTTCCGTAAAGTTGATGAATATTTTTTATATATAAATTTGAATAATTATTTTAAACCGTGATGTTTTTGGTCGACTTTTAGTGAGAGCATTTTAAAGTATTTTCAATTTTAACTTGAATTTTAATATATTTTTAAAAATTATCAATAACTAAAAATAAAAGATATAAATTATTTATTAAATGATAACGTTTTTAATTTTTTATGTCTTTCTATTTATATTTTCAATATTTAAGTTAAATTTCAATATTTTAAAATTATTAATAATTAAAAATAGTATTACATCACAATATAAATTATTTAATAAACAATAATGTTTTATTTATTTTTAACTTAAATTTTAATAATTTTTTAGAAAAATCAATTATTAAAAAATTTACATCACCATATAAATCATTTATTATAAATTTAAAATATATCTAAATTTTATTTATTATAAATTTTAATTATATAAAATAATTATTTATTGTGTGAAATAATTAAAATACTGATTTATGTAAATATGACATATATGTAAGCGCTAAAACATATATTTGTTTTTATAAAAATGATTGAGAAATAAAATAAAAATTTAATTAACGATTATAACGGGCAACGGATAACCCATAGGCAGCACCAATAAGGCGCAGAGACTTGACCCGTTAGGGTTTTTTTGTTAAAAGAAGTAGAATTCCCGAAACCCAGATTGAAAGCAGCAGCAGCAGAAGCAGCATCGGTGCGACGGTGTAGTCATCTAGGGTTTCACCGATGGAGGAGAAGCACGCGTCCCAGGTTGGTCGCACCCTGATTAAGCAGTTAGCATGCTGCAACAAGGTGAGGAGGGAGAAAGCCCTTCGCGTCCTCATCAAATCATGGCTCCCATCGCAATCAGAACCCCTTCCCGACGACGACGCTAAGAAGCTCTGGAAAGGTCTCTTCTACTGCATGTGGCACTCCGACAAGCCCCTCGTCCAGTCCGACCTCGCCGACCGTCTCTCCTCCCTCCTCCTCTCTCTCCACCTTTCTCTCTCGCTTCAGTACTTCTCCACCTTCCTCCTCACCATGCACCGCGAGTGGTCCGGCATCGACGTTCTGCGACTTGACAAGTTCTACCTTCTCATTCGCATGTTCATTTCCAAATTCTTCTCTCTCCTCAAGAACAGTTCCTGGGATCCCCAACTCGTCCAGCGCCTCATGGACCTCTTCGACGAGGGTACCTTCTCCGCTCAAGGTAAGCTTCAGGCGAATGGGGTTAATTACCACATTGCCGATGTCTTTCTCGACGAGCTTCGCCCTTTTCTCCCGCTTAACCCGCAGGTTCTCGAGATGCTTTTGAAGCCGTTTATTACTGCTATGGGGAGGGTGCATGATAAGGTGTTGTTGGCCAAGATTAGGTCTTACATGTTTGATGTGTTGCTTAAAATGGGGAACCGGTTGTTGGAGGTTAAGAAGGGAGGGGGCGAGGTTGATTCTCGTGACGAGGTTTTTCTTCTTGGAACGGTTGCGTTGGCGATGGGGTTTTCTGGGAGGTTTTATGAAGCGGGTTCTTCTGCTGATTGTTGGCAGGGCAATAGGAAGGTGCTTTTTGCGCTGCATTCTGAGTTTCTCAAGGTGGAGAAGGATGCGGCGAATTCGGGCTTCGAGTTTGTGATTCCCGATGAAGAGGAAGTGGTGCCGCAGTTGGTTCCGCTGCTGCCTGCTGAGGTTGTTGGTAATGGCGAGGTGTTGAAGAAGTGTGAGAAGGTTTCTGTTGAAGGTGGCAAGAGCAAGAAGAAGAAGAAGAACAAGAAGGGTGATGCGTCTCATGGTGAGAATGACAAGGAGAATGTAGCTAGTGAGAGTGACAAGGAGAATGTAGCTAGCGAGAGTGACAAGGAGAATGTAACTAATGAGAATGGTGGGAATTCAATCGATGAGGGCGCAGTGTTGTTGAATGAGACTGTGATTGCGAATCTCCAAAGGCAGTTTGAGAAGGTTGCTGAGGAGGCAGGGTTGGATGAGGGAGTTGCAAGTGCGTGTGATTCGCCTGAGGTTGAGTCTGCTGCCGGAGGAACTGTATCAAAGAAGAGGAAGAGGACAAAGACCAAGAGTTTAAAAGGGAAGGTGTCTCAGGATTCTGAATTGGATGGGGGAGATGGTGAGGAGAGTGTGGCGGCAAAGACTGGGGAGAGGAGTTTGAAGAAAGTAAGATTTTCAATGAAAAATAACTTGGTGTGGAAGCCACACAATCCTTTGCCACCTCAGAGTTTGAGGTTGCCGCCCTCTGCAACGCCCCGAGGAAGTGCACTAAAAAAGGGTGTGCCTCCGGGTCCCATCAGGGAGATGCCTCTTCCTACCAAAAAGCCAAAACTGAAGAAGGCCAGGAAGGCCATAAAGGGTGTTTCTCCATCTGTCAAACGCCTGAAGAAATTAAAATCTCGTGCCGCAGCATGATTTCATTTCCTGCATGTTGTTATGGGCTTGTGTTTCCATGACTTGTTTGTCATACGATTTTAGTTATTGTTTTGAATTTTTTTAAAGTTTATTGTGATAATTCATCTCTGCTGCACCAATTGAAAAGCAAATTGACTTCTAGTTTAAGCAACTATATATGTCCATGCCTCCTTCCTATCATCTGCTGAAATAACTTTTACATGCTTCATGTTTACCTTTTTGTGTGGCTGAAAAATTATAATACAGAGGATATGATTTGTTAAACCTTTCAATTAGAATGTTTTCCTCAAATTCCTGCCTCTTATGCTGTGGGATTGTCTTTATAATACTTTTTCAACAAATATTGAGACATCACTGGTCTATGTTTGAGAAGTATGATAGCTTCATTCATTTTCAAACCTTTTACATTATTGGCTTGGTTACCTTCACAATGATTGAAGAGATTGAATTATTGAGGATTGAGCATAATAGGTTATTTTTCGAACTCAAGCTTTGTTGTTACCAATTTGTTAGATATTGATAGCAAGTAGAGGGTTTGCCTTTCTTTGGGAAATGAAGGCAGACTTGTAATTGAGTCTTGGATCAGCAGTAGCTCTACTTGCTGGTGTTTTATGTTTAAGGTGGATAAGAAATTGAGAATGATGGTTCATTGCTTTGCATTGTGTTGGAGATATTTCAGTGATACCCCACTTCTGGTGATTGACAGGGATCAACCCGTTCACATATGGCATGATGTGTTAGGAAAACAGGAGGAACACTAGGGCGTTTGGATGTGCGGTACTCAAGCCTCCTGGTGAAATTTTGAGTTAATTTTGCTTTTCTTTTAGATGTTTTTCTAATTCTGTTTGTGTACCTAATACAAATAGGCCTTCGTAATGAAAAAAAATTTATACCTTCTGGCGTTTTCGTGCAATAAGATATGTAGTTTCTGATGCAAGAGCTTATATTTGTTCTACGGCTATTGTTTTATATCTAATGTGATTAATCCTTGAATTCTCAATCTTGAGTTCAATCACCTTTTATTGCCTGTTTATTTCCCTGTGTTGGCCTCTTGAAGATTTGTTTATTATTCACACATTAGATACATTTCAATATCTAATGTGAATGATGCTTGAATTCTCAATCTAGAGCTCAATCACCCTTTTATTGCCTGTATAAGTTCGTTCTGTAGGTTTTTAGTGGGTGAAGATAGGGTTTAGCATCATTCACGTTTTTAGCCAAATCAAATCACCCTTCTTAGTGGGTTACGTTTATGTGAAACTACTAATTCTTTCGAAGGTGTTTGGCTTCTTGAATTGGTTTTTATTCAAAATAGTATATATTTCAGTGTCATTTAGAAGTGTAAATTTGTTCTTTTCTCGGAAACCGATTCTTTTGCATTTTCGTAAAGATTGTTCGGAGTAAATCTTTTAAAACAATAAAATTATATAAATAGTTTTAAAGTAATAAAATTATATAAATAGTTTTTAAAATATTGAAAATTTATCAGTTTAGTCTCTATGATAATAAATTTTATTAACATTAAAGAATTAGTTTGAATTTTTAAAATATTTTAAGGATTATATAATATGGTTTTTAATATTTTAAAAATTATTTATATAATTTTATTATTTTAAAAATAATTTAAGATAGTGGGTAATATTTTAAGGTAGAATGGTTTATTATATTGATAGTTTTCTTTGAGTTAATATACAGATCAGTATTGAATTATGATCTAATAACGAATGGTTTTCGTTTTCAGTGGCTATTGATTTTTGTTTTCCCTCTCTTTGTTTAGGAGTCAAAATGGTTGATTAACTTGTCGCAGTTTTAGGTTTGACTTGTGATTGTGATGACAGCTCATTACAGCCTTCTGTTTCATGGTGCTTTGTGATTGAATTCGACGCAAGGAAATTGACATCAAAGTAGAGTCCTTTTCCACATTTAATACAATTATACCTAATGGTGCAAGTTTGTCAATCTACAGGGAGAGGTATACATAACATGGTAATTATTAAAGGGACAAAACTCATTATGTTCATTATAGTTTTTTCAAGTTTTTTTTTTTAAAAATCAAACGATAGTGATACGTGGATTATTTAAATTATGCTATATATAATTGATGATGTTATTTAAATTGAAGGAAATATTTTATCATTTGGTTTTAAGAACTTGATAATAAGATAAATAGCTTGCTTTAAAATTTATTTTTATAAAAATTAATAAGACATTATTGGAAGATTTTATGACAATTTTTTCTATTTAGACTTAAATATATTTTTAATTTTTATAAAAAATAATTTTTTATTTTAGTCCTGATAATTTTTTTTATCAATATATATTTCTTTAAAATTTGAATAATTATTTTTTTTATTATTACATGATATTTGTTAATTACATATATGTTTAATGAAATGACTATCTCTCAGGTTACACATATTAATTATAAAATATCATATTAACCTATCACATCTTAACAAAAAAAAATTTAGATCTCTAAAATAAATATTATATATATATCTTAAAATGAAAATTATGAATTAAAAATAGTTATTTCAAAATTTAGAGGGATGAAAGTCAAATATAAATATTTTACAATAGCCAAAACTAAAATTTAATTATTTTATATAAGAACATACAAATTTTTGATAAGTAAAAATCGATCAAACAATTTTATAATGACTAAAATTAAAATTTTTTTTAGAAGAATTAAAAATATATTTAAATCTTCTATTTATTGAGAATATTGTTTGAAATGAGGTATTGTCATAAAAGTATTATTATATCTTTTTTTTTCTTAAAATGAATACTTATTTGATATGAAAATTTATCTTTTTTCTTTTATATCCCCCGCATCCCAAACCTATAATAAGAAATGTGTCATTCATTCATCATATTCGTTATTCTATATATATTCAAATCTTAATCCCAATTAAAAAATTTGATCGGAATGCATCATTGATAATGTTAAATTAAAATTAACTCAATTTAAACTAAATTAAAATTACATATAAATATTTTTATATTTAACTTAAATATACTGAGACTATAAATACTTTGCATAATAATGGTATTGATTTTTTAATAACTATTTTAATATATTATATGCATAATAATGTTATTGATTTTTATAATAACTATTTCAAAGTTATATGATTGCTTCAAAATAATTAACAATATAAATATTTATACACTAATAATTTTTAAAAAGTTAATTTAATAATTTTACTTATGGGTCATATGTCAAGTTAAATTTTATTTCTTCATTAGAATTTGTGCATATATTGTTGGGTTAATAATTAATTTAAAATACTTTTTATAATTTGAATTTGTATGTAATGCATTTTAGCAAATTAATTTAAATTCGTATTAGATGTATTTGATGAAATTATTATTTTTTATTTTAAATTTTTATAAAACAATTTTTAATTAAATAAAAAGGATCAAATCTAAATTTAAATTAAATTTATATTTAAACTAAATTGTTGATATTACGAGAGAATTGATTAGATATGAATTCACTTTTTTCTATTTTTTTAGTGAATTTAGGACATCTTTTGAGGAATTAAAAATTAATTTATTGAAATAGGACAAAGAAACCAATTCAACCAAGCAAGTGCTTTTAGCCTTCAACATTAATATGGATTTTTGTTGACCCAGCAAAATCGTGAAATTTACTCTTTGTTTTTGTTTAGTATTGACTGAGTCAAGATAATTTTCCTATTTGAATTCAATTGAATTTGATTATTCTTTTATATTATGCTAATATACATTCTGTTTTTTCTTATATTTTTATTTGACCTCTGACCTATAGAGGAAGAAGATGAAGAAAACGCAACCTTAAGTCCACAATATAATTCATTTTATTTTATAACTCATAACTCTCTCCAACAAATTTATTAATAACAAAAATTACAACGAATAATCTCATTCGCATACTATTTTACTGGCAATAGAATACATAATAACGTATAAACCGAGGACCCTATAGTTTTTTTTTATTAATTTACACAAGACAGGGAAAAAAATTTGAACTTATGGGGTGTGAGTTTTATAATATGAATAGTTTTGTTTTCATGCGATTGTGCATTCAGGAGGAAGGCCTTGTGGGAAACGCTTAGTATCAGTGCAATAGTTGTAAATCATGTAGTTCTTTTGCACCCACTGAATTCTGGCTTGCCCTGTTGCATCCAGTGATTGTTTGAACCATGATTGGTTTGATGATGGATTGTTGGAGGAGCAAGATGAGCCTGAAGAAGAAGTCCAAACACATGCTTGAGCATTGAAGTTTCTATAAGAGGCTGTGAATGGGGCTTGGCTCCAATCAGTCTTCACTAAGCCTCCCCTTGTGGCCCAATCATCAGCGTTCCATAGGCTTGAATATATCCTCATGGCTTGCTTCTTGGGAAAAGCAACACCTTTTGATTCAAGATTCTTGAACTCCCTTATGGGTGTCCCGTCCACAGAGAATCTAATGAGAATAACAAAAAAAAAAAAGGGTAACCATAAAGTTAACATAATATCTTCTACTTATTGTTATTTAACTTCTTAATCAAGTTTTAATAACAGTAAATAGTATGTGCACTACCGTATAAATAGTTGTTATATTGTTATTTAATCTAAATAACATAATTTTTATTTTTATTTTTATAATAATTACTATTAGAAGTCATATCGACCTGTAACTTGTTTTTATTGAACACTCTGTATAGAAATGAAACTCAATGGTTATAGCTATTCAATTGAATTAATGAAGTAGGGCAAAAAGAGAGAAAAAGAGGTATGCAATTACTTACATGATGCTTTGAGGATTCCAAAGAATGGAATATGTGTGGAAGTCCTTGGTAGGGTCGAACCACAGATAGAACTGCTGTTCTCTGTTACCTTTCCCTTGTGTGAATACGTTTGTATGAAGAATATAAGGATCACCACTCAAGTTACCCAGAAATTCAAAATCAATTTCGTCATGAGTATCCCCAAGAGAAGATAGCTGAAAGGGAAAATATATGGTTAACATGATTTGATTCCATAATAAAGAGGTAAGAAGCACATGCAAGGTAGGAGACTTACATAATAAGCTGTGACTGTGCCAGCAGAGTTACCAGGCACGAGCTTTAGTTGCATGTCAATTTTTCCAAACAAGTACTGGTTCCTAGATTGAAATCCAGAGCCAGAGGTCTTGTCTAGGGACAAGGTGAGAAGTTCCCCATTGTTGAGGATTTTGGCACGACCATCACCCCATGTTATCTCAAAGTCTTGGTTGAAGTCACCAGCGGAGGCTGCAACCACAAAGGTTATGAGGAGAAGGGCAAGAAATATCTTACTTGCCATTCCAACAAGTGATAATGATGATGCCTACGTTTGGTTTTAATTAATTAATTTGGTTGGAAAATATGGAACAACAATTGTGAAGAGAAAACAAAGAGAAGGGCACAAAATGCCAAGGGAAGTATTTGGTGAGGGTTGGAGTGCATGCAAAGTTGTGAAACTATATATAGGGAGTGCCTTAAGAGGAGGCAATTATGAATGTGAAGGGCATTGGGGGCTTGGAGGTGGTGGAAGTGGTTGGGAAAAAATTACAAACGTGTAGGGTGCAAGAGAGATATGTGGGTTGACTTGTCTTTGGTGAGTGTGGGGACCATGACAGCTAAGAAGGTGTTCTCAAATTATTTGGGTTCTTAGCCCAAAGTTTTCATTACTATTAATTATAAATATATACATACATATACGCACTTGAAAACATTGTCTTTCAAACCTCAAATCAAATGGCAGCTGTCTAGGTTATGGTGCTAGTCTTCTTTTAGTTAATAGTTTCAAGAATCGACTAATTACTAGGTGGTGGTATTATTAAATATATGCTTTTAATTGTTCCTTTTCTGCCAGTTGGAACAAGTAGTGCCTTAATTAACACCTTTTTATCTAACATCAAACTTGTTTCGATTTGGTGAGACTAATAACTTTATCACAAAATTGGACATACATGATTTCAGATACACAAGGCATGCAGTAATAATATTGATAATTACTTAAGTGAAATTGAGAATGGAATAGTTAGGTCACTAGCAAAGCCTTCATAGCTTGGTAACATAGAGAAAAACAATGGCTAGGTTGTTATCCGTGTTATGTAATCAAGTTCTAGAATACGACTATACGGGGAAGTTTCAAATTATGTGACGTACGAAGTAGGGTTAATTTTTTGGATGGAGAAATTGAATGGATACAGGTGTTGAGTGGTGGATATTTATTAGGGTGTAAAAGGAATGACTGGTGTATTTTGGACTTTGGAGTTAATATATTAAAGGTAGAGAAATGAGTTGTTAATGGAATCAGGTTCTGCTCAAATGGGTCTTTGTCTGCTCAAATGTTGCTTTCGAGCAAAGCTGGTTATGAACGTAGTATGTATGTATATATATTCGTCACCATTTATGACAAATGGAATATCGCAAACGCTTTCTTAGGCAAGACCATTTCCTTCTTCTGGACTGCTCTTGTCATATTGTGACTCAATCAACCTTGTGCTTTCTCATTTTTTTACCATACTTCACAAAAGATCATTCTGTTTTAGTTGAGTTTGATCATTACGAGCACAAAGAATATTTGTTATATGGTTACATTTGCATAATTCAGTTTTTAAATATTTCAACAAAGAATTTAATTAAAATAAATTGATAGGAAAAAAGTTTTTTACACCTTCATTTAATTATGAATTTTATAAAAAAAATTATTTAGAATAATTTTTAATTGGTAATGAAATTTCTTTTACACTCATAATATATCAAAATTAATTTCTTCAACAATAAATCTATACTAATAATATATGATAATGGCAGGGCCTATCCAGACCTAATTAATTATGCCTTCAAATGAATAGGGCCTTCAATTTTTTTACTATCATACTTTTAAAAATTATTAATTAATTAATAAAAAATATTTAAAGTGAAGTTTTTTTTCTTAAAATTAGGTCTGTTATTTTTTTATTATTATTTTTTCTTAAGTATCCATCATTCTATTATTTTATCTTTAGTTTATTCTTTTTTTTATTACTCTTTAGTTGATTCCTTAATGGTATTAATTTTAATTAAACTATACATATACTTTTAAACATTTTAAATGGTAATTTAAAATCTCGTTACGCTTTTTTATATTAATATTATACAAGTTATTTAATATTTACTAAAGTATTGAAGATACACAGAAAAATTATAATAAGTTATAAGTTTAAAAGACCTAACAGTGGATTTACTAAAGTTAGTTTTATTAAAATAAACTTATTTAGTACACGAAGTTATTTTGATAATTTCTAATTTATTTTTATAAGTTACTTCAATTAATTTAGTTTATAAGTTATTATTTTTTTATTTTTATAATCTTTTAAAATATTATTTTATCAATTTTTAATTTAAAAATTAAATATTTAAATATGTCATTTTATATTTATCAATTAAATTATTAATTAATTTTATCGAACACTTAAACTTATAACTTATAAAGTAATTTTACTCGATACACTCTAACAAGACAATCAAACACTTTTATTTTTGTCAAAAAAAATTATAAACTAGTCAAATATATTGTAACAAAAAAAAAATGAATATGTAACAAAATTAAAAAACTAGTCAAACATATAATAACTTTACAGAAATGATTTTTCAAAAAAGAAAATATACTCCAACGAAATAAAAGAATTTAATACTTACTTGGTGTTCATTTGATATGTGAGAAAAGTAGAGGAAAGGTTTATGAAGAAACGAAAAGTCGTAAATTTCTGTTTGACATAGAACGAAGGATATAAAAAAAAAATGCGTGAGCCCCATCTTAATATTCTTGCTTTTCATTTTGGAGAAAAAATGAAAGAGAAAACTTAAAAGATCATAAATATAAATATATTCTTATTTATAATACACTTTTTTATTTATACTATTTGTGTTATTTTATATTTTTTTTTCTTCTTATTTTACTTTTTACACAATCAAATAAATATATAAAAACAAAGAATTCGAATAAAAAAAAATGGCGGGTGATTTCAAATGCTATGTAGAGGAAAAATGGGCAGTATTAGGTATTGGAACAGCAGAAGAAATGGAGGGCCACCCTACCCCAGGACAGGACCACAACTTCCATCACATTCTAATTATACTAATCCTCATGCCTTTGCCTTCTTCATAATATCTTTTCTCCTTTTTCTCACCAAATGTTCATCTTCGCCGTACCCACATATCATAATTCATTTTTTTAGTTTACTTTTTTTTTTGTATGGAAAAGAATTTTATATAAAAATAGTAAATGAAAATAAAATACAATAAAAAAATTATAATTAACAGTAAAAATAAAAACAAAAAACATTTTCTTAAATCAAACCGTGGGTAAAATATTCTTCTATCTACATAGTTTCAAGTATTGGTTTTAAAGTTTATTTTATTTATAAATGCATAACAAATAATTGCTTACGTGTCAAGATCAATTCAATGAGAAGAGTTAGTCAATTTTGTCTGTTAACTAGGTCTTACTGGGATATTAACAGTGAAATATTTGTAAATGAAGCGATTGAGTTTGGAGTTTTCTACTTATGGTCAAGTTGGGTGGTCTATTCCATCAATAGCTTGTAAAAGATAGCTATGGCACTTGAGTTTCTAGATAAAAACATCATGGATTGAGTGACATCAATAGTCATTGGTTGCTATCACCAATATTGCTGTCTTCCATATTTAGAAGACTCGCGGTTTTGCAGAATTAATATTGGATCTCAAAGATATATACCCCACACAACAAAAACATGGCAAATAATTGAAAATTTAATACTGCTAGTTAGTGGAAAATATGGTAATAATAAAATTCAGCTTTGGTAATGTAAGTTTAATTATTAATTTGAGATTCACTGGCAAGTTGGGGTGGGCTATTCCTATTCCATCAATAGCTTTTTCATATTAATGTGGTTTGTCAAAAAGGAAAGGAAAACGTAAAGAAATTTCTTTTCAATATTAAGATGCAGACTATGATCATTGGTTGGCTGAAGTGATATTCCTGTCTTCCACTGAAATGCGTCAAAGATTTACAACTGAATAGGATAAGGAAGAAAGATAACCCACACAATTGGATTCCGTCTCTATAGATATATGGCGGATGATAATTCATAACGTGGTAAATGAGCGAAATTGTTTCATTAATATTTAGTTTTAAATTAAAGTATTTTTAGGATTCCTGCTGATAAACAATTTTTTTTAAGAGCTAAACAATTTTATTAATTCACATAATTTTTTTATGATAAGTATCTTATTTGTATTTATATTATTTAATCTAAATATTATTATTTAAATTCAGATTTTTCGTGAATAGTTAAGATTAAATTATACAAGTGAAGTGAAGTTTTTTAAAAGTAATGTAATATTAAATTTTGGTTAATTATTTATAATATGACTCATATTTAATTATTTATTTTTCATATAAAGATGATTCTAAGGATGATAATAAGTATAGGTTGAGTTGGGTACTATATTCCATACTCATTTAAAAAGATATGCTTATATTTGTATTTGTAACATTTTTAATCTCTATTTTTGTACTAGTTAGATATCTATATAAACATATATGCATCTATTACCAACATTTTACTTAAGTTTGAAATCAATAAAAGATATTAATTAAAAAATTGTTACAACTAAATTAAATTCTTAAATTATTCAATCCTAATGGTACAAGTAACATAACATAATTATTTAGTATCATCATTCTTAAATGTAATGTTCTAATTTTTAAAATTGATTACAAAATTAAAGGAATAAGAGACTTAAAGTTAAAAGTATATTTTAATAATTAATTATTTATATGAGATATTTTAATTAAATAATCACACTTAGGCACATTAAGTGTTACAAATAAATATTTGAATTCAGTCTCATTCACATTAAATAAATATTTAAATTATCTATTATGAATATATTTTGTGAGTATCCACAAAATTTAAATAGAATTCATCCGACTCATGACTCTTTTGCTAGATATTCCCTTGTATATGTACATGTGTGTCCAATCGTTAATTAGAAAAACTAATTAATGTACTTTATCCTACTATTTATTGAGTATGTTATTTAAAATGTAAATAAATATTCATTGCTAGATAAAATACTAACAAATTATAATTAGAAGGATAGTATCAATTGATTCAATGATTGCCTCAATTAATTTTATATTTTATAAAAAGTGTAAAAGTTTGACATCAAAATGTTAATTGATTATGTCCATGTGTATATAGGGATCAAATTACATTTATGTAATTTTTATCAACTATTACATCATTTAATAACTTATAATTGAATAATTTTATCTTAAAACTTACTATTTAATTGAAAGTTCTTTTACATATTTTATATATACAAATTTTAATATTAATACAAAGTTATTTGATGCCTATAGTTATAATTTAACAATTGAATTGATAAAAGTAACATTATTTATAAAGTTATTGATGATGTATTAACTGGTATAAGTTATCTCTTTACATGTGTTATGATTATACATAGTTGTAATTCAATAATTAAATTAATAAAATTTACATTTTATATAAAGTTATTGATGTGATATTTAATATAAGTTATATATTTATGTGTCTAAAATTCTAATCCAAAATAAATTCAAATGATTACTTGTTGATCTTTGTCCAGTAAGAATATAATTAAAATTATTTTATATTGTTAGTATATAATCTATTTTTATTAATAAAACATGAAATTAAGGAAAAAAATAAGAATGCCTAATGAAAAATTAAAACTCCAATATCAACATTAATTACATCCAAATTTAAAAACTTTAATTTAGTTTTCCTTTGAACTGAGTGGTTTAATTGCATATTTATATTGTTACTTCAGTTTTAATGCATGATTAGGAAATAATTTTTTGGAAGACGTAATCGCTTTTTTTTAAAGAACATTTTTAAAAACAGTGAAAAAATTCGACTATATATTTATTAATTTTGAAATTTTAGTCCATGTCTTTATTTTTTAATTGTAATAAAATTATGTGTATGGTTTTTAAATCCACTACACAATTACTTCTCCCGGTCATATTAACATTAATCTGTTATTATTGTTTAATAATATGATAATTATGTCTTTTTTTCTCATACAAATATTCTCTTTTGAGATATAATCATATTCAAAGTACTGTCTAACACTATTTTTTTTAGTAGAGACATTAATTAACATATCTTTTTATAGAGATTAGAACTTTCATTCATTATGTTTTGGAAATTACCTCTTTCCTTTTGAATAAATTTTAAATTAAAAAAATCATTAACATAAAGTAAAAGAGGCTTAGTTGATTACTTTAAAGTTCCAAAGCATTAATTATGTTTTAGTAATTAAAATAAGGGGAATCACAAACAAACTTTAATAACACCAGAAGTAACAAACTTAAAAAAAAAAAAAATCAAGTTCATGCAATTGTGCAGATTCATTAATAAACTAATAGTAGTTTTCTGCATTTTTATTTATATACACAAAGTAATTCGAATCGGATGTGCTTGTTCTTAATTAAAAAGGTTTTGGTGAGGGGTCACTTCTAGACTACAGTTTATGTTTATCTTGCCAACAGTTGTGTAGACATGAGATTGGTTCACATAAGCTTAACAATACTCAATTATTGTTCAAGTCAAAGCATGCACACACACTTCCAGGAGTTAGGCATGCATATTGCCAAAATTCTGTTTTCAATGATGTGCATGGACAGAACATAAAGGCAATCCACTTCAACATCCAAATCCAATCATCTTCCACTACCAAAGTGGCGGTGTTCTTTATTTGTTAACATATATAATTGCCAAATGTTCTTTTTCTTGTCTTTGTTGGTGCTTATTTTAGTATGTGTCTATATATGTATATATAATAACTACGATTGTTTTGTTTGAAATAGGAGAGGAATATAAATATATAATTGTTGAGGTTGGGATTCGTAATTTCCCACGAAAGCAATGCTTTTTAACCAAATACCTCGGCTTTATAATGAATGCTGCTGTCTACAAAAGGGGACGATAATATTATTAGAATAATTTTATTATTTTCACATCAAATAAATGATATCATATTTGATATAGTATATACTTATTTTAATTTTTTTTATTTTCATATACATATTTCTTAAAAGTACTCTTCAAAATTGTTGGATAAAACATTGTTGGAATGCTTCGAACACGAAGGCCAGTTGGTTGAAGCTCTTTCGAGGTTGGCAATTATGAATCAATTACTGTGGAAGAAGTGATGGTGATTCTTCAACACAAGTGTGTTAAAGAGATAGACATAAGGCTCAAAATAAATGCGTACCTCACAAAAGTTAAAGGCTTAGAAAGGCAATTATAGATGCAGTTGTAATAGTTTCCGCAACGCATGGAATGTCATTACCAAGCCATTATTCAATTTAGTTAAGTTACTGGTTTTAATAGTTGCTCGAATAACATTTTTTTTCTTTTTGAATCGAAATCTCATAACTTGTTAATCTTTTATTAGGCCAAGATATTAGTCCAAAAAAATTTAAAGACAACAATAAAAATTATTTAACTTTTAATTTACAGGAAATATTTTTCTTGTTAGAAAATAGGAAATAAATCCTATGGGTTGGTGTACTTATATACACCAGAGACGAACATTTTGGGTCAATAACAAATATGAATCTGAAAAACAGGATTACTTCTTGTCCTAATAGAAAAAAAAAACTAAAAGTAAGAAAATAAAAAGTAAACTTCATTTCTTTTTACAATATATATATTATTTATGTCTCATGTCTGTTAACATAAATAAGAAAAGAAAATATTTATATATAAGAAAATATCATATTTATATATAAGAAAATATCATATTTATAAACTATTTTAACTTTCTTGATATATTAGAAAAAATTTTCAATTGAAACCAATCAACAATCGTCTATGCCTTCTTTCTAGTTTTTAACTCAAGTTTGTTGAATTTGTTAGGATAATCTAAAGTATTATTTGTTTTGTTACTTGTGATCAGAAGATTTTTTTATTTTATTATTAATTTTAGTTACCATTTGAATTAGTAGTTAAATCTTAACTAATTAATTAGAATATTATTTTTTTGTTAAATTTATGTTATATTCATTTATACTTCTTATTACTATAAATTAACTAAAAAATAACTACAAGTTTTAAAAATTTACTATAAATTAACTAAGATTATTTTCTTAACTAATTTATTACTTATTTCATGCTACCATTAATATTATAACAATTTTGTAACTAATTATTTTTACTAGAAATTAACTATAAAATAACTATCAATTTTAAAATTACCTACAAAATTATTTGATAGTAAATTTTAAATTTTTTAGTTGTGTATAGTCATTATAATATTGTCTTTTAAAAGATATTTAAGTAGGTTGAGAAAAAAAAATATTTATAAATTATCATTAGGATTTACTCCCAATGTGAGATTTTCTTATCATAATGAAGCATGTATGTTTCTTATATTTTAACATATATATGTTTGATATTTATTTTTTATTTTTTTATATACATCAAGATTATTTTTCTACCATGAATGTACTCACTTCTTTAAGATGGAGAGGATTATCTAAATATATATAGAATCTCTCTCAATCAAGTAAATGCTTAGTATTTTATTTGAATTAAAAAGTTTCCTTTCCTATTTTATTTCCTTTTAATTCATTGTCGAAATTTAAATATGTTAATATTTAAACAGTTTAATAAAACCCTGTTTTTTTGGTAATCACAAACTAACTTTCCAGAAAAGAAAAAAACCATACCTATCAATTATTTATTATGTGATCAATTATTCTATTTTGGCAACATGCATATGATTGTACAAATTTACACGACCCAATGAATTAAATTTCATCATATGATATTTTTTAAACGAACTTAAATGAAATTTCACCCATAATCAAGAAATATTTCCGTTTTGTTATATATATATAACAAAACTATGATATATATATAGTTTGAATGAGTTTCTCGCTCATGTAATTCAACTCTGTAAAAATTATGCATACATAACACAATTATTTTACATAATTATATATAGAAAAGTGTGCTACAAATTATGTTATTAACTCTATTTGTATAATTGAACTAAGATACAATAAATATATAATTTTATGGATGACACTTGATTTTTCGATAGTGTTAGATGGAAAAATAAAAAATTGGTGTAATGAAATAATGAAAACTACGTGAGTATGAAATAACGAGTTGGTAACTATGTGAGGATGGATCTGGATCTCTACAGTTCAAAAAGAACTACAACCTGTGCGCAGTTGGATATCTAACCATTAAAATTTAAGCTGATCTTTTATGGGCGGTGAAATTATGGGTAGGTCTTTATTTTTATATATATATATATATATATATATATAAAAGATCAAATCACTTTACTTACAATATCTAACTATTACATTATTTAATAATTTCACATCTAAGTTAAATTTTAACGATTTAATAATTAAATCATAATTTTATTTTATTTTGATTGTTATTATTAATTTTTTAAAAATTTGAACAACACTAAAAGATGATTAAATTATTTATATTTTAATATATTTTAAATTGTATATATTTCTTTAATTTTAATTAATATAAATAAGATATTAAATAATTTTAAATTAATATAAAAATGTACATATATAATATATGGAAAGTCAACTTTTAATTTAATAATTAAATCAATAAAATTCATGTTTATCTGATGTTATTAAATGATATAATAGTCATGTAAGTTACATTATTCTCATTTAATTCCCTATATATATATTTATATAAAATATATTTTTAAGAGGGTTTATAAATTAATCTAATTTAATAAAAATGATGTTATTAAATGATATAATAGTTATGTAAGTTACACTCCTATTATTTAATGCTTTAAGCATGTCTATATATCTATATAGAAAGTATATTTTTAAGAGTATTTATAAATTTATCTAATTTAATAAAAATTAAAAAAAATATTCAAAAAATTGTGTAAATATATTTTTAATAATATATATATTTAAAGAGTTATTATATCACTATTAGTTATATAATGACTTATAAATAAGATATTTAATATTTCACATAGTTTTAACAAATCTAAAAAAATTGTATAACATTTTTTATTTAATTAATTTCTATACTAGTATTTATCATTAACAAAATATTTTTTCTACTTATAAAATTATCACTTATAACTTGCAAAACAAAATAGATAAATTATGATAAAAAATGATTTTGCAAACATTTTGAGATGAAAAATCACTAATGACATCAACATTGAAAAATAGAAAGATACACTTTTTTAATGCATAAATTATATATATATATTTTATCTTATTTAATACTTTTTATTTTAAAATATAGAAATACAAATTGCTATATCCTCCTAGTAATATAGCTGAAATTTTGGGCCATCCTTTTAAAAATTTACATTTGTCAATTTATTTAATTATAAAATATTAATTTAATTTAAAAAAAAAAAAACAATGTACCAAGTCATTCAGAGGATTGTTGGGTTACTTGATTTTGGAGGATATATCACTTCTCATAGAAATTCGACACAATAATTAATGAATTCTTATAACAATAATAAAAAATCCTCCAACTTTTGACTATATACGAAAAACAAAAAAAAAAATAACTATGTGATCCACCACAAGTCTACAACTAAATGACTAGCAAAATGATAATTTGAAAATACTATAAAATTAAGAGTTTTAAAGCATTAAGTTTTTTAAGCTTCCCCGATAAATCATTCCCACCAAGAAGTTAAGAAAATAAATGAACAAATTAATTAATTAATTTTCCTTTTCGAAGTTATGTAAATTACTTTTAGGCCACCTCAGTCCTTGGTCTGGCCTAGGCGCAAGGTTGACCCTGAGATCAATAGCATTATTTTAAATTATTGACAACGTACTAGTATTTTGTTTTAAAACTACTAGCCACTTTAGTATGTTTCTTTTCCTATTTTTATAATTAAAAAATGCATAAGAAAGTAACAATAAAGAAGAAAATATTACCTTTTTTTTTAAATATATTAACGTATCAATTTTCCATTAAAGAGAAAAAGGAAACAGAAAAGATGATTCCAATCGGTTGAAATAGAGCTTCGTGGATTAAATTTGACTATTTTTTATTTTTCTTTTTCTTGAAAAGAGAAAGTAGACTAAACATAATTTAAACAAATTCTTAAAATTAAAAAAATATTTTTAACGAACAAAAGTCTAATAAATAGATTTTTATAAAAATTAACCAGAAAAAACTTAGTTTCAAAGAGAGAAGAAAAGAAAAACACGTAAATCAAACACAACTTTTATTTTTAATGTCTAAAATACTAGTGGTCTGAATCAAGAAACAAGGGTAGAAGTAGAACGTATTGGGTAATGAAACGGGTCTTGGGCCGAATAAATAAAGAAATAGGTGGGGCCGCGGTGGTAATTGGGGAGAAACTACGGACACAGAAAGGGACAAGTGGCAAGGCAAGGCGGCATTAGAAGTGAATAAAGAATTCAATTGAGAATGTACCCAGAAAAATAAAAATAATTAAAGAATTGAGAATGTTTCAAAGTGAACTGGGTGGAAACATACATACAATGAGAGCTACTGCAACTTGTGATTGTGATGGAGAAAATAAAGAGAATCTTATTTATTTGTTTATTTATTTATAACTTAACAATCACAGAGCAGACAAATCTGAGATTGAAATGTTTGCATTCGACCGCATCTGTATGCGCCCCCCAATTGAAATGTCCGACAATATTACTATTACATTGTTTCGATCAATTCTATGGGAGACCCTTAGAATAGAATGCTTCTCCAACTTTCTTTTGTTTTCCAACTTAACAATAATTGGCAACAACAACAACAAAGAATTAGTAAATACAAAACCAGATAGAAAAAAACCATCGAAAAATGGTTTCTGTTGCCAGTTGTTGAACTTAACCCTTCATATTTGCCCATGACAATATTGACCAACACTGTTAAACCAGAATGCTTGCTTCTGTCCCCAAGAATGCCTCGAAGAATACTCCAAGGTTTCTTCACTCAACTTGTTTTTGTACTTAGTACTTACTACTTGCCTGCCTCAGATAATCAGTAGTTTCATTAACATAAACATTGCAAATTCATACATTTTGATTTTTTATCATAAATAATAACTTGTAGTATGTGTATCATCCTTGAGAAAAGGTATTCCAAATATTACATTTGATGATGAGTGAGAAAATCAAGGCATTCCTAAATGGGTTCTTTTAGCTTTCTCAAAATTTTCATGATCTTAGTTCTTTGAACAATGATGAAGTATTGTGACCGATTGACAGCAGAGGAACCTCCTTCATCCTCTGCAGATTTACAAATCTCCGCGCCACACCGCGACCCTGGAGTGTTCTTCTTCCTTGGAGGAATTGTAGTGCTCATCATATTGCTGATTCTTGTGTTTATATTTTGGAGGCGTATTAAACGGCCAGCAAAGATGATGGAGAACACAGCTCCAATAAGTCAGCAGCAAGGTAATTTGAGGAAACCATCATAAATAAAACCATAACATAAAAAGCAAAATATTTACTATTTCAGTTGTGCTGTGCTTATAATGATCACACTTGTGTTATTTGTGCTTGGCACTTACCAAAAGGGAGATATATTGAACCGGCAGAAATGATGAAGATGATCGTCCCAAATATACGACAAACAGGTAGTTGAAAGAAGGCATCCAAAATATTTTGACACCTGAAATATATTTATGTATGCAGTGTACCATTGTAGGACCTGTATACTCTATTGAAGTTCCTTTATGTATACAGGACCGATGGAGTTCTTTAGTGGAAACCTTCGGACAATTAGCTACTTTGACTTCCGGACATTGAGGAGGGCCACTAAGAATTTCCATCCTAAAAAGCTTCTGGGAAGTGGTGGATTTGGGCCTGTCTATCAGGTATAGGTACTAAATCTAATGTCACTTGCTTTCATAGGCAATTTGATTTGTTGATTTTGAGAACCTGATCTATGTTAATTATATGAGTCCTAGTAACGAGTGTTGGCTTGATTAAGGAATAATAAATAGAAACCAGGTGTACTTGGACCGGAAATCACGGTAAGGTGTTGGTAACACTTTCTCATAAAAACTTTTGTCTGTAGTTCCTTAACCAGTGTTCTAAAAGCGCTTGTTAGTATTCTCCTAATTATATTACATAATTTTAAATTTGAAGAAAGGAATGGACAATTTGTTGAAAAACATGTTAATGGGGTGTTAAAGAACTTATGTTGGGTAGTTGAGGTTCACATAAATGTATGTACTCCTATTGTGGTTACTGTCCTGAATTTCAATTATTTTGACAGGGAAAGTTGGCAGATGGAAGGCTTGTTGCAGTAAAGACATTGTCACTTGACAAGTCTCACCAAGGAGAAAGAGAATTTCTGGCAGAAGTGAGAATGATCACAAGCATCCAACACAAGAATCTGGTTCGCCTTCTGGGATGTTGCACAGATGGGCCTCAAAGGATACTTGTGTACGAATACATGAAGAACAGAAGTTTGGACCTTATAATATATGGTATCCCTGCTTTATTTAATACCAACTGTCAGCATGGTGTTTATTATATGTAAAATAATTTAGTTATTGGTAAAAGTACTCTCCTTGAAGCTGTAGATCTTGTGTATACCATGGTTGGTTTTAAGTTTTAAAAAAATAATTCCTACTTGGGATATTTTTGTGTTCAGGAAAGAGTGATCAATTTCTGAATTGGAGCACTAGATTCCAAATTATTCTTGGAGTAGCACGGGGATTGCAATACCTCCACGAGGATTCACATTTAAGAATTGTCCACCGAGACATCAAAGCAAGCAACATTCTTCTTGATGACAAGTTTCAGCCGAGGATTGGAGACTTTGGGCTAGCTAGGTTCTTCCCTGAAGACCAAGCTTACCTTAGCACTCAGTTCGCAGGAACATTGTAAGTCCCTTATTCAAAACATACTCCTCAAAAGCACCAATCACTGGTTAATTAAAAATATCCTATAGTATGTATTACCAATCGTGTTCATCACTCATATTGCAATGTACTCATCATGACTAATTTTAGTGCTGCCAACTACCAAGACTTTAATGGTTGAAGTGCAATAAGTTCATTTTTAAATGATTTTAATTAGAGACCAGAAATTCAATACAAAGATTATCTTTAATGAATTGATGAACTTTCTGGTGTTTTTTTGGTCAGAGGTTATACAGCTCCTGAGTATGCAATTAGAGGAGAATTGTCGGAAAAGGCAGACATCTATAGTTTTGGAGTTCTTGTGCTTGAAATCATCAGTTGCAGGAAAAACACAGATCTTAGTTTACCATCAGAAATGCAGTACCTCCCTGAATATGTAACTTGTCACCTAATTACTAAATTGAAATGATTATTTATACAATAATTTGTTGTATAAATGAAGGAATCTTGATTACAGGCATGGAAACTTTACGAGAAGTCAATGTTGATGAAAATTGTTGATCCAAAGCTTGGAGAGCATGGCATAGAAGAAAAGGATGTTATGCAAGCATTCCACGTGGCCTTATTATGCCTTCAGCCACACGCGGATTTGAGACCTGCCATGTCAGAGATAGTGGCATTGTTGACATTCAAAGCTGAAATGGTTACAACACCAATGAAGCCAGCCTTCATAGATCGAAGGCGCGTAATGGATGATGAGAAGCACTCATGGGAAGCCATATCCGAGGCTTTCACAACTGCATCTGTCAAATAAGGAACCATTCATTTCCTTAAAAGAAGGAAAGAGATCAAACTTCATTTGCTTTAGGTGTATATATTTGGAAATTAATCATCTCATGATGTTCTATCTCTTTCCTTCGCAGATATATATTTACAAATAATATTGACAGATCAAAATTCAACGCTAGTTGCAAAAATTAAGAATATATATTTCCTGTTAGGAGAGTTCTGTGAAGTTTTTGCAGTAAGGGTTGTCATAGGTGTGTGCTATGCTTCCCTAAATAGCCCGAAGAAATTACTTCAACGGGTATATCGAGAGACAAATAACAGTCCTCAATAAGTGAGCTTCCTCGTGAGTTACTATAGTATTCTATACCTTTAAAACCTTATGTATAGAATTCTGAATATTTTTATAACAATTTTTAATATACTTTAATTTTTAGTGTAAAGAAGAAGTAGTGATAACCAAACATTTCCCTTATCTCTATATATCTTTACCTTAGACAATGATAAAAAGCATACGATCGATGCATCCAAGTCAAGCTAGAAATTATAGTAATCTCCTTTATTTTAAATTTCAATTATTTTTCACACCTTCATAGCATCTATACATCTTAGGAGGAAAATAAGAACCAAAGAAAGAAAAAATAATAGATATAATATGAAACGTGATGAGTAAAGAAGAAAATTAGATAAAATTATAAAATGACTATTAAAATAGGATATGAAAAATCAAAATTACTTAAACTTTTACCAAGATACAAATGTAATGTGACAAGAAAGGAAGAAAGGAAGAAAAATGAATGAAAAATTAAAATGACTATTAAAATTAGGATATGAAAAATCAAGAGTACTTAAACTTTTACCTAACACAAAATATCCTTTGTATTTCTTCAGGTACGTACTTTTCTTCGGCAATCTTTGGTTCAAATTTTCACGTGAAAAACACATGGATGGATTTTTTTTTCTGCAAATTGAAGTTTAGGAAGAAGATAAAGGACCGATTATTTTGAGAATTTTTTTTTGTTCTTTTAATTATTAAATTATAATTTTTTTTTTTAATTTGTTTCCTTTTTAAAATTAAGATTTGTATGTGAGCATTCTTTTACACGTTTTCTGTACAAATATGCAAAAAGAGAGAATAGATTAAAAATAAAGTGACAGTTTGTAATTAAACACACAAAAAAAATGTTTTTGCAAATTAAACAACCCTAAGTTATTTTAAGATTACAACCTGATAGGAGAATTGAACTTAAGATGTTTTTGTGCAATTGGAATTTACGAAACTAACCATGATTAAAAGTGTAATTTTTACAACTCTTAAAAAATAATGTAATTTTATACAATGCAATAAGAGGTTAACATATTCAACCATAATGTTGACTAATAAATATAATGACAAATTCTGCAAACTTTGAAAAGTTTTGACACGGTTATTGAGAAATTCTTTCTCTTTTTACCTTTCTTCTTTTTGGCATCTTCAAATTCAGTCAACTTTTAATCCCAAGAAATAAATTGTATCAAAATTCTCATAGAGATGGTAGTATAAAAGTTAAGTTTTAATTGCAGGTACAATAAAGTAGAATAATTTAACCATATTAATTCTATATAATAAATCATTTACAACTGTAAATTCATGTTGAGCTTAAAACTGTACCATTTAATGTTTATCCTACGTAACATCTATATTTATATAATATAAATATTATTTTTAGTCCTACACTGACTAGCTTATAATTTTGTTATATAATGCGACTAAAAAAACGCATATTGGTTTTGAAACTTCAACACAAGGTTTAAAGTTTTGTCCAAAATTTAATTTTTTTTTAACTAGCTTTCCATAAGTTCAATCTTGGTCATTATTATTTTTACTTAAAAAACCCGTCTATTGGGTACTTGTTAGTTTGTGATTAAAAAAATTCATTCTTTCTGTCAAGAAAAAAAAAGATAAATTAACTGATATTTTATTAGTTAATGAAAAATTTAATGCTAAATGAAAAAACAATACAAGTTGAATCTTTAAAAAAACAGTTTAAATAATTCTGATAATAATTAATTGATGGAGTAAATATTCAATTTAGTTTCTACATTAAAATATTTTATTAATGTTCAAAAACTAATTTGAACAATTTTTCATTATTTGAAAGAACTATGAACTGTGTAACATAATTTTTAAATATTTTAAGTAATACTATTACTTTAATAATTATTTAGAAGAGAGAGTAATTTGAGATATCAAATTGAAACTTTATTATTAATAGAAATTTTAATACTATAATTAATTAATTAACTTCTGCTGCAATTAATCACAAAAAAGTGACACTTTTGTGTACAAGTAACATATTAATTAGGATATCTTATGTTTATCTGTTAAATATATATGTATACATATTAAGAAGAAAAGTCGTAACAGGTCAAGCTGCGCATTTGATTTAAAAAATCCCAGAGAGTATTGTTACGAATACCATAAAAAACAATGATAACCAAATCATTCTCTCTCCAGTGTTCCACATGACACCTTATAGTAATCCTAGTCTCATCTTCCCCATCTTCTAAAGCTTCCATAAAACAAGTATCAAAGCATGCTCTCCGTGTGAGTGAGAGACAAAAAGAGAGAAAGAAGGCAACTTTTCTCCATCCTCTTTGACTATTCTCTCTCCATACCCATTGCTCTGTTTATAATAGTGTTTTGACTCTTTTGAATTGCCAAAAGGGATGAGATGATACATACAATTCAATTCTATGTGAATATAAGATAACCTCGAGATATACAACGGGAGAAAGGGACCGTAAACAAGAATGGAAAAGCACCATGGTTTATGTCAAAAAGTAGCTTTTGGTGGGATACAAACAGGGAGACAAAGACAAAAGAAAAATGACTTTTGTGTATGTGTGTTAAGTTTTCCCTTCCAATTAATTAATACTGCATGCATGGCAGATAAGATAACCCACAGTGTCGCAGGCACCACATTAAATTCTCCCCCGACACCAATTCAATGTAGGCCTGGCTACACCCCCAAGGACATTTCACTATTCAACGGATCGCCTTCCCTGCAAAATAAACGGATCTACCATTTCCACTCATCACTTAACACCTTCACCCCATTTCATCAATTTAATATTAACAAATTATCTATATATTTTTAAATTTTTTAATAGTTTGATCAAGTAAAAAATATCTGCATTTAAAAGAACCTAAATTTTCCCAAACGCAATCTATATGAAACGCGAGTTATATGAGCTAGTTCGCGGATTGAGTTGAGCTTTAATTCAATGCCGTTTCTTGATTAGTAGCAATGCACTGACGCAGGTCATGGGTCATATCGCAAGCCTCTTATTTCTGTTTTTAACCTATGAATCATGTCAAGGCCCCACCCAAAATGTACGTAACACCTCCTCTTAGTTCTATTATGTCATTTTCTCATAATTCTGTTTCCTTTCACGCCATTTCGTACATTCAAAGAAATAAAAATTGTTGTGCTCTCATTGAAGAAAAGGGATACAAAAAACATATCGACATTTTTGGTCCAAACGCGGCGGAGCTTAAACACAGTACAAAGATGAAAATAGTTGCATCGTTTACATGCGAGCTTGCTTCTATGCCCACATATAAAAATACAATTTAAGGTAGCCATCGGGCCTTAGAAACCTTTCAATAATAATTCATTTACAATAGAAAATAAAAAGGAAGCCAAAAACAAAAGAAAAGGGAAAATTAAAGTAACTAATTTTGGAAGAAAATGTGTACCTATTTCTTCCAAAAATGAGATTGACATAGAGCAACAGAAATAGTATGAGTTGAAGGTGATGAGTTGATGGTTGTATTGGATCTACCTGTTGTGCAAGGGATTTGGGCCCGTGGGAACGAGTCTTTTGTCATCTGATGACGTGGTGTTGTTGTCATAGCAAGACAAGTGTCTCTTGGGGTTGCATTTGCGGGCACCATGGAGGGGCATATTCTTCTTTGCTCCATCAAACAAATTGCTAACAAGAACTGTCTTTCTCGCCACGGTGTTGGAACCAATACAAGCCCACAACAAAAGGCACAAGACAGGTATCAGCTTTTGTATTCTCATCTCACCAAAAACTAATTAAGTTTAATTCAAAAAATAACAAGACTCGGAAGAGGGGGCAAAAGAGATAACGGATTAGAAAAAGCCACGAGAGGAGAGAAAGAGAGAAGGGAAGAGAGGGAATGAGGAGGAGTTGGTGCTGATATTATTATTAGTGAATAAGAGAAGGGAAGAGGTGAGGTGAGGTGAGGTGAGGTGAGGTGAGGTGAGGGTTATGACTTATGGCTAGGAATGGGACATTAAGTATGGTACCTCGGATATGCAGTAAAAGACTTTGAATTTGATACATCACATCTCTGTGGTCAGAAACTTCACCAAACCTCATTAATTGACTTCAATTCCACTTGACAATATGTGGGTTATTCAAACCAAAGCGGAATTTGGACATAAATGATGAGGTAAACTAGGGTGCCAAAAGGCACAACATTCTGTTCCTTGGACAGTGGCAACCTAGCCTAACGATGACAAAAGACACACACCTCTACTCTAAAACTAAAACCCACTTGGGATTAGAGAAATTCTTCATCGGTGGAGCTTCACCACGTGCCGCTTCATTGCAGGACCATGCTTCAAAAGCTGACACTCATTTTAAAAAAAAAAAAAAGGAGTTACAGGAAAATTAAATGGGTGGTGGTTTCGACTGTGGCATGCATTGAATCAATGTTTTGCTTTTGAAGCACGTCTTCTTGGGCGAGAGAGAAGTTTGATTGAATGAATGAGGTTGCAAGCTCGTTCCAAATGTTTTAGTTTGTGCTACGCTTTATGAAACGCCGGAGTTATGAAACGACAGTTGGTGCTTCATTAAAGCCGGCCATTTCTGTTAAAACAGAGAGCTGAGGTTGGTTAGTTACCACTTACTACCAAATACCAATCTTGCTACCCATCTTGTCCAATGCTCTTCTCACATTCAAAGGGTGCAGAGGTCAGCGATGTGACCCATAACTTAATGAGTGAAGCTCATATCATAAAATAGTATCTGTTACCTCCCTTCCCACCGTTCCGTAGCCAAATCTATACGGAAAATGGATACCAAGAAAGGTACATACCATGTCTACGGCTATTTACACCATTTATCATTTCTTTACTTCACACGTTAAATATTTACCAAATAAAAATTTACAATATTAAAGATAAAAGAGAAATCAAGTGGAACAGATATGTTATATTATTTAGATGGGTACAAATAAGAATTTTGCTTTTTTTAAAGAGTGAAAAAAAGGAAAAAATAAATAAATTATATGAAAATATTGTTAAATTTGGGAGTGAATGTCTTTACGTGAATCCCATGAAAATATCTTTCATTTTTCTTATTTTGTTTCACTCCGGTATTGTTAGAAAATAAAGTCCTACGTGGGACTGGATAATTGGGTAATGGGGTAATACAAAAAAATATACAAGTTATGATGTTGTGTATAAGAATAATTTATATTTTTTAATCAATTGTCACACTTATATACATCTCACACATATCACTTAAGTGTATTTCTCACATCACATTGAGTTCATCATATTGATAAAAATAAAAAATAAAAAAAAAGATAAATTGAGTCTCTGAAATATAAAAGGTATAAACTCACACAAAATATTTATGAGACTTTCTTAGGTACAAGCACAAAATAGAAAAAAAAAAAGATGAATCAACAAAAAAAATAAATTATACCTAATTAGATTTGAAGATGAGTGTTAAAAAATAAAGTCTCACGTCATATGGGATAATGAAAAGAAAAAAATATATAAGTTGGGTTGTTGTATTTAAGAATAGTCTTTTATTTTTTTTACAAACTCTCATATTTATATACAACTCACCAAGTGCACTTATTACATTTACTATTTGAGTTTTTGTAAAATTAATTTTGATGTATTTAGACGAGTATTTGCAAAATTAATTTTTAAAAAATGATTTAAAGTGAAGTGATTTATATTTAGATTTTTTATTTTAAAAATTAGTATTTTTTTATCTAACACAAAAACTATCTAAAATTATTTGAACTCAAAATTAATTTTAAACTTAAAATAAAATTACGAATGTAGAACTAAATATGTTATCTAAAATTATTAATTGCGTCATTGTGTAAAAATTTTAACTATTGACCATTTATATCTATATTAATTTATAAATTTTACCATTCTAAAGTAAAAGAAATGCATTTTAGATAATAAAATGTAATAATAATTATTAATTACAAAATCAATGTATGAGATGTTAATTTATTTTAAAAGTTGTTATTTTATATATATATTTGACTATTGTTTTTTTAATCAAGCTGTGAGGACGTTGCATTTTTTGAAGTGTATTTCTTTTTCATTTTAGAGAACTTACATCCCATATTGATATGTTTGTCTTGTTTTGGATAAAATAAAATTTAATTAGGTTTATTTGGTTTAATAAATATTTTTAATAAAATTACCCTAAATCCATTCAAGATTGAATTAATTCAGTTCAACCGTTCAAGATATTACATTCTACTAAATAAAAATAAGTTATTATATTTTTTAGTTTTTATTTTCACAATTATGGAGGACAAAAAAGAGCTCGTATATTTGAATGTTCGTATACTTATTACAGATTAAAAATAAATAATTTAATAAGTATTTACGAATAAATATTTTTCTCTATTATCTCATTAAAGGAGTGAGAGTTGTTAGTAAGGTACATATCTCACGACTACCTATAACTTTAAATTATTAAACTTACCTAATTATATGTAAAACAAATTACTTTAATTTATTTTTTATACAAATATATGTTTTAACATTATTTATTTTTAATTAGTTTTATTTTTTACTTTGTTTAAAATTATTATATTTTAAAAGATATTTGTGAATACCCATAAATACCTACAAATATCTATACAATTTGTAAATATTAGTTTAACAAATACATGTATAAGTACATGATAGATTTTCACCCAATAGGAAGAATGACATGGAACTTAAAAAAATTTTATTATATAAAATTTTAAAGCTAATATTACAGTAACTTTAAAAAAATATTCATAAAAAAATTTAGACGAAATTTTAAGGATTAATAATATTTTATTTAACTTTTTGTACAATTATAAATTTAATTTCACTACTTTTTACCTAAAATATCATTAAGAAATTAAATAAGAAAGATAGAATAAATGAAAAAAGACAAAAATATAAGAAAAGTTTAAACACTGAAGTTTAAAATGTACTTTGAAAGTTTTCAAATAAAGTTGCTTGAGTGATCAAGTTAGTTTAAGTTGAAAAAAAGATAAATTAATAATTTAACTAATTAGAATTGATTTGGTTAAATTTAAAGTGAAACTTGTATTTTAATCCATAAACTGTAAGGGCAACTTTTATATTTTATTAGTACTTTTAAGTAAACTAAAAAAAAATCAAGATGCTGTACTTTAAAATAAAAAATAAATAAAAACCATCTATAGTGCCTATGTCTCAAGATGGAGTTTGGGTCTCGTGTCTCGATCTCAATAGTGCCCAGTGTCTCGATCTCAATAGTGCCCACTCTCCCTATCTTTATCAACTAAGTAATAGAAAGTAGTTTTAAATGAAAAATATTCGTGTCTATTGATTTTCAAGGAGACAAATAAATACAAGAATATAACATAATTAAGTTACATAGTTTAAGCTTACATAATTACATTATGTCCTGTTAATCTGTAAATATAGTTTTCATAATGTGTTCTAATTTCAACTAATTATATATATATATATATATTATTTTTTTTGAAATATCTTAGTTGTTAGGTTATTTTTGCGCTCCCAACTATATAGATAAAACTTTCAAACTCGTTAGGTATCTCTTTATAAGAGGAGAAAAGAGGAGAAAATATGAGATTAAGGACGACACACAAAGAGACACACAGAAACACAAAGATTGAGAAAATGTGAATTTTCACAAGACAAAAGAAAGAAGAGATAGAGGGAGAGAAAAAGAGAAATAAGGTGTTATATTTTCATCTTAACACAAACTAATTACCTCAAAATTATGATATCTACTTCGTTAACCGTTGGATCGAACTGGAAATTTGACAGTAGGTTCAACACACGTAATTCTATATCTTAATCGACAGATTTTGATTTGGAGGTCTGTGGTGTGAGAAATCATGCTCGCACAATAGCTCGATTTTGTAAGTTCTTTACTTTCTTGTTCCCTTATCTTGTTCTTCTTTTGCAAGCTTTGGTTGCTTGTTTGTACTGATTAGTTGTATGAACAAATACTGTTATTGACCTGAACATACTTGTATCCTTATTTGATTATAGTGGATTGATCTCTTTGATCTTGACGACCCGTGGTTATTACTTCTCACATAGAATGAGTTTTTCAAATTTATGTGTGGTTACTCCTTATAGACTATTATTATAAGTTAGGATAATTTATATCTGTTGCGCTGATATATATGAATTGAATAAGATGAGTATAAATTGTAGTAAGGTTGTCCTTCAAATTTTTATCATATAAAGAATGATAATCAACATCAACATTAACTTATTGGATGAGTTCATAAAAAAAACAAAATAATTTTATCATGCAAATAATGACTATCAATGCCATATGTATAGTAAGCTTATAAACAATAGAATTAACAATTATATATAAAGTAGTTTAAATATTGTAATAAAACTTTATAAGTCAAAAATATTAATGTTAAGAAACAATAATAATATCTTTAATCATTTAAGTTCACAAATATTAATATTCACTAATCGATATTCTATATTTGATATTTTTCTCGAGTGAACGTATTATATAATTCTAAATTATCTTAGTTTTAATTAATTTTATCAATTAAGTTTTAAGAATTTCTTTTTTTAAATAAAATTTTCTAAAGATTGATCGAAGTCATAATTACACAATCATTATGAATTAAGTAATAAATTTTCTAGACATGAAAAATCATTAAAAGAAGAAAGAGAAATAATAAAATAATGAATTAAAGAAAAATAAAAATAAAATAGAGAAAACAATAAAAAGGCAGAGAGAAAATACCATAGAAATAATAGAAAAAGAGAAGTTAATAAAAAAAAAGACAAATAAAATATTTTATTATAATCCTACTTACACGTACATGTGGCGTGATAATTTAATGTGTCGCGTTAGTGCGTTTTAAAGAAGTTAAAAGTATAGAAGTTGAATTATGATGGGTTTTTTTGGATGCTCACTACATATAAACAAATCCTCATTAAAGAATGTTTAGGCATAGGGCGAATGGACTTAGTATGTATGTTGGATGATTTATTTTGGTTGTGAAGGAAAGAAAGGAGATGCATACTATTGCTATGTTTGTGAGTGAACGAACATGGTTTACCAGAAGAAGCCTTACACTGTAGCCACCCTCTTTTTCCTCGCATTGTTCCTTCTCTCCATATTCTTCTTCTTCTTTACCAAAACAGCTCTTCACTCCGCTCCCTCCATCCACTCAGATCTCTACCTCCGACTCCAATCTCCGTCTCCGTCTCCGCCCCTCCAACCTCCTCCTCCTCCTCCTCCTCCTCCTCCTCCGCCTCCGCCTCCACAGGCACAGCAACCACTCTCCTCCCTCACCACCACCGAAACCCAGCCTGTCGGTGACATTGTTGATGTCTCCGATCCTGAGTTTGATGCCCAAGCGATAACGGAAAAGGTTGGCAACAATGCAGCGTCGAATTTGAAGGAATGCGATTTGTTCACGGGAACGTGGGTGAAGGATGAAAATTACCCGATTTACCAGCCGGGTTCTTGCCCTTACGTGGACGAGGCTTACGATTGCAAAATTAACGGGAGGACCGACACTCTCTACACCAAATGGCGCTGGAAGCCTGATGCGTGTGATCTTCCCAGGTACTCTCTCTCTCTCTATCTCATTTCCATTTGGAAGGGCCTCAATGTGTCTTCTAGGAGCCAAGTTATTCCAGCTTAACTAGTGATGTGGAGTTCGTCTACTTATTAGGTAGTTGTGTTAATACTTGGAGAAAGGGTAGTTGTGTTGGAGCAAAATTATCTCGCATAAATGGAGAATCATATAAATACATTCTAAAGATTGATTACTCTGATACCATCTTAAAGTTTTGTGTTTTAGGCTTAATTTAACCCTATAAAATAAGTGGTGAGGATTGTCTCCCACTTATATACATTATTCAGGTCATCTCCCTAGTTAATGTGGATGTCCAACATCAGTAAAAATAAAATAAAATGTGTCTACTCCTATTGCTAGACAGGATTCAAGTATTTTTGGTTTAAATTAGTTTTAGGGCCACATGCTAGCATTAGCTGCTACTTCATTTCCTGTGTGTCAATTTCTGCTGCTTTTATATTTGGTTACTCTTTTGCTGTTTGGTGTTTATAGCAACTTATGAACAATGAATCCTCTTGCATGAAGGAATTAGTTGGAAATAACCTTGTGCATACAAAATACATAAATAACATGAATATTTTGTATTTATCTCTCTTTTCATAGATATTAAACAAGTGGAGAAGACAGATACAAAATTTTCTTGTCATGTGAAATTTTAATGCAAGTGGGTATATTACCACTACCTGTGACATGGCAAAAAATGCAGTTGCTTGTTGCACTTCATGCTGCCTCTTCCTCTTATGAGAATAATGGTCGTAGAGGATGGTGGTTGGTTCCTGAATCATTGTGTTAATGTATTGAGGTATGAGGACTGTGCACATTTTTGGAAAGTTTATAGAGTTTGAGTAAATTTGCTTCTCTTCACATAAACTTGGTGTGGATGTACCCCACAGTGACCAGCTTGAGTTCACCAACTTTTGCATATCAAATGTCTCAACGACAAATGTTAAACATATAATTTTAATGTCAGATTAGGCTGCAGGCAGATTCCTAGGTGATTGGAGAAAAATGAATTTTCAGCATCATGATTTTTGTTTCTAAGTTAATTCAGATTCAAAGGCTCTAGACATGGTACCCATACCTGTGAAAATTGAAAATAATGTTTACCTAATTAGTTTCATTCCTCTAACAACATGTTTTCTGGTAGCAATATTTCAGGTAATGATCCATTTTTTTATGGAAATGTTTCCAAACTTGTGAGACCATTTCTAAGGTTCAAACATATCTTCAGTAGGTGACAAAGTGACGTGTGGAAAGTGGAAACTCAACTTGACACATAAAGAAGCATAAGCTATTCTTTTTATAATCTCATGATGTAAATTAACCATTGCATTATGATTCTTTGACTGTTTGTGTCAATTGCTAAAAGGCAACTGAATTTTTTTCTCCTTTCTTCATGTATAACTTTTGACCATCTCATTTATACCATCTCAATATATATACTTGAGCTGACAACATATTAGTAGACCTATAAATCATCATGCATACTTAGAGCATCTCAAATTCCGTTGAAGCTGGGTGTGGTATGCTTTGTTGTTTATTATTTTCACATTTCATTTTAAAACATATTATCTGATGGTCATTCAAAGAGTTGTGCTATTTCTTTGGTAGAGAAATGGAAACACCAAATCCTGTTCAGTATGATATAATGAAGCAGGAAATGATTACTTTTAGCTTCTCTCTGTATTCTCTTTGTGATATAGTTGAACACTAGCAATAAGCTGCTGTTATTGGGTGGACCTTCAGATATTGGTTTGGCTATACTTGCAGTTTTTTCTTGGCAATGTTCAACTTTTGAATTTCTCTTGACAAAAGGCATCTCCTACACTTTAGCACAACATAACAGTTAATTATGCATGGTCGCTAAAGTGTTTTTGAAATAGCTATCTTTTGCTTTCATCTTTCAGTAGTTTACTGAAAAATTAACTATTTGTATCTGCTTCATTCATTTCTTTCCAATGTTACTTGAAGATTTAGTGCCACAGACTTCTTGGCAAGACTGAAAGGTAAAAGACTAATGCTGGTTGGAGATTCTATGAACCGGAATCAATTTGAGTCCATTCTGTGTGTCCTACGTGAAGGCCTGCACAATAAGAGCAGAATGTATGAGATACACGGTCACAAAATAACAAAAGGAAGAGGCTACTTTGTTTTTAAATTTGAGGTAAAATTTTCTCTTTCCTTGCATGTTAGATTCTTCTCAGGACTAATAACATGTCTTGCTTTATGCAATTGTTTTCTCTTGGGAAAAAAAAAAATTCTTTCATCTATTCATTTTCTTGTAAATTTGTCTCTTCGAGGTCTGATTGACTTAAACCGAAATTATTGGCAAGTATGAATCCAGCTGATGCTGTAGTTTCTGCTCCACTCCCAGAAAAGGAATTCATCTCTCTTAGAAGTTGAAACTTCATAACTTCTCATAAAGTACAGTTTTGGGATAATTATGTGAAATCTGCATACAAAATGATCAGGCCAGCTGGACTGCATTATTTTCCTGTATCAAGAAAATGTGGATGGACGATTGCAGTTTGTTATGCTAAGATTTTGGAACACTTGTGCAGGACTATGATTGTACAGTGGAATTTGTGAGATCTCATTTTCTTGTGAAGGAAGGAGTTCGTCTTAATGTACAAGGGAGCTCAAATCCTACATTATCAATAGATCGGATTGACAAGACATCTGGCCGTTGGAAGAGGGCTAACATTCTTGTCTTCAATACTGGACACTGGTGGACACATGGAAAAACTGCTCGAGGGTTAGGATTATTTTGATTGATCTATGCATTAAAATTGTATACCATCAATTTTGGAAAGTGGCTGTATGAGTTTGTTTGCTTCCCCCATGTTTATTGAACTCTAGCTTGGTTAAGTAATCAAAGGATTCATGCTAGCATTTGCTGCACAAGAATGCTGACCTGCTATTTAAAACTTCCCTTGGCAACAAGGAATATTAATATATACTATATCATCAAAAGTTATGTATTAAGAAAAGTTCTACAGTTTTATCTAATTTATTTTGTCACTTTTGTTTATTTATCCCTTTTTCTTAAATTATTTTTTATTCAATGCTGTGAGTTGGTTTGTGTTTATTCTTTGAAATTAACAAGTCATCTATCAAAAGAAAGAAAATTCAATATTCATAGTTAACAAAAACTATCTAGCAAAAAAGTGATCATGTCTGATTTCTGCAGGATAAATTACTATAAAGAAGGTGATTATCTATATCCAAAATTTGATGCAGTTGAGGCATACAGGAGGGCTATAAAGACCTGGGCAAAATGGATCGACAATAATATCAATCCAAAGAAACAGATTGTCTACTATCGCGGATATTCTTCTGCCCATTTCAGGTATCGATGTTTTCTTATATTCTGTGACATAAAATCCATGTCCCCTTCCTTTCCAGTTTATTTGTACTGAGGGTCATGTTTCTGTAAAAGAAATCAAGACCCTATTGTTTTAACATCATAATGCAGAAAAGAAAAATAAAAGAAACCAATTGTACACCACATAACATTGCTCATGAATGTTTGACAGAGGTGGGGACTGGGACTCAGGTGGGTCATGCAACGGTGAAACTGAACCAGTTTTGAATGGGTCCATACTGAATAACTATCCTTTGAAAATGAAGATAGTGGAGGAAGTGATCCAGGGAATGAAGGTACCAGTAAAGTTATTAAATGTCACAAGACTGACTAATTTCCGCAAGGATGGCCACCCATCTGTCTATGGCAAGAATACAATGGGTGCAAAGAAAATCTCTACAAGGAAGCAGGACTGTAGCCATTGGTGTCTTCCTGGGGTCCCTGATGCATGGAATGAGCTAATTTATGCCACATTGGTTTATCAACAAACAAATTCAGGGAATTGACTTACATCTTCTTTCTTTCAACGAGTTTACCTTTTGTGCGGCAAAGAAAGGGGAAACATAAGAGAAAACAGAACCTCTTGGACCTTGGCTCACATTAAGAAGGTCATTGAGAACAATGGGGAGATTTTTTTCCCCTGTGATATCCCTTTGGGTATTACCATGAGATCAATTATTCGGGTAACATGGAAAAGTGTACTTTATTGCACATAATCAAGTCAAAAGTTAAATATAAAAATTAATGATGTTGTCTGTTCGTTGCTAAATCTGCAGGAATTATCGTGAGGTTAAAGGGGGTACTTTATTACATATAATAAACTCAACATAGGAAATAGTATTGTAACTGTTGTTAACTTTACTTTGTTAACTCAATTATGATTTTGAAGTAAGGTGTGTGACCCGGATAAGGCGTGTTAACGGCCAGCCCAGTAAGCACCGATGATGGTGAGTTTAATATGAGATCTCATTGTATTTGTCAATTGTTATTATTATATTATTAGTTTTTAATATATTTATTATTTTAAATATGTTTTTTCCTTTTTATTTTATTCTATAGTTTTTTTTATACACCTAGAATTTTCCTGATATTTGTCAAATTCATGTATTTTTAGAGTTGTCCATATATTATGAACTTTCTTGATACTCCATCATGCACTTAAGTTGTCCATACATACATATATATAGATATATTTTCTTTATCCTTATTGTTTACTTTTATGTTTTTTTATGTTTTGTCCTCTATATGTATTTTAGTTTATTTTAATCTATATATTAGTATTATTACCATTGTTTCTCTTCTACTGCTTCAATTAAATTAGATTTTTAGAGTACTCACTAGCCCAAACATATTGGGCCATCAGGAGAAAGGAAATGCCTTCAATTTGTTTTAAGGCGCGTGTGTTTGAGTGCAACTCGTGGCCCAAATAGAAATGCTACATTTTCCTACTACTGTTTAGCTTAGGAGAATTTGGGTCCAACTTGTGGCCCAGATCGAAATGTTAAGTGTTTTTGTTTTTTTACAATCTCACACACGCCTAAGTGACCCAAGTATACTCAAGAGGGTGGCTGGCAATGAGTTCACCAACTCCAAATTTTACACATTCCAATCCCAATCAAAACAAATTCCACGAGGAAAGCCCCTAACCCGGACCAATTAACAACGCCCAATCAGTACAAAGCCGTACCCCAAAAGAGACAGAGTGAGATTGGGAAATAAATGGGTGGGATCAGTTTTTTTTTTTTTTTGGAGAAAGGAAGATTTCCGGACTTCAACATGGAACGGAACCTCTCTCTCTTGTGGCGTCCAGCCCAAGCAAAAATCGAACCTCTCTTGGATTGTGTCACGCACTATAGTGAGTCTGGCTAAAAAAGTCTATACTTTAAAAATTAGGCTCAAGTTTGGTAAAAGTTAAATTTGTACAAACTTTTGGGGCTAAGTTCAAATTAAGCTAAGAAGGTCCAAATTTAATTCATACTCACAATCTAAAGTTCAAACTTAGGTCACAAGAAGGTTGGACCAAAAATGCCACAATTGATACAGTCTTCTAGATTGAGGCTGGAAACTGATTTGTACAGATTTTTTGTGCAAATTCAATTCATGTTCAAAATTTAACAATTTAAGCCCTACATTTTCTTAAGTTCAGGTTAGGTGGACTATAGCATGTCAAGGTAAAACCTATATCAAATCAGGCTTCTAAAATAAGACTCATGCTGAGGAAAGCCTAGTTTGTACAAGCTTTTGTACATTAAGTTTATATTGGGATATGATAGCATTGAGCTACAATATTTAATTCATATTCAAAACTTAAAGTCTAACTTGTACATCTCATTGAGTATGTTGCATTGGTCAGCATAACTTATTTTGTTTCCATTAAGGAAGATTGAATAAGAGGTAGAAGAAAGTATAAAAAGGGATACAACAACTTTTAAAACCTTAAAACTATAACTAAACTTTTCGTTATTTTTAAAAGCGAGTTAGAATAATTTTAAATTAAAAATTGAAAATGAAAAACTGAAAACTGAAAACTTTATAATTCTCCAAATAGGGCTTTAGTCTCTCATTTTTTTTTTTCATTATTTTTTATTGTTACTCTATGTAAACGTAAAAATTACATATAGTTCTAATTGTGTTATAAAGATTAGTCACCCAAATGATTATAGATGCATTTTAATAAATATAATCTTAACTTACCAAATACTGATTAATCAATACTATATATAAAAGGTATTGTTTAACATGCTTGTTGCGTAGATTCTAACTTTGCAATTTCATAACTGAAAATACACACTTTAAAAATATGAAAAATCATTTTACTAAAATTTATTTAGGATTATATTGTATTTCAACAATTAATAATTGATAATTATACTTTTTATTTGTATAAATATTAAAAAATTCATATTTGAATGATTAAAAAGATAATTGAGAATGTAATAAGATATTTATCTTGCATTAAAATAAATACGAGTCATGTAAACAAATTATTTATTTTAAATTTATAAAATATATAAATTATATAAATATGTTATTTTTATAATAACTATCTTAAAAATCATATAAATGATTAGTTGTGTTTGTCTATGGTGTAAAATTGTTTTACACTATTGAGTGAACAATATCTCTATCTTGTACCCCTTCCAAATTGAAATAGAAAAAAAAATGATAAATTAAAATATAAGCAAATCTTAACTAACTTCACCTTATTGATAATATGTTATTATTTTCAAAATATTTTTTTATTTAATTGAGATTGTAATTTCAATAATTTTTTATTTTAGATATCAAGTATTAAAGAATAGCAATTTAGAAAAAAATATTATTTAAATAAAATTAAATGATATTAACTAATTTTTAATTAATGTGAATTAATTTTTTTATATTTCAGTTTGAAATATATATATAATTTTTTTTTGTTTTGCTATTTGACCCATTTGAAAAAAATGACAATAATGTAATTAATCTAATTTCATGACTGGCATATGACAGGAGTTCTGAATTGCGTATCTAGGGTACGTTGACTGGGACAAAGAAGCCAATTATTTTTGGGTGGGCCATGTTCATTGCTCATATCTCAATTAGGATCCTATTAGTGTTTTGGTTCATTTTTATCACTTAGTTGACCTTTCCCGGTGCAGTGCTCACTCTCAACTTACGTCTGTGTTGTGGAATTGGAATCATATATGAACACATATTATACGTATACCCACAGAGTCCAATTCAAAGGGTTAAAGTTTGATGACCTGAATTATTCAATAAGAACAACCTTCCAGATTACAACGTAAGATTATTTTCCATGAAGCGATGGCGCTTTTCACACCACTGTGTTATGCATGGTTATAGCACGGCCAAAATCTTATTGGTATTTATTTATTATTCAATTGCTATGAAATGGATTTGGTGGAGGCTGATGAAAGGGATGACCAAATGATTGCTGACCTGGATCATTTTTTATGCTTTGTTTCCTTCTTTTTCTCTCACAAGACTATTGTCACCTGATCTCTTAATTTTTGTGGGCCTCGCATTAATCGCGTATAAGAAAAGTTTATGTCAAGAAAGTAAAACAAGGAAAAAGTGTACCATGATTTCTAGTTTTACACTTGAAAATGGAAACTGTTGATTCATACAGAATTTTATAAGCAAATTGATAAACACGAACAAAAGTCAAATTTTATGTGTAAAGAAAACAAGTGTTAAATAGAGACTTTGCTTAGGTCGCAAGATATATCAATCTCAAATCTTGCACAATGGGAAATGGGGACCCGCGCGTAATTATGCTGGAAGAATCCTTATGATGCAAAGATACGCCATGACTATAACCCAGAAAATATAAAAAAAAAACAAAAAAGATACGCCACGACCCTTGAAATTTGATATATTGACGTATTTGTGTCATATTACTATTAGACTAGTATATCGTATTGTACGGGCATGTTTCCAAGAATAGTTTGAATTCAACGTTTTAGTCAAATTATCTTTTCCAAAATTCATGTACATATTACTCAATCAGGAGTTGTTTATAAACTGAGTGACCTCCTTTACTTTATATCATTAAGTGTATATTACTTTAATTCATTATTCTATGAGTTTAATTTTGATATATTATAAATACAGTTTTTTATAATAATAATTAAAAATTATATTAGATATATTTTTAAAATAATTATGATAAAATTTAATTATTTTATCATGATAATTTATTATTAGATTTTATTCATTACGCCAATGCCATTACTTCGTTTGCAATATTAGACTGAAAAGGAGTCCGAGATAAAATACAAGGCTATAACATTAAACGGGAGACAAAAGATTCAACTTTTATAAGTCAAGTAAGCAATTCTAATAAAAAAAATCCTTATTACGTAAATCTGGATATCGTTTTTCAACTTTTAAAAGCATATTTGACCTTTAAATTTATTCAAACAATATTTAATTTTTAATATAAGAATAATACGATCGATACAGTCTCTACTTCACACACACACACAAAATACCACAACGAAATAAATATTCTTTAACTTTTTTCATTAAGTAATATGTAGGGGAAAAATGGATAGTGCTTAAAATATTATAAAAAAGGTAGTGGTATACCTTTTTTTTTTTTTGGGAAATATTTCCGGTTTGGGTACTTTTTTGTTATCCATTTTGGGTTAGAAGAGAGGAAATGAAAAATATAATAGAAGATGTCAGGTTTAAGAATAAAACTATTAAACTTTAAGTTTTAGATCTACCAGTGACAAAAAAAATTGCTAGTGGTTTCTATCGATCAAAAGGGTCAAATATGTACGTAAAATACCTAACATATAAATCTCTTATTTAAAATAAAATAAAATAAATCTCCTTTTAAGATCACAATTATGTTGTTGAGCCAATCTTGGATGATGAATAAAAAGACAAAAGTAATATGGAAAAAAATAAAAATAAAAATTTATTGAAATTATATATATACGTTAGAATTCTCTCCTTAATTGTGGTTCACAAGTCACAATGCTTGGGGGATGAACATGTTGGGTTATTTTTGGGCTCTCAACTATGTGGAAAAAAGCCAAATACTCTCAAGCCCGCTAAATTTCTCTTTATAAGAGGAGAAGGGGTTAGATTGAGAGACATACATCCAAGTGAAGAAACCTAAGAAAGTTAGAGTGTCCTTTTTTTTATTTCTCTTTGAGAGAAAGAGAGATATATACAGAGAGGTTTGTATATTATCCCAGAGGGTGATATTCATTGAGAGATCCTTAGAGATTGAGAGAAACACTTTGTAATACTACTTTTATAGTAGAGATCTTTTACTAGACTAGGTCCCGTGGTTTTTCCCGAGAGGGTTTTCCACGTAAAATTTCTGGTGTCATCTTCCCTCTACTCTTTCAATTATTTTTTTACGCTTCCGCATAGTGCACATTTTGCGTTCACAGAGGAGGGAATAGGTATTGCTGTTTCCCAACAGTATATGTATATATTTATTTATTTCTCTCAATGAATCTCACCCTCTCGGATGGTATACAAACCTCTCTGTATATATCTCTCTTTCTCTCAAAGAGAAATACAAAAAATGACACTCTAACTCTCTTAGGGTTTCTTCACTTGGATGTGTGTCTCTCAATCTAACCCATTCTTCTCTTATAAAGAGAAACTCAGCGAGCTTGAGAGTATTGAACTTTTTTCCACATAGTTGGGAGCCCAAAAGTAACCCAACATGTTCATCCCCAAGCATTGTGACTTGTGAACCACAATTAAGGAGAGAGTTCCAACAATATATTTTTTCTTTTAGTGTATTATCATTTATAGAAATTTATACGTGTGTATAATGTTATTTTAGAGATGAAGGAGAGTTCGTCCTATCATTATAAAAGGTTCTGTCCTAACATTTATGTATGATAATATAATAAAAATTTACTTCAATAACTTCTCATGTTTTAATTATATATAGAGAGAAAAATACGAGATTAGGTTTAGAAGTAACTCTTGATAAGATTATTTCTTTTATATATATATATATATATATATATATATATATATATATATATATATATATATTAACTCAATGATGATGCATATTAAATTTTAGATAGATAAATATATGTAGTTATGTAATTTCATAATAACTATTTACTTAAATATTAGAACAAACATTATAGATTAAATTAAATTTTTTAATGGAGTATCAAAATAGTTTTAATTTCTTATAAAAATTTGTTGAGTTCATCTATTCATTAAAAACTTTTAATTTATCAAATATAACTTAGTGTGTACAAAAAGATATCGAAAGGAGTAATTAAGTTTACCAAGAGCTACTTCTGTAATAATTTGATCCATTTTCTCACTTTCACTTCTTAATAATTTTTATATATATAAAATTAATTAATCCAACCGTTTAGTTTAATTGTAAGTTCTTAAAAAGTATAATATGTTTATAAAATTTCATGTACATAAATGATTCTTCACTGTATTATTTTATTTTGACATATAATACATTATTTAAAATATAAGCAAATGCTCAATATTAAATAATATATAAATAAAAATATAGTTTATATATATATAATCTTAAAGATAATATCATATGATTTTAGGTTACTATTGAGTTACAAAAATATTTATGAATTTTATTGATAACTAATCTTTATAAAAAAAATAGCTAATCATCTTTAGGAGAATTTTTTTTAATTACATTATTTTATTTTTTTTATTTATAAAACTCGAATATAAAATTTTATTTAAATGATCTAAGTATAAATATTACTATTCCTCCCTTTTAAATTTAGCAATTGTCTCAATCACTAGTTGGTCATATGTGGTCTAGGACATGAGCTAATTGAGATATTTTATTTTTAAAAAATAAATACTAATTAAGTTAAAATATTATTTTTAATTTTTTATTTAAATTATTTAATTTGATATTTTAATTTTAAGAAAATAATCAATGTTTCCCTTTCCTTTAAATTAACATTAATGTCATTAATGAAATTGGATGAAAGTGTAACATTAAATATTTTTTTGAAAATTAGATAACCAAATTAAATAGTAATTAGAAAATTAATTTATACTTATGTGTACTTTTAAATAATTGTATTTATTTATCTTAATTTTATTAGATTAAATTAAAATAATGAAAAAATTATTCATAAAAAAAACACCTTAACTTTTTTTTTATCGTATTTGAATTGGTTGTTTGATTCTCACAAGTTTTGAGATGAGTAAGGTATTTAAAGTCAATGGATTCATCACCACGTTAATTAACCCACTAGTTTAAAAAAGATTTTTTGAAAACAAAATTATTTTAATGAAATCACGTTGAATAACAAATTAATTACTTGGAATAAAAAAATATCATAAAAGAAAGAAGAGAAGTTATATTATAAAAAGAAATATTAAGTAAATAAAAAATTCAAATTTATCTAGATAGATAGCATAAAATACTAAATTAGTTATATAAAAAAAATAAACAAGAGGTTAAATTATATTTTGTGTCTCTCATTTTATTTAAAATGTTGAACTTAGTTTCTCTTTTAACAATAACTAAAAATTAAGAGCAGGGAATGCAAATTATACAAATATAAGAGGCACAAATAAAACAATAATAGATATATATACTTGTATTTTTGTGAAAGTGAGGAGGTGAATTTGCACCCCTCAGAACAATATATGTGTGGTTGTCACCTTTCAAAGTGGGAACATTTTACTATTTTAGCTCAGAAATATATGGTCATTTTGCATGACAGAAAGGTAGATGCAGAAAGGAAAAGAGATTATTATTTCTTCAACGTAGAAAATGCGTGATTTATATAGAAACCAGACAAAATTAAGCTCATTACAAGCACCCATCAGGATCTCTTCAATTGACAAAGATGTTGACTTGCTACCTGAAAGTCAAATATATAATTGAATGTTACCTAAGTTTTAGTTATTCGATTTCTCATTCATTAATCATAACTTATGGATTTCATACCTAAATTAGCTAGCTTTTGAATTTGGTGAAATATACTGATTAATATCATCATTTTTATATCATCTAAATTAAAATTTGGTCTTAGTCTTTTTTATAATAATTAATCTAAAATGTCTTGTATATTAATTTTTTCATAAAAATATTTTTTATTATGAATTATTTTTTAAATTGAATAAATAGTGAATGGAATATATTAAAATTTTAGACTCTTGATATCGAGAATATTTTATAAATTTTAATTTGATTCTTTACCTACATGTATAGTAAATAAAAATTAAAATAATATACATTAATGATGAGAGAAATTAAAAGAATAAAATTAATAAAAAATTTATAAAAAATAAAAGAATATTTTATTAATATTATTATTTAAATAAATTATTTTTTAATTATTATGAATTAGTTAATTAGATTTATATATATATATATAAAGAAATTACCGTTGACTCAGGCTTTAGCCATCTCTTTCGATTAATAAAACTATATATGCATTCTAAAAAGAATTATAACTTATTCAGTTACTCTACAATTCTTAGTTTGAACATGTAATAATAACTATATTAGAAATACATCTAATAACTAATGAGCAATAACACAAAGGAATAACAAAACGGTTTTAATATGGATGATTGTAAATAATTATTTTATTAAAAACTCCAACAAATGTATTGGTAACATTGGGCGAAGTTCACTTTGATCTTTACGTCTTGAAGAATTTATTTTTCAGTTATTGGTTATATATAAAAACATTACATATTATTATTATTATTATTATTATTATTATTATTATTATTATTATTATTATTATTATTATTATTATTATTATTATTATTATTATTACTTTTATTTCCTTAATCATTGCTTAGATGAAAAATAGTAAAATTGATAACTATAATATTAATTACTAATTTTTAATTGTGCCATTATTTTTACTTAATTTTTAAATATTTTACATATTTATCATGAACGAGAAAGAAATAATAATAATAAAGATAGTATGAGAAAGTTACAAATAATTTAAATGTAAACAACTATATTTATTACATTTATTAATATGCATGTTATTCTCTAAAGTGGAAAAATTAAAAGAAGTGGATGGAATGATATAATATTTTAGATTAATTGTAACTTGATATTTTTATTATTGTTAAATTTTATTTTATTTTTTTTATACAATTTTGTTCTTTTCACTGATTTAATTTATGATTAGATGATAGTGTAAAACTACTTTAGATTATTAGTACATCATTATTAAATTCTAATTCATTAATTGTTGTGATTGTGTCCATGACCGTGTCAACGAAAAATAGAAGTTGAGAGTTTGAATTCCTTTCGGGGAAAGGACACGGAAACAGGGGTTGCCACTAACACTTTTAAGGAAAGTGCAAGAAAACCTAATGACTAATAAGGTTGGTCAACATAAACAAGTTTAAGATTCGAGAGTCCATTATATGTATGGAAGATATTAGTACCCTATGACGTCCTTTCAAAGAGGATTACCTTAATTAGATGCATGAAACAGATTATAACTTCTAAACTATGATTCTTACCTTTTTAACATAAACAAATGAGATTTGCTATGGAGGGAAGAAGAGATGTTTTTTGGTTTTTGAACTTAACAAGAATTACCTCTTGCTTTTATGTATCTCCTAATGTAATGAAAAAGTCAAATTTTATGTAATTCTGGATGTGGCTATGAGCTAAGTGATTATTCTACTATCTAAATAGCCAAGGGGTGTCGATTACATATCGACCGAACTAGGGCCTTGATGCTGACTAGGTGTCGAATGGATTAAGAGACACCGGTTTGGTGTCAGATAGCTGAGATGGGAATGCCAACTAAGTGTCGGTCGACTCAGGAAGGAGTATCGAATAGAGGCGATAATGATTCAGTATCAACTAGTTAATAGGAATTGTTGGTTAGGTGCTTGGCCAAGATAGGTCAATATGATGGTAGTATGACTTACTTGGGAGGGTTTTAGAATTTACCTAGTTTCTGGGTGCATCATTATCCCAGGAAAGACCAACCTTTCCACTTCTTTCTCTCTTGTATTTTCTGCTATCTTTTTTGCTTCTAACGCTTTTCCCTAAAAAAAAAACCCTTTCTTCTTTGCTATCTCATCCTTTTATTGGCTAGCTCTACTCCCTTCAAATCCTTTAAGGAGATTTTTCCTTATTAACGAGGAGGCTCTCCTCTGAGCTCCATTAATATGGTGGTTCTCCTTAGAGCTCCTTTCAATAAATGTAGTGATGCTCCCCAAAGCTCCCTTCCTTGGCTGCTGTAGTTAATAAAAATGTTTTTGCAGTCTTTGCTCTCACACGGAGTGGCAGTATAGGGTAGCTCTTTTTGAAAAGCAGGGGACACCCAACAATTGTCAATTACTGTTGTTCGCTTGAGGCTACACAGGGAAGAGGGCAAAACTTCTTCGATATGCTTTCTTTTTTCTTTTTACTATTATTATTATTAGGAAGGGTCGACTAAAATGTGTATCAATATTAATTCTAATATTTAATAAAAATATTGACGTCACGTTACTGAAGAATGTTACTTTAAGATGAATGTATAGATGTAGTAAAATTATGCATAAAAAATAAAGTGGCCAAAATTTTTTTTTTTTTACAATAATAAGACTACAAATAAGATCAAAATCATGAAAAAAAAGTCTAAAATCAAAATTTGATGATAATAAAGGATAAAAATGTAATTATTAATTTTTTAATGAGTGTCTTAAGAACATTGCTTAAGAAATTAATATAATATTTTATTAAAATTATAATAAAAAAAACACATTAGAAATCATGGAAAAGATGTGTTGACAATTTTTAAGAAAGTAAATTTGAGTTTAACTTAACTCTACAAAATCGATTCACAAACTAAGGATGTTTTTTCTTATATATATTATTCAAGTTATCTCATTGGTTGATGTAAGATCCCAATACATCCTCTCACACTAAAGACTAGATATCTTCAATATGAAGTTTGCATATAAGACCGGATATTTGCGAGTGGTTCGATAGGGGTAGCTACAAAGGATGGGATAAACTTTAATATCGTCTTAAGGAAGTGAAATAAAGTCCTACTCAATCCTATAAAACCAACTAGTAAGATGAAAACTGTTCTCGCTTATATACATTAGTCATCTTACTAGTCGATGTATACATTAGTCATCTTACTAGTCGATATGAGATTTACAACTACAATACTTTTCTATACAACTTTTTTTTTTTTTAATTTGTTAACCAATACCCTAAAGATATTTATATATTTTTTAAGTTAAACCGAATTCACAACTGTTTCCATCATGACATGAACTAAATTAATTGATGGTGGCTTATGACTTTCTAAGGCTTGCTGGTCTTTTGGGTAATAGGTGTGACATAATGTTTAATGGCGGGCAGTTGAAACTAAATATGTTTGGTCAACTGGGTAATTATGAAACCTCTTCAAATACAGATACATTGTTCCCTTAGTTTTAAAAAATAATATAGTTTTAAAATAAGGCAAATGCTAATTTATATCTTAAGAGTATTGATTAATAAATTAAGAGAAAAAATATTTAAAAACTTATTAATGTATTTACTGTGTTTTTAAAACGTTTCCAACGTGATTTTTTATTAGAAAAATGTTATTCATTCTTTAATATGGCAGATAGAAAAATCCTTAAAATAGCTATCATTTTAAAGGTAGTAGTTTATATTTTAAATGGATTTTAATTTATTTTTAAATAATATAATCTTATTTTAATGATAACATATAAAAGTGAATAAGATAAAATAAGTCGTACTCATGATTTTGAATAAGTTTGTAGAAAAGGTAAATTGTGACATCGACTCATTAAATCTTTGGGCTCTGTTGTATCATACTTCATCTATGTCCTCAAAGTCTTTGTCTTCGATTGTTACTTCGTCTTACCAAAGGTCTTTTTTATACTATTATTTCACCCAGTAAAATAAGCAAGTGTGTCCTAAAAGCTTTAGAATAGTTCAAATGACTTAGAATATAAAGAAATTAATATGATGAGTGTGTTATCATTGATTGTAGAAAGAGTCTTACACCGTATAATGCACCTGACACAAAAGTAGAACTAGACAAAACAATTACCGTAAAAAAGTTAACTTATTAATCACATAAATGAAAACTTTCATATAACATATAGTTAAAGTACAAAAGGTTTATTGGAACAACCTACTTGCATATCTGACTATCTACATATAAGAATATTCCCTTTACTTCTTAGAAGTCTCCCTTCAACAGCTATTTTTCTTAAACACTATTTATATTTATTGTAATTATTCTTTATTGATGATTAGTCTTGTTAATTTTTTTTAAAGTGCTCAATGAGTTCATTGAGTATGAGGAAACATGATAAAATAATATTTAGGAAAATATCTAAAAAGTAATAGTAGAGAACACTTGGTTTATTAGAAAACATTTATTTGTAACCTCTTATTGATAATGAAATCTTGGTAAAACATCACAGCTCAGACATAGTTTCTATTGGTGAGACGAATTAGAACAAAATTTCTCTTTATCACCGTCTTCTGTTTATGCTTGTTTTTATTTTTTTGTTACTAACTCACATCAGAATTTCATTTTGTGTTTTCAATACTTTGTTTTATATAAAAAGATTTTAATCTAAATCAATGCTCTCATTGTTGGACGTTTCATAGGACAAAGTATTGTCCTATCTCCTGGTGCAAATTTATTTTATACTTAAATTGATTTTCAGTGTTAAGAATATCTTTTGTGAAAAGATTTTTACAAAACCAATTCAACCCATTTCTGTGTTCTGCATTTTCTTTACAAATTTGATAAAAATTAAAAATATTAAAAGTCAACCCTCAATTTAATTCTCAAATATTTTACTCTTTCCTAAATATATAGTCTTTAAAATAATAAAATTATATAAGTAGTATTAAAGTATTGGAGATTCATCTATTTACTCCCTGTGTTGATATATATTACTAATATTAAAGAATTACTTTAAAGAATTTTTTAATACTTAATTAAATAATCATGTAACATGATTTATAATACTTTAAAAATTATTTATATAATTTTATTATTTCAAAAACTAATTAAGAGAAAGGATAATATTTTAGGAATTAAATTGATAGTTTATTCAAATATTAATTATTACTTCTTTATTTTTTGACATTTATGAAATAAAAGAGAACATCAAGGATACGTTGAATTTAATTAAGAAAATGTTTTATTTCATTCCGTTTCTTATTTTTAAATATTTGTATGAATAGTAAAATTAAATACTTTTTAAAAATAAAGCATAAAATAATGTATCTGTAAATATTAATGAAAGTAGAAAATGTAAAAATTCTAGAGCTAAAAAAAAGCTCATTGAATGAAAGTAGGATTGTATGATTAATTCAACAAACTAAATCAAAATCATTAAAATTGGTTGAAATTGGTATTGACTAATATGACTTCCTTTTACTATTTTTTACTTTATCAATTCTCTTTCAGTCACTTATTGGAGATATTAAAAAATAAGGATGACCTTGAAAAGTAATAATTAATCTGTTCTTCATGTTTTAAAGTGATAAAATAATTTAAACAAATTAAAACTTAAAATGACAATTATTTTGAAATGGAATAAAATATTATATTGATTTTGAAATAGAGGAAGTAATATATTATATATATATGTTCTTCTTTTTAGATTTGTTTTTAGTCTTTTAAGCTCATGATACATAAATTAAGAAATGTTTAAGGGTAGATAGAAGAATGGTTTATAGAGATTTTTAATCATTTATCACCTAATTTTTAGGAAATTAATGTTTATGAAAAACAATAATTATTGTTATTTCAAATTTCTAAAAAATACATGAGTAGAAATATAAATTTTCTTCTAAAAGTTAATTAAAGGAAATGGTATATAGCAAGAAAAATATTTCTTCTCTAATCTCTGGTTAATTAGCAACAGCTTGAATTATTGTTTCCTTTCCATTCATAGTTCATTAATGAGAAATTAAAGAAAAATAATTTTGTTAGATTCATTGCGGATTTATAAAATTAATATAGCGAGAAATACGATCCGTGACCATAATGTTATAGTATTATAACTAAATTTTTTGAATTTAGTGAGACACACTTACGTCGCAACTCCATCGCTGATAAAATACCAAAAATGCAATTTTGTTTTGCTCATCGCCGCAAACTAGAGATGAGTAGTTTCTTTTGCAAATTTGAAGTAATATTTGATAGAGAAACATATATTATATAACATCGCTGGAAGACATAATCATGTATGAATTTAGTTTATATATATTGTATTTTAGTATTTTCTATTTTAATTTAAAATATAATATAGTTATTATAATATTTTATTAAATAGTACAAATTAAATTATGAGTATCGTAATTAAATTAAATTGTTTATATAATTATAAATTCAATTCTATGTATTCAAATTATATTATATATTGATTTTTATTATTTTAAATTAACAATAACATTGTTCTTATAATATTTTACTAAATATTATAAATTAAATTATGTGTATTTTAAATTAATTTAAATTAAATTAAAATTTTCTTATAACTATAATTTAAAGTCAATTCTACGTACTTAAATTATATTATATAGATTTATATTTATTAATTTTTTTAATTTTAAATTAATAATAATATAGTACGTATAATATTTTATTAAATAATAAAAATTAAATTATGTGCACCATAAATGAAATGAAATGATTTATATGATTATAAATTAAATTCTGTGTATTTAAAATTAAATAAAATTGTTCGTATAATTATAAATTAAATTTAGTTCTATGTATTCAAAATATTATTATACAATTATATATTATATATTAATTTTACCATTTTAAATTAAAAATAATATAGTTATTGTAATACTTTATTAATATAAGTTAAATTAAATTGTTCATATAATTATAATTTAAATTCAATTCTATGTATTCAAATTATATTATATAAGTTTATATTGAGTAAATTACACTCTTTTCTTCATAAGAGATACAAATATTACATTATCATCTTCTCTTATGTTAAGTATTACACTTTCCTTCGACAAATTAAAATACATGATATTTTACTCATATTTTAAAATTTTTATTAAAGTTCAATTATTTTATGTTAAAAATTATTACCAAAATATCTTTTACACTCTCCTTTATTCAAATATGTAAATATTTCATTGACATCCTTCTTTGTTTTAAAATACATTTTTTTCATCCCTTAACAAATACAGATATATTTGTTTTACTATGTATATATATAACAATTTCTCTCGATTTAATCCTTTAACTATTATTTAAAAAAATTATTATGAATCATGCTAAATGTAACTATATATTTAAAAATATTTATTTTTAATTATTATTACTTTTACAAAACTTATTTTAAAATAATTAAATTTAAAATCACATACACAAGTAAAATACACACACAAGTAAAATAAAAGTAAACACACACATAAGTAAAATACACACACAAGTAATATATATATATATATATATATATATATATATATATATATATATATATATATATATATATATATATATATATATTTTATCTCATAAATTTTATTTTTAATTATTATTTTAATAAAAGAAATAATAATTTTACATTAAATCATATATTTTAAAATTAAATAAGGGAGTAATGATAATGTAATATTTACATTTCTCAATGGATGAAAATGTAACTTATTCTATATTTTAACATAAAAAGGAGGGTAATGTAATATTCACATTTTCAAGAGAGAGAGAAATGTATTTTTTCTAACGGTATTAAGTTAAATAAACTAAATAATATATTTTAACTGTAAACACCATATTTTGTCCCTTCCTTGAAAAAAAAAATGAGAGGATTAGCGTAGGGAGGAAGCTTCACTCTTCTCTAGGCTTAGCTACCACCAGCCTCTAAGAGTCGCTGTTTTTTTCTAAAAAGCAGTCACCAACCCCTTGCTGCAGCTTGGCTTCACCCTTAACATAGAGTCAAAGGTAAGAAGAATGATCATGTCCATTAATGAGGAAGATCTTCTCCAAGATCCGGAACTAGGAAATTCCCTCTATAAAAAGGGAACGAGGGAAGAGAATAAAGGGGGCTAAAGGATTCCCTAGGAATAGAAAGTGAGAGTAAGCACAAAAAGGTTCTCTAATGCATCTAAGAAGGAGAGGAGGTCTGAAGAAGTCTCGTACAAAGCCCCGCTAGAGTGAAGAAGAAGAAAGAAACATCACTCTAGAGGAACCCTTACAGCAACACTAGAGCAAATAAACAGGTGAGTTCTACATTAATATGAGTTGTATAATCTAGTTTTCAAATAACTTGGGTTTATCAAAAGTTTCCTTTAGCTGTCCACCGACACTTAATCGGTACTTGGTCCCGTCAGGTTCTGAACCGACTTCAAGTCGGCATACACTCTTACCCGGTTGGCCGATTCCTAGTTGGCCTTGTCTCCCTTCTTGTATCCGTCGACACCTAGTCGACCTCAACTACCCTCAGAATAAGCTAACCCCCTTTAAGTATCACCCATTAAAAACTACGTAAACTTTGAATTCTCTGTTGCAAAATGAGATACATAGGAGCATGAGACCACTCTTGTCAAGTTCAACAATAAAAAATACTCATCTCTTCCAATCTTCTTTGGATGTCAGTCTATTCCCTCCAATCATCTTTGGACGCCAAGGGACAATCCACTCTAGCTTCTAATCAATTTCCCAATCTCTACCATAACTACGTAAACTTTGAATTTTCCATTACACTGAAAAATACGTAGGAGTGAGAAGTAATTCTTGTCAAGTTCAAAAATCCAAAAAAATATATCTCTCACTTCCCCATAGTAAATTTCATTTATGTTTGTGTTTGAAAGGTAAAAAACAATAATTTAGAAGTTGTAATAAGTTCATGTGTCTAATACCTTCCTTATGCGTAATTGACTTTTCAAACCTTAAATCTATTTCCAAAAGACTAGTCTTATTCAATCAGTTTTCTGACGTTTTCCTTAAACATTGGTGGTGACTCCTAACTCTGTATTCTTTTTCCAAAAGAAACTCGGATGTCAAATTCTATTTTTCACCGACTTTATCGCGACCATGGTTGTGACATTAACAAAAGAAGGAATGACAATGTAATAACCATATCTATATGGAAAGAACAATATAATTTACTCTTTTATATTATATTACTTTTTATTTTACAAATTAAAAATAATATAATACTTACAATATTCTATTAAATAATATAAATTAAATTATGTACTTTGTAAATTAAATTAAATTACTTAAATAATTATAAATTAAATTATGTGTATTTTGAATTAAATTAAAATTTTTATATAATTATAAAATAAATTCAATTCTATAAATTATATTCTTCAATTGTTGTTTTTTTCTGGACACAGCCCACAAGCATAGATTCTCTGTATGTGAGTCCTCTGTTTCTGTGTGTCTTAGAAATGGATGGATGTGAATAACTTTTTTATTAACTCTTCACATCTTGAATTAGTCTACTATTAGAAAATTTAAAATTTATTACAAAATAATTAATTATAAAATTTTAAAATTAATAGTTATTTTGTAACTAATTTCTAGTAAAAATAATTAACTACAAAATTATTATAATATTGGTGGTAGAATGAAATAAGTAACAAATTAGGAAAAAAAATAATCTTAATTAATTTATAATAAAATTTTAAAATTTGTAGTAATAAAAAGTATAAATAAATATAACTTAAATTTAGTTAGGAAAAACAATATTCTAATTAATTAATAATTAATTAGTTAAAATTTAGCTACTAATTTAAATAGTAATTAAAATTATTAGAAAAAAAAAAATCTTCTACGAATGTTTGATCCTTAAGATATGCCACTGCATGCTTTTTCATATCCTTTTGAGAGATTCCAAGATGCTTTCCTGAAACGCTAACGAAGTGAAGTTTGCCTATCCAATTCCCAACGTAGAGTTTTGTCTGTGAAGCAGATTAATAGAGTAAAACAAAATCAACAGGTATATTATAGCAAGAAACTTTGCACCAAAATTTATATTTTAATGTTTTATAGAACTATTATTTGTCAAATCAAGGCATCACCCAATTTCAAGCTTTGATCGTCCTTGGTGGATCATCATATTTAGTCATCATTTTATCTTAATGATAAAATTGGCCATGTAAGAAGATCTACTATATACTTTTCCTCCTATATTGAATATTATTTCACCCAAAATATTTAGGATAGCTTGATTTACTTAATAAATTCTAAATCAAATTTAATTCATTTGAACATATTTAGTCCCATTTTAAACCATTCTACTTGTTATTAGAAACACATTTCAAATTCACAGAAACAAAAAGAAAAAACGATTACTTCTTAATCAAGATAAAATCTATAAGATTATCGATCCTATTATCATTAAGATCTCATGTCAGCAATCGAATAGAAATGAAATTTTCCCTCACTAATTTGCTATTTTCTTGTAATATACTTTCTAACTTCATTTGTAACATTTTGATTTTATTATTATTTTTGTTATTATAATTATCCTATTAAATAATTGATTGTTAAGTTTTATTATATTTAAAAATAATTATATTTTACGAATAATTAAATAAATTGTATTTTGAGAGTTGCTATACTAATGACATGTAGATGCTGATGTGGTACTAAGAAAAATAATTTTAAAATGTGATAAAATTATAGAGAGAGTAGAACTTGAAACCTTCTACATAATCTGAAAAACTATAACTATTAAACCAAAAGACTTATTTAGTTTATAAATATATTATATATAATGTTACTATATGATTAATGTGCAAATTTAATTTTTATTTAATTTTAAATATTTATTATTTTAATTTAGAAATAAAATATTTATTATTTAATTTAAATATTATAATAACTACATTACTTTTAAATTAAAATAAAAAATAATATTAAATTATATAAATAATTTATAAATTTATAAAATCAATTAAATTATGTATGTTCTAGAAATTTTAATTAAAGTTAAAAATTTATATTATTTATATATAGTATAATTTAATAAATAAATAATTTATTATATACTCATTCTGGTTAGAGATAAAAGTAGGTCAAACAACCCCATCATGACCATACGACCCAACTAGTCCCATTTAGCAAAAAGACTAGGTTCAAGTTAAAAAAAAAACTTTTTCATTTAAATAGGTTAGTTCATAGGTTTTTAAAAAAAGTATATTAAGTCTAATGAGTATATTTGTTTATCAATAATATTATTTTTAATAAAAATATTAATATTAATTTAATATATAATATTATAATAATTATTAAAAATTATAAAATTAGCTCATTTTAATGTGGACTAATTTTTAAAATAGTCAATTTTGATTGGAAAATTTTGACAATTACATTACCTATAATAACTATTTTAAAAACTAGTCAATAGTGAAGGGATGAATAATGTATAAACTCAAAAAGTTACCTATTAGTATAAGAAAACATATATTAGTATTATAGCTAATTCTTTGAATTTATATATTACCTCATCCAATCTTTTCTTATAAGACCCAAATTAAAATTTCATTGATTGGCACAATATTTATTGGTCAAATAGATATTTATTGATTTATTAATTTTCAATTTATTACATGCATTTCTTATTTGAAACAACATATAAAAATACATACATACACACACACACATATATATATATATATATATATATATATATATATATATATATATATATATATATATATATATATATATATATATATATATATATATATATATAAATTCAAATGTTCAAACTTATTTTACTTTATGTAATTTTTTTCTTGCAATTATGGATAAATTATAATTATATTTTAAAGTTTAAACCACGAAAGTTTTATTGATTGTTGACATAAAAAAAATTAAAATCATGTGACTTATTTAAGTATAGTTTGTTAGCCTATTTAAATATCTTAATATAAAATAGGTATTTAAATAGGCTAACAAGCCAAACTTATATAAAGACCAAGACAAGTATAAAAAAATGTTATGACAAATAACAAGCTCTGACTTAAGTCATAGAATTATGAAGTAACTTAGGTCAAACTTATGCAAAGCTGAGTTTGACTCAACCCATTCCAACCACTACCTCTAATTCATTTTATCAGACTTAATTAACTAGTTCAAGAATAAAGAAGTTAGTTAATTTCATTAGTAGCATGAAATATGCCCTAAATTTATATGTTTTTTCAAAATTATTATAGTCTCTCTCGTCATTAATAAATTTATTGTTCTAATTAGTCTCTCTCGTCATTAGTTTTAATTATTATAGTCTCTCGTCATTAATAAATTTATTGTTTTAATTTTTATTGACTATGTATGCGAAAAGTCAAAACAAGATTCCTAAAATGTTCTTCATATAATACAAAGTTAAACTCCTAAAGAGCCTAAAACAATAAGGGTTTGCTTGGGAGCAGTCGTTAATTTTTGGTTTTTGGTTTTCAAATGTAATTTTCAAAACAAAATGCTTTTGGCTAAAATGAAATCAAGTAATTTTTTAACTCAATTTCCAAACAATTTTACATTCGTTCTCAAAACCGAAAAAATAGGTTTTGTGAATTTTGTTTAGTTTTAAAGAATACTTTCTCAATGTATTTAACAATTATCATTCTTATTGTTGTCACCACCATTGTCACCACTACCATATTGTTGCCGCCACTACCGTCGTCGCCACCAGCACACTACTGCCACCACTACTGTTGCCTCTACCACCACTATTGTCACTACCACTACCGTTGCTACCATCACCACACTGTCGTCACCACCGTTACTACTACCACCACTATTCCTACTCATGTAAATACACTCTTAAACTAATTTTAACAAGATAGAGAATTTTTTAAGTGGGTTTATTTTGAAACTAAAAATTAATTTTTGAAAAAAAATTAAACTAAAAACTAAAAACTAGTTTTGATTTTTAAAAATTTTAAAACTTGCAACTAAAACCACTCAAAATGGGTCCTAATAACTTCACTTACTATTTGTTGAGTTTTACAACTCATAATTAAGGGAATTTTTGGGAAAAAATAATTAATTCATGAGACATAATATATTGGTTCTTATAAAAAGGACCACCACAAATTTCTAATTTAGATCTTAATAAAAAGGATCAGATGGGTAGTGTATAAATTCAAATGGTTACCTATTATATTAATTTATAAATTATATAAATATATTAAATTATAATTTTATTATAATAAAATTTAATTTATAAAATTATATAATATAATTTAGAATACATAATACATAGAATTTATTTTAATTTACAACAATATAAAATATATTTCTTGAAAGTGTGAAATTTCAATAGATGTAAAATATAGACTTAAATATGTTTTTAGTCCATGTAAAATGAGTGAATTTTGATTTTGATTCGTGTAACATTTTTTTTAATTTTCATCTCTTTAAAATTTACAATTACTAATTTTGGTACCTATAAAATGCATCGAATTTTGGTTTAGTTCTTATAAAATATTTTTCTTTAATTTTTATCCCTCCAAATTTTGAAATAATTATTTTTAGCTCCTAATGTTTATTTTAAGATATATAAATAAAATTTATTTTATGGATCTAAATTTTTTTAAAGGTATCACATGTTAAAATGATACCAGATATACACTAATAGGTGCGACATATGATTGTAATTTAACATTAGTAATTGAACGTATAAGTAGTTATTGAGTGTCACATAATAGTTGGAACAACTAAATTCTCTTATTAAATGAATAAATAATTAAATATATTTAATATTTATAAAATACTATATAATTTATATTTGACATTATAAATCAAGAAGGTCTTTTAGTTTAATGGTTATAATTCTTCATATTATATAGAAGGTTATAAGTTTCTATTCTCTACCAATTTTGTGATATTTTTTCTAAATTATTTTTCTCAATGCCACATCAAGGTTGGCATCATCCTCTCACTAAAATTATAAACGATTAAAATTAAAACATATTATACTTTGGCAATAGGTTGTCGTTATTGTAATTATCTTATTAAATAATTGATTGTTATGATTTATCATCTTTTAAAATAATTATATTTTGTAAATAATTAAATAAATTATATTTTTTATAAAACAAGTGTTACTTAAAGATCAAATAATGTTCGAATTCAAATATAATTAACAACTTTTAGATATTTAAAAATATATTTATAACTTCATACCTCATTGGTTACTTGTGTTTGACCGTCTCTGTTAATTGACAAAGTGTTTAGTTGTTTGTCTATGGCTACTTATCTTTGTCCATTGATATAGTACAAGCTTTTAATTTTGTGATTGTGGATTACAATTGGTTGTTCCTACAACCCCAATCTATCACGTTTATCTATCTTTTCTAGTTGGTAGAGTATAGATTTTTAACCTCGTGGTTATGGGTTAAGGGGTTTGTTTCTCTTATAACCTCAATTGTAATATTTGATTGTTTATATGTCTATAAAGGGGTTGATTAAATTCTATGAACTGTGATGCAATTTTTTGTGTTAATTGTTGTGAATTTAGTTGATTTTGTGAAAACATACCTAAACATGCATTTAGTTGTATTATCGAGAATTCATGTATGTTGAGTTATGATGAAATTATACTATGTGTATATGTGTTGATATAGAAACATTTGCATTGAAAATTATGAATTGAGAAATGAGTTAACGAGGACTAGTGTCGACATGTTATCTAGATTAAAAGATGACGAGAATGAGCTTAGGTGACACTTATCAAGTAAATGACGTAGTTTAAAGGAACAAGAATGATACTTACTAATTGTTGTGGATCGTGGATGAGGTACCTAGGTCCACAAGGGCAAGGATGATCCTTATCAACCCAATTTGCAAAGAAATGATAAGAATAAACTAATACATGTCATGTATCATTCAATAAAGATTAGTGCATAGGAAAGAGAATACGAAATCGAATTGGTAAGACCATTAGACCTCTTAGGAACTACTTAGTAGTTAGCCTCCAATTGCCATGTCTGATCCCACAGGTTGAAGTATACCTACAAGCTGAGTAGATCCTGATGTGCTACTAGACAGTATCATGCTAATATGGGACATGTCAATCAAAGAGTTGAGTCGTATTACTGTTAGTCCATTTGGTGATAAATTGATGACACATGCATATGGAGAAGAGACTAGGTTACATCATTATCATTCATCTCCATTTGAATAAATGTCATTGTGTAATTATTATAACATGTTATGTTTATGTTTTTATCTATTGCATCGTGTCATTTGAATGCTACTTATGTTATACTCGCACCACAAATTGAGTGAGATGTGCTTTCACTTCCTTTTATTGTTATTTATTTTCTTAGACTGAATGTCAAATGCAACATTAAGCAAGAACTCAAAGATTGAGTTACTATTGTCTTTATTATTATTTTTTATTAATTTTCTGTAGTGGACTTTGCTATGATGGATTTGATTTGATTTTCCGAATTGTTTAAGAATGAACTTGTTAACTTTCGGAATAAATAAAAATATAATTGATATTTTAATTCTTGTATTTTCTTTTACTAAATATAAATACTATATGGGTATCCCACCATTAGTTAATACTCATTCATTCCACTTGGTAGAGAGGTAAAAATCATAAAAATAATATTTAAAACAATTAATATCTTAATTTTTAAAATAATAAATAGTTTGAAATATGTTTTAAAGTGATAATTATTTTAAAATGTAGAAGTATTTATTATATATATATATATATATATATATATATATATATATATATATATATATATATATATATATAAAATTTTATATCATTGTATAACATTCTTTTAATATGGTATAAAAAATATATTTAATATCTTGAAAATATAAAAAAATTACTTATTTATTAATTAGAGCAATTTAGAATTATTTTATGAAAAATGATAAAAAGGCCTATTAAAGTATTGGTTAAAGACATGAAAAAATAGCTTATAAAAATATTTATTATATTTAAAATAAAAAATTGATTTAGTACTTAGAGTATTTAAAATATTTAATGAAATATATTAAATATTCCTTACTTTAATGATACTCGTTAGTAATTTATGACATGGTCAAAATAAACTTATTTTCTTAAAAAAAAAATTTTATACTGAACTTTAAACATATATAGATTTGTTCCAACATTACGTCGGTACGAATAAAACTAGACCTGATATCTCTTAATTACTACTAGAAAATTTAAAATTTGTTACAAAATAATTTTGTGGCTAATTTTAAAATAAATAGTTATTTTGTAGCTAATTTCTAGTAAAACTAATTAGCTACAAAATTACTATAATATTGAGTGGTAGCATGAAATAGGTAGCAAATTAGCTAAGAAAATAATCTTAGTTAATTTGTAGTAAGTTTTTTAAAATTTGTAGTTATTTCCTAGTTAATTTGTAGTAATAAGAAGTATAAATGAATATAACTTCAATCTAGCTAGAAAAAAATAATATTCTAGTTAATTAATAGTTAATTAGCTAAGATTTAGCTACTAATTTAAATGATAGCTAAAATTAGTAACAAAATAAAAAAAAATCTTGTAGTGAGTAAATTCTTAAATTTTATTTTTGGAGATAAAAAAATATAGTTGACAAGAAAGATTTCATTAAATATGGTCGGTAAATTATTTGACAGAAATTGATTATCAACAAAATTGTTGAATATATGACACTTATAATATAGTAAAAAAAATATATATATATATATATATATATATATATATATATATATATATATATATATATATATATATATATATATATATATATATATATATATATATATATATATATATATATATATATATATATGGGGGTAGAATATTAATTAATTTTCTTATATATATAAAAAATGTGTATATATATATATATATACATTTTTTATATATTCTTTATCTATCTTATTATTTCATCTAATTCAATATTATTGGCGTCTTTAACGTTATTCAAACAGGGACGATAATCGTGATTAAGATTTGAGTAAACTATTACAATGTTAGTCTTGATGTCTACTAACATTTTAAAATAATAACTATACACAAGTCATACATTGAGTAACAACTTCAATACTAATACTCTTATGGTTGGTATTTATATACCTAAATATGGACGTAATGACTTATTACCCACATTTTAGTTAATTTCAATATGGTCGATCTCCCATTAATTATGCATTTGTCATGTGCGTGTTAGTATAAATTAATGATAAAAAATAATTAAAAGAGCATTGATAGAAAGTAAAATATATAATTTAAATGAAGAAAATATTAAAAGATAATTCAATTCCTAATTATAAAGTATTACAAATTAAATTCTTTAACTTAATTAAAAACTTTTAAATTCTGATTATAATTAAAATAAAATATACATTATGCAAGTATTGATAAGGTTGGATAGGATAATACATATACTCGTGTACAAACTTTTATGAGAAACTTATTTAAATCAAAGTTAAACTTATTTACAAAAGTTGTTACAACAAGTAAATACTCCTTAATCAATAATATGCTGTTAAATTCATAACTTAGTCATTAGAAATATGTATTATTATTATTATTTTTTTTTGTAGAGTTGATCTGGTGGGTGGAGAAGTCCTTTCTATTTAAAAAAAAAAAAAAAGTTAAACTTACCTGGATTGGATTGTGAGGCCGTAAATAGTGTGTTTGGAGAAGACACAATATTTGTACAGCCAAGTTGGGTAATTCGATGGGTAGCCCCCCCTTAAAAGACGCTATAAAGTTTCTGTATAAGCAATTGGCACCTTGTATTGTGTAGAATGCAATCATAAGGGCACCGCACTCTCTGTTAGTAATGATTTATTTTTGGATTTGAAGTATTGGCACTTAGTTGGATAATGACAGGATTAAGACTTAGCAAATCCCATGCATTTTCTCTCATTGTGACTGGCAACCTTCTTGTGGGTTGGTTCAATGACCACCTTCAGGTACAAAAGATATACATGCACGCACACAGACAGAATTGGTGGGGCGCTTATAATTAATTATGTGACATGCATATATGCCTTCTCAATTAATACACGTGACGGACTAGCTTATTTAGTATTTCAAAGCTAGCTAGGATCCTTCTCACATACTGTTTTGTTTTAGTTAATAACCATCATCTTTTTCTTTTGAACCAGGTTTCTAAACGCTTAATAATTTTCTTTATTCTAAATAAATTAATTACACGTTGGCTAGATACCATGAAGAGAAGTATATCGTAAGTTATCTATTTTGAATTACAAACCTGTCAACAAGAAAATTGTAATGAAATTTCGGTAGGACTTCCTTACGACCACCCACCAATAATTAATACAGAAATATATATATATAAAGTAATCAAGACCTTAATTAATTATATGCTTTCTTAGAGAATGAAATTATCCCTCTTAAAATTACAATAAGTTCACTAGTGTTTCGTATATATAGATAGAGGTAATTATATTTGTATACTTACTTTTTCTTTTATCACAATTTTTATTCTAACTTTTATTTTTTTTTATCACATCACTTGTTACATGTATTAGATTTTCTTTTTATCTATCGGTTACTCAACCCCCTGTGCCCACCACAAAATGGCGTAGGTTTATGATAAACTCCTGTGGATACGGATTTGAAGCATGAAAATACCCATCTCTCACGTCATGGATACAGATATAAAACAAAATCATATCTAATAAGATTCAATATTCCAACTTTAAACCCTAATCACTAATTAGTGGACTGACTTAGGGAATTGTTTTCTCTTTGAGTTTGAACCGTTAAAAAAATTATTCCTTATCCGAGAACATATATAATAATTTACAGGGCAAAAGCAGAAAAACCTTTAAACAGAATGGCAAGTTAATTTTGATTAATTAGTATAAATTGAATCATATGAATAAGAGGCAGCAGTTTTGTGTGTTTGTGATGTGGGGACCCGAGGAGGAATATAATATGTACTGTCTTTCTTTCTTTCTTTCTTTCTTTCTTTCTAATCTGAAAGCTTTTGAGTTACGTATAGCAACCGGTGCTCGATATTCCAATATCCTTCATCTAATGATATACCCCCTAACTCTATATTGTTCTTTAATTTCCTTCATTGAGCTTTACTAGTTTCTCGCACGAAGAACACATAATCAGACTCGTCGTTTTGGCTAGTTGAATGCACAGTGGCGACGTTCCAACCTTAAGTGCACGTAGTTCCTGCAATTCCCTCTTCAATCTTCTGTTCTCATCACTTAGATTTTGACAGTGTTTTTTCAACAACTCGCGGTCCACTTCTGTCTGCTTCAGCTTCGTCCTGAAAATATAACATTTCTGAAATTAAATGCATACCATAGGTCGTCCATATAGTCAACACAATAAATAAATTATTAAATAAACAAATAAAACCGTGAAAATTAAACTCTGTTTTCTTTTCTTTCCTTTCTATCTCTCCCCCCTAAAGATTGAGTTAGGAAAGAACCCAGATATTTAATGCAAAGCAAATTGATGAAGAATAAACAAAGGTAGCAATAAGATCAATGAAACGGAAACTATATGATAACGTACCTTGCTCTTCGGTTCTGAAACCAAACTTCAACTTGTCTGGTTTTTAAATTCAATTGATCAGCAAGTTCTTGTTTCTGAACCTGCACGTGGAAAAACCAAAAACCAACGCATAAACTCCTCGTACCTCGTACATGTTAGAAAACAAAAGAACACAATTGTATGATACAAATGATCATGATATATAGGCAACAGAATAATGAATGGTATTACTTCTATATATATATATATATATATATATATATATATATATATGCCTTATATTAGTGACTTGCAGTGTGCAGTTTAATTAGCTTCCATAAAATTAATTTATCGAAAATAGTTGTAGAATTAATATCAAGCCTATGAAATATATTCTATATACAGACATAATTAGTTTTTAGAAGAAAAAAAAAAAGACAAATTAAATTGAGAAAAAGGGTTGTGAATTGTTATGAATGAATACCGGATTGAGAGTGCTATGTAGTTTGAAGCTGTTCTCAAGCATGGCTGATTGCTCCTTGGAAAGCCTCAGTTTCTTTCTGCATCCGTTGTGGTTGTGGTTGCTGTTATCAGAATCGGTGCTCTTTTCATTAGCGTACTCGTATCCCTCGTGGATTCCTTCCAAACTGAATCTGTCGACCTTATTATGATTCACGTTAATGGCTTCCCCTTTTGGACAAAGCTCAAACGCTAGGTCAAAGCACGCCACGGGCTTGTTCTCTTTCTGCTTATCCTTTTTTGGAACATGCCCTCCCATTCCCAGTCCCAGATATAGCCCAGTGATGCATTCTTCATCGTTTTCCATTGCAGAGAGAGAGAGAGAGAGAGAGGGTAGAGAGAAGGGATTGGAGTTGTATCAAGTATAGTCAAATGGGAAAGTTGGGTTTATGAAAGAGGTGGATTTAATACAGATTTTATTGTTGGGTTTGGTCTTGGTCATAGGGATTCAATTTCAATCAGTTATTATTGGGCTACTTGCTTTCATTAGAAAATAATATTTTGTGTATGTGGAATAGTTATGCTACTAAATACTAATCACGACTCCTATATTAAATGTAATACAATAAAAATAAAATGGGAGAGGAGTAAAACATGCGTTAGGATTGTGACTCCTTTCGGGAAACTAAAACTTTTCTTAATGATATACTATACTATACTATATAATATTATTTGACAAACTTTTCTTAATGATATACTATACTATACTATATAATATTATTTGACAATTCAATTTTTATTTATTTATGAAAATTCCAAGCCCTGTTCGAGTTGATCGCATATTTCCCGGTGCTTTCCTATGATTTGCGTTGTCTTGACAGGTGGGTTCCAACATTCAAATTCATCATGCGTTAAAACTGTTAATTATAATCGGCCCAAAAGGTCGAAACATGTAACCAGAAAAATTAAACCAAAATAAACAAAAGAACAAAATGTGTAACTGTTAATCACCAAAATGACCACTGACAACATTCTCAGATTAGAAAGCGTACGTTCCATGTGTAATTTGTTGGAACTATATGAGGGGCATTTTAGTCAAATGACTGGCATTAATTTGGAGTTAATGGTGTGGCAACTGAAAAGTTTACATAAACTCAAGCTAAAGAAATTACTACACGTTTTTTTTTAAAACATATTAACGTTTGTTTCAAAAAGGATCTTTACTATTGATTTTAAGCTTATGGCCTAAAATCTACCATTTGTTGGTTTTAAAATAATAGTAAGTATTCTTCCTATATATGTGTTTATTACAGATATAGATTGAAACAAATGGTTTAAGATATTTTTTTTACTAATTAAGTAATGGGTGATCCTACAAAACTGATTGTGATTTATAGAGTCGGACATTAACTCAAGTGTGTCATCTCTTACCAGTTTTTTTAACTTTTCTCCATAAAAAATACTATTATTTAATTTCATGTAGCGACATTTCATTTTATGAGACGTTAACTTTTATATCAAATCAAATTAATGTTTTTATTTTATAAATGATTATTCATTTAAATAATATTTTTAATTTTCTTAATTTCTTTAATTAATACTTAATTTTTTTTTCAATCAATATTAAATATACCAAAAAATTTAAGACAATATTAAAACTTATTAATTAAATCAATATTTTAAAATAAAAAATTAACTTTTTGTATATTTTATTTTTATTACTAATGAAATATCCTTTTACTTATTACATGCTCTTTGTATATCTTTAACACATTTATCTCCTTAAACGTCAAGGGAATGACGCCAATAAAATCAACATTTTTACAATAGAGATGATATAATTATATTTTGAAGAAGGGTCACCACCTATTTAAAATGTGATTCTTATAAATAGTGTTATCTACGTGGTAGATATAATTTTTTTTTACCATACTAGCTTTGATCCATTTTATATGAATCTTTCGAGAAGATTGTGTTTTTCAAATTTGTGTCCTGCATTAGTTGCTTTTTTTTTTTTTTACAAAAATACTCTTTAAGTAAATATGCATAAATTAATCAGATGAAAAAGATTATACGAATGGAATTCTAATAGTTCTAAGGATAATTTTAATAAAATTATATAATGGTTAACAACCTAGTATTTCAATTTGTGCATTATACTAGATAAATATTATTTTATATAGTTAAATTTTATAATAAATAAATATTTTAATATAATTATATCATAATTAAAATTTCTAATAATTATATATATATATATATATATATATATATATATATATAAATTATGTTTTGGATTTACAATAAAAAATTATAAATTGTGATATAAGGTTATATTTACCTATTGATAATCTCTTAATAAATTATTGAAAGTCAATTTAACAATAGAGATAAAATATGATAGAAAGATATAAGTGGCTAAGAAGATAAGTATATAAATAAAAATAAAAATAAAAAGACAGTTTGATATGGTTAAAAGAATTATTTTAGCTAATTACGTGGAATAATACATTCAACTGAGAAAAAAAAAAGAAAGTATTGGGAATGTTTAATTAAAAAAATAAAAAAGTAAAAGTCTATACCTCTAAGTTATATATATATATATATATATATATTCTAATTTCTAATATAAGAGTTTATTTAATACTATTAATTAAATTAACTAAAATTCTTAACTATTGTGACGTAGTTAAAAGAGTTTATAAATAAAAAAAATTATCTAAGTAAATATAATAAGTAAAATTATAACTTTGTGTTATACACGTACAAGAAATATTTTTCTATTAATTATAAATGCTAAATTTATAAAACATGGACATAACTCGTTTTATAATTTGAGCACAACTTTAATATTGAGTTTATTTGTTTAGTTAAAAAAAATGAGTTTGTGAAAGAAATTTGTTCTGTCCCGAGATATCTTTAAAAGGCATGCAGTCCAAAAGTAGCTAATGACCAAAGCAGAGTGTTTTTTTTTTTTTTTGTCAAGACTGTGAGGATTTAATCTCAAGTCAGTAAGTGGTTATTTAAATGATGAGAGACCTCTTATTATTCTTGATCTTATTTTCATAATAGCCAAATCTTTAAATATCGGCTAGTATCCTAAGAAACAATAAAAAAAAGAGTTTAATATTGAGTGATAAATCGGTTTAAGACCCGAATCTAAAGACACCTATACGTCAACAAAAAATTAAGAAGGTATGCAGATCTTCCGTGTGAATTGTAAAAGTTTATAACTCGGACTAAAATTAGATGGCTAAATTTTTTTTAATAAATTCAAGTAGTGAAATAAGTCAACTAATTTACAAGTCCTAAGGATTAGTGTGAATAGTGAGGTAATTATTTAGGAAGTGTTAATTAGTATGGTTAGTGGACCAGAGTAATTGAAATTTAGCGTTTACATTGTGAATTGCGGAATATTGAAGATACTACGGATACGATGAATATATAGCAGTAGCAGTGTTGTGTTACCCAAGCCAAAGGCAAAGTGGTGCGTGCATTTATTTGATGCGGCTGCCTTAATCATATATACTGCTTCTAAATTGCAACAACGTTCATGCACTAGGACCACTATTCTATACTCTCTTTTCTCTCTTGCCACTCAATATCACACTTCTTTTCTTTATATATAACAACCATCTTTAACTATCCATTATCTTTTATTCTCAATAATTATAATTATTTTTTTTATTAAAAAAGCGTAACATTTTCATACATTTTTAACATTATTTATTTATTAATCATTACTCTAAGAATAATAATTAATCAAATCTAAAGGAAAACGAGCCACAGAGAATTCTGATACGCAATCAATGTTATTCTAGTTTTTCAATATACTTTAAGAACCATATTGCTTCCTCACTTCTGATCGTGACAACTCGCAAAAGAGATAGAGGTGATGATTCATAGATAATTAGATAATATAGGTTGTCTTTCGAACAATTAATTAATTTGAGTCGTATATACGAAAATATTAATATGCTCTACTTAATTAATTGCTATACTAAATTAACTAGATTGAATTGAGTAACTTAAATGAATCTGGGACCATGATATATTTCTTCATCTTGTAGTTGGATGAAATTTTAGGTCGGGGTGGTACTCCATGCAAATTGTTTTATTATTTTCTAATTGTACCCAAATTGAAAAAAGAAATTCATAGTGTATTTTTTCTAAATATAAAATATTTCTACAGTTAAAAGTATTAGTCCTCTGAAAAAATAAATAATTCTTATTTTAACATGTGTTGTTCTGCTAATTTGCATAGTTAAGAATGAACATTTTATCATACATGTGCTTAAAGAATATAAGTTATTAGCCACCATATAAGTTCTATGTACATCAAAGATGGAGCATTTTGTAATGATATATTGGCATTGCACGTGTTAAAAGTCATGCAGGTATTAGAACGTAGTGTAAATAGATAGCAGTAACTTTTAGCACAAGAATTTTGATTGCAGCTGGCGGTACTGCTGCCTAACTGGGCGTAGGTGGCAGCCAAAAATAGTGGCAAGCTAGCAGTGGTACCATTTTGATTAGGAATAGGAAAGATGATTAAAAATATGGTACCCACTTTCGTGGAAACGTACCCACTGGTTTGATTCCCTGCCACCACTAACTTCTTTAAAAGAAAATGCATGTCATTGCTAATTAAATTCCATCCCTAGCACTTCAATTTTCATAACTTGGGATTAGCCTATATCTTGTCGTGATCGCCCTCTAGTTTTACAAGAGTAATACATTACTATAAAATAAATAAATATATATATATATATGTCATTTATTAATGGATGATAGAATATTAAGCATAGTATGAATACTATGGATCTGCATGATAGTATGTTATATATTATAGTATTCAATGTACTCATAGTATATACTTCCACTGTTTCAAAATTATTGTTTTTTTTTTTTTGGAGTTGTTTTTATTTTTTAAAAATCAAAATTAATTTTTAACTTTTTTTTTTCAAATTTTAAAACTTATTGTCAATTTTATAAAATTGACACTAAAAATACATGAAGATGTGACTACAGGATCTAGAATGAGGACAGAACCAAAAAGAATAGAATATTTCATTTACATAGAAAATGGTACCCGAATGATGGAGAAACTAAGATCGGGAGCTAAGGATAGAAAGTGCAAAGAAATCTTGAGCTTGGGAGGAACCAAAAGTACTAAAAAAATGACAAGTGAAGATGACAGAACCATTAAAGTCAGTGTAAGTGGAGGGTGGAGGATTCGCCAATGGAGATGTTACAGTTAGAGGAGTCGCACGAGAAGGAGTTGCAAATGGTGGCAGGTGGTGGAGATTGAGTGGATGAAGGTAAAGACTAGATATGACAAAAGGAGCTGCCAGGTTAGTTCAATGTAGATCAAAGGTTATACCTTATTGAACCAAAAAAATTCTATATTTAATTGAACTTCTAAAGTAAGACTTAAAGTTAGGTAAAAAATAGTTTTTAACTGTTTTGTGGACTAAGTACAAATTAAGTTCTTATTTGATCAGTTTAAAAAAAGTTATTTAATTTTATTCAAAATTTAAATTTTAAACCTTATACTTTCTTATATAAATTCAAGTTAAGACTATCGTAGATTCGATATAAATCATACGATGCAATATGATTAACATAACAAATAATATAATGTTTAATATATTGAAAATATTAAAATAATATATTTTATAAAATAATTTTAAAATTATATTAAATATATTAAGAATATTTATTAGTATTTATTATTTTATATTTATTACATTTAATAAATTATTGTTTCTAAATTTATAATTATATTAAATTAGTTAATAAAAGTATTGTGGTATTTTATTATTATTATTAAAACTTTCTACAAACCGAAAAAAAATTATATTCTCATCTTTCCATAAAAGCATTGTTTAGAAAACATGGGTAAAAATTGTTCTCAAACAATAATATTTTTTAAACATAAAAAAAACTCACATTCTCAACTTTAGATCTCCAAAAAAATTTCCTATGAAAATATAACTTTTATAATTCGATAGCAATATAAAAATATTTTATACCATGAGCATAACCTATTTTATGTTTATAAATTACAATGAAAATGTATTCATAATTTTTTTTGTTAAAAACTTTAGTTTTTTGTTTTGGACCAATGGCACGCACGGTCCAGTAAGTGAGTAAAGTGGGACCCAAAGTAAAAGCTGGAAATTGTTGCATGATTTGAAGCCATTAACACCTTGCTAACAGTTCAACGATTATGGCGATAACGATTGAAGACATTATAATTGTATTTATAACAGCATTTGATGTTTGAATTGTTGAATTTGAGTTATCCACTATGATCAGCTGGTGATGATGCCGAGAAGGTATAGCTAACAGGCGCGATGAAAAGTTGAATGGCAATTAGTGTTACTCAACAAACAATTATTATTATTGCTATTACTGATTAATTAACAGCCAAAGCTAATGATGTTATCAAAGTATGTGATGTTTTACTAGTTGATTAGCACACCTCGGGCCATGAGGGCTCGTGTTTTGGTACTTTGCCACTCTCGGTCCACGTTAGGTAACCGACTCTTCATTTGGTCCATGTGCTGTAGACCCTAACTGTACAACTCATGTCTCCATGTTTCAACTTTCACTCGTAACGTTCGCGTGGAAACCTTTACGTTCCTTAGCTTGTGGGTTACATCCCTCTGCGGAAAAAAAAATTAAAAACAAGAACAAATCTCATACAATGTCATTAATTACAAACAGCTAGCTTCTGTTGCCTAATTGCGTTTTGGTTCAGACTTAATTTTATTCATCAAATTATGGCGTGTTCCCATGTCCTTGGTTCATCTTGTTAACAAACAACAACAGAGATGTCACTTTCAGTGTTCCAATGGAACACAGACATAAACTTTCATGACAAAGCACGACTCAATCTAGCTCCTCAATTTGGATACATAACTCAATAAAGGTTATGCATTATTTTAAACCGTAATGCATGTGTGAACACCTTCTTAAAGGTGGAGATCTTTCATTGTCTTGACCTCTTGGGTTAATTTGATTCTTCACATACATTTCTTTTAATGAAACTAAACCAATGGCCAAAGCAAAGTATTCGTTTCTATACCAAAAAGAATTAGAGTAGAATGGATATGTTGGTTACAGCACTCAATTCTCCTGAAAGTGAAATGAAGTTGAGCTCTGCTATTTAGTACAACAAATTATGGTATGAATTTGCATGAAGACACGTATATTTATTTTATGGTGATCTGTAATTTAGAAAGAAAAAACAAAGTCAATAATTTGACGGAAATTAGGGGGTAAGTTTGTAACTTTGATGCAATATTTTCCGTAACAAACGATGATTTCCAATGAAGTTTAGGTATTTTCACGCTAAGGGATGTAATTAAGTCTGGGACTCATTTCTCAATAGCATTGATGAATATTTAGAGTAATGCATGTAATGTCTTTAAAATATATAACGCATTAATACTTATCATGTAAAAGAAAGTAAAATGATGTTGTAGGAGGATTTAAAATTATTCATCTTGAAATGAACTTTACTCACGAGGAAGGATTTTGGAATGCTGGATTGTTGGGTTAGAATCTTGGGTATAACAAAAGGAGCAAATTAATGAGTAATGAAGCAATTTTTTGTAGTAAATGAGAACTCGAATAAACAATTTGGGTAGGTCCTAGTATAGATAGTCAAGATGACACTCTGGGAAAATTGGATTCTCTTCAGCTGTGCTGTCTCTGCAGCCCAAATAACAAAAGTAAAAACGTAGAAAAAATGAAAAAAAAAAATACATCAATAAATGATGGGAAGAGAAAGATGAATTAGAGAGAGACAATGGAAAGGGGCTAAAGAGAGAGCTGCTGGAGAGGATCCACTTCCCACCGAGTCAGTGGATAGGTCAATAACCCTAAATTTAGCTCAGTCAAACGGAAAATGTGACTCTGTTGGAATGGTTCACAACTTCCCCAACACCAAATTTAAAAGACGAAGATAGTCATGTTGCAACTAAGGTATAGCTCAACAAGAATGGTCCAAGTACAACAAAGAGCCGAAAGGATAGGAGGTTCAGAGTTTACAGGGTACGCCTTGACTAACCAACAAGTGTCTTGAGATGCCAACAAAATCTACAAGATATCGAGAAAGGGTGAGATATCATAGAAAGATAGCAGCCAAAGGATGACATATCACAACCAGTCTTTATTGTTGAGGACAAAACACGAGTTGATGATGTTTCAGTGTGGTTTCATTTGGCACGAGACATACACGTGAACTAAACATCTTTTCTTTGTTCAATAAGGAAGAGAATAGGCCTCTTTCACTGTTTTCATATCATGAGAGAGAAGGAGTACGAAGAAACGGAGAGGGAGAGAGAGAGAGAGAGAGGCTGAGTCTAGTCCAACATAAGCACTAGAACCGTGGGCACGTAGGTTTAAACATGTTTCCTCATCTCCTTGATCAATAATTGCATAAACTTTCTCTTTCTCTCTCCCCCCATCACTTCCTCCTGACATGCACTCCCATACTCTCCTATATAATGTTTTAAGAAATCAACAACTTGTCCGCAACGCAAACCTTATTTTCAATTTTTCAGATTGATCACATGATGAGTTCTTCAATCTTCCTTCTATGTTGCCTTCTCACATTCTGTTTATATTCCCTCTCCCAACACACAGGCTACTCTCTAGATGCTACGCCAACACGGAAGTTGAGCATACCAGCCCCTGCCCACAATCACAAAACCCAGGTACGTTACGTTAATCCCCCCCCTCCCCCAATTAAATCTAGAAAACAGTAAATAGGATGCCGCACATTCCTAGAAGTCACAAGCCAAACTTCCATCTACAAGCCCTGCACTACTACTCATAAATATGCCCATGCATGTTTCTCATTGTTTCCACTGACTCCTGGCACATGGCAGTATAAAATGCAGGGAGCAGACAAGGCAATGGAAAGTACCTCTGCAAAGGAAGATTCCATGACACAGGATCATACCAGCAACAGTTACAGTCCCCATGATCTTGTCTATCATATAGATTACCATGGAGTAACAACTCATCCAACTCCTAAACATCCCAAACCATAGGCTGCAGCTTTAGTGTTGCATCGCAAGAGATTTATTCAGATATGTATTCTTGTTCTTATCAATATATAAATGAAATGCGTTGTGTGGGAGAAAAGAAGACTTTTGCTTATGTAGTTTGCTCAATACATTGCACATAACTTGTAAGCCATAGCTCACAGAAACATACTAAACCTGATGGGTCGGCTGCTAAGACACTTGCATATTGATGTCAGCCATTTCACTAGGTGAAAATGATCTCATATATTCCAGGCCCAAGATGAAAATTAGGGGAAAATAAAACAGTAGTATTATAATTTATCATGAAGTGAAACCATTCCATTTATATATTGCTTTCTAGTATTTCTATACTTCTGAAGCAGCATCCTGTGATTAGTTACAACTTCTTCAAATATAACCTCACTGCAAAACCTTGACTTCACATTCAAAAAAGCAGCTTCTAATTTTTCCTTGTGTTGGGCACACAAAGAAAGTATATCTTCAATCGTGAAAGATTTATTGTCGTTGTATTCACTGCTGGTTTCTTTTTCCATACGAAGAACCCAAATCCATCGGATTTGCTGGAATGGATCTTCATTTTTCTGAATTGCAACCTCTATGCTACTCAGCACTTCCATGAATCTAGATTCAGTACGAATTTTATCAATTAAGTAGAAAAAAATGTTTCTCTGACCCTGAAAAAGACTATTATAAACAACTGGTGGCAAGGAAACTGCAGAAGTCAAGCATGCTTTCCGAAAGCTAGGATCAAAATTGCTAATGATCCCAATGGCAACATGTAACAGATTCACAGACACAAGATCAAGTTTTTGAGACAAAAAATTTGAGCCATCATAACATAGTCTTTTCTGGTTTTCACTCCAGCAGTGAAGTGCAAAATGAGCTACTCCTCCCCACCTGTGTTTAATGGCATACACACATAATGAGTGAAACTCCGATATTTATACCATCAGAGATAACAAGCTTTTAATCATGGCTACAATATTTTGAACTCTTAAATAGCAAGTACAATCTTTAATTTGTAGTAATGCAGTTGCACCATTAACAAGTGTACAGTGCTATGGACAAAGAACTTCAATATTTCTAAATTACTGCATATGCAGATTCGCTTCATATTTATCAAACTGGGATTCTTATTATTTTTTTAATCATATAATTGAATGTTATAAGGGTTTGGATCACTCTGCAGTTCTTTGAGAAATGCAGAGAATTATCATCCACAGAACTATAGTGCTTATAGTCTCTTCAATCACCTCACTCATTAGGAAGTAAAAATATCAATATGGGGCCCAAGTATAACTTATAATCTAGCAATCACACACAATCAAAGGAAAAGAAAATTAAATAAAATAGAAAAAATTCATTAATTAATAGGAAGACCTAATAATTAAATGATCATCCCAAAGAAAAGAAATCAAATTACAACATATCTCTCATTAACCAAAACATAGTAACTCCCAGCTTCAATCTCCATGTGGGATTGAGGACGGACCAACAAGAAGATGAAAAGTTGATAATTCTATACTCATCTTTATCAATAGGGTAATAATTGACGCAGGCATTATTACATAAAATACTAGAAAAAATGGTCCATGAACCAGCTTTCCAAAGACATGTGTCTAAAAGCCTGCCCCTATGTCCTGCAGACTTGTCTAATTTTAATAATTGATTTTAGTGTGGGTCATTCCACATGTATTGTTTCAGTCTTCTGCTTCAAAAACATCTATCAAATAATTTTAATCAGTCAATATAGAGCAATATACACATTCAACTTGAAGGAACGAAAATAAATAATAAAGAAAATGAAAAAAATGTATTCATAATTCTTGACATCAATGAAAAACAAGAGAATTAATTGCTAAGGAACAAGAGGTGTTAGATGATGTTGCCGCAAGCAATATTTTGTGATGTTACAACAAACCAAACTCTGGCAGTCTTAGGAGTTCAATCAGTATTCAATAGGTTGTCCTGTGCTCCTGTGGCTATTTGATAACCAACCAATCAAACTTACGGTCAGGAGCAAAACAGCAATACTTATTTAGGAATACAAATAGTATAAATATTTAATATTTATAATCTTTTAATTGCAGATTTAATTAAAACTAGAAAAAATAATTCATTTATGGGGGAGCAGCTGGCCCCTTCCCATGAATGTAGGCTCATGCTTATCGCCATTGTTCACGGACTGAAGGGCCTACTAGTGCCATTTAGTCAATGATGGACCAAATTTGACTGGATGGGAATGAGAACATCAAGACATAACCACTAGCATAACGGTTTATTGATTCAGAATTTTGAAAACAAGCATGTTAGCCAACGATAGTGGACCAGTAGGACTGTTAACTGTGTAGTGTAATGTAGATAATACTTTTCTTTTTCAGAACATAACTTATAATTTCTCATTGAGAAAGAGCAAAAAGAAATCGACAATGATATTATCAAGTATTTGAACAATTATATGTTATATATATAATTTAATCACTCTAAGCATTAAATACATCAATTAACTGGATTCGTATATGCATAGAAAAGACACATTATATTTGACAGTATACAGAGGAGCTTCATCCATGAGCATGGGAGATTGCACGTGAGCCATTTTCTTTCAAGCATCAAACATACTAGACTCTAAAATGGCAATAAATAGGATTTTGTAACATAAGACAAAATCACACTCACACCATATAGGGGAAATTACCATAAGCATAAAAGGAAACTAAGATGCAGCAATAACTTTGGAAGGATTATCTTCATGTTTTCCATATCCTATTTTCAGTGTTATTCTTTTTCATGATTTTCTATTTTGAGAAGAAGTAATTTGAAAACAAATTCAAGAAATCCATGAGATTCATAATCCTCAGCAACATCATCCTTATCTTCACTGTCAGCCACTGACCACGTTTGTTTGCCATTCCCTGCCAATGGAAGATACACATTGATCACAGGCCACTTAATCCAACCACCAATTCTGGGCATAGGCCTCCTACCTCTGGTGGATGTACACAAGTGGTTGAATACCTAGCTGGAGACCACCTAATTTATTAACAAAAGGGCCCACAAATATCTTCAGCAGCAGATGTTTTTGCTAATTCATTCTCTTGGGTTTTATCCATTATTCTTTACAAAGGAATTCTTCCTGCATGCTTAAATTGTTGTGAGTGATTTGCCTTTTCTTTTAACGTTACACAGTCCTACATTTGAATGACTACTTTAGCTATCACACTATAAAATGGAAGGGTGGAGTATACCCAATCAAAGTTCTATACAACTTGATTTTGCATACTTCCACCCAACGTCCTAAGAGAGGCTGAGATTTAACCAATACATAAATATAGTTGTTTGCATACCTATAATTCATTTGTTACTGTAAATATATGTTTTAATGTTCTGCTCTACCTATAAATAATGCACGTGACATCATGCAATTATGGCACAGTTGTAGAAAGTCTGTGCTTTGTGAAACATGTAAAATGATGTATCTTCCGTTTTTTTACTCAATTATGTTCTCCCTACCATGAATGCATTCCTGTAATAGAATAAGAGAGAAAGCAGCAGGTTCAGATTTGACCTTACCCCATAACATCTGACCATCATCTAGTCAAATATTATCAATTTCATTACATGTGGCAAAGAAGAATTAATAGAATTTACAACCACAATCTTAAATTATAGAGAAAAGAACAGAAAAAAGGAGAAAAAAATAAAAGTATAAAACAAATGGCCATAATAAAATTAATAAAGTTGTAACTTTAAAAGAACAAAGGGAACCTTCATAACCAAAGTTTATTGTATCTGAACCAATAAAAAAATAGTTAAAGTTACCCTTTACTTACTCGAAAGGAGGTTCAACTTCAATACTAAGGGTAAGGTGCAATGAGAACCCAGGAGAACTATCACCAACACCAGAGGTTGTATAAGCTTCATGAGGAAAACCTCTGGGAATATATAATACATCACCTTCCCTGAGAAACAACTCTCTTCTACCAGCTTTTTTACAGTCAATATCAGAACCAAGTAAATTATCATATAAGCGAGGTAACAGCTGACTGGGTGGAGAAAATATAGTCCACTGCTTGGAACCAAAAATCTGGCATACAAATACACAGTGATCATCAAAGTGACAAGCCAAGCCCTGAGAATTAGGGGGTGTTAAGTACAAATTGGCACCTATTGAAGGTTGGCCAAACATGCGTGCTAATGTATCTGCAATAGCCGCAATGCTCTGATAGCGAAACTCCAGACCACGCAGGGCAACAGTATAACCATCTTTATAAGCTTGGCCACACTTTATGATGTCATCAAAAGTAAAATACAGAGGTTCCTTAACGCAGCCTGAATGGAAGTCCTGAAAGTAATGGATTTCTTTTCTCGATTGGCTCTCTGCTTTTACAACACGTATATCCTGCTGGTAGATTATAGGACAACCCAGTCTATCTTTCACCTCATTCAGAAAATTGAGTATGTTTTGTTCATCTGAGGCAATAGGAAAACAAGCCACCAGACCTTGAAAAATAGACGAAAGAAGGGAAGGAACGCTTCCATTCCAGTTCAAAGACTGAACAAATGCACCAAACGTATCATGCATAGCTGGATCCTTTATGGTCCTCGTTAGAAGAAAAGGTGAAACCTCCCAGTAATTTGATATAAAATCTTCAAAACTACTATGACTTGCACCAAAAAGACCTCTTCGAATCACTTCAAATGGCAAGAAGCCAGTAAGTTGAGAAGCATTAATGGAAAGCCTAAAGATGCTCTCTGCGAGATTACTAACAGCAATGTTGCTTTTACAAAGATACCCTTCTTCATTACATTTTCTTGCACCTTTGATCACCTCTTGATCACTTACTTTCACTCTTATCTCTTTCAAAACGCTTAGAAATGCTTCAGAAAGGCTTGCTGGGATATTCTGTAGCTGCTCAACTTCACAGGCATTGATAAGAACAATAGTTGCAGTGAGAAAAGCCAATGAGACTTCATCTTCCTTAATCCCAATCTTAAGAGAGTGAAGACATTCATTACCCTCAGACCATAAACACACACATTCCAAACCCTTGAAAATCTGAAGAAACACAAACCTAATGAATGTCAATTCAATTGTTTAGTCATCCATCATACAACTACAAAATTCACCATCAAAAGACTAAGATAATAAAAATTTTCAAGACCTAAAACGGCGCAGCGTGAATAAATGCTTACATCAGTTTGTTCAATGCAGAAAACTTGAGCAATTGTCGTTGAGCAAAGGTGGTAGTAGAAAAGTCCAAAATGGCATTGCAGGCAGATAACCGAACTTTTCTCTTACGACTCTGCAACAGCGAGATTAATCCCTCGACGGTTTCAGAATCGGAAGCGATTTCCTCGTTTGCCTCGAAGGAAACGAGCGAGGCGGCACCGACGATGTCCGCCGCGCGGCACGCGAGTTCGGCGCGCGTGGAGCGGAGTAGGGTTGGGAGCAAAGCCAGAATGGGCGTCACCGAGGTTCGCGACAGAAGAAGGGAACGACGAATTTTGAATAAGCATTTGTTGATGAAGATAACAGAGTGGGGTTTGTTGGAGAGAGATGCGAGTAATAGAGCGAAGATGGCATTGACGTCTGAGGAACGAGGACGGTGAAGCTCACGCGCCCAGCGTTTCTGCTTCCTTTTTCTCTTCTCCATTCTTGACGCACACAACACCACATTCCTACTACATGAATGACGATTGATCCAGCGGGCCTGGAAGGCCCAACAACAAGCCCACCATTCTACATGTATTTATTTTTAACTGAGACCCATTACAAAGCTGTGAATAAGTTACAATATGATTATGCGTAGTTATAAGTAATACTCCACCGGCTGCAGTAGAAGTTACCTACCTGGTGGCGCATTACTTGTAACTAGGCTCAATAATATTGTAGTCGAGGATGTTGCTTCATCTTCAAATCCTTCAAAACTATATATTGAGTTCTCTATTGGGACAACTTGCAAAGTTAAGATCTCTACAGTTGATTAAAATATATTGTCGCAAACTACTTTAACGACTAATATAATTATAAAATGAAAAAGAATTAAGATTAAAAAAAAATATGCATGTAATCCAATTTAAAAAACATTGTTTATCTACAGGGCCTAAAATTTTAATTTTGCCTTCAATTGCTATTTTTTTACCTCGATTTTTATATTCATTTCACGTCCCGCTCTTGTCTCTCTTTAACCTAAAAAGATTATGTGTGAAAAAAGTGCAAGAACAAGTGTCTTTCAAGTATATGGTTTGCTCCAAGTCGAAGTCCTCTTATGTACGCAATGAACTTATTCCTTTCTAATCAGCTTAGGATTCCAAAACATTGCAGTTGAAAATTAATTGCAAACAATATTCATCGGATAAAATATTCATTTTATAAAAATATTTTATACATGTAGTTAAAAATTTACAAATTAGAACCAATAAATTTAAACTATTACCGTGAGCCGGTACACCGAATTGGATGGAACACATGCTATGAAGGATTCTTTGAAATCAATATTTTAAACAATACTGCAGCGAACATATTCCTTCACCACTTGGCACTATCATAGCTTCTTTGACCCTGGCACCTTGAGCAGATTTTCTTTTACAAAAATGAAATTAAAGCTAAGAATTCGTACAAATAGATAATGGATTTTGTGCAGATTTACGATTTACCTTCCACTATCAAAGCCTCTCTTTTTTTCTTTTTTCTTTTTTTCGGTTAGAAGCTATCAAAGGCTCTTTGAAGTCATTTACTTTTATTGAAGCTATCAAGAGTTTTGGAATCGAGACCACATTCAATCCTCAGTAGCTTTCCTCACACTCCAATTGTAACCGTGTCTACCAAGTTTTCCAGAGTTACTTGTCTAGCCCACAGGATTTATATAGTTTAGGAAATCACCTTTTTTATTTTTGTAAATAATTATATAAATGCTACTTTATTTTTGCATATTTTTTATTTTCAATGAATTGAATAAAAAATCATGAAAATAAAAAAATGTTATAAGTTTTTAAAACAATAAAAATAAAAATATCGTGGCATTTTACAATGATCTATAAAAACAAAAATTGTTTTTGAAACACGCACACCCTTAATTATCATACATATTTAATATGAGAATTTAATAAACGTTTGAACCCCTGAGGCCTGCTTAATAACTAGACGTTCGAAAACGCCCAAAATCCTAGGTTTTAATTTTATTGTCACCACGTTTTATTTTATTGTCACCACGGTACTTTCTTACTTTACTAAAAAAAATAAACATCTTAACACACAACACACATATAAACATATTTGATGAAAAAAAAAAGTAAAAAATAATCAGTCAATTTTCAATTCTTTTTAAGAATTGTATTAAAAAAAAATTGCGATTATCATGAAAGGAAAAATCATACTCAATTAACCAATTTGACAAGTTCATCCGTAAATTAAACAGGGCTTATGGCTGGCCCAATCATTCTTAGAAACCCATCTCGACGACAACCATGAAACCTAACAACACAATCGCTAGCCACCATATCACAAGTAATTTATGTTATTAATATGCATATTGTAATATATATTACATATTACTTGCTTAATTTAATACAACAATAACCATTAAATTATGAACTAACTTCTTTTACCAATTTAACGAACTATTCAATTTTAAAAACATTGGTGAATATCCTCTCCTGGCTTGTATAAATAAACATGGACATATTCGACTTCAGCTAAAGTGCAATGACGTACGTATTTCGCACCAGGGCAATACAAGCCTTAACTATCCGTTCGATTGTTAGTTATTTTCTTCCTCTTGCACGTATAATTGGTATGGTTCGGTTGGGGTGTTTGATATTATAAATTGTTTTAAAAGCCCCAAAGAAGTAATCAAACCATCCATGATGGCAATGTCATTCTGAATCATAGTTTGCCATTTTTACATAATCATCACATAACTTTCTTTGAATTGAATTTGATACACGATACTTAAGACAGAAAATTGAGAACATAGTACGCAGGATTGTTTAGAGAATTTAGTACGATTTCAAGAATCATATTCAAAGGAATAATCCAAGATGCAGAAGGCCACTTTCAGTAGGAAAAACCAATGTCATTGTTTCCATATCTCAAAGTATCAACCTCTAAATTTAAATGCAAGCAAACAAAAAAAGAAGGATAATAACCTTATACATGCCTAAAAGAAATCTCTCTAATCAGTCTTCAGAAAGAATCTGAAGATCCCATAAATTGGCTGTTGCTATCTACAGTCATACTGTTATACATTCCACATAGTAATTGAATCAAATCCTTTCCCAAAACGTGGCTGAATGCAAACAGCTTTGGTTAAATAGGAGTGAAATCATATATTTCGTTAGATGACAATGATGCATATGTTTGTACTTAGACAGGAGGCATATACAGGTTCCAATTATACCCTTTTATCAAAGGGGAAAAGATGCAATTACCTGTTATAGACCCAATTTTAAACTTCATGCTCCCACAGGTGAGAGGTAACTTGGAATAATTTTGATGCCTGTAGTCCACAAAATGCACAGACAAGAGGGAATACAAAAGGAAAGGGAGTGGGGAGGTACCATGCAATCCACACAACTTACATCATGTCAGTGTGGTAAGTATAGAACAAAGTGAAAAGGCTAAAATTCAAGAACCTGCCTCCAATTATACAGAGTCATGTGCAGAAAGTGAGAAAACTCCTTGTGCACGTGCTTTTAAACCTACTGATACCAACTCGCCAAAATGTGCACATATTTAATCAACATAGGGGGATCTTCTGCACATTCACAGAGGGTCAATATGCATCAGCACGTTTTTTGTGAATTCAAATAGTTGTGTTAGTGAGTTACAAAGCAAAGAATTACGAAGCACCCCCCAAGGGAGTTTTCTGAATGTTAACCAACTAAACATAAAAAAAAAGGACAAAACTTAGATGTATTTCCTTAAGTATATTTGGTGTTGTTTTCTAATCAAAATTAGAGTTTCATCTAAATAACCGGAATAACAAAATTTTGCATTGAAGGTGAACATAAATTACCGAAGTAAAATTCTACTTCTGAACAGAGAACGGCACTAAAAGCATCTAAAGTAGTGTACCTAGGTTTTGTCCATAGTAAAAACCGAGGAAAAAAGGCTCACGAATTGTGCTTATATTATTGATAAGAGCCTTTGCTGGAGGGAAAGGAAGATGTTATAAAGAAAATTAAAGTATCAGAAATTTTGAAGCAGGAATATTGATTCAGTAAAAGAAAATAAAATTTTGGCAGTAATAAACATACTAGTTCAGAGCAATGCAAGCAATATAAATATACATTGGTTGTCACTTGAGTTGTGAGGTAAAAGAAAGGGTAGAAGCAGAGAAGATCTATACATAAGGGTGGTAGTTGGGTGAGCTAGCTTAGCTAAGTTATACGGGAGGTATGTTAGAGAAAGAGAAGTCTTTGTATCCCTTGTAAGCATAATACGCCATCCGCGTATAGTAGAAACCCGGAATGAACAACATTGTTCCCAGTATCGCAAAGAAGAGACCTATTATCCATCATTCAATTAAAAAAATCAACACAATTAAATAATTGATATAAATTTTGCCTAAAAAAGAAGGAGAGGGATGTTATGTTACCGTGAGCGGTGTCGCCGCCGACGTGATGGTAGGCCATTAGGGATCCGATGATGATGCCTAGGGTTCCGAACACGAGAAGAGAAACGGCGAGGGCGATCTCCTTAATCGGCGGCTTGTTGCTCACCGTGTACGGCGTCTCCATCATTATGTCCTCATCCGAAATCGAGAATGCGTGATCCACGTACATTTTCTCTACCTCTCTCTCTCTCTCTCTCTCTCTGTTCTTCGATTATTCAGATTTAGCTAAGGTTTTCGACGATTGACGAGATAAACGAGAACTGCGTGTGTTGATTGAATTCTGCTGTGCTTCGTATTAAAGTTCCACCTCTTTATGCACACTTGTCAATATTGCGGTCGAGTTATAAGGTGATATATTACATCAGCTTAATATTATATTGTATTATATTTAAATTATATGTTTTTTGTTTTTGTAATTTTAGTCAATTTTGATTTTATCCTTTTTATTTTTAAGTTGAAGAAATCAATTTTTTGACTTATGAAAATATGCTTCTCTCTCCTAATTATATTAGTAAGTAGTAACAGAGTTACGTATTCAAAAGATGAAAATTATATATTTTTTAAATTAAATATTTAATTTCATCTATTTAAAGAGTAAAAATTAAACTAAATTATTTTACTAAAATACAAAAAACAATACACACTTTTCTTTTATATTTATATTCACTTAATTATTTTTTTAAGATGTGAAACACTCGTTTTTCTATCATTTGGTTTTTATTTTCTCTATTATTTTAGAAAAAAATATATTTTATACATTATCTTTTAATTATTTAAAAATATTTTTTTAATTATTTCTAGTTATCATATCTTTATTTTTATCTGTACAATTAATTTTTTAATCGTGTATTCATTTCAATTTTAATGATCTTATCCCACAAATTTGATTATTTATTGTAAATTTAAAATATATTTTATATAATTTATAAATTTAAAATATTTATTTATTATCTATTGACCCTTTCTTTAAATATAAAATTCTATTACATAATTAACAGGTCATACTCTCTTCGATCTTTATGTATGAGAAAAAAATTATTTATGTTAATTAAGAAAGTTAGTTAAGTATTATTTAATTGTATTATACTCCTTTAATAATAATAATTTTTTTAAATTGACCTTCATTAAAACTTGATATCTAAAATAAAACAGGATCATTGTAAACAGAACCTCGATGAGTAAATGATATTTTAAAGATAATTTCATTAAATAAGACGAAGTTAATTGAAATTTGTTTATATTTGAAACCACCATTCATTACATTTTTTTTTTACTTATGTGTGAGGCCAGATGGAGCATTCATTATGAAAGTTAGTTAATTTAATTAGCATAATTAAATTTATTAATAAATTATATTATTTTTTCAAAATTATCTTTAATATTATTATGACACATTGTCTCACCTTTTCACTTAATTACTTTCTACCTAATTAATTAATTAATGTTAGTAATTTTTTATCTTTGTAAGATAAATAATGAATTTAGCTTATTAATATATAAAATTTATTGTAAAGTATTTGGTGATAGTTTAGTAAAAAAAAATAATTAACACAAAATACTATTTAAAAAAATCTTATAAGAAAAAATAAAATAAAATGTTAAAGTCTTAAATATGTTTCAAGTATACGTAAATATCGTTTTATTTGATTTTAGTCATTGCAAAATGTTTTGTCAATGTTAGGTTTTGACATTTTCTTTTTCTTAGTATTTTTTAGTTTTTACTACTAATTCTAGTTAATTTAATACTGACTAACAAAATAAATAATATTAAAATTAAATTTATATCACATAGATGAATTAGGCTTAACTAATTTGTCTATTTCTACCTTTGTCTTGTGTTTTGCTTCCAATAGAAGTTATTTAAATTTTTATAAATTATAGTTTGTTTTACTTAGAGTTTTTCCAATTGACCTATTAGTCTTCTAGCATATGTAAAGAGAAGTTAGACTTATATACAAACTTTAATTTGAAATAAGTCTTTCAATAAATTAAATTAAGTTAAGCTTTCAAATAGGTTAAATTAGGCTTAAAAATAAAGCCTATAAGAGATAACAAGTCATGTTTGAACTTTGGATTTTTTAAACAGGTCACCCCATTTAAGAAGAATTTTTGTTTGACCTAGTCTATTTCCACCCCTAGACTCTTCCACCACATGTATTGCTTTTAAGTTTTTTCCAAAAAAAATTTTGTCTAATTTGAAATTTTGATACATATCAAATAAAGTGTTGGACATGTCATTTAGAATGTGCCTTAGGCAAATGCAAACATAATTGTTTGATTTGTGTTTCTCATGAGTTTCAACAACAATCTCATCTTCTCTATCTTTTAGTTTTGAAGTGTTCAAGACATACACTATCTTCAAAATTGTAAGAAGAAAGTGCATCTTCTATTGCCAATGAACAGAGTTTCCACCATCAAGCCTCTTAAGTTTGACAATATCTAAGTCATCTCTTTCAAGGTTGCAATCAAACTTAAAGATTGTTTGTATAATATTCATTTAATGGTACTTGAACCTAAAGACTATTGGTGCAAATTGGTGGTGATGACTCCACAACAATGAAGAAATATCAAGGAGAAAATCATTGAAGAGGATGGTCTTACAACAAAGATAATGCACAAGTCTCTAAAGTGTCTCAACTTGTGATAATATGGTCGAGATTGGGTCAAAAAATGCCCTGCCTTGTCTTGGTCGATGTCATTATTAGAATCCACAATTTTCCAAATTATGTCACTCATCATTGGAGAGAATCTTAACCATAATGATTGATTTCACAATTTCTTTAATCAATATTTTAATTAAATCAATCATCTTATAAATGGCCTAAATCACATCTTAATAAGATACTTTTTATCTAGATGTGACACATTAAAAAGTAGCTTAAATATCTTTATTTATATTTTTTTGGGTTTGAATTAATTCAAGTACTAGAGTTCTTGCTTGTAACTTTTCTTATATGCATTCAACCAACATATTCAAATAACATAAATAAATTATAATTTTAAAAGAATGTGAGACAGATATTCTATGAATACATAAATAAATCTGTGCTTAAATTTGTTGTTCTTGCTTTTTATAAATTCTTCGAGTACCTATTTTTATTCCTTTACAAAATAAAAAAATAAAATTAACATAAATATAATTTTAATAAATAGTAGAGTCTAATTTATAAATTAAATTTTTATTAAGATTTACAATATAATTTTTTCATCTAACAACTAAAATAAATAATATATTCAATTAAAAATTATTATAAGTAATATATTTATTTTTATAATAATTATTTTAAAATCATAAAAAATATTTTTTATTAATAAATAATGTAAATCTTTTATTGTAATAATACATGCATATTAAAGGTAACTAATAATGCGACTATAACGACTAAATTTAAAATTTAACAAAAAAAAATTAGAAAATCAACGGATGAATCAAAATTTCAGTAAGCCAGATTATACGAGATGGACACGTTCCATTCTTTCAGAATTTCTTTATCTCCCTTACAGATTTCGGTTTCAGAAATTCCCAAATCAAACTCCAAAACGACCTCTACCACCACCGTCCTCCATTGTTCGTGACTTTGTGTCTTCTGCCTTTTCTATTTACTCGCTTCTGTCACATAACAGGATCTCTTACAACTCTTGCATTTTATTTTTTTTTTTGTTTTTAGTTTTTGGTTTCATAGCAGGTTGCAGCTCGTTGGGGCTTTGGTTTCGGAATTGATTCAGAATTTTCCGTGAATATTTCAGGTACCGAATCTTTGTTGAAGTATACTTATTGGTCTTAGTTAGGAGCTGAATCTCGATCACATTACACCCATACAGATGAATTGATGTTTTCAACTCTTTGATTATGTGAACTCTATGTGTTTCTTGGTGTATGGGAACATATCATCTTTGGTGTGTGTGATGCATTTGAGAATGCAATTGATCATTGTTTGCTTTATCGTATCTTTGACACTGTGTGATAGGGATGTTTTGCCTTGTTTATAAAAGTTAGGTCTGCAAAATTGTTTATGCTTTCTGAATCAGCGAAGAAGTACCTCACAGTACAGTGTTGTATTTGTCCCTCTCAAGCCTTCAAAAACTTCATCAATCTCCGATGAGAATGAGAACCTCACGGTGAATCCGTCACAGATTGCAACACACCTCACTTCATCTTCTCTCTCTACAAAGGACAAGTAACCTCTCTCACTGTGTTTGTGTTCCTTCATGGATTCTATAGCATATTATTTCGTTATATATATATATATATATATATATATATATATATCTTTTTAACTAGTTTTATTTCTAGTTTCTCGATCTAAACATTTATTGTGAAGTGAGTGCTGAAACAAGATTTACGGTTGAAATGTTGAACGGTTTGAATTTCATTTTGGTACCTATGAAATCAAATCAAAATTGATCAGATCAAACCAACCTGGTATCCACTCATTAAGCCCACTCTTTGTATTTTTCCTTTTTGTTTCACTCTAATAATAGAAACTTTGGTCTTTGATTCACACGGTACATTCTAGTTTTATGGGTCTAGGATCCATTGGCTATTTCAATTCAAACCTTCAAAATATCATCTTCTCTACTTTTAGTTTTGTCAGCAACCTCATACTGTGGCAATAGTTGCATTTGGCTTTAAGAATATAGCGAGGTGGAATTGCTTTTGTAATGGTCAATTTGTTAGATTTGCAATTTATGTTTTTAAGCAAAATTTAAATTATAATTTATATATCACTAAAGAATTTGGTATTAATTGATTTATTTAATATCTGTACCATGGAAAGGTATAGTTTACTGCTGCAAAAAGATGCACCAGTATGCCCATGTTGGAAGCAAAGATTGATTCTTCAACTTTAAACTTGTTGAAATAGTTTCATTGATATTTAGGATGTATGATTGTGTTTAAAATTTGGGTAGCTTGAGCAGATAAGCTTTACTGACAATTATTTTCAGTTTGATACATAATTACCTTTGTTTCTTTGCCTGATAATGTTTGATTTATAGATAATTTGTATAATTACTGAAAAACTGTAGATATGGGAATCAGTAAAATAGAAGTAAACTTAAGGAGGTTGCTTGCAGCTGCTCCCCAGCAGCAAAACCAGGCAAAACTTGTGCATGTAAGTCTGAAGATAAGTGTTGACTATTTATTTTAGAGTTAACAGGATTATATCTATATTCTTTTCTAATTTTCTTGAAATATATGATCAACAAACATAATCATTTGTTGATTCTGGAATTCTGCAGTATGTTGCTACTTTACGTGAACAATTGGAACAATTGGCTGAAGAAAGGACACTGGAAGGTTTACCAAGGTATTGTGTGCCTCTTTATTTACCATCTGATACACATATATATCGTGGAATTATAAGTGAAACTACATAACTTCAGTGTTTATTTATAAATCACAACACAATCATCAGTTAATTTTAATTTTTGGAAATCTTCCCTTAATTTTAATATACCTTTAGTGGCAGGGGTGGGGTGGTGGGAGGTGGCTGCCCCAAAAGTTTAAAAATTCCATAGAATAGAAATATGTAAAAGAAAAAAATTAGACATACTTTACCCCTAAACATGATCAAAACATCATATGGCCACCTCATTTTTTTTAATCAAGATCTGCTACTACTAATTGAGGTAGGATTTTCTTTCTGAATGGGCATTGTTTGGGTTTGAACAGATGAATGTTAGAAACTAATACTTATTGAAATTTTAGGAATCTAATGGAAAGAAAAAAGGGAGAAGAGTGATGTTGTAATATAAAATAGCAATCTGATACTTCTATTTATGCTAATATTCTAGGTCAAGAACTAGTACAGAGCAATTAGTATAAGCTCAACCCAGTAACATACATAATAGGAGTACTACCACAATAATTATCCTTATATTCAAACAATACATATAGGTCCAGCAGACTATGGAATAAGAAAAGAATGAACTTTATTATTCGCAGTGAGTTCTCTTGAAAATATTACTCACATTGAACATAAGCTGTGCTTTCTTGCCTTGTAACTCTTTGATAAAATCTAGGATTTGTAGAAATGATTATATATTTCTTTAAAAAGTAAATTGACTTGATTATTTGTTTCATCTTCTACCTCTCCTAGATAGTCCATTCTCTTCTCCTTTGTAATTTATATATTAAAGCTGTTATATTCCCCCTACCTTTTGTGTTTCTTTACTGAATGTGTGTGCATACATTTGTGTTTATATATGCTCTGCTCTGATTATACAGGATTTCAAAGGCTATGTTGAATGATTATTCAGAGAAGATTGAAGCCATTGCTTCCAAATTGGTTAACCAGGTGGTATGTATTTGTGAATTAAATGTATCCTTGAGAGCTATTAAAATGTAAAAAAGATCTTTAGACTAACTGGCTGAACATTTAAGGTTTCTGTGTCCACTCCAATCTAATCTATAACAAAGGACAAATTCGTTAAAGAAGGGTGGAATTCGAGTATTTGAATTCTACAGGAAATGGTGGAATGGCTAATATTTCATTTCTTTAAATCTGTTTATTAAAGAACAAAGACAGAGCCGTGCAATTACCAACTTATCTTGTGGGATAGAACTAGGATTGTTTGGTGGGTGTTGGGCAAAGAAAAAGAAGAAAGGATGAGCTATAATTAAAACATTTTTCTTAAGCCAAACAAAGAAGCTCCACATTTTCATCAATAAATAACTCAACTAATACTTCGATCAAAGCATAACTTTTGCATCCCCTATTTTTGCTTGCTCCAGGTTGATAATTGTCTAGGAAGAAAATTCAATAGTCAGACATGTGCTCATAAGCCATCGAAATTGCTTTAAGTCAAGGTTGTCAATATTTGTTTTATGGTGATAAAATATATGAAATTCAAATTACATACTTTATAAAAATAAAAAACATTGTACTAAGTTTGTTTTACTAAGGTATACCCATCCTATAAACTTAAGGGTAAGCGTCTGCTTGGTGAAGGTTAAGTAGGTAGATAGTGATCAGGTGGAAATTTTATGATGGATATCACTAAAACTTGCTTGGTATAAAAAATATACTAGCAAGTTTCTTATGCATAGGTATTTTTAAATTTAAAAATAAAGAATATATATGAGATAAAAATATCATCATTGTTAAATAATGGTGAAATATGTATTTTAGTAAAAAAGAAAGTATAATAGAAGATGTCTTCATTGTCAATAATGAGGATTCTATTTGTTAGATAAGAATAAATTGAAGAGATAAGACTTTTGAAATAAAGAGAAAATTATGTAAATAAATTATTTGAATAAAACATGTCATTTCTATGTCTATTATTTTGATATGGTGTATTAAAATTTGGAATTTAAATTGAGATTAACTAAATTTAAGCAATAATGATAGAGAGGAATAGAAAATAATCAAAATATAAAATAAATTATTATATACTTGATGCTGGAGAAACCATGTGGCTTACTAAGAGAAAGTGGCTTACCAAGAGAAAAGTAGATTCTGAAAATCCTCTTATTCATGAGTAAGTATTCATATTACAATTTAGAGGTAGATGTAAGATGGAAATATAAATATATTCATTTGGATAGGATGCAGAAGAGAAGAGTAAAAGAAAGCCAACAGAAGTGAGACAAAGAAGTTAGATTAGGTATATGGAATAAGACAGTTAAAACTGCTAGGTGGTTAGACTGGCAGAAGGGATAGTAGCAGGGGCTTAACTTAAATAGGGGGAAAGGGCAGAAGAGATGGATTCTGAACTGTATGTATTGGAGAATCAATCACTAGCTCAGTTGTAGAAGTAAAAACCCTTTGTTGAAGGTGAAAGCCTTGGATGAGGTATTATTTCCTTTTTCTGTTGCAGTTCAATAAATTTTGCATGTTTTTTAACTTTCTCTCGTTTTTCTCTATTTCTCTCAGCTGTCTTTCTTGTGGGTTCATAGGACATTATTTTCACTCATGGATCATAACTTCTGCTCAAAATCATTTTAATTTTTTAACTCTATCTTCTTTCCCATCTAATAAACCAAACAAACTTTAAGAATTTATTACACAGTGAATGGAGCCAAATAGGCACCGTCATTTAATCACATAATTTTTTAACCCAGCCTGACATAGAAGTATCCGAGAAGGACTTTGAAAGGAGTTTTGTTAAAGAAAACCCTTCTGAAATTGAGGAAAAAAAGCAGATACCCCTTTCTTCTGGATTGAGAAGAAGGCCTGTGTAAGCTATAGTTAGCCTTTGTTACTACTTTGTGTATTTGTAGACTGTTTTACTGCTGCTCATCTGATTCATTGGACAGACCTGCCTCGAGTACTGAAGATAGAGCACATGAACCTGCTGAGACTGACCATGCATCACCTATTAAACTGGATGCTACGGCACATGCACACATTGAGAAGCACAGGTACTGTTTACTTGAGTTCTTATTTAAAGTTTATGTAATGGTGGGTCAATAGACTCAGTACTGTTTTGTTGAAGAGTCCACAACCATAACCTACAAATCTTATGTTCACATGTCAATTCATCTAGAACAACAAACTACAAAGTATATTTTTCTTTAGGACAAGCGCTGATGTATTAAGATGGATCGTTGATACATTGTTAGTAACTTACCAGCTTAATATGGTGGACTATTAGGATCATATATATTTAGGAGTTTATTTGGTCTTCATTTTCGTTGACTAGTCCTCAGGAAATTTCTGAATCACTATCATTATGATACCAATACCTACACAATTTCTATTAAATTATTTGTGCAAATGTATTAGATCAATAATTTTCGTTGTTCACTCAGTTGTTCTATTTTGTTCAATTTTTACTCTAGAAACCTTCAAGAAGATTTGACTGATGAGATGGTGGTGTTGGCAAAACAACTCAAAGAGAGTAGTCTCATGATGAGCCAGTCCCTGCAAAATACCGAAAAGGTCTCGAAACTCATTTTCATTCAATCCTGCTTGTCTAACTGCTAAACGGTTGTATAGATGATGATGCTAAATGTATCTTATTATAGCAAGGTGAGAGTGAAGGAAGGGGAGTGTTAATACCTTGTGACAGTGGTGTGGTAGTCAATACAGTTCTCATCCAGGACAAAGTTTCTTACAAGCAAATCCTCTTTTATCTCCAATGAAGTTCTATTTTATTATTTTATAATAAAAATATATATCTTCTATGGTGGGCTTGATAGAAGTGAGTTATAACATAAATGCACCATTGTATATATATGAAACGGAAGGCAGTCCGGATTGAATATTCTTTGAATGGTCGTTATATTATTACACTAATCTAGTCTTCGTCCTTTTGAAAATTTGTCTTATAACAGATTTATTTTCGTATTTCAGCCTATAGCTATAGCAGTGCCGTAATATTACTAATACATACAGAGGGCATGTTATAAAAAATGTTGATTCATCGGTCATAACCTTTATTTTTTGTTGACAATTATCTCACATTTGGAAGTTTGAATGATGAGGTGTTAACCTAATGAATTGATTGTGGCTGGCTTGCAGATACTTGATTCTACCGAGAAGGCTATTGAGCATAGCTTGGCAAGCACGGGTCGTGCCAATGTGAGAGCAACCACAATCTACTCATCGAGTTCCAAGACTTCTTGCTTAACCTGGCTTGTGATGTTTGTGATGACATGTGTATTTGTCATGGTTATTCTCCTAATCCGTGTCACATAGTATAACTTCCAGTATAACTTTTCCCATAATGTAAATTTTCTGAAAGTCTTAACATTAGTTAAAGAAACAAAAAATGTTTTTGAGAAAGTGTTATAAATGAGCTTTTACCATAATTTATAATGTAGTTTCTTCACTGTAATTTTTAATAAAATTTTTCAATTTACTCATTTCTTAATTAGTGTCCTTAGAGCATCCAATAACAAAACTCATTTATATTTTATAATACATGTTATGCTGTGTGATGAATAATAATTTTTTTTTTTTGCAACATAGCACTTGACTTGAGAATAATAACTACAAAACTTGTTATGGAAATGTGCTTTAACTTCATAATAAAATCAGAATCTGTTTTAAAATAGTACATAAAATATCACTTCACTATTGACTTAGAAAAATAAATTTATGATAACTATCACTTCAATTAAAGTTTTTATTAAAAAAAGGTTAAAGTTAAGAAAGAGGGGAAGCTAACTTTAGGATTTAATGTCTGACATTTCTATGGAAGCTAATAATAACAATTACATTTCATGGTTTTATATACTACCTCTCTTCTTTATATATATATATATATATATGAGTGAGAGAGAGAGAGAAAAAGAGAATGAGATTCTTAAAATCTGCTTTTCTCTTCTTATAAGACCCTTCACATTATATCTTGCATTACTTTTTTCTTATCAAAATATTCTTAATTATTTTGTAATTTTATAATTAATAAACAACAATACTATAAATTAGTAAGTTAAATTTATTTTCTTTCTCATGAAAAACAAAGAAGATAACTAGTACATGTTAATAAAATTAGGTTGAGAAAAAAGAAATTAATAAAAACTTTGTATGCACGAGTTTGAATTTACATGTACAATGGAAGTGGACACATAATCACTTCTCATAGGCTCATACTTCCAGTAAGTGTATCACATATTCTCACTTCTCTTATTTAATATTTCCATTCAAAAAACTGATATAAAATAAATAAATGTACTTTACAACTATCCGTATTGTCATTATTTTGTACGACTTTTGGATCCAAGTGTTTTATATCAATTAAATAAGTTTAGTTAATTAACGTCTAGAGTTTGTCGCTGCATCCACAATTCCACATTTTTTTTAATTAATTGTCTACTTTGTTTATTTATGTTTTGTTGACTTTTGTCGCTAGGATTGATGATTGATGAATAGTTTTATTTTTTTCGCAATAATTTTCTACTAATTCTTTTTATTTATTAAAAATAGAAAACAATGGATGTTTTTATTTATTTTTAAAACATTATATATATATATATATATATATATATATATATATATATATATATATATATATATATATAATTTTTATAAAATATTAAAAATATTTTTACGAAGATTTTTAAGAAAATATATAATTACTTATAATTGATTGCTCACAGCAGACAATTTGGGTTACAGTTTATCTAGAAGAGGGATGCCTGAATAAAAAAGAAAAAAGAAAAAGAAAGGCATCACGGCAAATCATTTTGACAAATTGAACAAAACTTCCGTAAAGTACGATGAAATGCAACTCAATTACCTTTTTGTTTGTTAAATATTAATTCCATTCGTTTTCTGTGAACTTGTTGATCTGATCCACCCCAACTCAAGTCAACTACTTGCCACAACAAGTCTTTTCTATTTAAATTTACTCGAGTAATTAAATGGCACTATAAAGCTTTTGTGATTATTGTTAAATTCTGCTATTTAATATTTGCAGGTATGCTGATAATTGTAATGAACAAGTTCTCTATAGTTGAAAATCTTTATTTAAATCTTTATCTGTCCTTAGGTTCCTTATAATTTTTTACTGTTATATTAGATCATCAAAACTGTAAACAAGGAAGTATAAACAATTAAATACCTAGATCCATTTGTCGGACATTAATGCAGAATCTTTAATGTCTTCAATGTCTTTCATCTGATTGAGAACTATTGGTTTGTGGTCTTCCTCAACCAAACCGCCTTAATTCCTCATGGAATCTTAGCTTCTTTTTTCCGATGGGGAGTGTTCTTTGGTTTGGTATATTGGGGATCATAATCTTTCCTGATGCGTTAGCCTACATATAGGGTTTTCATTATTCCCTAACGGGCCAACCTGGTATCCACTCATCAAGTCTTATCAAGAAGTCTTTTGATTACTTAATTGGATCACTTAATATTATAATCACTTTAAATAAATAGTTTATATAATTGTATTTGAACCCACCTGATTAAAAGAAATTATAAATTTCTAACACTTATGTCATTGGACAGAGCAGAAAATAAACATTTCATTTTCATTTCACACCTCCCTGCGGAACATGATTAACAATTTAGCATAGCATTTTCTTAGAGTATTCGTGGAAGCTTCCTTTTTTGTTTCCGACACTTATATACAGACACGTCGCTAGTTATGTATTTTCTTTGTACTCTTTTCATTTTCACTGTCACACTATAAAACCAAGTCGGATACGCCTCTCAGCATTTCTCTCTCATTCTCTCTCTGCTGAGACGACTCTATGGGGAATTGTTTCAGTCTTCGATCAGGTTCTCCAGGCAATCACCACAACTCCAACAATCTATCTGGTAAACCAACATTTCACAACACTTTCCTTATTTCATCCATAGAATTATAGAAACACTTCATGCTCAGATGTTATGTGTTATGGACATGAAATCAAACATTTTCGAGTAAGAACAGAGAACATGTGTTTCGCCTTTTGATGGTTTTCTCGATATTGCTTTGCTTGCTAGCATAACTGCATAATCATTTCATCAATTTTAAAAACAACACCAACAAAGTCAAGTATAGTTGGTAAGTAATTAAATTTCTTAAATATGTTGTCAATAATTTGATTTTTGGTCATGTATATAAAAAAAAACTTTGTTAGGAGAAACAAAATCTACTTTGATGATGTCTATGCCTCACAAAGAATTAGTTTCTAACTATTGATCCACGGATATTCTTGGTGCAAACATTTTTTTTATAACAAGTCAACAAGTCAAGTAAAGAAAGTCAACATGAGTTTGCAACCAATCTATCCCCAATTCTCCCAAGCCTATGAAGCACCTATACTTCACTTTGCTTCATGTATTTATATCCAGTACGTGTCCAATATCAATACTTTTTGATACTTTATTGATACATGTCGATGAAGTATCGAAACCTATAAAAAAAATTTACGAAAATCTAATAAAGTTCCATAAGACATGTAACCATGTATAAAGTAGAAACATGGAAGGATTGTCTATTGATGAAAAAATGAAAATTGTATTCTTTTATAAATTAGTTCAAGGTAGAAATGAAATTGGCAGTACTATTCTTTTTTGTAAATAATGGAAAGTAAATTTACGATGAAAGTGATTTATAATATTTTTGTTTTTAATAATATCCAAGAAATGTCTTCTTAATTAAGATTTGCAGAATCATAATTATATATTTATTGTATTTTTGTGATTTTTATACATATATAAATATGTATCTTACACATATATAGTATCTTATATATTTTAGAATAATTGTATCGTATCGCTGGATCATACATGTATTGTATTTGACACGCGTATTGTATCTCACACGCGTGTTGTATCTGTGCAACATAGCAACAAGCCATGTAATTTAAAATATAGAAGACACTCCTTGGAATTAGCAAGAGTTGATCGTGAAATGTTTCATTCTAACAAGATATAAAACTTGAGCATCTTAGCATCATCTTGTTACTTGACATGACAAATTTTGTTTTCTTGTTACAATGTCTCAGGGAGTAATCAGTTTTCTGCTGGTCTCCGCAAGACAAGATCAATAGAGAATGGAAATTCTACTTCTCTTGGGCTTAGTAGTCACTCTGGAGGAATCAGTAGATTATTTGGGCCAAGTAGTAGCAATAACACTAGCACAACCCTTTGGGGCTCTGAGAATAGCCAAGCCTCTCGAGTCAGAGATGAAGAGGAGTTTCCTTTTGGACAGATCTTGGATGCTCCGAACTTGAGAGTGTTTACTTATGCAGAATTGAGAGCAGCCACCAAAAATTTCAGAGCTGATACTGTGTTAGGAGAGGGGGGTTTTGGTAGAGTATACAAGGGTTTGATTAGAGGTGAGGGATTGACTTTTGCCATCAAGAAATTGACTTCTGGAAGCCGGCAAGGAGTCGCGGAATGGCTGGTATTGGCATTAATAACACTTTAATATTAGGATTACACCTTTTATTGGCACTTGGCATGTATATAATATTTATATTGATGCTCTTTTTGGTGCAGTCAGAGGTGAATTTCTTAGGGAGGCTTTCTCATCCCAACCTTGTTAAATTGTTAGGATACGGCCGAGAGGATGATGAACTGTTTTTGGTGTATGAATTTATGAATCGTGGCAGCTTAGATAACCACTTATTTGGAAGTAAGAATTGATGCTGTTGAAAGCATTGTTAAAGGAAGTTGATTTGTCATTTTCATTGATCTAAGAACATGATTTTGCTTCTTCAGGAGGTGCAACTGTTCGGCCACTTTCTTGGGACGCAAGGCTAAGGGTTATGATTGGAGCAGCTAGGGGACTGAATTTCCTTCACTCCTTGGATACGCAAATTATATATAGAGATTTTAAACCCTCAAATATACTACTTGACAAGGTAAGTTTCATTTTGTCGTTCGGGCATTGCATATCCCATTATCACATTTTGCAATTGAATATCTTGAAAAGTGAAAGACAAAATTCATTTATCCAACTTGGAGCATACATGTTATTGAAGAATTCATGGTAATCACGAAAAAAGTCTTTCTACTTTTTGCTTGTCAGACATATATGGTAAAGTTATCAGACTTTGGCTTAGCCAAATCTGTTACTTCGCCTGATCATAGTCACGTATCAACACAGGTTGTTGGAACACATGGTTATGCTGCTCCCGAGTACATTGCAACAGGTAATAACAACAAATATACTCATAAACCTGTTGTGGAAACGTGACAAGACACTAAATCGTGTGATGCCAATGATGTAGGTCGTTTGTACGTGAAAAGTGACGTGTATGGATTTGGAATTGTTTTGGTGGAGGTGCTGACTGGCAAGAGGATCGGTGATGTAATGCGCCTGTGTCAGGAGAAGTCCTTGAGGGATTGGCTCAAATCAAATCTACTAAACAGAAGGAAAATAATAAGCACTATGGATGCAAAGTTGGAAGGAAGGTATCCAACTAAGTTAGCTTCAAAAGTAGCTGAACTAGCTCATAAATGCATCCAAGAAAACCCCAAAGTGAGACCATCAATGAAAGAGGTTGTTGAAACATTGGAACAGGTTGAAGCAGACAATGAGAAACCAGTTGATAACAGAAAACGGGGTACTCGTTCTCAGGTAGAACAACAAGGCCAACCAGATGGTGGTTAATTGAATTGAATCCATCCTTTTCAGCTCATGGATTTTGGACTTAAAAAGAACTTATTGCTAAAAGTGCCTCTGCTCCAGTGGTCTAGTGGAGTTGAGCTTGTATAATACACACACATATGCCTCTGGGAATGCATTTGACTTTAGGGTATAGGCCTGATGGTATCTGCCCAAAACTAGGAGAAAGAGACTTCAAACTAGGCTGTTCCCTGCTATTGATAACCAAGGTGCTCCTTGTTCATCTCTACTTTTCCATTATTCTTCCACTTAATTGTTCTTCGACTTTATATTGTATCAATCAATGAATGTTCAATAGTTATTCTTTATGTAATCATTTCAATTTCTTTACATGGTTTAGATGTGTAGAAAGTTGAATAGAGATAATGTGTTCAATTTATACTCAACTTGATTACCATTGGGCTGACCTTGGGTTACTGACTAGATTTTCAGCCCCGAAAACTAAGAGATGGATTATATTTGTTTAATTTTGATAAATTTTGATATAAATAATTAAAATAATATATATTTATAATTCAATAGTTGAATTAATAAAATTTACATTTTATATATAATTATTTATGATATATTAGTTTGGTATAACTTATAGTGATATAATTTGAATCTTCTATGGTTAAAAATAATTGATTTGAAAGAATAAATAAATAAAATTTAATTAAGAAACTTGGTAAATGATTAAAAATAATCAATTTTCTATAATATACGTTTGATCTTTATTTTATTTATTATAATTTTTTTCTCATTTATCTTTTAAGAGATTGATTTTAGTCATATAATTTTCAAATTTATGTTAATAGTGTTCTTATGTTGACTTGAAAGTAACCTGCTTATTATTTTATATTTTGCTGTAACTATGAAACACATTTTGTGACGTTTTATACTGTTCGTAAGTTAAATAATCAAAATAACTCAAATTAGAAGTTAATAAAAAACAAATTTTTACAATAAAGTAAAGAAATAAAATTATATTTTAATCATTAAATTTTAAAAATAATGTGTCCTTCCCATTTTCTTCTCTTCGCCTTAAGTGTGGATTATGTTTATTAACAAAATAAAAAACAAGTGTTAAATAATAGTGAAGTCATGTGTCACAAGGAAAAAAAAATATAGTAGGATATGTCTTCATATTCAAGAATGAAGAGTCTTGATTTATAAAATAAAGTTTAATTTTATATAAAATTTGTTAATGAAATCTTTATTTTATTTTTACATTTGGTCACAGTTTAGTATATTTTTTAAATAGAGTTGAAATTATAGATGAAATTTTAATAAATTTCATTATGATTTTTTTAATGATACACTAAAATAACTATAAATGATAGTATAATTTATATTACAAAATCAATTTGATAGAATAAGGGGTTGAAAAAATTCATAATGTAAAATTTGTTACATTAATAATGAAGACCTAAAGTTAGTACTAAACTCTAAACTTACTATATAAAAAACACTTTTTTTTAAAAAAAATTCTAAATTCTATTGAGACCGTTTCAACCCAAAAAAAAAATAAAAAATCGAGACCGTTTCAAAATATTTCTGTTGTAGCTGAAAAACCTCTGTTAAAAATCTGCCATTTATGCAAATTTAGATAATTGCTGAACCTTAACTAATAAGTATAGTAAGTTTTTCTTAAATTCCTGTATTTAATTCATGCCAGTAGAAAGTGAAAGAAGATTTCACTAATTCTTTTTTTTTTTTTGAGAATATTTATAATTTTGATTTTTTTTCTTTTTACCATAAATAAAATTTTAAGCAATATTAATGTTAAAAGGATTATTTTGAGCATAAATTAATGTAATTTCATATATAATAATAAGTTGATTGATTTTTTTAATAATTACTTAAAATTTTCTACTTTATAAATGCTTAATCCATAATGGAAGATTTGTTACATTAAATTATATGCATTAGTGAAGAACTAAAGTCAGTTCTAAATAAACTCTCAACCTACTATAAAAATAACCTTTTTTGCATTCTAAATACTATTGAGACCGTTTCAATGTGGAACTGTTGTCTTCAATTTTCCATATTTGTTCTATCTTGAATTGCAAGTTTTAATAAAATTTCTATATTGAAATATCTCAATTCTCACGGCTCTATTTTTCAACAAGTTTAGCATTGCATTTATTTGGAGGCTTCCTTTGTCCCCAACACGTGCAAGTAGGGTCCATTTAATTTCACAATCCAGCACATGCAAATAATACCGTGTAAACCGGATAAGTAAAGTAAGGTTTTATTAGGCATGCACTTAAAATAGATATATTTAGATAAATTTTTTTATGAGTATTTATAAAAATATATAAATAAAATAAAATATTTTTTTATAAGTCAAAATTAATTTATATAATTATAAATATTTTTTATATTAATTTATTCAAAATTTTATTTTTAATTTATTTATAAGTTAATTTTAATTTATGAAATTTTTTTTTTATTTTTTTTATTTTCTCCTCTATAAATATTTATGTGGAAATTTATCTAAATAAATTATTATATTATAAATATTTAGTCTAAGTTTGATTATTTATATGTTATAAATTATTTTTTAAAATCTAATCTAATCTACTTAACGTCTAAAAAACTATTTATGTAATTTATTCTAAATAAAACATATAAACATAGATATAAAGTAGTCTAACAAATCAAAATTACTAACTAGATTGATGAAAATCATCATTCGCCTATAAAATATTATCGAATGGTGAAGGATTCATGCTCAATGTTTATAGAGAAATAAGTTATGTACAATATTTTCTGTTCGAGGAGTACACTATAAATAATTTAATATGAAAATTATTTATTAAAAAAATTATTATTAATTATATAAATTAAATATAAATATTTTAACGTAGAGGTGAACTATTTCCCATCCTATAGGTGGCAAGTAAATATCATATTTTGGTATTTGTTGGCTAACTCTATACAATGAAGTCAAGTTATTGTTTTCTGCTAAGGAAAAAGCAGCAATAACGAGTGAATGGGCAACTGTTGGAGTCTTCCATCAGGTTCTCGAGGGGATCAACCCAACCCCATCAATCAATTAGGTAAACCCACACTTTCCTTATTTCATCTATTATAGGAACGGTTCATGCATATGAAATCAAATGTTTTCAAGGGAGAAGAGATAAAATGTAATGTTTTGGCCTTATGGTTCTCTTTGCTGCTAGCATAAGTGCATAATCATTTCATCAATTTTTGAAACGGTTCTTCAACGAGTGAAGCAGACAAGTCAACCCGAATATGCATCCAATCTGAGTCAACAGCACAATAGAGCAACTACAAACTAGTTATGATCATCATCATGGAATCTCCAATTCCCGCAAGCAAGACGTGTAATTTAAAACATAAAAGACTTGCTTGGTTTTATAATGAAATGTTTTTTGATCCTATCAATTCAGATTTAAAAATTGAGCATCATTTTGTTACTTGACATGACAAAGTTTGTCTTGCTGTTACTATGTCATCTGGGACAGGGAGTAATCAGCTTTCTGCTGGTATCCGCAACACAAGATTAATAGAGAATGACAATTCTACTTCTCTTGGGGGTAGCAGTCACTCTGGAGGAATCAGCATGTTCTTTGGTCCAAGTAGTAATAATAACACTAGCACATCCTTTTGGGGCTCTGAGAATAGCCAAGCCTCTCGAGTCAGAGATGAAGGGGAGTTTCCTTGTGGACAGATCTTGGATGCTCCGAATTTGAGAGTATTTACTTTGGCAGAATTGAGGAGTGCCACAAAAAATTTCAGAGATAACAGTCTCACAGGAGAGGGGGGTTTTGGTAGAGTATACAAGGGTTTGATTAGAGGTAACTCAGGTGAGTCATTGACTATTGCCGTCAAGAAATTGAATCCTGAAAGCTTGCAAGGAGTTGCGGAATGGCAGGTATATATTGGCATTAATAACACTTCAATATTAGGTTCCATTTTTTTATTGGCTGCTGACATGTATGTATTTAATATTTATATTGTTGGCAGTCAGAGGTGAATATCTTAGGGAGGCTTTCTCATCCAAACCTTGTTAAATTGTTGGGATTTGGACGAGAGGGTAGTGACTGCTGCTTCCTGGTGTATGAATTTGTGCATCGTGGCAGCTTGAATAACCACTTATTTAGAAGTAAGAGATGCTTTTTGTTAAATCCTAAGACACCCACAAAAATAAATTGGGGAAATTGATTTGTCATTTTCACTGATCTATGTACATGATTTCTCTTTTACAGGAGGTGCAGATGTTCGGCCACTTCCTTGGGACACAAGGCTAAAGGTTATGATTGGAGCAGCTAGGGGACTGAATTTCCTACATTCCTTGGAGATTAAAATTATACATAGAGATTTTAAACCCTCAAATATACTACTTGACAAAGTAAGTTTCATTTTGTCGTTCCGGCATTGAATATCCCATGACCATGATCACATTTTGCTCATCTTGAAAATTATTGAAGAATTAATGGTAATGCACGAAAAGATCTTTCTAATTTTTGCTGTTGTCACAGACATATACGGCTAAGTTATCAGATTTTGGCTTAGCCAAATCTTTTCCTTTGTCTGATCAGAGTCACGTAACAACACGGGTTATGGGAACAGGAGGCTATGCTGCTCCTGAGTACCTTGCAACAGGTAATATTATCAACAAGTTTACTCTTCAAGTCTTAGACCTTTCATAAACCTATTGCGGAAACGTGACAAGACACTAAATGGTGTAGGTCATTTGTACGTGAAAAGTGACGTGTATGGATTTGGAATTGTTTTGGTTGAGGTGCTGATTGGCAATAGGATAAAAAATATCTTACAGCAGGGTCCGAGAATGTCCTTGAGGGATTGGCTCAGATCAAATCTTCTAAATAGAGGGAAAATAAGAAGCACTATGGATGCAAGGTTGGATGGCAAGTACCCAACCAACTTAGCTTCACAAGTAGCTCAACTAGCTTACAGATGCATCCAAGAAAACCCCAAAGTGAGGCCATCAATGAAAGAAGTTGTTGAAACATTGGAAAAAATTGAAGTAGCTAATGAGAAACCAGCTGATAACTTAAAACGGGTAACTCGTTCTCGTCTAGAACAACAACGTGCCGGCCCCATTCTGGTTAATTGAATTGGTCAAGAATTGGACTGTCAATGTTTTTTATAATCACACTAGACCCCATTCCCACCAATCCAAAACCACTCAAATTTTAAAGCCTTTATTTAATGATCTTTTTTTCACTTTTAGAAACAATAATCATATTAGACTTTAGGATCTGGTGTCCTTTATATGTTCAATAATTCAAGTAATCTATTGGTTAAAGGTTACAATAAATCATCAGAGGTCAAATGGGGTCTCAACTCTCAATGAGGCCAGAATTTTTAAAATGTAGCATTTTACCCAACTTTTATTTGACTACTTTACGGTTTTGTTTGACAATTTTTATTTGAAATATCTTATCTATTGTTGACTTATAAATTCTATCGTCAATTTAAAATTGAAGGTTAATTAGGGGATTGCACCCGAGAAATATCTATGTTAAAATGATTGTATCAAGCTTTCACAATGATCATATTAGTCAACCAATGCTTTGGTAAAATTATGCTAATCATTGAGAATGTTAGGTTAATACAGTTTTTAATTCACGTCTAAATTGACTATGTTTGAATTCTGATTAATTACACCATTAACATGCCTTGATTATAAATCCAGGAATGGTTGAGTAGAGATCACAGATTCACTCTTTGGTCTCTCAAACTGGACTAAATAAGGTGATTATTCTTGTCCTTATATTAATTCAGTCACCAAGAGCTTAACGTAAACAGCTGCATACTTTTCTTGTTTAAAGTATATAAGTTCTGTTTTTTACTCTTTCTTAATTAAAAACTATTTTATTTTTTTAAAATTTTCTAAAATTATATGTTTGGTTCAACTTCTCTTCTTAACAGGAAAAAGAATATGGACAAAACTCTTCCTCCTCAATTCACTATTTTTTTAGGTTAAATTTTGTGATATACATCATTCACTTGTTAGATTTGATTTAATTTCTCCTTATAAGAATATAATATGATTAGTTTTCTTTGATAAATCTCGAGACAATATTATAAATAATGATAAAATTGTAGTTTCTTGTTTTCTCTCGTTATCTTTCATTTATTTTGTATAACTACCCTTCTATAAATGAAATAAAACACATCTCTTACTAGTCTTATGCTATATTGAGAATATGAATAAATACTAGATAATTATATTTTTAATTTCTCATAATATTACGATCTTTTACTGGATTCCCTATTTCTTAAAAAAAAAAAAAAAAGGTTTTCGGAAGAAAACATTTGTTCCCATTTAATTTTTGATAAGTTTCTTGCTTACGTTGCTTGATAAGTGCTTTTTTTTTTTTAATAAATCTAAAATAAAAAAAACTAAATGGGAAAGTGTTAATATTTAGAAGGACCAAATAAAATAATAATAATAATAATTTGAGGGGCTACAAAATAAATATAATGTGACACGTATTGAGCAAAACAAAGAAGGACCAAATAAAATAATAATAATAATAATTTGAGGGGCTACAAAATAAATATAATGTGACATGTATTGAGCAAAACAAAGGAAGATTAATTAATAGAGGAACTATATGAGAAATGAAGAAAAATCTACAAAAATTAAATTATTTTTTAAAAACTATAGATGAAATATGAGAATTATGATATCTTTGAGGGATTGAAAACGAAGTTTAGGCATCTATATATATATACACATGAGCGGTGAGTTTTTACTTTCCTTAAAAAATTCCAGGACATTGTTGACAACGTTATATAAATACATTCCATTTTCTGGTTTTCTGAGCAAGCCAACTAGAACATTAACTTCCTTTTATGTCATTATTATTTTTCCAAAGGCTAAGCTATATTACAAAACAGTTATTAATTTTGGCATTTTTATTTTCAAGTAAAATTTGAAATATATAAATTAAAATTAAAAAAATAGTAAAATTATTTAAAATGATAAAAGAAGCATTTATAATTAATTCATATATAATCTTAAAATTGTATATTAAAAGAGAAAAAATACTTATGATGATAAAAAAAATGTTAAGTTAATTTAAAAGAGTCCAACTTTTAAAATTTTAAAGAAAAAAGTAAAACAATACAATATACTAAGTTTAGTCTTTTACAAAACAATGTAGTCTAATTAAATATATAATAAACTATATTTAAAAAAGAGAGAAATTAAAATTTACTTTTAAATTAAAAATTATTGTCATATAGATTATATTTATAAAAAGTTATGTTAATATTAAATTATTAATATTTTATTGATATACAATAAAAAAATGGTGCAAAATATAAATTTTAAAACATAAAAATAAGAGCTCTTTATAACCATAAAATTTGAATCCTCCATGCTTAAAAATAATTGATTTGAGAGAAGAAATAAATAAAATTTTTAATTAAAAAAATTGGTAAATAATTAAAATAATTAATTGTCCAAAATATACTTGTAAACTGTTATCTTATTATGAAAATTTATTCTAATCTTTTATTTTTTTTAAATTTGAGTCAATATTACTTTTCTATCAACTTAAAAGTAACAAATTTGAGTTAATATTACTCTACTTCTTCTATTAATTTAAAAGTAATATCATTAATATTTTATATTTTGTAACTGTGATGTGTTATTTGTGACGTTTTAACACTTGGTAAGCTAAATAACCAAAACAATTTAAATTTAAAAGTTAATAAAATATATTTAACCATTAAAATTTAAAAACAATGTCCTTCTCTTCTTCTATTTCCCTTCACCTTCCTAAGTGTAGTTTTATGCTTTATTTTTATCAAAATAAAAAACACTTATTAAATAATAATGAAGTCATACGTTACAAGGAAAAAAAGAGAGTAGAAATGAAGACTGATATATAAAATAAAGTTTAATTTTATATAGAATTTGATAACGAACTCTTTAATTTTTTTTTTTTTACATTTGGTCACAGTTTAGTATATTTTTTAAGTAGAGTTGAAATTATGGATGAAATTTTAATACAATTTTAAATAAATTTCATTATGTTTCTTTTAAAGATACACTAAAATAACTATAGATGAGAGTATAATTTATATTACAAAATCAATTTGATAGAGTAAGGGGTTATAAAAATTCATAATGTAAGATTTGTTACATTAATAATGAAGACCTAAAGTTAGTATTAAACTCTAAACTTACTATAAAAAAACACCTTTTTTTTTTTTAATTCTAAATACTATTGAGACCATTTCAACCAAAAAAAATATGTCGGGACCGTTTCAAAATATTTCTGTTGTAGCTGAAAAATCTGTCATTTATGCAAATTTAGATAATTGCTGAACTTTGACTAATAAGTATAAGTTTTTTAAATTATTGTATTTAATTAATGCCAGTAGAAAGTGAAAGAAGATTTCACTAATTCTTTTTTTTTTTTGAGAAAATTTATAATTTGATTTTTTTTACTTTTTACCATAAATAAAATTTTAAGTAATATTAATGTTAAAAAGATTATTTTGAACTTTAATTGATGTAACTTGGTATATAATAAATTGATTATTTTTTTAATAATTACTTAAAATTGATTAATAACAAAAAAGTATTATTAAATAATCTAGACAAATTATTTTATTCATTTATTTATTATTACTCTTCTCATATCCTAAATCAAATATAATAAATAAATTAGAGTATATAAGTGAGTGTAATTTTTATCTTAAAAAAGAAAATTTCGTAATATAATATCCTAACTTATCAAACTACTTATTATATGACCGAGTTGTTAGAAATTTCAACTAATAATATTAGAGTAATAGAGTATATATCTGGAATCAGTTATCTCCGTATATTATTTCCATAATTTAATGGCAAAAACTTCATAGTTAAGTCTGGTTTATTGGTTTAACGTGGAATTGTGGTCTTCAATTTTGCATCGATTTTTCAACACGTTTAGCATTGCATTTACTTGGAGGCTTCCTATGTCCCCAGCACAGGGAAGTAGTGACATCTCTAGTCTCTTCAAATGAGACGTGGCAAGTAATTAAGTTTTGATACTTTTTCACTGACTCTACAAAACCAAGTCAGATACGTGTCTCTTATTGTTTCTCTGCTAAGGAAAGAGCAGAGAGAAACAAACAAGTGAATGGGCAACTGTTGGAGCCTTCCATCAGGTTCTCCAGGCGATCAACCCAACCCCAACAATCAATTATGTAAACCAACACTTTCCTTATTTCATTCATATGCATAATTATAGAAACGCTTCATACTTAAATGTCATGCACTCCTGCATGCATATGAAATCAACGGACAAGAGAAACAACATTTGTAGCAATGATGCAACTAAGTATTTGTTGTGAATGGTAGAAATCCTAAGCATATTATATTTGATATGCTCCTTTTTGCGCACTCTCCTCGCTTTGGTTCTTGCAAGCGAGTTTCGTTCTATCGCTACCTCTGTCTCGTAGTACACACAAAAACAGCAATCTCTAGTTCTGGTTGTGCTTCTAGAGATACTCCAAATTCGAAGCCATGACTTGATTTTGAGATTACTCCAAGAGCCTTCTCCCTTGTGATCTTGTTGCAGCATGCTAGCTGCTTCATCAGGGAGCAACCTAGCTGCTTTGTCCTATCACACAATCCATTTTAGGATTCATTCAATATGTTAAGAGTAGTTAGTTAAGAATCCATTTTTTTGTCACTTTAATTAGTCTGAAATCTGTATTTTTTTTTTAAATCAAGGTGATTGTAGTGATACCACATATCATCTTGTTGCAGAGTGTTAAGAGTAGTTAGTTAAGAATGTTAGTTTGTTATAGATAATTGTTAGTTTCCATAAACTCCGTATATAGAGCATTTGTTTACTCCAGGTGCATCTTTTATTAATCAATTACAGATAATGTATTTTTATGGTCACCCTTTGCTTTATTATGTATGGCTACATTTAGTGTCACTTGTATTTTTACTTAACCTATCTCCTCTCAAATTTATGATAGTTTCGATCCTGTCAATTCAGATTTAAAACTTGAGCATTATTTGTTACTTTACATGACAAAGTTTGTCTTGCTGTTACGATGTCTCAGGGACAGGGAGTAATCAGTTTTCTTATGGTCTCAGCAAGACAAGATTAATAGAGAATGGCAATTCTACTTCTCTTGGGTGTAGTAGTCACTCTGGAGGAATCAACAGCTTATTTGGGCCAAGTAGTAGCAATAACTACTCGACAGGCAATAACACTAGCGCATCCCTTTGGGGCTCTGAGAACAGCCAAGCCTCTCGAGTCGGAGATAAAAAGGAGTTTCCTTTTGGACAGATCTTGGATGCTCCAAACTTGAGAGTGTTTACTTTGGCAGAATTGAGGCAGCCACCAAAAATTTCAGAGCTGACACTGTGTTAGGAGAGGGGGGTTTTGGTAGAGTATACAAGGGTTTGATTAGAGGTGAGGGATTGACTATTGCCATCAAGAAATGGAATCCTGATAGCTTTCAAGGATTTGCGGAATGGTAGGTATATATTGGCATCAATAACACTTTAAAATTAGGATTACACCTTTTATTGGCAGTTGGCATGTATATAATATTTATATTGATGCTCTTTTTGTGCAGTCAGAGGTGAATCTCTTAGGGAGGCTTTCTCATCCCAACCTTGTTAAATTGTTGGGATTCGGGCGAGAGGATAGTGAACTGTTCCTGGTGTATGAATTTATGCATTGTGGCAGCTTAGATAACCACCTATTTGGAAGTAAGATATGCTTCTGCTGATCACATTGTAAAATCCCACATAAAAAAATCTTCCCAGCCAGCATGTGTACCAATTTGGGGAAATTGATTTGTCATTTTCTCTGATCTGTGCACATGATTTCTCTTTTATAGGAGGTGCAAATGTTCGGCCACTTCCTTGGGACACAAGGCTAAAAGTTATGATTGAAGCAGCTAGGGGACTGAATTTCCTTCACTCCTTGGAGACGAAAATTATATATAGAGATTTTAAACCCTCAAATATACTACTTGACAAGGTAGGTTTCATCGTTCGGGCATTGAGTATCCCATGATCACATTTTGCAATTGAATATCTTGAAAAGTGAAAGACAAAATTCATTTATCCAACTTGGAGCATCTATGCAATTGAAGAATTCATGGTAATGCTAGAAAAAATCTTTCTAATTTTTGCTTTTGTCAGACATATACGGTAAAGTTATCAGACTTTGGCTTAGCCAAAACTGTTACTTCGCCTGATCAGAGTCACGTATCAACACGGGTTATGGGAACACGAGGCTATGCTGCTCCTGAGTACGTGGCAACAGGTAATATCAACAAATATACTCATAAACCCTTCATAAACCTATCGTGGAAAAGTGACAAGACACTAAATCGAGTCATGTCAATCGTGTAGGTCACTTGTACGTGAAAAGTGACGTGTATGGATTTGGAATTATTTTTGGTGGAGGTGCTGACTGGCAAGAGGATTGATGATATAATGCGCCTGTGTCAGGGGAAGTCCTTGAGGGATTGGCTCAAATCAAATCTACTAAACAGAAGGAAAATAATAAGCACTATGGATGCAAAGTTGGAAGGAAAGTATCCAACCAACTTAGCTTCAAAGGTAGCTGAACTAGCTCACAAATGCATCCAAGAAAACCCCAAAGTGAGGCCATCAATGAAAGAGGTTGTTGAAACATTGGAACAGATTGAAGCAGACAATGAGAAACCAGTTGATAACAGAAAACGGGGTACTCGTTCCGGCCAGTTGAACAACATGGCCAGCCAGATGGTGGTTAATTGAATTGAATCCATCCTTTTCAGCTCATGGATTGTGGACTTAAAGAGCTTATTGCTGAAGGTGCCTTTGCTCTAGTGTCCTAGTGGAGTTGAGCTTGTATAGCATGCATACGCATATGCCAAAAGGATCTGAGAATGTATTTGGATTTGGGGTGAAGGCCTGAGGATATCTGCCCAAGGGTGAGCCTGCGACATTTAGCGTTATGTGCACAGACTACGTCCTCCCCCGTTATTGATAAGCAAGCAGATGCTCCCTGTTCATCTCTTTCATTTAATTCTTCCACTTAATTGTTCTTGGAGTTTGTATTCTATTAATCTATGAATGTTGAATACTTGTTCTTTGTGTAATTTTTTTTCAATTTCTTACACCTTTTAGGTGTGTAGAAAGTTGAATAGAGATAACGTGTTTAATTTATACTAAGGATTTGCTACAATAACAACAATAGCTCTATCCTACTATGGTCCTGCTGCTGATCATAGTCACCTAACAAGTTTTGAATACATTGCCACAGGCAATGTCAACAAGTTCCCTGCTTCAACTTGATCCTTTATTAAGCCTCGTTTTTATCAATCCTGTTGTGGAAACGAGGGGAGACAGTAATCATTTCATGCCAATGAAGTAGGTCACTGGTATGTTAAATCTGATATACAGATTTGGGATTGTTTTGATGGAGATTCTGGCTGGCAACTAGCAAGCGGATACGTGAAATAGTGTGCCTCTGTCAACAGAAGTCCTTAGTGGATTAGTGGGTTGAGCTTATGGCAAAGATTCCTGTTCTAGTGGCCTAGTGGATTGAGCTTGTAAAAAAGGATAAAAAGATTAAAAAAAAAATAGCAAAGTGAGGATTCTTAATTAAAAATAAGGTTAGTTTGGAATACACATACACCCCCAAACTATGGCTATTTAGGAATTGGGGTATAAAATAAAAAAACAAAAGATAGAATTGAACAAAATAGCAAAATGGCACTTGATTGGATACTTAAAACTAGGATGAAATTATCAATTAATATGTAAAAGGGATAAAACTAATAATATATTTTTCTCCTCTCCAAAATTGAAGACATGAAATAGAATGAAAGTTTACACACAGCCACATATGCAGTTATTGTGGCAGCAATCTGCAAACCGCAATTCTAGAGAAAGAAGCTCGATATGGGGGAAAATTTATTACACAAATAATCTCATCTCCCTCAATCTCTGTATAATATATTATAAACTCTTCTATAAATTAAAAAAAATATATATGTGACGTAAACATTGATTGTAATCATGTAATAATTTTTCTTATATAAGATAACAACAACAGATTTCTTCCCCGGCCCCTAACACGTGTCCAAATTTTTATTAGCTAATTCGTGTATTAGTCATAATATTTGTTCCATTTTTAATTGTCGAAACATGAATTAGTTTGATTATATATAAAACATGAACCCCCGAATCCCCACCCAAAAGCACGAGAGTAAAAGTAGCATGTGAGTCAAGGGTCATTGCGAAGTTCAGCAAATGTGCTGGCTTGCTTTCTTTCTCATTGACCCTGTTGTCTTTTAATAAAGTTTCCTAGGAACAACAACATAATTCGAAGCAGTTCAACGTAAAGTAGGCATAGGAAGTCCCAAGCCACTTTTCCATTAAACAAGAATTGACCTGCTGCTAAAGTAGCACGAAACAAGGAAAAAGAAACGGATTCTGCATCCTACATAAAAACATGTAACCATAATATAAAGTCATAAACGCGAGAAAGAGAGAAGACTGAGGAAATGAAGCACCATTAAGAACATATATAATTAATGTGCTTCCAGTGGCAGGTGAATGTGGGAAGTGGAATAGAAAAACTTTTAATACCTAATATTCCGTTAAGTTAGGTACCGCTTTAGTGGACTGGAAATTCTAAAGATTAGTTTTTCATATACAAGAATTGGACGGTCTAAATTTTTTATAATGCACTAGACCCCAAACCCACGAATCCAAAACCACCAAAATTTTAAAGCCTTTATTTAATGATCTTTTTCCACTTTCAGAAACAATGGTCATATTAGACTTTAGGATCGTCTGTTATATATGTTCAATAATTCAAACAATCTATTGGTTAAAAGGTTACAATAAATCAAACATTTCGATTTCATAGATCATACGTAAAGATACAAAATTGAAAGAGTCATGAGAGGTCAAATGGGGTCTTAATTCTCAATGAGGCCAGCATTTTTAAGATGTAGCATTTTACCCAACTTTTATTTGACTACTTTACCGTTTTGGAATATTTTATCTATTGTCGACGTATAAATTCTATCGCCCATTTAGGATTTAAGGTTAATTAGGGAATTGCACCTGGAAACTACTTATATTAAAATTATCATATCAAGCTTTCACAACGAATAGTTGAGTAAAGAACACAGATTCACTCTTTGGTCTCTCAAACTGGACTAAATAAGGTGACTATTCTTGTCCTTATATTAATTCAGTCATCAAGAGCTTAGTGTAAACATCAGCATACTTGTTTAAAGCATATAAGTTCTGTTTTTTACTCTTTCTTAATTGAAAACTATTTTTAAAATTATATGTTTCGTTCACTTAAAAGGAAAAAATAAATATGGAGAAAACTCTACCTCCTCAATTCACAATTTTTTTTAGGCTAAATTTTGTGATATACTTCATTCACTTGGTAGATTTTATTTGATTTCTTTTTATAAGGATATAATATGATTACTTTTCTTTGATATATCTCGAGACAATATTATAAATAATGATAGAATTGTAGTTTCTTGTTTTCTCTTGTTATTTTTCATTTATTTTGTATCTTATATAAATGAAATAAAACACATCTCTTCTCTACAAGACTACATCTTTCTTTTCCCTTTCTCTACTTATATGTTTTGTGCTTTTTTTGTTATTGTTCTAATTCGTGCTAGTCACTTTTCAATTCGGGCCGAATAACCTGACAATGACAAAATTGGATCTAATGGACTGTATTTGCTATCCAATAACCCAAATAGGGATATCTATGTAAATATTTAATAGACATAAAATAATATTAAGTGGCAGTCCTTTTGTTGGAAACTTCCAACATTGGAAGTCTGGGAAACTGATGAAATGTAAGAGGCTTATACGAACTGCAATGTGCAAATCCTCTTTTCTGTTTGAAGTAATTAATTTTTTTTAATCTATTTATCCGTCTCTGTCAATGTGTCCCGTTCACTCTAATAGCACTATATTTAAAATTTTGCATTAACTGTCGCTCTCCTTCAAAATATTGGCAAAAAGAACACACTTTTTTCTTTTTTTAAAAGTACTGAACTTGTGAATTTCTTCAAATTGTAACTCACTGCCTTTTTCTCAACTATACATATGTCCCTGGTAATGAAAAGAAAAAAAAGGACCCAACAAATATCTACGAATAAAATTTGTTGCGCGTTGGAATAGATAACTCAACAAGTATTTACGAGTGAGACAAATATTAAGGTACTCTAATTTATTTTTAGTATAAATAATATTTTAAAAAGTTTGTTTTTAATTATATTTTATTTTATATTTTTCTAAAATTTTATATTTTAATAAATATTTACAAATATCCATAAACACTTATAATATTTGTAGATATCTATGTAGTTACACGCTCGTCTTGATTCACTGACATTCTTACTTGTCTCAATGCCATAGGTAATTTAATTAATTTCTCATAATATTACGATCTTATGTTTGAAAGAAAGCATTTGTTCCCATTTAATTTTTGATAGGTTTCGTGCTTATGCTGCTTGATAAGTGCTTTTTAATAAATATAAAAATAAAAGTAAAAAATAAATAAATGGGAAAGTGTTAATATTTAGAAGGACCAATTAAAATAATACTAATAATAATTTGAGGGACTACAAAATAAATATAATATGACATGAATTGAGTAAAACAAAGGAAGATTAATTAATAGAGGAACTATATGAGAAATTAAGAAAAATCTACAAAATTAAATTATTTTTTTAAAAACTATAGATGAAATATGAGACTGGTGATATCTTTGAGGGATGAAAAACGAAGTTTAGGCATCTATATATATACACATGTGTGGTGAGTTTTGCTTTCTTTAAAAATTCCAGGACATTATTGACAACGTTATATAAACACATTCCATTTTGTGGTTTTCTGAGCAAGCCAACTAGAACATTAACTTCCTTTTATGTCATTGTTATTTTTCCAAAGGCTAAGCTATATTACAAAACGGTTATTAATTAAGGTGGGTAACTGGTAAGGTAGAGAGATGAGAGAGGATATATACAAGAAACGGCCAAAGCACAGCCTTTTGGAGTGATTGTTGTAGGTCCCATCACTTCATGGCGGTGAAGTTCTCAATCCAGCTAATGATGTTCTATCTTCCAACAAAGTAAGAGAATTTAGCAGCAATATATTATAAGAAAATTTAAAATTGTTTAAACCTTTAACTTGCCTAGCTATTCTCAAATTTCTTAACTAATACAAGTCTCTTCTTCCTGTATGCATTATGATTCTAACTCTTCTAGTTCTAGCCAGCTCCAGATCCATCTACCACCCTTATTATTGAGAGAGAGAGAGTGTGTGTGTGTTTGGTTAATTACTAATTATCTTCCCGCTTTATATTCAGTCAAGATACATGCATTCGTGATTAAAATGGATCATATGATATCATATCATGCACCATCGACCTACAACTACTTAATTAATTAATTCTACACTTGAAATATTAAAAATAGCAAGAAAATAATGATGATAGAAACAAGAGAAAACAAAAACAATATATATTTATATGATGTGGAGCTTATAATATATATATTATTCAAAGGATATAATATTTAATAGTAGTAAAGTAAAGTAAAGTAATATATATCATATACCATTAATTGGATGTGGTGAAGAAGAATAGAAGCAATGTAGGTATCTAGCAAAGAGGTTCCTCCGATGATGTTGTTAGGGCGGAAGGTTGAGTGCGAAGCAGAAAGACCGAAGCGAGATCGTGGGGAACTTGAAAGAAGCCTTGAGAAGGTAAAGTGGTTGTCCTTCTAGACACTCGTGGTTTCTTGGGAGGTGGTGGACACAACAATGTTTGAGTTTGAGGTCGTGACGTGGGTGTGTGACACTCTTGTTCCTCCTTGGATGATGTCTCTACCTCTGCTCGTTGGGTGAAGGTTCTAACCGTAGGAATAACGGTTCGTATAGGCATAATTGCTCGAAATTCGTCTAGGATTTCCAAACCCATTTGAGCGCTGTATTTTGTGAGTGGGAACAATCGCAAGAGAAATGGAGATGGTGATGATGGCAGGTGCTTAAAGAGAGACAGATATATGAGAGAGAAGAAGAGAGAAAGTGAATAAGGGAAGGTGGGGATCACAAACACCAATAATGTCCTCCACTACTACTATTAATCTTCCTGCTCCATATTTTATTTTATTATATAACAATAAATTCAAAAATATGATAATATTAGTTTTATGTTTATTAATTTTACATCACGTATCAACTTTTAACATAAATTTAAATTCGAGTTACTAAAATAAAAAAAATAATAATAATAAAAATAAAAAAAAAATAATAATAATAATAATTTATCTTAATAAAAATATTTTCAATTTGAAATATTGGGTTTATATTTAAATTTAAGTAATTGTATTTGTGATGAATAACAAATAAAAATAAAAATAAAATATGGTACTTAATGTAAGAAAAGTTATGTGACATCGTAAAAAAGGATGATAATTCTTGAAATTTTACTTATTGAAAAATGAGTATTTTCAAATTTATAAAATAGAGGTAGAATTGAAAAGTTTACCATTCGAGATTATGGTAAGATATGTACGTATATAATAAATGAAGATGTTAAATATACTCTATCAATTTATTAATTAATCATCATAACCACACTCATGTTTAGAAAACAATTCAATTCTTTAGTTTTATATACTAAATTAATATTCTCCTAAGAAAAATATACTAAGTTAATAGTTCCTTTTTCAAAAAATTAAACTAATGCAAAATAATTATTTAATGATAAAAAAAATAATGTAGTACTCTTTTAAATACAAAATAAAAGTAAAACTTGAAAGAGTTCTAAGAAAGGAAAAGCGAGAAAATGAAGTAAAAGAAATAATGCTATTACTTTATTTAATAAAGTTTAATAATAATTTATACATAGGAATGAGATTGAAGAGAAAAGAAAATGTGGTATTAAAAAAATAGTATTATAAAATATAAGTAATATAAAAAATAAGGAGGAAGAAACACGGAAAAGTAGAGTGGTAATGAGAAAAGCAAAGCAAAGCATGTTTGTTGTCGCCGATATTGTGAATGTACGTGTGTGAAAGTGAGTGTTACAAAGTTAAAAAGGACATATATATGCATGCAGAGGCAGCACAACCTTAGATCATCTGACACAAAGCCACTTGTTCATATGCTCGCTCCTCAACACTCTTCTTACCTCTTTCTTTTTCTTTTTTCTTTTCTCACACCCACAAATTAAAAGAAACAATATTAATATATTTTATTATTTATTAAAAATTATAAATTTTAACAGATTTTATTTATATTTTTTAATTTTTAATTAATAATAAATATATTTTTTCTCAAAATTAAAATCTTTTATTCAATTTACTTTTGCTTCGATTTTTTAAGTCAACATATTGTTGCTTTTCAATTTTCTTGTTTTTGTCTGTTTATATATTTTGGGGTTATTATATGCATAATGTTAATATTTTTTCCATTTTTATAATATCAATGTTTTTAAAATTGAATTGAACTGATTGGTTTAACAAATGCAATAAAAAATGACCTGATGATTAGTTCGTTTATTTTGAAAAAATTGAAAATTTTCAGAATCAGTACAAATGGGCCAAATGGAGCAAAATCAATTAATATTGGTGTAGAGAAACAATTTGAATCAAAATTTTCTAATTTTTTATTTTTTATTTTTTATTTTAATCTAAAAAATTTAATACAACTAAAATTATATTAATAAATTTTATCTTATAAAATATATAATTTATTTGTTTATATTAATTTATAATTTTTAGATCCTAAATTCTCATATTTTATATTATCTTATTACTTAAAATATTATATATTATTAAAAAATATAAATTTAATTATTATTGGTTTTGAGTTTAATCACGGTTAAGTATCGATGGGCGTTGTAAGTAAATGCTTCATTAGTTATTAAGATCTCACCTTCAAAACAACCTCTATTGTTACAAGGTAGAATATTAATGAAAAAATCTTTTTGGGAGGAGATATCTATTATTTGGTGAAGTAGCAGTTCTGTACGAAGATTAATTATTATTTTTAGTGATAGGTATTTTATAGGTAAAAAATGTGTTGTTAATTATTATTTTTAAAATAATACTTATAGTAAGAAATTATAAATAATTTTTTATTGAAAAATATAAAATTTAAGGTTATTAATACATTTTTTAATGATTTCTAATATATACAAACTTTTTTTTATTAATTCCTTATTTAATTATTAGTAAAATTATAAATCCAAGTCATCTCGAACGTGGAAAACTTTAATTTTTTAATCTCATTTTCAGAATATTAAGTGCCCTTTACATTTTATGATACATGTTTTATGAATTTTTATATTAAATAATATTTTTTTTCTTTTCATTCAAAGAGATCACTAGTTTCCTTATTAATTTATTGGAATCTCACTAGCTAGGTCATATATACGATCTTGCAACTTGGCTTAATTCTCCACGCATAGGTTATAACGCAGCAAAATATTAGGGCGAAGGTCGTATTTCGCTAATTAACAAGGATAAATTTCAAAGAAAATTTCAAAAAACTTATGTTTGAAGCAAAACAATGGGAAAAATGACTAATAAGAATAATCCGATTAATCTTTTATTTTAGCTGATGAAAGTACCCCATTTTTTTTATATGATGGTTACGTCCAACATTTAGAAGAATCCTTCAATCAAATTTAATAATCGTTGGAAGAAAAAAAAAAAAGTAAAAATTGGTCTTCAAAGTCGAGATTTAATTTGATGAAAATGATTCTTGAAATACTTTGATATATACTGTTTTACTCACCTCACCCACCATGTTCCTCTTTCCTCTCTCCACCATCCAAGTGCAACTAATTAAGTCTTTTAGTGAGACAACCTGGATTCGGGGAAATTAATGTTAAAATTTAACACCGTTACAATAGATTTTAATGAAAGGACAAAACATGACCAAAAAAAAAAAAGTTAAAGGATGAAATTTATCAAAATCAAGAACCAAACTAAAACCTAAAATAATATTAAAAGGACTGCAAATATTATTATTTTCATATTTTAATTAATACTCAATTTTATATAATTAATATTAAGAATAGTAAAATATTTACAAATTATTGTTAAAATAATATTACTAAATTAATAAAATAATTTTTAATTTTTTAAATTAAAAACTTGAATTTCTTTTTTTTAATTTTTAAATTATATTTTTTATTACCAACAATTTTTCTTAAATATATTTAACATACTTTTTGGTAAGTTATGTTAGTTTATAACTTATTTGATTAGTTTATAAGTTTATTAGATTAAAATAAAGGTGATGGGTAAATTAATAAATATATCTCACTAACTTATAACATTTTTTTCAAACGTTATTTAAAATCATGTTTAATTTTATATAGCTTATAACCTATTATTAATTTTTTTTCAATTTTTTTTAATACTATAATAAAAGCCTTTCTCCATCATCTCATTTAATACTATACTATTTATTTTAATAAAATTCTTCATCTAATATTACATTTTTTTTTAAAACAAAAAATATAGGAGTTCAAAATTCACTAAAAAAATTAAAATTTATAATGAGCTAAAAATATTTTTTATACATGATAAAAATTTGTATAAACATTTCTCACATACTTAGGGTATCAAATTTTTCTTGACGGTATGTGCATTATATAAATTTCAATATAAATTTTCGTTGATGGGTGATTTTTCTTGACCTTGCAACGAAGTGTGTGTGTTTTTTTTTCTAATATAAAATTTTTAACCAAAATAAATGGCTCTCATATAATTTTATATTTATTAATAAACTAATTAATTTTACTAATCAAATAAGAAGAATTTAAGATATTAAATATTTTAATTAATTAAAAAGTAGATATTAAATTTTTTATATTTTAATAATAACTATCTTTCGATTAAATATTTTTTACTTTTATTTTTGAAGACACTAACTAACATTTGCCAATTTAATTAACTCCTACAAAATGAGACACTAACCTACTAGAGGCTATGCAATATCCAAAGATAGCCATAAACTTAATTAAAGCATTTCAAGCTTCTACTTTAGGATACTGCTTTGTTTTCCCCCTCTTTCGTATAGGACCATAAATTCATTGCATATTTGACGCTTATAGTTATACCCCTACTTTTGGATATTGATTTGTTTTCACCTCTTTCCAATATGATCATGATTGATAGTGAAGCCTGGATCATCCCAGGTATCTCTTTTGGATACTCATTTCTTTTCCCCTCTTTCCAATTTCATCATCATGGATAGTGTCTTTAGCCCCTCATCATTCCTGGTCTTTCTCTTGGAAGTGTATTTTTATTATAAAAATAAATTGTAAATATAAATTATTAAATTTTATTTAAATAGTTAAAATTAAAAAAATATATATGTGCATACTTTTTTTAAGTGGTGATGTGATAAATAAATAGCTTTTAATTTTGTCCACATGTATAACTCAAATTTAACTTCTACTCTCCAAAACCAAGTTTATTTATAATTATAATCTATCATATAATAATATTGAACAACAAATTTATTGTATTGTGTCGATCATATGTCGAAACGCTGAAGACAAAATGCGTAAGAATAAATGGCGCCATGTGTATATCTCACACACACATAAATAAAGGAGCAAATGTATATATGTATCCTTCATAATCTACATTTTGCAGCACTAAAGACACCTTACTGAAATATTAAAGCGTGCTCTGTCACTGAGGACTGGAAGTCTCCATTAAACGTGGAGGCCACCATATATAATATATATAATTGAGCTGTAATATTAAAAGCAACATCCTCTAGTCTCCAATTCCTTTTATTTGCCATTGAAGACTTTGCCCTTAATTTCATGCATGCATGTAACATGCCAAATGAGAGGAAAAGAGAAAATAATCAAATATATATCCCCATTCCATGCTGCTCAGTTGTACCCATTACAATCCAAATGATAGAAGCTTAATTTGCTTTAGATATCCAAATGAAATTAATAATCGTAGACCGTATAAATTAAGAAGCAAAACCTGCCTAATGCACGTGATTATTTTGTCTCTTAGGGAACATAGTTTGTGGATAGTTAAAACTTTCAATATATATATTTGTCTTAAGAGCAATAACGACAAATATTTTGAGTGATGGGAACCTATATACAGAAGATTGTCAACCTTTGGTGAAGGCATAATAAGGTGTTGCTTGCTTAATTTGGAAGAAAACGGAATCAAAGAGTGAATCTGACCCGGTTTGGCTTACACATGATTAAGGAAAATGTTGTCAAAGAAGAGAGAACACGTGATGATGGAAGTGCCGGTTATCTCGATTGCAATTTCGCCCTATCAAATTTCAACTTAACAATCATCTACCAAATTTATTTTGACCAACTTCAAGAATTAAGATTAAAAATTACGGAGTTCACCAATGTTAAAGAAAGTCGAACCTAATTATATATATATATGTGTTGGCTTTCAGTCACTGCTTTTTACAAAGATCTTCAATTGAATAAAATAAAATATGGTCTTCAAAAGCGAAACTGAATAATATGAAGAAAAAGTCCAAAAGGAAAATTGAAGTTTATAATTGATTATTAATTATTGATGGGTAGAAGTAGTCAACATAAGGCATTGATGCTGCCTTGATTTTTCTTCTGAAATTATAAAAAGCTCCGAAAGGAAGCCTTGTTGTTTTTGACTCGTTTTAAATTCTGTCGTTGACATCCACAAGCCCTTTAAAAATTCTTTTGTAGCTACTAGCTAGCTAGCACCATCACAGTGCATGCACAGGTAAAATGCACGTAACTCTTTTGGTAAAACACGTTAATTCCACATATAAGAACATGTAAATCCAAAAGTGGGATATGTGGACACTTTGAAGTCCATGTTCATGTGTCACGGATAAGCATCCTATGTGCGAAAGAATATATAGGACCTGCTTGGTCACAATAGTGACTTAGGGTAGGCCACACATCGTAGTCTAACTAACTCATTATCAGAGACGTGAGCCTCTAATCAACAAGATAGATGAGGAATTGGTGATTTTGAAATTGATCATAATTTACAAGAGGAAGAAGTCTAACGAACAAGGTATCCTATGAAGTTTGTCATTATGTGCTATTAAAATGAAGATGCTCCCATTTGCCTACATATTATATTCTTGTGTTTGATTTGTCTTGTCTTTCAAACCCGTCACATGCATTCACACTTAGAGCTCTTCTAATTTAATAAATAACATTCATTTTGGTGGGCCATGCATGGGCCATCTTTTTCTCAGATAACGCTCACATGGTTGCACCTTGTTTCTGTAGTACTGACATATTTATTTTCATATTTCAACACGAATCAATATGTTAGTTGCCATTCTTAACAACTGTATATTAACCGCTCAAAAAAATAGTTGATATTCTGAACCTAATTATATTATCAATGTATACAATTAATTATGAAAATTATTTTTTATTCAATTAATATATATATTTAAGACTAATTATTATGAAAGATATTTTTTGCTCAATTTTTTTATCATTTTATTAATGAATCACTAAAACTTATTCAGTAAAGTATGTACATATATATATTTTAGTATTATGATAATTTTAAAGAAATATGTATTAATACAATTATATACAACAACAACAAAAAAAACTTTTAAATTCTATTGAGAAGGAAATGTAATGTTAGCATTAGTTTGGTTCCAATAACATTATCTGAGAATTAGATTCTCCATCTGGCTACTATGCTACCCATTTGATGAAGCATGGTGATATTTTGTTCTAGTCATATACGGATGAGCGCGCTATTGCTGAAAAAATGAGAATATCCGAAGGGTTCCATGATCCTTGATCATTGTCCCTTAATTCATATATATGTTCTCACGCGAGGGGAAAAATTGTTTAGCCAAATATATTCTGCAAAAATACTTTTGTCCAAACAAGGGGTTGATATATTAACGCAGATGCTTCATTAACTTTGTCGAATTACCCACCATGTGGTTTAACTGTGTTGAAATCATTTACGTACACCTTGCCGCCATGTACTGGTGTTTTTTGCAACTACTTAGGTAGATAAAGGAAAAAAAACACATACAGCTTGTGATAGAGTCTCTAATATTAATATCATTAAGTTTTAAAGGCTTCAACCAATATATATATATATAAAAGCCCGTTGACATGTTTGTATTGTTGTTAGTTTTAATTACCTCTGCGTCTTACACTCCGATATATGTACCAGAAAAGCATAAAACCTCTATATGGCATGTTAATAGCTTCGCATTGGTAAGTCTATTCCGAGTTTTGAAAATATATGTGGTTAGTTGCTTTGATATAAGACTAAAGGTTTTTCATGATTTATTACGTATAAAAGATGACTCATTTTGTAATTTAAGTCTGAGTTGTTGTTTTTTTTATACTTCAGCAAAATAACCAAACAACTCTTATTCCTGGCAAATTTTTTTTGTAACTAGCAAAAATTAATTAAACTCGTAGCATCCGCCCACTGAAGTAGGAAGATATAAAAAAATATTATCTACTAATTTTGATAATATTTTAACAAATTTTTACCTAATTCATATCATAAAATATTATTAGCAACATTTAAATATTATTAAAAATATAAAAAAAATGTTAAAAAAATATTGTTAACATTTTTCCAATAACATATTATTAAAAATGATATATGTAATAGTGAGTATTTTTTTTCAAAATATATTCTACTAGCTTAAATCTTTCAATTAACTGCAAACCAATACCTTATTAAATATTTATAAAAAAAATTAATCTTTTTAAGTTATATTTATTGATCAGAAATGTAATAATAATAAAAAAAAATGTACGTGTGTGAAAAAAAAATCTAAACATCGCCAATAACCGAATTTTATTCCTTAAAAATACATTTTACTTAAAAAGGAACTAAATCCAAATTAAACTTAAACTAGCTAGCTATCTTCCATAGCAAGGTTATGGTATCCACTGAAGCGGTCGCACACCCGAGCTCCTATGCTAATCGCAGATCATGGGAGTATATATAGCTAAGGTTATGTTTGGTTGGAGAAAAAAAAAATAGGTGAAAAATAGAGTAGATGAAAATGAAAAGAAAAATAAATGAAAGAAAATAGTTGAGAAATAAAATAGATTTAGAAATATCTGGTTTAAGAAAAAAGAAAAAAGAAAAAAAAAAGGAAGATAGAAATATAAAAAAAAAATACATTTTAATTGATTAATAAAATAGAAATAACAGTGTTTAATTTAAAAAAGAAAAGAAAATATAATTTATTTATTTAATTAAAATAATGAAATTTTAATAATCAATTATGAAACAGTTAAATCACGTAGTGTTTAATTTGTACACAATTAAAAAGAATAAGAAAACGTAGAACTTACAAATTTTTTTATTTCTTCGCCGGCGTCTTTATTTTCACGGTATTAAATCACGCAAATTCTTAATCTCCAACTATTTTTCTGAACTCTCTTCACTCGCCTCACTATGTCGAAGCGTAAGAGTTGTATATGAAGATTGATTAATTAATTATTAATATGGTGAATAATGAGTGAGAACCCTGCAAAGACAAAATATATGAATCGTGACCTTTCTGTAAAAGGACTGAGAGAAAATTAAGGTGTGTGGGATGTGGTGAGTCCCCGAGACAATGGAATTCTCGGGTTTGATACGTTGCTCCGAGGAACCTTCACCACAGAATCATCCATTAATGCACCTGCTGAATAATGCAAAATTGCCAATGAGGTTCAATTCTCATCAATGGCCCCTGAATTCTCCAAAGAGTAACAGCCATTTAAAAGAAGGATTTAGATCAATATATATATATTAGTCTCACGAATAACTATAAATTATATGCAAAAGAAAAATTCTTAGCATATATATTCACTTTTGTAAAAAAGCTCTTGTTGAAGGAGAAAATTATATTATTATGAAATACTAGAAGATATAATTTGCAATTAAAATATTCAAAACTTTTAAATCATTAATTAATTTGCTCAGAATACACAAAATATTGATAAGTGTAGTCATTTAGAGGACCTTCGTTTCAACTTTAAATATATAAAGCAATTGATAGAAAGGACTTTTACTAACTGCATAGTTTAATGAGATAATTAATCTCACACATAGTTGCACAAATATCTTGGTTAAAGATAAAATAAATAATAAATCTTTAATTTAAACAAATATTTTTTTTAGTTCTGATCCTTGTAATTATTCTTTTTAAAATGATTTATATAGAATTTATTATTTTTATTTTCGTCCTTCTATTATTTTTTGTTCTTCTATAATTAATATATATATATATATATATATATATATATATATATATATATATATATATATATATATATATATATATATATATATATATATATATTGTTTTTTAGTCCCTATAATATATTGTTGATTTTGAAATAGTTATTTTGAAAAATAAATGGTAGAGACTAAAATAATTAAATTATTCATATATTATTAGGACTAAAACAAAATAGATATAATTACAAGGTTTAAAAATAATAACAAAGGTTAAAAAAAAAAATCAAGGATATTTTGAATAAAATAATTTTATAAAGATAAAAATTAATATAATATATATATATATATATATATATATATATATATATATATAAAGAGCAAAAACATATTTAAATGACTATTTTAAAATCAATTTCATCAAGAAAAAAATATATTTTAAGAGAAACAGAACAATCACTAGTTATAAGTACATGTTTGGAAACTACTTTTATCAGAAATATAATTATTTTTTAACAAAAGTATTTAAAATAATAAAAATAAATGATTAATTATTGAAAATAATTCAAATACGGGTTAAATTATTTTCTCGTTTATAATAAGGAACTTTTGAAGGATGTCTGATCTTTTAACCCTCACTACTATATTATAAATGAAAACCAGTATTTATAAAATGCACTTGATAAATATTTATTTTATATAATTAAAATTTAAAATAAATAAATATTTTAGATATATAAATTATATTATAATTAAAATTCATAATAAATAAATTAATTTAAATATATAAGTTATATTATAAATTTATAATAAATAACTTATGTTGTATCCTGGTCTACAATAGGATTACATAGTGAGTAACATGTACTTTTATATATATATATATATATATATATATATATATATATATATATATATATATATATATATATATAAAAGCATTTCTTTCTCTCCTACGAGGCTCTACTTTTCTGTCTCCTAATTGCCTAACATAATAGATAAAAAAGATAAAATAAATCAGGACAATACCTCGTCCCATGGTACATTAGTTACTTTTCGCCAATATCAGGTGATTGTAATAAATTTGGAAATATGAATTGCATGGGTCCACACTCTAACAGTTCCAGATCAACCAGTATATATTGTGATACAAAATTCTTTTAATTATTAATATTTAAAATATTAAGATTTAATTTAAAAATAAAGATAAAAATATATATTAAAAGAGATAATAGGTATAAAAATGTTTTAAAATTTCTTTGTTAAAAAAAATTCTTAAAAATATTCTATAGATAGAACCTTATCAATTCAATATAATTTTTAACACATTTTTTCTTTTTAATTAACACTTTCATTCTATTAACTAAAATTTATTAGAAAAATTATAAAATTTTGTAGGCTTCTCTTACTAATTAGCATTCACTCATGATTTTTTTTAATAAATTTTAACTAATAATAAGGTTGTTAGCATTGTTCATATTATAAATTAAAATATATAATTTTGAGAATAAAACTCTCACCCTCCTCTTTATCTTAATTAGTTATTGTCAATTGTAATTCATAAAAAAAATTCTTAAGTACAACAGCTCAAACTACCCTTCTTTTTCTTGTTCTATATGTTTTAACTATTTAACCTCTATCATTTTTAATTTATTTTTTATCTTTGTTTTTAAATTAAATTTTAATAATTTTAGTAAAAGAAAATATCAATATTTAAAAATAAATTTATATTATAATTTAAATTGTATATTATATATTTAAAATATAGTTTATAATTTAAAAATATTTATTTATTAAAGAATATTTTACATTTAATGTCTGACCATGTATCAAATAAGATTGTCTTTAAAAATTTGCTTGGGTAAAAGATAATGGAAGAAAAGAAAGGAATTTTTTGAAAAAAAAAATGTTTGGTTCAATTTTTAGGAGAAGAATGAGAGAAAGAAGATTCTTTTTCATCTAATTTCTACTCCTCTTGAAATTGGGAAATTTGGAAGAAACGATATAGGATTTAGAACATGTTGAAGTCTAAATATTAAAATATTCTTACTTATATTTTAAAATATAAAATTATAAAAATCTAGAAATAAATTAATTTTTAATATATTTCTTAATCGTGTGAACCAAGTGAAAAAAAGACTACCTTCTCCTTTATTAAAATTCCTCCTTTCTTTTGGACCTCATTTCCCTTCCCCCTTCCCTTCCCTCCATTAAAATCATTCACTTCTATTTCTTTCAACCAAACAGAAGATCAAGAAAAATACCTATAAGAAACAAAAAAAATATTTATTATAAATTTTAATTATATAAAAAATTGTCTTTCCTATAAAGAAAATTTTATAAATAATAATAATAATAATAAAAATAATAACAATAATAATATTATTATCATTATTATTATTATTATTATTATTATTATTATTATTATTATTATTATTATTATTATTATTATTATTATTATTATTATTATTATTATTATTATTATTATTATTATTATTATTATTATTATTATTATTATTATTATTATTATTATTATTATTATTATTATTATTATTATTATTATTATTATTATTATTATTATTATTATTAGGTTTTAGGTTTTCGAAATATGTTTTTGATGTCTATTGATTTTTATGAGAATTTTTTCAAAGTATTAAAAGATAGTGTTGCATGTAATTTTTAATTTTTAAATGTATAAATATTAAAATTTGAGTTTAAATCTAATTTAATTTTATAAATTATAAGATAAGGATGACTCTCCATTTATATTTTTTATTTTTATTATATTACTAGTTAACATAAAATCTCTAATAATAAAGGCTGAAAATATATTAATTTTTTTATAAGAAATAAAATCAAAATTTAAAATATTTTGAAAGATGAAAGAAAATCATATTTTACTTAAAATAATCACTCACCAAAATTCTGAAAACAGAGTTTTCCAAATATGCTTGTCCGTATTTCATTATTTATTGAGTTTTAATATATGTGAATCAAGATCTCTGAAATTCATTTTTGAACTGCATAAATCACAATTATTAATATATATTTTACTTAAATAAAATATTAATAGAAAAAATAATGTATGGTGAAAGATTGAACTGCACCTCATGCAGATATTTTTCAACTGCAGAGGATTGGGACCCGTGACTGTATTTTTTGAATCAATATCTCTTATAATTTTATTTTTTCTGAATTTCATGAATGTCAAGAATTGATATTATTTTTATTTAAACAAAATATTAATAAAAATATAATTAAATAATAATGTATGGGTGAGCGATGAAACTGCACCTCCTATTGTTATTTTTTAAACTATTGAGGATCCATATCCATATTATTTTCTGTTGTTTCAAACACGCGTATGTCTAAAGACAAAAACTTTATAGTTATATCAGCCCTGGACAGAGAAAAAAAAAAGTCATCAAATACCCAAAGAAAAGAAGAAGCGATGGGCTTTGCCCAAAAAAAATAAAATAAAATGACAACCCAAATTCAATACTCGGTTCAATTTTGCAATTGAAACTAATATTCACTAAAATACATGCACAATAATTATCCTAGGATAAACCAAATTTTATATATTTATAAAAAAGAGTTTAAATTATTCACTAGCTATAATATTTTACATTATCAACAAACGGTGTATTATACAGCATTAAAAGAGTTGTTAAAATAGTTTGCATAATGATAAATTCTCGTAAAAGCGAGATTTTTTGTTACTCTTAATCAATATTTGTAAACTTCTTGAATTGATAAAAAAAAGCTAGTTCATTGTTCAATATTCAATGATCAATTATGGGAAACTATGGTTAAACCCTTTTGTGTGTATTGACTTAGTAGCTTATATTTATTACTTGAGTCACAGGATTGAATTTCAGCTTGATAATTTCAAACATTTTTATAGTAGTAAAAAAAAGGTTTTAAATTTAGTTGTTTTTGACATTTTAGGTTGATTTTATGTATGGATATAAAATCAATTAATGTAAAAAAAATCAATATTTTCTAAATCTGTTTTGAAACTAATATAAAATGTCGTTTTCAAAATCAAATGTATTTATAATCAATTTAAAAGTATTTTTTTTATATAGGTTATAGTTAAAACCATAGTAGAAAGTCTATTTAAAAAGTGGTTGTGCTACCTTAATTTATTGTAGTGTGAAAATGAGTCCAATTAGATGATTAAATATTTATTATCTAAATATTTAAATATTATTAAATATATCTTATTTTTAAATATAACTTTTAAATATAAATAATATTTTTTTTAAATATTATAAGATCTATAATCATATTTGAAAGTTTGCTGTATTCATTAATTATAAAGATAATATGAATTATTTTAAAAACTGTTAATTATATTTGAATTCAAATATTATTTAGTCTTTAAAAAATACTATTTTAAAAAATATAATATATTTAATTATTTACAAAATGTGACATAAAAATAATTATTTTATAACATAATTATAACAATAATAATAATAATAATAATAATAATAATAATAATAATAATAATAATAATAATAATAATAATAATAATAATAATAATAATAATAATAACACAAAAATCAGAATGATACAAAATTACTTCTTATTATCATCATTCATTTTCTTACAATTTAATGATTATAATAAATGACACATATTATTCATTACACTCTCTCTTTCTCTCTCACTCATTCATTAAGGTAGGAAAAAATATATTTTAACATAAAAGAGAGAATAATGTAATATTTACATATTTTAGGGTGTAGTCCAATAAAGGATATTAGTAAATTTTAAAAAGAAGTCAAATTTCATACATTTAAATATTTTAGAACATAATATATAATTTTTAAGATATAATGTAATATTCATGTCTTAGGAGAGAGTAATGCCATATATTATACATCTTGTATATAAAAAATACAAGTATAATTTTTCAATTGCAATAACTAAAATAAAAACAATTATGTCTTTTTGTTTTCATTTGATATAATATATATTCAATTATTTATTTTAAAGAAACTCTCTTTTTGTTTCACATTTTTTTCACATTTTTATCATTATAAATTTTCTACTTATGTGATAAAGTTATCATTACTCTTTATATTGATGTATATAATAAAACTATGATAGTTTCACTAAAAAAAATGATATAATTAAGTGAAAGATTTATAATAGCATAAATATGAAACAAGTGGGAAAGAAACTTAGGTTAGAAGAAGAAATTGAATTTATATTAGATGAAATAAAAATTAGAAAATAAAAAAAAAGTGTAGCAGTCAAATGTCCTATATTTGCTCACGTAACAAAAAAAAGTACGATAGTGCACAAGAATAATACATTTTCTATTTTAAAATAATGCTATAATTTTGTTTACATGATGGACGACTATGTTGTAGAAGCAAAGATCATGATGGATAAAATAGTGGCAAAAGTACAGCATAATACATTGAGAGCGTCAACACACTTATTGTTTCAAGTCCAGAAAGTCTTAGGCCTCAACTGTGACAGACGTGTGTGATAAGTTGGGGGACCTTGGCACCCCTACATTTTTGTAATTTTGACTTTTTTTTAATATAAGTTACATTTTAATATGAAATTAATTATTTCTATTTAATGAAATTTAAATTTAGAGATAATAATATTTAAATATTTTATTTTTTTGTGTTCTTTTATAGAATATTTTGTTCTTCTTGTATAGCTTTTATTGTAAAATTAATAATAATTTATTTTCTTTTTTAGATAAATATTTTATTATTATTTTTGTTGCGGAAATAATTGCGTTTATTTATAAATATTGGAGCATCAATTATTTTGTCTTTTAATTATTTTCTTTTAAAAATTATTATTACTATTTTGAAGATTATATATATAATTACATTTACCATCAAATGGGTTTATTAGCTTTCTATTTATAATGATCTAATTATAATTAATCATAGTTTATTAACCTTTAACAAGTTTATCTAGTGATTGATAACTGTTAATATATATATATATTCTAGTAGAATAAAAAAGTTTTTAAATAAATTTTAATTTTATTCTAGGCCCCTCCTAGTTACTAATTCTAGCTCAGTTCCCAGGCTTCAAACTCATTGTCATGCTTGTTGGATAAGTTAAAAATATTTGACTCTCAGAGTTTGTATTTCTAAGTACCACACATCATCTATAAAAAAGGTAAGCAATTAGAAATAACATAATATAACTCATAATCAGCCATGTTGGAGCGAAGGATAAGCGAGGGTTTGTTGTAGAAACACATACTAAGCTAAGAATAAAATGAAGACAAACAACATTCAAAACAAAGAAACGAACATTATAAAAGACATACGAAGTAAAAATGATGAAAAGCATACTCATGAAAAATGGAAAGAAAATGTCAATATTCTTGAAGCATCTTTGATGAAGAGAAAATATTTTCTAATTTATTTTTATTACAACTGATCTAGAAAATATTGTCAAGAAATGTCTAATCATAATTAACCATATAATTTAAAGAAAATCTTACTATGGAAGCATTAATGATATGATTAAAAATGTTTTAAAAATTCTTTTTGTAATAGTAATAAAAAATGATTTAGCAAAGATACAAGGTGTAAAGAAATTTTATACTCTATAAAAAAAACAAATTCTTTTTGTAATCTTATCTCCCTGAAATAATTTTTTCCTTTAAAAAAAATTATCATTAGCAAGCAAACATTGAATATTTAAAATATTAGGCTTAAATGTATGTTTAATTCTTATAAATATATTTTATTTAATTTTAGTTTTTATAATTTTGTTATTTATTTTATTCTTTACAAATTTTCACGCATCACTATTTAATTGTGTAGATAACGTATCTAATCATGCTAAGTTAGAAATATCTTAGTAATAAGATAAAATACATGTCATGTCATTATTAAATAGTATAACACAAATATTGAAAAACTAAAATTAAACCGAACAAATTTATGAAAATTAAAAACACGTTTTACTCTTGAAATTATAAGTACATGCATATGATAAGCATTCACCAAAGGTTATGTAAATTCAAAGCAAATTGATCTCAAATTGAAGTTTCTAGAGTAAGAGGGACCACAAGGGTTGTTGCTTGATCCAAATGTGATTGTGGAAGTGTTGAAGAGACTTCAAACTTTGAGGTGTAGCGACGTTACGTACGTGAATAGCGTTATGCGAGGGACCACGGTATTCATGGTCGTATCGTAATTCATTTGGATATTTGACTTCTACAGTTCTACTGGTATACAAGTATACCAGTCAAGGACAAAATGAATGCCAAAGTGAGGAATTCTTTTTTATGATAACACTATTATTATTATTTCACGTAAAAAATGTATTTACTAACAGCATAATTTATAGAGTTTTTACTGCTTCCAATCGATTCTAAGGTTATTAATGTGTTTGATTTTTTATTTAAATTATTAATATTTACAAATTAAAATATCTGGAAACGTAGGAAAGGGTGATTTTATCATAGCACCGCAAAGATTGGAATCAGCTGGCGCGGGACCCGCACTACCTGTCCCACTCGCACGCCACTCCATAGACAAGTTATTCAGATTCTCCATTTTGCACTTAACCTTCAACCAGCGCCTTTGACTTTTTTGTTTCATTCCCATCCTTTCTTTTCAACCCTTTGCCCATGCCCATGCCCATGGAATCTATACTTTTATTTCAACTTGGATTTGGATTATATTAGATCAGATCAGATCAGATCTCTCCGATATAATAATATTTTAATACTTAAATCCAACCAACACAAAAATAGGTGACCCAAAACTCCAACTAATTTCATGCCATTGTCCCACAAAAAAAATGAACAAATAATTCATGTGAGTGCAAAGGTTTATACTTTATACTACTCTCATTCAACTCAAGAAATAAAAATAAAAAAACATGTATATTTCATAAATTTTTGTCAAATTTACACAAAAGTCCTTATCCATCTAGTAGACGACTCTTTTGGTCCACAAAGGTCACATCCAACAAAGCAAAAGTTGACTTTGCTTCTCTTTTCTTTCCCTCGCTTGCAACAAGTTCCCCTCTTTTTCTGCCACTGTTACAACTCCCCCATTAAGTGCAAACGGTGGTGTCGTAGTTTCCGATCTCCGACGTCGCTTAAACAACCTGAGAGGCAAAAGCGGCAACGGCGGCTCCGGTGGTTTCCGGCAGACGCGGTTGCGGATGACGGTGGTCCCCCTCGTAGGTAACGACGAGCATGTTGGGGTCATCTTGGGCTCGCTCCACGTGCTTCCTCGCTGGACACCCTCTAACGCTACTGCACTTGTAGTACCCACTGCAAATACAAATAATAATAATAATAATTAATTAATTTCCGATGGACATTAAAATATTAAGATTTGCCGTAACAAACAAATATCACACGACGGTTCCAAAGTTGAAAGACGTCGATATTAATGTTTAACCTTGACGAATTCAGATGACAGAAGGGTAAGAGTAGAAAAATTACCGTGGGTAGGGTGATCCCTTGATGGGCTTTTGACCATACTTTCTCCACGAGTACTCGTCCGCTGGGATATCGGCAATCTTCGAACTTATCGCCGGCACTCGAATCACTCGCTTCACACGAGATTTCCTATTTAAAAAGGAAAAAACACAAGTTGATTATTTATTTTTTCTTTTTTTATTGTTTAATTACCTTGTTGAAGGAACGGATCTAAATTGAATTTACCTTCTCTTGGAGCAATGGCAGTGGGTAGAGGACGAGACTTTTCCGGCGGAGAGGGTAGCGTCGTGACACCTTTTCCGGTGGGATGAGGAGAGAGGGGGCTTGCCGGCAGCGAGGATGGCGGGGCCGATCTTGCCGTCGGAGACGCTTCCGTCGGCGGTGATGGAGGACACGAAGGAGGAGGTGGTGGTGGACATCGGAGGGGATATACTAAAGGTGGTGTCCTTGGTCTTAGAATATTGAGAAACCGACAAATCGGTAGATGAAGGTTTAGGATTGGGATTTGACTTTAGGAGGATAGGGTTTGCAAAATCAAGAGTTAGTGTTTGGGGCTGAGGTTGAGAAGGAGAAATTGAAGGAGAAGGAGAAGGAGAAATTGAAGGAGAAGGAGAAGGATTAGAAGGTGCGCGACGAAAGCGAGCGTGACCTGTGCGATTCAACAAGTTGATGACTTGTTTGAACTTGGAGACTGTGAAGTCGGTGATTTGGGTGCAGTCAAGGTGGTTGAGATTAAGATGGTGATGGTGTGAGGAAGAAGAAGACGAAGCAGAAGCAGAAGAAGAAAGCACACGAATAAGATGCTCCACACTCTTCAACCCAGCGGAAGCTGCTTCTTCTATGGCCATATTCTCTTCCATCCTCATCTTGGCAACACCTGCCATTCAACGCAGAGAATATCTAAAGAACCAACACACTTTGCTTTTGTTTTTTTCTTTTTTGGTGTGGAAGAGACTTGTGAGGAAGAGGAGGTTATAAAAGAGAGGGTGGATGAGAAAGTCAACTAAGTTTCGTCAATCCAAGCGTAGATATTGGTTGGACTTTACTTTTCCATGCAAATTGAAGTAATGGCCAGAATAATCTTGTTTTTAAAACACTTATTTATTCTACCAATAAAATTATTTTAACACAAAAAGACGCGCCGCGACAAAAACAATGTTTACTTACTGTAAAGGTCCAAAGAAGGAGTTGGTGGTGGGTCCTACCACTTCTTGGTACGAAACCACACAGAAAGTGCCATACCCCATCACCGCCAAGGCACCAACTCATACACTCGCATCTTCATTTTTATGTTTATTCGTTCATTATTAATAATTCATTTCTCTTCCTAAATATTCATAGTATACGCAGATTTAGTAATCCCTACTTCCCTACCATATTATTTTATAACGCGTTCCATGTCTTCAACTATTTCCACAACCAACCTGGTCAACGCAATTGCACGTACTACTTTTCCCACTTTCCTTAACCGATCACTTCACACCCTCTCTCTCTCTTTTTTTTTTTTATTTATTTAAATTAATATTTTAACGATCTTTTTTAAAAAGGAAATGCATACTACTTATTAGCTTGTTTAAATAAATAAATTTAAATTCAAGAAAAAAAGAAATTTTATGTAAGGGCCATTAATTTCTTTTTAGTTTTCCCCCCTCCTTTTTCAAAATTACCATTAATTTTTGTAAAGCCCAATTTATTTTTGTACTTGTATTTATAATATTGTCATTTTCAAGCGCATTCATGTATTAACTATACCGTATTAATTGTGAAAACAACTTAGATGTTTATTAACAACTACGTAAATATGTTTATTAATGTGTTTTGACTTTGGTATCCTGCTTAGCACACCGAAAAGAAATCAATGCAAATGTGTTGGTTATTAGAGCACTGCAATGAATCACTTTAGGTTATATTATTTCCTGAATTTGGCTTTTGGAGTTTTTGAAAAACAAGATCGTTCCTTCAAAAGTGAAGGGGTTATTTCTTGTTGACTTCCATAGACTTGGCCAGTAGTTACCGTATATATAGCACCGAGAGCGTTCCTCTACTAAAATATACTATAAAATTATACTCGAAATTTCTGCCTTTACTTTTTTCCATTTTGTCCTTTTGTTTATGGTTGACCATCTATCTATGGTGATGGCAACGGACGGGTAAAAAGCAAATTGCAACTAAATAGAACTTTAATTTTGAATTTTAGCTAGCGTGGATTCCCAATACGATGAAAAAAGTAATGCCTATAGTTTCAATAAAGAAGAAATTAAAGTAACAAAGATTACTCAACTTGATTCCTTGTGTTAGGTCAATGCCTAGTTTGGTCAGCCACAACACCGAGGAATAGAAACATTATCATGGTGTTTACCCTAAAAAAATCATGTTCGAATCTCTTTGTCACTCTAATTCAACGCATATGGGAATAAAATATAAATAATTTTTCTTGCTACTTTTAAAATATGTAAATTAACGCCAGAGAAAGTAATACGCATTTGATTTGATTTGATTTGGAGAGTTGATATTTGATAGGAATTTATTCTATGACAATATTTCTATTCTATGCTAATAATTAATATGCTTTCATGCGCACATGTACATTATTTCCATTTAATTAAAGAAAGCACTAATAATTCAGTGAGGGGAGATGGCATCTAACTGGTAGCCAGAGTCTGGGCCGCTGGTAAGGCCCAACGTACAGAACTTCATTAAACATAACAAAAGTTCGGTTTGACATTTAGGTGTATTTTATAAAATTTATCAGAAATAAGAATCACATAAATTTGACCTAAAAATATGGAAGTTATAACTATTAATTTTTTATTAAACGTGAAAAATAATATAGATAATATTAAAAATCATATATGGACAAGTTGCAATGAAAGACGCTGTATGTGTTGGACGTTTTTGTGCAACCATTACCCAAACTGTTGAGAATTGAAAATTCCATACAACCGTGGAGAGATCCAATGCTTTGTGCCTTCCTCAATTCATGGGTTAACATGGACGATCAACCCACGTCCGTTGAATCGCATAATCATTCAACGGCTCCATCCTACGGTAGTTGACCTATTTCAAATAAATGTATTTAGTAGGCATGAATTATTTTAAGGTATAATATTATCTTTTTATGAAACACATTCCAAAAAATAACTTGTCTAGAAATATTATCTTTATGAATGTTTGGCTAACAATTAATAATTCTACAAAATTTTATTTAATTAAAATCTTAAAAAATAAAAGTAGAAGAAGAAATATAAGAATGAAGTAGAGATAAGTAGCTATTATAAATTACTATTCTCATGAAAATATAAGATTCTCACCTTTTATCAATGAGATTAAGAAATATTTAATACTAAAGCTATGATAATGATTCTGTAGTTAAGTTGAATATTGAACAATGACATAAGTGACAACAAAGGAAATTCAATAATAAGAAAATTCAATAATGATTACATGTAAGAATTTTATTGTTAAACTTAGTAAGAAAATAACCGATGAAAATAAGATTAAATTCATACCTAAATATTGAGTATGATTTAAATAGTAAGTTTTATGCGAAACAAATAATTAAACAATTACATATATAAGTAATTAACGTGATACATTATAACTATACTAGTCATATTACTTAAACCAAGATAAATATGACAATACGTGATTTAAAAAAAAAAAATATATGAGTATTTTATATTCTTGAAATCAACAATATTTAAAAATGTTTTTTTTTCTAACTTATTCTAAATACTCAACAATATAATGGTGATATTCTCAAATTTAGTTTCTACCATGAAACAAAGGCAGAGTAAACGAGCATAATGGACAAAGAGTATATTTTTGAATTCAAACGCGTGGAAGGAGTGTTGAAAGCCCCAGGCTCCACCGAAGAAGGTTGTCTTAGTTTGCTAGCTCATTTTATAGATTAATATTTAGGTCAGCAACAAAAAAAAAGAAAGAAGAGGGAGGTAACAGACCGTAACATAGTGGTCCAGTACTGCAGCTGCAGCCACGGTTTCTCTCCGCGTTCCTTTCAACTCTTCCCATTTTCATAGTTTTTGGGAAAGGTCAAAGACAAATGATGTCTCTAGTAATGGTAATGGAGCTCGCTGTAGAGCTTAGTTTTTCCCTGTTTTTTTTTTTTTTTCGTTTTCTTTTATCAAAAAAAAAAGGATTGACTTAGTAATGGTAAACAAATTCTAACTATTTGTTTATTAAATCTAAAAAAAAAGCACCCCCTCTAACTAGCTTCATCTTAAAACAACCTTCAATGTTGTAACATTCATAGTAATTACGCGAATTGAAAACAAGCTTCCACGACTCTATTGTCTTCTATTGCATTTTCAAACTGTAGCTTAAGTTTCTCGTCCTTATAATTATTCGAATTTGAAATCTTCTCACCCGTTTGACTCATTGTCAGACAATACAAACTCTTTGAATTCGATTTGGCCGAAATAAAGTTCACCAATGTACCATTCTTCTTTGTGTTAGTTCAATTGCTTATATACCGGGTATTTTTATTTTTATTTTTTGCGTTTTCTTCATTCCAATTTTTTTTTTTAAATGTCAGTGTGATTTAACATAAATAAATTGAATCCATGGTTCAGATTCAATAAAGATAAAACAATCTGGATTTTCTTACCATTAATTAGTATAAATTAATCCCAAATTAATAGACGGTTCTATTAAAATAGTATTTAATTAGCTAGAGTTTAAGAATTAATTTATTATTAAAAGATATAATCTTGAGGATAGTTGTTTGTAATTTTTCAAAACTAAGACCAAACATTGGTCAGTCGAAAAATATAAATTTACTTTAATAATTTTTACACGAAGGATTGATCTCTAATTGTCAATTGAAATGTATTCTTAATATATACACTAAAAAAAAGGAAAATGATATGAACGTAAAATGTGAAAATATGAATGTGAAATGAGAAAAAGTCAGAAGATGATAATATTATTTTACCTAAAATTATTGAATGAGAAATAGAAATTAAAAAAAAATACTTTTAGAGTATAATTAGTTGATGATAAAACAAATAATGGATATTTTTGTTTTAAAAAAATGAGAAGAAATATTTTAAAATAAAATTATCTTTAACTAGAATTTGAAGTTATAGACAGTCTCCTGACTTTTAATATTTTTTGGTGTCTTCTAATATTCGTCTATGTGGTTGAACATATTTTGAATTTCTGAGATATGTGAAAAATCATTTGTTTCTGTTCGGCCCCTATTTGACTAATATAATACTATTGGTCGTACACCACGCATGACCTACATTTGATTCGTGCCAAGCCCAGTGCCCACATTCACGTTAATGTTTTCTCATTTCCAGCCCAAGTCGTGATAGGTCTGGACTCTATCGATACTTTCTTTTAACTGAGATATTCAGTGATCGGGTTAATTTTTTCTGGGATCTATTTAATAGGTTTAGGGGATTGTGCTCTAATCTGGTGCTTTATACTTATCGCTTCATTTTTTTATTGTTTTTTCTTTGAACAATTAATAGAATCTGTTCGTCTAACCTAAGATTTTGAATACGAGACTCGTCTCTATTTCATTCATACTTGACAAAAGAAATTGCAATTTTAGTTAACTCCTCGTGTTAATTGCTAATCCTGTCGGTCCACTATCAAATTATTACATTTTTCTTAATTTTTATAGTGTAGGTATTAATTTAGATCGATTTTTATAAAGACATAATCTTATCACACCTAATCATGTGTATCGATACTTAGAACATAAACTAGAATGAGAAATTTAATTATGCAATCAATTATCATGACTTTAAAAACAGTTACAATTTAATATCAACCAAGATAAGTATCTTTAAATAATCATCTAACATTCATCCATGTATATTGATATCACAATTACGACCCCTAGTCAACATGGATTTAAGGTCATATTTGTTGATTTCAAGTTATCAATCGATTACCTACTTGAAATATAATCCAAAATTCAGCAAGATCACAATCATAAAAATAGATTGAGAATTGGAAAAAACGCAACAGTAGAAACTGCATAAGGAAAGTAAAAAAAATACAATCTTGAATCTTGAATTGATAACGAAATTAGCATTCTATGACCATTATAGAAAACATAGCTGAATACAATTGAAAAAAGAACGTAGTAGAATACAATTCAGAAGAGAACGTAGTAGAATACAATTGAGAAAAGAGGAAAAACTTATTCCAAATATGAGATAAACTCTACAAACTCTACAAACTCCAAAGTGTCAAAAGCCTCTCCAAAATGAATAAAAACTCTCTAACTTTTCTAACTTCTCTACTATGTACGAATTTTACTAACTACTAACCAATTAACTAACTAACTACTAACCAATTAACTAACTAACTACTAACCAAATAACTAACTACCTAACTAACCTCCTAAATGATAACATGGTCGAAAGTGTTAAGGAGAATGGACTTGGATAGAAGCTTTAGTAGCCCAACAAGTCCACCAATTTACAAGGAAAGGTCCAATCAAGAGTGGTGCAGATGCAGTAACTTCATGTCCGTATTTGACACTGTAAATAGTCGAACTGGGTTGAATGGTAAAGAAAGAAGTTGTAGATCTTTATCTTAACTTTCTAGGGCTATCAAGATTATCCAATTTGGAGGTTTATAGCTCCAAATATGGTTTGTACAAGATAGCAATCTCATAGTGAAAATTAAGTTTGAAAATAAGTAAAGATTAACAAATATCTTCAACTAAACTCAATGACCCAAGACTCAACGAATGTGTGATTATTAACCAGAAAATGATATCAAATATGTCCAATATAAGTCACTATTAGGTACCTAAAAATGATTTATTATTTATTACTAATCAACCTCATTTTGCGCAAGATAACATATCGTTTTACGCGAGATAACATCCTCGTTCTGCACGAGATAACATCTCGTGCTTACAAAGGCCCAAACATTTTAGTAGTCTAACATGAATCATTTTGGTCCAAGCATTAAATTGTTCAGGCATTGTCTATGATCCAAAATTCCACTCTCTTTTTGACAAGATACTCATTTTTCTTCATTTTGATACATAACCCCCACACTTATATACAATTTCTTTAACCCATCGTGAAGATAATAAATTTATTATTCTCCCTCTTATATTCTTGACCACCTTTTCTCTCTCTAAATTTTTATTCATTTAATTGTCAAAGTCTATAAGAACTTTCTCACCAAGAACTGATTTCAATTTCTCCGTCCAAGCTAATTGAAGGAAGACTCCGTCCAAGCTAATTGAAGGAAGACTCAAGACTTATAGAGACAGAACGGTTTTAATAAATTTTACAAGCGGCAAATAAAATTGTCATTTTGAAATTAGAAACAATTGAGGAAGTAAGCCGTTTAAAATGTTTCTTGTTGGCGCTATTTATTCTTTTATTGATTACATACCCTATATTGGTCATAGTCATCATAATGGCCTGGGTGAAACAAAGACATTTGGACCAAGAGAAAAAAGAAGGACGAGAACAAGTGATAAACTACTATATCTTAAGCTCAAGACACAATACATGTTTCATTTTTATTAATTTTGTGAGAAAATAACCTTTTAAATAAAATTAACTAAATTTTATTATTGTATGTAATATATGATTCAGTTAATGTTAGAATAAGGATGGTAACAAATAGAACTTGAATAAGGAATTAAAGTATTTGTGCGTATACCTACATTAAAAGAAAAACCTGTACTTAAAATTTATTAGACACGCTTAGCATTTGTTATCTAAATTTATTATCCATCTATTTTAGTTGAATGTCGATTTTTTTCTTACAAAACCAGTAAAACAAACATATTATTTTTAAATTAAAGTTAAATATAAAAATCAATAAAAAATTAATTAATAATGTAACATATCCAACTCAACTTAAACAAAATCTAAAATATTTTAATTTATAATTATAGAATATGATTAATGTATATATATGCATGTATGTCACTACTAGAAAATTTAAAATTTGTTATAAAATAATTTTGTAGCTAATTTAAAATCAATAGTTATTTTGTAACTAATTTCTATTAAAAATAATTAGTTACAAAATTACTATAATATTGGTGGTAGCATGAAATAAGTAGCAAATTAACTAAGAAAATAATCTTAGTTAATTTGTAGTAAATTTTTAAAATTTGTAGTTATTTTCTAGTTAATTTGTAGTAATAAGAAGTATAAATGAATATATAACTTATATTTAGTTAGAAAAAATAATATTCTAGTTAATTAGTTAAAATTTAACTAATAATTTAAATGATAGCTAATGTTAGTAGTAAAATAAAAAAAAATCTTGTAGTGTGGTGTATAATATATAGTTGCACTATTTTGGTATATAATTAACTAAATACATACCTACATATATTTATTGAGTCAAGTACTATTTAGTGCGAATAATATTTTGTGATATCTATGAAGTTATTTAAATTAGAAATGACAAAATAAATTTTACTTGTTAAATAAAGCCACATTTTACATTAAGATTATAATGATGTATAAACACTTCATATTATTTGATATCTAGAGAGATGAAAGGACATAAAAGTATAAATATAATATGATGTAATGTGATTTGAAGAAAAGATAAAAAAAAAAAATTTATGAATATTAATTAAAAATAATGGAGGGTCCATATATGATTATTATTACATATATTAACAAATCAACTAATAAGTACGGGAGAGTTGGTCTCCCAAGTTCTTTTTTTTTTATTTTTTTTATTTCTTAGTTCTAATTTTCTAAAATCTCCAATCTAACACCTAATTTTCATTCTTCGCTATTCTTACTTCCATTCACACCCTCGTACTTTACTTCTCATCTCACTAAAAATTATATTTTATTTATTTATTTATTATTTCTTTAATTTTTGTTATTTAAGTAAGTTGGTTATAAAAAGAGATAGATTATCTTAATCGATTCATAAAAGTACTCATTATTTTTGGCGGGTTGGTAGAAAAGGAAAGGCGAATAAACTCCCTTCGCCATTTCTAAATAGGAAGGGTTGAATTAAGATATTTGAAGATTGAACATTTCTTACGATTTGCTAAAAATTATATATTGCTTACTCAATCTTACAAGAACGTTAAAAATAAAGAAAAAAAAAATGTTGTGAACATAACCGTCACACACACACTCAATCTCACAAGAACGTCAAAAATAAAGAAATACAGATATGCGGTTCGTTACATTTTATATTACGAGGAGGAATTGAAGGTTAGCATAGTACTTTTAAGTATTCTTACGGACACACTTTTATTAGTGGTTCAAATTTATTAAGAATTACAAGTGATACATTAAAAAAAATCTTATGGAATTTTATTATTTAATCAGTAACAAAAAAATATGTTTAAAAGAATTATTAAAAAATATATTATGAACTTTTATATTAATATTATTGTTACAGGACTTTCTTTAAATACATAATAATACGCGACATTCTACACGTATGAAAATTAACCTCACGGTAGACAGTTATTAATAGAACCTTTTAAGATAGTTATATATATGTTGCATAAATAGAAATCCATTGTAACAAAACCCTAAAAAATTCCTTCCTAATCAATATATTACTTAACTGAAAAATAACAAACCGTAACAGTTCATGAACAATTAATATTTAATAGAATCTGTTCATCTAAGCTAAGATTTTGAATACAATACTCGTCTCTATTTCATTTCCATATAATGTCTATAAGACTAAAACTTGACAAAAGAAAATTGCAATTTCAGTTTTAATAAATTTTATGAGCCACAATGAAATTGTCATTTTGAAATAAGAAACGACCGAGGAAGTAGGCCGTTTTATCTGTTTCTTATTGGGGCTATTTGTTCTATTATTGAATGCATACCCTATCTTTCATAGTTATCATAGTGGCCTGGTTGAGTATAAAGGATTCTGACCAAAAAGTCATAAACAAAAAAGTATTGGACCAAGTAAAAAAGAAGCACAAGGATGACAAACTACTATATCTTAAGCTCAAGCACAATACATGTTTCATTTTGATTAATTTTGTGAGAAAATGGATTTTTAAATAAAATAAAGTAAATTTTTATTATAAATTATTTTTAATACAAAATAAAGTAATTTAAGCATATACAAATTAAATTCTATATTTTATAGGAAAAAAATAATTCTTTTTAATTAGGAGGATATACAATTTTTTTTAGTGATTTTGCGATGTGTAATATAGAATGGTATTTTTTCAATCACTAGAGACATGCATGTTTAGGGAAACGAAAAATAATTAAAATCTTACAATTAAAAGGGTATATGAAAACTATGAGATAATGAGTTATTAAAAAATGAATGTTAAAAATGAGGAGAAATTGCTTAAAATAAAAAAATAGGAGTTTCAAATTTTATAGGTAAAGAAAAATATTGTAGATCTGATATCACTTTTGTATGTAATATATGACTCAGTTCGTGTTAGAATAAGGATGGTAACAAATAGAATTTGAATAAGGTATTAAAGTATCTATTTGCATATCTACATAAAAAAAAAAAAGGACCTGTACATAAAATTTATTACCCACGTTTTTAGCAATTTTAGCATTTGTTATCTAAATTTATTATCCACATATTTTAATTGAATGTGTCTCTTTCTCTCTTACAAAGCAGTAAACCAAACATTATTTTAAATTAAAATTAAATATAAAAAATCAATAAAAAAACATTAACAAAAAATTTAACGTATCAAACTCATCTTAAAAAAAATCTAAAAATTAATATTTTAATTTGTAATTATAAAATATAACAAATATGCATATGTGTGGGCTATAATATCCATAATTGTAATATTTTTGTGAACAATTAGCTAAATACAAACCTATATCCATTTAATGAGTCAAACCCTATCTATTACAAATAATATTTTGTGATACCTATTGAGGCTCCTAAATTAGAAATAATAAATCAAATTTGACAAGTCAATCCACTAAACTCATTACTTGTACATTGAGATCACATATATGATAATTAATGATGTATAAACACTTCTTATTATTTTATATAAAATATAATATGATGTGATTAGATTGAAAGATAAAAATAAAAATAAATTATGAATATTAATTAAATATTGTTTATAATAGAGGATGTACATATATGATTATATTAACTACGGGAGAGTTCGTCTCCCAAGTTTTTGTTTTTTTGTTTTTCTTATTTCTTTAGTTCTAATTTTGTAAAATCTCCAATCTAACACCTAATTCCCATTCTTTCCTGTTCATACTTACATTCAACCCTCATACCTTCTCATCTCACTAAAAAAATTATTTTACTTATTTATTTATTATTTCTTTCATTTTTGTTATTTAAGTAAGTTGGTTATAAAATGAGATATATCCTTAATCGATTTATAAAAAGTACTCTTTTTTTGGCAGGTTGGTTGGTAGAAAAGGAAATGCAAATAAACCCCCCTTCGCCATTTTTAAATAGGATGAGTTGAATTAAGATATTTAAAGATCGCATCTTTCTTACAATTTGCTAGAAATTATACATTGCTTACTCACACACACTAAATCTTACATGAACGTTAAAAATAAAGAAAATTTATGTTGTTTATCTTACAAGAACGATAAAAATACAGAAAATTTATGTTAACCTTACAGATGTGAGTTCATTACATTTCATATTACAGGAGGAATTAACGGTTAGCATCATACTTTTAACGAATTCTTCCTAACACATTTTATTAGTGATTAAAATTTGCAAATGTAATTCACTAAACAAAAAATAAGTTTTATGAAAATTTATAAATTTTAATGAATATTTTTTTAAAAAAATTAGATTAAAAAATGTGTTATCAATTTTGTATTTATATTATTGTTACAAAATTAGTACGCGGGATTGGACACGGAAATTCAGTTCATGGTACACAGTTATTAATAGAACTCATTAAGACAGGCAGAAATAGATATGTTGGATATGTAACAAAACTCTGAAAAGTTCCTCCTTAATTAGTATCTTAACTGAAAAGTTATCAAACCCTAACAATTATACAGATGGAAATATTAGGTCGATCATAGACAATCTTTGTTGAAAAAACAATAAAACAGATAGGCATGAATATTGTCCCATACTTTGTACAATTGTGATTGAACTGTTAGCTTCATTGTAATATGCAAAACGGAGTCAGCTCATTTATGTCTGAATCGATCTTCTTCACATCTCACTACCATTAAAAAAATAATACTCTCGCAGAAAGATCTTTGCTGCTACCGCAGATCACTGAATACTGCCTAACTTACATGTGCATGAACGACTACATTGGCGCCGAGTTAGGCTTATATTCAAATTATTACACATACGGTTCTTGGAAAATCCAACCCTATTATTATTCTGTCTACATTTAACCCACTTGACCTGTTTTTTTTATTTTATTACTATTTTACATATTATTTTTTTAATCCGGTGAACTCCTTTTGTTTTCTAAGCTAGAAAACGTATCTAATTAATTAACAATTAGGTGGCACTCTGTTACTTGTTAGAAAATAATTAACCAATTCAAGAGACATATCTATAAGAGAGGACTAACAACAAAGGTTTAAGCCTCTTTACCCTTCTTTCTCGTGAAAGTTCCTTTATTGATTCTTCTCAGTCATGTTTCCTTGTTTTCCAGCTTAAACGCTACCCTACAAAACCTTTCACAATTCTCTTTCTCTCTATCTCATTCTGTCTACATTGACCTAGCTAGCTACAAATTAAACCTGCATTAACCATGATAACCGGTAAGGATATTTATGATGTTTTTGCGGCAATTGTGCCCCTATACGTGGCTATGATATTAGCATACGGCTCAGTTCGGTGGTGGAAAATTTTCACACCGGATCAATGTTCTGGAATAAACCGCTTTGTTGCTGTATTCGCAGTTCCACTGCTTTCTTTCCATTTCATCTCCTCCAATGACCCTTATGCTATGAACTACCGGTTCATAGCAGCTGACTCTCTGCAGAAGATTGTCATTTTGTTGGCTCTCTTTCTATGGAACACCTTCACAAAACGTGGCAGCCTAGACTGGACCATCACCCTCTTCTCACTTTCTACTCTTCCAAACACACTTGTCATGGGGATCCCTCTATTGAAGGCCATGTATGGGGACTTTTCAGGCTCCCTCATGGTCCAAATTGTGGTGTTGCAAAGTGTCATATGGTACACTCTCATGCTCTTCATGTTTGAATATAGAGGTGCCAAGCTCCTCATCACAGAACAGTTCCCTGAGACTGCAGGCTCCATTACCTCCTTCAGGGTTGACTCAGATGTTGTCTCACTCAATGGTAGAGAGCCACTGCAAACTGATGCAGAGATAGGAGAAGATGGAAAGCTCCATGTGGTGGTTAAGAGATCAGCTGCTTCCTCCATGATATCTTCCTTCAACAAGTCCCATTTAAACTCCATGACACCTAGAGCATCCAATCTCACTGGGGTTGAGATCTATTCCGTTCAGTCATCAAGAGAACCAACCCCAAGAGCTTCAAGTTTTAACCAAACAGACTTTTATGCCATGTTTTCAAGCAAGGCACCGAGTCCCAAACATGGCTACACAAATAGTTTCCAGAGTAATAATGGCATTGCTGAGGTTTACTCGTTGCAATCTTCCAAAGGGGTAACACCTAGGACTTCAAATTTTGAAGAGGAGATGTTGAAGATGCACCAGAAGAAAGCGGGGAGGAGCATGAGTGGTGAGCTCTTTAATGGAGGTTTGTCTTCTTACCCGCCTCCAAACCCAATGTTTTCAGGGTCTACAAGTGCTGGTGGTCCCAAAAAGAAAGATAGCACTGGTGGAGGTGCTGCATCTAACAAGGAGTTACACATGTTTGTTTGGAGTTCAAGCGCATCACCAGTTTCTGAGGGGAATTTGAGGCATGCAGTTAATAGAGCTGCATCCACCGACTTTGGAATCGTCGATCCTTCCAGGGCTGTTCCACACGAAACACTTGCCTCAAAAGGTAACCCCAAAATCACATATCAAAATTATTATATCATGAACTCAAACCCTTTTTGCCCTTTACTGCCCAGTCTTTACTCTGAACTACTACATGTCTATGATTCTGATTAATCTTTAGTTAAAATTTTTAATTTATAAACCCGTAACATGAGCATTGGTGAAATTAATTTTGAATGTGTAATTTTGCATGCAGCTGTTCATGAATTGATTGAGAACATGAGTCCTGGTCGTAGAGGGAGGGAGCCTGAAATGGAGGAAGGAGGCAAGTATCCCACAAGTGGATCTCCATACACCTCCCAGAAGAAGATGGACATGGAAGAAGATGGCAATGCAAACAAAAACCAACAGATGCCACCCGCAAGTGTCATGACAAGACTCATCCTCATCATGGTTTGGAGGAAACTCATAAGAAATCCTAATACCTACTCCAGTCTCTTGGGACTCACATGGTCTCTCATATCATATAGGTATATATCATGAAAGTGAAAAAATCCTAATTAATATATACTTGTTGCTGTCACTTCATCAATGGTTTGCTTCTGTGCATGCATGCAGGTGGCACATTGAAATGCCAACTATTGTAAAAGGTTCCATCTCAATACTGTCTGATGCTGGTCTGGGAATGGCCATGTTCAGTCTAGGTACTTGTTATAAGCCCTTTACTATTTATTTATTTTTTTGTGTGTCCTTTCTGTTAACTGTGTCGTATGTTATCAACAAAATTTTGGGTAATTAATTATATGGAAATAATTGATATATAATGTAAGCAGGTCTTTTCATGGCATTACAACCCAAGATCATTGCCTGTGGAAAATCTGTGGCAGCATTTTCTATGGCTGTTAGGTTCTTGACAGGTCCAGCTGTGATTGCTGCAACCTCAATAGGCATCGGACTCCGTGGAGTTCTTTTGCATGTTGCAATTGTCCAGGTGAATTGAAACCCTCTTTATCTATCAATCAAAGTCTAATAATGTTGTTGTTATTCTTAGATCTTTATGACACGGCGTTTATTGCAGGCTGCTCTTCCCCAAGGTATTGTTCCCTTTGTGTTCGCCAAAGAATACAACCTCCATGCAGATATACTTAGTACTGCGTAAGTGTTTTTTTTCTTTTCTTAATTATAACTATCTGCTTCTAAAACTTGTTAAATAAATTATTTTTGTATTTCTGATCTAGTAAATATTTTATTTTCGTTTTTGTGTACTTAATGCAAGGTTGATATTAACAAAATTGTTATAAAAATGTATTAGATATGCTGCGGATTATGTGAATTTAAGGCATTAAATTAAACAAGTTCTAAAAGACTTTGCAAATTGTGCAGGGTTATATTTGGAATGCTGGTTGCATTGCCCATAACAATACTCTACTACGTGCTGCTTGGACTCTAATCTATCTTGGGAGGCAAAAGCAATAGAAAAAGAAGTATCATGCTGTAATTGTGAACGTACTACGTAATCCAAGTCACGCTCAAGCGGGGTGGATGAAAGGAAATGTAGAAGATATATATTGGATTTTAGATCTTAGAGAATACTGAAAGAGAAATTATATATATAGTATATAGTAGAGTGCTATATATATATATTAATTATTTATCATTGATCATAAAAGTTTGGGTTTGGTTTGTTACAAATTTCAAGCCCACTCTGAATTCCCTCATTTTTTTAATGGAAAAATCATTGAAAGCAAGAGAAACTGAGATCAATATTTTTATGTTATTTGTGGTAACACTAATATCAGTGCAGCAAGTTGCTCCTTTTCTTTTACTCTTTCGTGGCCACTTGATACAAAATCCAGTTTTAAAAATAACACATTTAGCATTTTCAAACTTGCTACATTGAACTTTGGGATTTCTGAATGAGCTTACCATCTATGCTTCCTCTCAACCTCACTGAAATTAAGTATTTGAGATTTTAATTTTGGATGATGTTGACTTTTCAAATTCCTTCATTGATCAGAAAAAATTCTTATCAGTTTAATGTAAGAATTTCAGTTGGAGGTTTGAACGATATGGAGCAACGGTAACATGAGCTATTGAAGAAAACGCCCTGACTCAAATTATTAAAAAGCCTAGACTCATGGTTTGGTTTAACTTGATATATATTGATCAGGCCTGGTTTATACTATTACACTAATACTTCAACATAACGCATTAATCTAGATTTACAAGAGTACACGTACATAATTATGATCAACTAAATGTTTTTATCGAGATTAATTAATAATTGATAAAAGCAATAGATAATCATAAAAAATTACTACTATAGTAATCAATATTAATCGGTTGAAGATCAAGAGCATGGTAACTTTAGTGCATCGTTCCAGTGGTTGCCTTTTCCAAAAAGTTTGGTTACTGTCCTTGGGATCTTGTTCAACATAATAAATACTGTACACTTCAGTCCTTAGCCATGTGACACACGGATCTAATTGGAGTAAAATTCTTAATTCATGTTACCCTTTATTATAGGCGTAGTAGGTGTTTGGGATATTCCAAAGGTTCCATTTATTAAATTTTCAAGGAATTGTCTTGTGCTGAGCCATCCAATTCATGTCATAGTTAATGATATCCAATGAATAATTATATGCCCCGACAACTTTGGCGATTAAAATAATCAACATCATTTTAATTATACTTACAACGCTAGTATCAGAGTCATGAAGAATTTCATCTATTAATTACAAAGTTGATGGTACGTGGCTACTTAGATGCCACTACAATTATTAATACGTATCTAACATTATTCGATTATTTTTTTTTTTTTACATGTATGAGAAAAACGAAGTTAATTAGCTATTGAAGTTGAGGTGTAAACTAAATCTCAAGGAAGTCAGCAAAACGATAACCCACATATTCGTCGATTTATTTAACATTAATTGGAAAAGACAACTAATAAAAAGAACCTGTAGGCTAAGTTTGAGCATCACTTACCCTGGTTGACTAACAATTTAATTAAATCGTAATCTCAAATTCTATGGATAATCTTGAATTTGAATTTTATATATGCAGTTATTTAACACTTGAAAGCAAGAATTTTGTTTCATAATTATTTTACTCGATTCCAATAGAACTATTTTTATAAAAAAATACATATAATTTATTAAAAATTATAGTAATTCCAAGTAGATACCGATGAATTTACGAGAGGACGAAGAGAATCGTTTGTATTTGAAACATGAAAAAAAATCCATTAATCACACTAATGAGATTAGATCAGAAACATGACATGTGCTTAGGTTCCTTATAAGATGATCCTCTCCTTCCTATGAAGATCATCCTGTGTGTGTGCCACGATAGAGTTTAAGAAACATACAAGCACCGTAATGATAGATTAAAAGAAGAATTGGTTTATTTATTTTGAGATGAACACGTTGTATTGGTCTCTGATCACGTGGAAGTCCAAAGGGGTGTCTTGTCTCTTATTTTATTTGCAATGTGGAAGCTAGCAGATTGGAATTGGCAGTGTTGCACATGAAGGTTGTCCCAATTCTTGGTACCTTTCAGACATATCTTCGATAAAATAAGGAGTTTAACAGTTTGTGTAAACAGTAGAGAGAGCATAATGCATCCATTGACAGCAGGAGTTCTGGCCTAAATGGGGAAAACAAGTTGGTTTCTATGTTGGTCTGTGTTTGTGTCTAGTACTGTAAATTAAATCAATTTTAGGCCAAGTGAATTGCATTGCGCTGCAACTTCTAGGACTGAGCATATTCAACTACAAATCTTGATTTCTTAAGGTGTCTTCGTATCCAAGATATTATTATGCTTAGTCACCAAATTAATTTTGCAACTCCCAATTGCACTGTCTCCACAGTCAAGAAATCTAGCCATGAATATTCGTAGAACTATTTACAATATATGTAGAACTTCAAATAGTTTATTCTTTTGGTTTGATTCAAATTTCTCAACATATGAAAAGAATAAATAAAGACTCTACTGCTATGTTGGGTTGAAATGAAAGTGGAAGGAAAAGAAAAGAAAGAAAGGAAAGGAGTGGATAATTTCTTTCTTTTTTTCTTGTTGGCACATAAATATAAAGAAGGAAAGAAAAAAAAAAAGAGAAGTGTGTGAATTTGATTAAAAAGAAAAAAATATCTTTGAGTTGTAAAATATTATTAATTTTGTTTTATTTTATTTTAAGTGATAAAATAATTTTTAATATACTATTATTTTTTAATTTATCTTATATATTGATTAAGTTTTTTTTTATATTATTGAAAGCATATTTTATGTTTTTATTACATTTTATTTTTATTCAAGAATATTTATGTCATGTTATATATATACTATTATTTTTTTTTATTTTCACTAGAAGAGAAAATTTACTCTTTTTCTTTCCTTTTACTTTCTCTTTTATTAAATAATTTAAAAATCATCTATTTTTTACTATTTATTTCTTTTCACTTTTTCTTTTCTACTTTCTTCTTTCTTCTCACTTTCATTTGTGAACATAGTGTACCAAATTATTTACTTTATTCCCCCCAAATTGCAAATACCAATAAAATAAATTAACGTGTGGTCGTGTAAGTGATTTGATTTGTGCTATTGTTACGGAGCATATTACACAAATGCTACGTACCAAACTTTTTCAATGATTTCGGTCAAATTGCTAACTTTATTTTTCTACCTTTTTAAATTGCAAATAACAAAAAAAAAATAAAAATAAAACATGTATTCATACAAATTCGTACTATGATTTGTCCTACTAAATAGCAAAATTCTTTAAAAAAGAAACATGTTTTATGGACACTCCACCTCTTGAATGAAAAAGAAAAAAAAGAGATTAAGTTAGACGGAAAAAAATGATAGATGTAATAAGTGATATAATATAATAAAATGAAAGAGAAAGAAAAAATTGAGAATGTCAAATAAGTATTTATAATGTTAAAGTATTCATATATCAATATTATTCAAGAATGTATATGAAACAAATCATTATTTCTCTTTAAGGAAAGACGAGCTAGACTTAGTGGAAAAAGGAATTATTCAATTTTGACACCCTTATTTAACCGAATTAAACTTAAAACTTAAATTTGATTTATTTAAAAATATAAAATTTGAGCTATGATTTAATTATATTTTTCTCAGTCATTAAATATGTCATTCAATTATTTTTTAATTTAGTATTTGGTAAATATTTTTATGTTAGAATATGAAATAATAATAGTAATATATATATATATATATATATATTCATAAAAATAACTCAAGATTAGAAAATAAAGCATTTAACGATGAATTAGATATCCATTCATTTAAAATATATATAACTCTTGAAAAAGTTTTATATATAATAGATTAATGTTTTACTTTACTTTTGCCAATTGCCACTAATACTTAAATACTTTTTATCATTTTAACTTGAATTTTTGTTCTCAGGCTCGTTATTTTAATTTCTATGTATTTCTTTTTCAATGCAATTATACATGCTCAAACTACAAAAGAAGAAAAAAAGAAAGAAAGAAAGAAAGAAACTCACTATTAAATTTTGCTCCAACTTTATTATTTAAACATAAAAACAATTGGCACTACATGTAATGCAATACCTTGTACATATCTTAAAAATACAGTATAAAATCAAAGAAAACTTTTTATTGTCTCATTTTGACGTCCACAGAATATTTTATGTTTTGTTCACTTTCAGTCCGTCGTATGTTTTGTACAACTTCCACAAATAAACCCACACTTATTTTCTAGGTCCCACGAAAACACCCACTTAATTCGTATGCACAAATCGCAATCATTCAACCAACGCTGACCGTAAATATTGACGCAGGATTTTCCTCTGGTAGCCACTTAGTCTTAAATAACGGGTTTTGTTGCATTTTTTTTTTATCATGTTTTCTACTGCACATGGTTAACGTCACTTAGCTAATCACTTATCCTTAACGGCACCGGTTAACAAGATACAAAAATATATTGTGGAAAAAGCCAAAAGGGTGGTCATGAGATGCTACAAATTCCATTCTTACTACAAATAAAATTGGGAACCCTGTTTTTCCCATGATGAGAAGTAGTAGCAAATTGAGATGAGTACATATAGTAACAAAAAAGTAATTCTATTTTGTGTGACAATTACAAAATGCAACAGTAGCTCCTATTCTATAGGCCAGAGAAAATGGTAACTCCAGATAAGAATCCACCAAATCATTCATTTACAGATAGATGGGGTTCCAACTCGAGCAGCAGTTGCCAATGTGTAATAGAACAATTGTATCCTACTACAGGTTTAATAAATAATATATTGTATTTCAATATAAAACTATCAACATCCAAAATGGTCAGAAATTGGAAGCTAGAAATCACAGAAGGAAAGGGAAAATGCTTGGTTAATTATAGTATTGGAAATTTTGTTAGACATTTTCAGCACTGTAATGTCCGTTGGTATGGGAACTGCCATTTTCATTGCTTAGTTTAGATTTTGGTAAAAGGGAGGCCTGGCGAGGAAAAACCTTGTTTGTTTGCTGCTTCAGATTAAGATAAGTGTAAACAGACATACCAGCAATGGCTGTAAATGCCCCACAGATGCTGATTATGCCAGGATTGGATCCAAACAGATAATAGTTTCCCAGGAGGATAACGCATGTCTTAAACTGCCCAAGAACAACATGTGACACGGCAGAAGTAGCACTGTAAATTGCAAGGAAACAATTATGTATACCACAATGTTCTCAATGTAATATGGAAACAGATATACAGTTAATAAATTATCTGGTCGAGACACTTCTTAAATGATCTAACATTAACATTGTTACAAGCTTCTCACACTTGTTCTGTTTACTTGTGTGCATCTGGCCATTGTGTATCATCAGTACTAGCATAATCTTATCTTGCAATTCTTAGTACATAGAGGATCTCTATTTTAGTATATTGCAAGAGGATTCGTTAATGATCTTCCATACCACTCAAATATACGACTTCATTAGAAACTAAGCTCGTTGAGTATGTTGATATTACAAAAAACTAATATTTTAACATGCGCATCATGATAAATGTTTATTTTATATAACTAAAATTTATTATAAATAAATATTTCTTGAACATATAAATTATATTTAACATTTATGATAAATAACATTTTTATATAAATTTATTTTTAACTATTGATAATTTAAAAAAAAAATGAAATTTAATTTAAAAATAAAAATGATAGATTGGAAGAAATAAAAAGTTATAAAAATTTTCCAAAAACACTATCGTTAAAGAAAAACTCTTAAAAATACTCTAATTTATATATAGAGGGAGAATTTACAACAATATGTGACTTGGAGAAAATCTAGCTAATATCACGGGAGGTGAGAATTGTCCCCATTTATATATATTATTTTGGCCATATGACTATTCAAATCCGTCATGTTGAACTAGGCATTGGTTCGATAACAACCTAATAACACCTGATCTGACAAGCCCAACATCTATCTAGGATATACTTTGATACCATATTAGAACTTGAGCTTAAATTTAACTTAACCTCAAGAACTAGATCAAGAGGTAAGCATTGTCCCTCTTTTATATACACTATCTTAATCATATCACTGTTCAATGTGGGTGTGGGATCTCTAACATGTTTTTTAGTTTTAAAAAACTATTTTATAAAACAATTTTCAAATATTGATTTTGAGAGAATAGAAGTGACTAGTGAGAGAAGGGATGTGAAAGTGCAAAGAAAAACATGAATGCTAGAAAACTAAAACAACTTAAAAATGTCTAGGTTTTCTGGTTTTATAAACTAAAAAAAAGATATTAGTTTTGAAAATTACTTTTATCAAACAAGTTTTTTTGTTTTTAAAAATAAAAAAAAGTTTTTAAATCAAATATAATAATAGTAATTTGAATTTTGAACCCTTAACTTCCTTGTTGAAAGTGAAATGCACATTATATTCACAAAAGAAACAAAGATGGTATGAAATGCTACTAAAGGCTTCTTGACCCAACTCTGTCATCTGAACAATGAAACACACTAATTATTTAAGCTTTGAAAAAGAAATTGTGACTTGCATTCTTCACACCCAAGAACATGTAACATCATGAAAGGAAGCTAAGAAAAACTGAAAGTGACCTCTTTATGTTTGGCACATTGCCATTGGACGTTGGGTCATTCATAAATCAACACTAAATTTGATAAAAACAACCTAGTAAAATAATAAACAAGTGGTCCTCCTATTATTCTACCCAAAAATGAAATTGGAATTCTTATCACAGGCAAAATATTGAACAATTAAAAAGAGTAAAGCATGTCCCTTACCCTAGTGCTAAAGCACCAGACCACTGAAGCAAAAATCCAAGAATGGCTGATGTGAGTATCACCAATGTGTTACTGATGTTCCAATCAAAGGAAAGTACACCAGGAGGGTCTAAGCAGGGTAACATAGCAGCCAGAAAAATTAAAGTAATGGGTGTTGTTTTCCACATCAACCTGTTGATCAATCCACAAATAAGGCAAGGAGAAAGAAATTTTATGATGAAAATCAGCACTGGGAATTGGGAGAGGAGATCAGGATAACATAATATAAAGATATATAACTAATAAATACTTACAAATGACCAAAAGAATAAACAAAGAAATTACTCACGCCAAAGCAGTCCAGTTCTCTTGCTGCTGCAATCTGGACCAGAGGATTTTGTTTACAGCACTAGGTACAATCCATGCTAATGCTACCCAGGCACCAAAGAAATGGAACTGCAGATCCGTCACTGTAGCCACAGCAACACCAATAGATACCACCGTTAATGCTAAAGCCTGTAAAGTTTCAACTCCTATGGTAAGCATTTCAATAAAAAATGAGACAAGTATGAAAATTCTGAAATCTTAGAGTCAATTAGGGAGAAACCACAATTTTTGGCATAGTACTAATGGTACCCCATCATTTATTTCTGAAACAGAATACGCACATCATTGCGGCTAGGGTATAGGCTAACTAATTTGATTAATGCTTTTCAACTGGCATAAAGATCACCAAACTTATATAAAATGATAAATCTTAAAAATAATAGTCCTAGTGACTAGACCTTTTTTTTACTACAATTTTGAGCTGCATTCATAGGCCTCTGAAGCACATATAATCTACTGAAGCATTCAATTATCTTCCACAAACATATAGGAGCGGTAGAGGTGTCAGGACACAGGAGGGCATTCAATGGTGAATAGACATGCTTTATAGTTTGGTTAAGCACTTCACTTCATATATGTTTTTTTAGGTTAAAAGTGCAGATCAGATACTTACAGGGGTTCATAGAACAAAATGTGCACATATTTCAAATCAATTAGTGAAAAAACCTCTTATTTCTACAAGCCCCAGAGCATTCTCCTATTTATCCTCATCAATTGTACATGCCCAGCCAAAGTGAATGCATTTACCTTGGGCCAAGAAACTTTCTTCCTGTACAGTACAAATTCTGCCATAACTATTGAAGGAGTTACTGCAATCTTTGCCATCTGATAGAAACCAATGCTGAAGATATAGATATTAAATTCAGAGTACAAAACAAATACTTTAAATAAAAATGTCATAGTTGTGTTACCTATTATACTTCAAGCTGACATTAGCGAGGCCAGTAGATAGAGACATAACAAATCCAAGAGTAAATAAAGCAGACAGCTTAGTAGATTTTGAGGAAGGAGATGCAGGAAGCAAAGAAAACGCCTTTAGTACAGCCATTAAGAACCAGCTCACTACATAGTGAATTAGTGAGAGAAGTATAGGGAATTTGAATTTAACAGTTTGAAGAACCTGAAAGGAAAAATGAAAAAGAGAAGGCCAAGAAAATCAGAACCTAAAACCATGGTTATTTGAAATTTCCACATAAAACACACCCCAACAAGACAGAAAGAAAAGATAGTAAACAAACCATTTTGTTCATGAAGATTATACTAACTGCAACCAGAAAATTGAAGGAAAGTGCTGCAGCTGGACCACATGTACGCAGTTGTTGACGTTTTGCACCTTCAGAGGAACGAAATTCATTAAACAGAGAACCTCTCAAGTCTTCCAGCGCTCTTCCTGCAATGAGGTGTAAAAGGTAATAGAAGATATTAGGGAAGGTTTCTTATAGAGATATAGACTAAAGCAAAATGTCAACTATGTGTCAGATTGACATTCTTATATACCAAGTATGGCCAAGAAAAATTCACCAATTCAGAGTTGGATGAATAAGACATGAATTTGAATAAAGATTGAAATGTTCAAAGCAAGCATATAGAATTACAAATGCAACTCCTAGAATTCATAACAAACCAGCTCTAACTCAAAAATGTCATTATAATATTGGAAGATTTGGCTTAAGAAACAAACTATCCAAAATAGTGAGAATTGAATAAAACATGAGCACATGTGATGTAAGTTGAAAAGGTGAGGATCTCAGAATTGCACCACATTGTGAGATGTTTGCAATCAAGAAACACACAGAGAGGTATTTGCTGTCATCCCCAATTTAAAATAAATGATCTGTCAAATGTAAAGAAATTTCATTTTGTTTTCCCCCTCATTCGTGAGATGAGAACGAGAAGTTTATTTAAATTTAACCACCGAAGAGTATTGTTGGGAAATTAACTTTTTGTGTAAGATTACTCACTAAGATTAATACCCTACAAGAGACACAAATACAAATATATGGAATGAACATCAAAATATAGCACATCCAATACTAAAAGAAAAAAAAGCTGCAGATGCTAAATTCAGAGTTGCAATCCATTTCTAGGCCTGGACAAGGCTTTGGTGGGATTTTAAGGAAGTGCACAGACTAGATTAAAGAAGAACAAGAATCAATGTGTGTTTGGGTGAGCATTTATAAAATTGATTTTGAGGTGAAGTGATATATGTTTGGATGTTTTTATTCTAAAGGAGTTATTAGTAAAACTCGGTACAAAAATTTTTATCCAACATAAAAGCTACTTAGTATATGGGTGAGTGTTTACAAAATTGATTTTGAATGAAATTAATTTTGCAAAATTCATTTTGGTTAAAATTAATTTTCAGGGATGTGATTTATTTTCAGATGTTTTTATTCTAAAATCAAGTTAATAGTAAAACTATCCAAAGTTGTTTTAACTCAAAATTAATTCTGCACCAAAGATGACATGGAACCAAACATGTAAAGATTTACCTAAAATCATGTTAGCTGGTATTTCAACATGATTTTGGATGATGTAAAGTGAATCCACATTTGCACTTATAGTGTGTTTGGATCTCGATCACGTTGGCTTAAAAATTGTGTCAATTTCACATTTAATGTGAAAGCTAATATAGATGGCTTCCAAATATAACATCCTTCATGTGTGTCTTCCCTAGTTTAACATGAAACCAAATATGACATTAGTGCATGTTTGGATTCATGTTGGATCATCTAAAAAATTATGTTGAAATATTGGCTAACGTGATTTTAAGTAAATGTTCAAATGTATGATCCCATGCTGAGAAATTAATTTTGAGTCCAGACTTCATTTTGAATTGATGCAACTTTAAGTAAACTTTTTTATTACTATTAACTTGCTTTTAGAATAAAAACATCCAAATATAAATTATTTCACTTCAAAATTAATTTTATAAACGCTCTCCCAAACACACTTAAAGTTGCTTCAACTCAAAATAAATTTTAGGCGACAAATCAATTTCTCAACCTGAGATCAAACATGTGAGCATTTATTTAAAATCAAGTTAATTGATGTTTCAACGTGATATTAGATGCACTCAGTTCTAAAACAAAACTGTTCAAGGTACTCTAACAAAGACTCAAACATATGTCTGACAAGCACCAAGGATTAAAAAGAAACAATAAAATAAGAAAATGACTAAAAAGTCTTAATCTCTTCATAGCGCATAGAAAGAAAATTTGGAAGTCCTAAACTCATTTGGCTATTCAATCTTCACAAACAATGAATGAAAGTTGCTGCAAGCAATCAAATAGGCACAGAATTATGAAAAACATCAAAGTTGCTGTAAAGAATGTAAAGTAGATGGGGAATAATCGGAAGCTACATTGTGTGTTAAACCCCAAAGCCAGAAATAAGGAGAGAACATGAAACACTGTAGAACTGAAAAAAAGGAATGTTGAGTTTACAGTACCTCTTTCCCCAGCATCGCTATCTTTGCGCTTGAGAATCTTTCGGACCTCTTTCCTTAGTAAGAAATTTAACATTTTGAGAAGAGGGCACTCCTCAAAAACGAAATGGGGAATGGGAGAGGCTGAGAGAGCAAGTAACAGCAGCACTGGCACTTGGCTTGTTGAGGGAGAGTGAATAAAAACGACAAGGTAAATTAAAGAGACAAAAGTTTGAGAGAAAAATGAAGATGGACACGTGGATTATGCCGGTGATGGCGGAAAATGGCAGCTGTCGGCGACCCCTTAATACCTCTCACATGACAAGACATCCAGTTTAACGTTGTCCCGATGTTTATCAAACAAAAACGGTGTCGTCTCTATACCCCACTGTGACCGCGAGCCAAACCAAACACTTCACAAATTGTAAAAATCCCAAAAGGATCTTACTCACCACTTTCTTTATTCCACTGTACTTATTAAGAAATTAATAAATAAGTGATTTTTATTCAAGATTATGTTAAAGGTATATTAGAAAAAAAAAATCATCAACTAAACATATTAGTTAGCCTTTTTCTTGAATTAAGCTTTAATAATTGAAGAGATTCAGTGTGTTCACAACATGATTAATTTTAGTATTACTTACTATTGCTATTGGTAATGGTAGAGTAAATATATATTAGTTGTTTATTTATATTCTTAATGATGCTTGATTTCTCTCTCTACTATTAGAGTTATTGATTTCATAGAAAGTTTTGTTTTAATTAAGTTGCTATTATTTATTTTTCCACCAATTGCTCTTAACTAACATATCTAACAAAATGAACAAACGTTACCATGGTTTTGACAACTAAAAGTATTGTTTTTCTTATTATTTAATGATGGCACTGCATTGGATAATTTAGCCATTTAGAAATGTTTTAATTTTAATTTTTGTTAACTAATAATCATCATTGTTAATTCGTTTCAGAGTCCAAACACTATAGTTATAGTTTTTATTTTATTTTTCCTAATTATTTTTTTATTTTCACTTTTCTCCTTTCTGGTTAATTTGCAAATAAAATATTTACACGATGACCCAAACCTTGGTTGATCTGGGTTAGCATAAAGAAAAAACAATAACAATAGTCTTTAGAGTTAATTCTACCTAATTAAAAGTAATAAAAAAACATTAAAGAAAATATATTTATTATATTTTATAATATATAATAAAAAAAAATTTATTACTATAAAAAGTATTTTCTTTTTTAATAAATGTTAATATTTATAGATGTTTTAAATTAATCTTAAAGACTAATATTAACAAAATTATAAAAGATAAAATAAAATTATAACTAATACAACTTGATGTTTTCACACAATAATTATTAGAACTGAAATGAACTTGTTAATCAATTAATTTAACTACGAATTGATCATTATATCAATTCAATCATATTTTAAAATCGGTTAAACTAGTTTAAAATTGACCAAATCGATCATAATCAATTCAACACGTTCATTAGTTTTTTTTGATTAATAAAACTCAATATTATGAATTGCAGCATTTTTAGCCTAATATTACAAAGATTAATTATATCAATTGTATTTAAATTTTTTAATTGTAATTGTTGATAAATATAGTTCTACATTATTAAATTTAAATGTTATAATATATTTCAGTTGGTTTCATTTTTAATTTTATATAACTATAAATTATAAGCAACAATATTTATAAAATAAATTTAATTTTTAATATTATGAAATTATAAATATTATGATTTTTTATTTAATATTATTTAATTATTATCCTTAAATCCTAAACTAATGCCTTCCCTGTTTGAATAACGGTTGGATTTTAAAACCTTCCCTTTACACCCTTAGGACTTCCCTAAGGGTTAAGGTTAATAAAAGAAGTGTATTTTCTGAATTTGTCATATTTTTCTCGAAATATGTTTCTCACCCGCCAAGGATTCAAGCAATGAATGCATTCTTCACAAGGAACCCCACATCTTGTTTCAAAAACAAAATTTTCAGGCCTTTGTCTACCCACAAATTGGCACCCAGGAGATCAAACAAAGGGTTAGCTAATGCTAATGCATTAAGAATCCTTAACCTTGTATCCCCCCAAAAAAGTGGTACTGATGTTAAGAGTCGTCAAAGTCATCTTAGGCTCATTGAGGACATATTGGAAAACAATGCAACCATTCCTCTTGGTCATAATTCAGATACTTTGAGGACTGCAACTGAAATGACTATTCAGTCCTCTGTTCTACATATGGAACAAGGGTTCGGAGTTGACGAGTGCTTCTTGTCACAAGCTGTGAGCTCATGTGGGTCCAAGCGTGACCTTTGGGGAGGAATTCAGTATCACTGCTTAGCATTAACAACTGGGTTCATTGCCAATGTTTATGTTGGAAGCTCTTTGATTAGTTTGTACAGCAGGTGTGCCTTGTTGGGTGATGCATACCGTATGTTTGAAGAAATGCCTGTGAGAAATATTGTTTCATGGACGGCAATTATTGCTGGGTTTGCACAAGAATGGCGTGTTGATGTGTGTTTTGAGCTTTTCCATCAAATGAGGGGTTCAGATTTGAGACCAAATTATTTTACGTACACTAGTCTTCTGAGTGCTTGTATGGGCAGTGGAGCACTGGGACATGGGAGATGTGCTCATTGTCAAATAATTCAAATGGGTTTTCATTCTTACCTCCATGTTGATAATGCTCTCATCACCATGTATTCCAAATGTGGGGCAATTGATGATGCCTTGTTCATATTTGAAAATATGGGGGGCAGGGATGTTGTCACATGGAACACCATGATTAGTGGCTATGCGCAGCATGGGCTTGCACAAGAGGCAATTAATCTCTTTGAAGAGATGATAAAGCAAGGTTTTAATCCTGACGCTGTTACTTACCTCGGTGTCTTATCCTCATGTCGGCATGGGGGTCTTGTCAAAGAAGGTCATGTTTACTTTAATTCCATGGTTGAGCATGGTGTGCAACCAGAGCTAGATCATTATTCTTGCATTGTAGATCTTCTTGGTCGGGCTGGTTTACTTCAGGAGGCTCGTGATTTCATCCAAAATATGCCTATTTTTCCCAATGCTGTAATATGGGGTTCACTACTTTCTTCCTCTAGTCTTCATGGAAGTGTTCGGATTGGCATCCAGGCAGCAGAGAGTAGGTTATTGTTGGAACCGGGGTGCTCAGCAACACTTCAACAGCTAGCGAATCTATATGCTAGAGTAGGTTGGTGGAATCAGGTAGCACAAGTGCGAAAACTAATGAAAGACAAAGGTCTAAAACCAAATCCTGGTTGTAGTTGGGTTGAAATCAAAAGCAAAGTCCATAGATTTGAAGCACAAGATAAGTCAAACAGCAGAATGACTGACATTCTTTTTATAATGAATAATCTGATAGACCACATGAGTAGTTTAAACCTTCAGTCTCAGATGTTTGAGGAGGAAAATATTTAGCTTTCACAATACTAACTCCATTGTGGGGGCTTTTTAACATCTCCAGCATTGACTTGCAGATTTGGCATGGGTGGGAACAGAGAGCAGTCATTTTCTGGTCAGTGAAATTTTCATGGGTGGTGGGAAATTCAAGAAACAACACAAGCAATGTGGTTTGTGTGACATTTGATGTTTATTGAAAGTGTTAATGCTCCTTGTCCTTGTCAGGACTATAATTATTGAAGAAAATCTGACATGTGTTAGTGGAGTCACTGGTAGAAACCTAAGCAAGCATGATGTGGATTCTGTCCCATTGACAAAGTGCAATCTCACCCTTTGACTTCTATCCACTAATTCTTAAAGGATGACACAGTCATCATCTTGGCAGTAGAAAAAGGGAAAAAATTTCCTTGACACTTGACAACTAATAGTGTCACCTCGAGGCTGACATGAGTGAGAAAACATTGGATATCATGTAGGTGATGAAACAATGCATATGCAGCTTATGCAAATTCCATTTCAGTTCACATTGCTGGAGGTTTGATTTACATCATTGAGAGCATCTCAAGTTTTTGGTTATTAAGTTAAATTGTTAGTAGTTTGCTTCACAGGGTATTGGTTGGTTATCTATACGATTAAATCTTCTCGAAATGAGACATGATCGATTTTCATGACTATGTTGTTCATATTTACTTGTATAGTTCTAGTATTTTGATCATATGGATTTCCCAACCATTTCTGGATTTGACATGCTAAATAATAAAAAATTATAACCTGATTTTTTTATGTAAACCCTAAAATTATAACCTGATTTTTTTATGTTCATAATATTTACTGCAGTGTCGTTGCCTTTCCACCATTATTTTTTTGCATTAGAATCTACGATAGGTTTGTCTTTTTTCTTCTTTGTTTTTTTTTTTTTGCTCCATTTGGGATTAATTTTTGAATAACAGGGACTGTAGACAATATCAAATTTGTTTCTACTCATCTACAAAACAGGCCTGCATGGAAGGTCTACCCCTAAAGTAAGACAGGTAAATGGTCTATAGTTTTATGTCAGAGAACTATTATATTTGCTTAAAAGATCATCATACATTTGTCTTATGATACAGGTGCCATCGTTGGATTACAAATGCGCACTGATAAGTTTTGGTATGATCAACAATAAAGAGGCCCATTTTAAAGGGCCATCTCTATTTCCCTGTACAAAAAGTAAACATTCTATTCATTTCCCTTCCCCAACAGGCAAAGGTTTTCCCTGTCTATGTCAGAAAGAAAAGAAAAATGTAATGTGGACCCACATGTTCTTGATCTAGACAGGTCCGGTCGAAAAGTTGTCTAGCTAAGAGTCCAAGAACATTGTAACTGTACTGTTGGTTTCTGTTAGACCCCCAATTAAGAATGTATGAGTATCCTTACAGTTTCTTAAGGGGAGTTGCCGCAGTTTCATATTTTCGTTACATTCTTGGTCTCCCAAGGGATGTACTTACAACTTTACAAGTTATGCATGTTCATATTTTTGTTTATGCTTCTTCCTTTGACTTCAATACTAACTTAAATATCAAAATATTTACCCCATCAGCCCATCTCATCTTGATTAGCAGGCCTTTATTATCGATCGATTGAAAACTCTTCTCAATGATTGAATAGTCGTGAGATCACTCCCTTAAACATTTTCTTTGAGATAAAATAGAATATATTCGTAAATGTTATGTTTGCTTTATTATTGTGAACGCTACAGGCACATATATAGGGTAACACTAACACATTGCCCATGAAAGCATGAAGTTTATTTACAGAGTACAGACCAGAGCCAGGTTACAGCTATAACACATACGTATGTATTACTTACACAGTCTGGTACAATAAGACCCTGTCGATCCATGAAATAAGAAATCAGTATGAGATGTGGGCTTACAAAGTCTCGGGAACCCACCACCATTTCCATGATGAACTCTACAAAAGAACAACCTAACCATTAAAGCAAGCAGCCTACTCGTGAATATCACCGCCTTCCGAAATTGCTGGAGCTTGAACTGCAGTCAGAAGTACTCGGAAAATTATTCTTGGACACTCATTTAATGTAGACACTCAGAGAGAGAGAGAGAGACAAGTTATTGATATAATTGATGATGCAATATGACAAGAAGAGAGAGAGAGAGAGAAGCGAGGATGTGAAAGTGGTGTTTGCACTTATTGGGTGTCCAAAAATGAGGACTCAAACAAAGTAGAGCCTTAATTGCTGAAGTAATTGCGGGGTGAGAAGAGGCGGCGAGGGGAGAACATGCCCATGTAGCGTGGCGAAGCAAGGCCATCAATTGGCCTGTAATCAGGCACGATGAAAGCCTCGCGTTCCTCGCGGGGCCCACTTCTGGTGTGGCCATTGAAGGTGCCATATTTGACCAACCTCCCCACCCAGGACTTTTTCTTAGTTGGGCTCTGATGACCGGCGTTCATCTTCTGGCACAGGTACTCCTTCACCGCATGCAATCCCTGCTCTACCACATCAGGTGGTGGCGAAGTTAGAGGGTTCCCTTCCACGCTTAGCTTTTGGAGCTTCTTGAGGCAGCCAATGGAGTCAGGTAAGGACTTGATCTTGTTGTAGCTGGCATCGAGTTCAACAAGGGACAAGAGGAGGCCGACGGAGTAGGGTAGAGAATCCAGGTACTGGAAGTTCTGGCTGACGTTGAGGGTCTCGAGGTTGATGAGGTTCTCCAGATCTTCTGGGAGAGACCTGAGGCAGTTCAAGCGCACGTCTAGAACCTTCAGGGCTGTGAGGTGAGAGGTGGAGCGAGGTAGGAACACCAGCTTGTTCGAGTTCACTGATAGCTTCTTCAGGTTTATCAGCTCAAACCCTATCGCCTCTGGCAGCTGGATCAACTTGTTGAAGTTCGCATTCAGTTCTTCTAAGCTTCTGTTAACTCAAAGTGTTGCATGTCTGTTAGTTAGTTACAAACCAATAGTAACCTAACTCATGCATGCATGTATATCTGAATAAATATTACAATTGAAAACATGTGAATTTGATAATTCTGATTAGAAAAATTAGACTATTCTGCTGTTACTGGTTACTGTATTGTTGCTTTCATTTAAACGTGGGTACGCAAATGTGTTGTCGTCGGTACGATGTTGGTGACTATAGCTAGTGTTTGCACGAATATTTTGTTGGAAGAACAATAATTTTCTACGGAATTATCAATTATTGATTGACTTTTTCTACCTTTGTTTAAATAATTGTCTTAGACAGGTGTCCTCCATCTTCTTCTTCTTTTTTTAACACAAGTCATATAACTATAATGACACCCAAGGAAAATGGAGGATTTTTATTGATCCCGCTATTTGTGACAGCGACCCACAATTAATGCTTAAAAGTTTCTAGTTTTTTACTGTTTTCTGAAACATACCCCATTTAATAGAAAATGGGACTCGTATACATTGAATAAAATTCTAATATATTTAAGATTTTAATTTTTTATATTTTCTTTTTTCTTACGTTATTCTTACATTTCTTTTATCTTATTCTTCATCATATATATCTCTTATTTTCTTTTCTCTTTTTCCTCCTTCCCTTTCAATCCCTCTTCCTCACACTCATCTCAGACAAACAATACCCAATGGTTGTTGCAACATTAATGTACACAGATTATCAAATTTTAATATATGTTGTTAATTAGAAACTGGTATGCGTCTTAATCGGTAAAAAATTATATGTGAACAATATATATTAGCTAATTAAATTTAATTTAGCTAACTGGTCTGGACTTGTAGAATAAACATTCAAAAACCTGATCCACCAGTCTTTAGCAAACATAATTTTAGTATCTGATTTATGTTTACAAAATGGATAATTAATTCGGTTTTTAATTTATTGACTCAAGAAATTAACCATTCGCATATATTTAGAAACCAAAATATTCACTTAGCATCTCAGAATTCGAATTATATATCTAGTCAACAAAACAACAAATTGCAACAAAATAAAGTTATTTAATGATTTAAAAAACAACTTATTTTAAAAATTATAGGGTCAGTATAGCTTATTCACTATCATGAATCGGTACATATTTAATAAAGTATAACTTATAAAGCTTTCGAATCTAATCATGATGTAGGATTTGATTATTCTTACGCATATCCTTGATGCGCTAGTGTCAAGGGAAGAATACATAAAAGAAAAACACCCACAGACACAAATTAAAGAAGTCTTCATATGAAAGGTGGATATGCAACTTATCCAAGTGCTTAGGACTGTTTCGTGCACTGTGTTGTTTGACTAACGTAAGCTGCTTTTATAATAGCGGTAGTGAACTTGTATGAATGTTTCAAAAATTAAACTAAAACGGAATCAGCCAGATGCTTTAGTCACGGTTTAAATAGTTAAATTTATTATTACACTGTGATTAGATTTTACTAAGATAATATTTAAGTTGAAAACATTTGAACAATTCATTGGTTTCCAAAACACGAACTTAATAAATGACCAATTCACTGGTCATTGGTTTTTTTTTTTCTGTGTACCCGTCTTTGTACGGGGTTATACTGACCTTATCCTTTTATTTAAAAAAAAACTCTATTTCATGTTCTTATATAGAAAAGAAATTATTAATTCTATTTCAAGTAGTAACTTGACTTAATATATTAAGGTTTTGAATTCTGCAACCGAAATTAGTCATCAGTCATCGATAAAATTGGTATCGGAGCAACAAAAAAAATATATATGTAAAAAAAATATATATGAAGCAACATGCATAGAATTAACTTATTTGTTAGGAAAAGTAGAAAGAGAAGTAAATTAAAGAAGGTGAACCTGCAATTTTCAATTGTTTTGGGAAGGTATTCGATGAGGTTGCCAGAGACATTCAAAAGCTTGAGCTTAGAGAGGCAGCCAATGGAATTAGGGAGGGTCCTAAGCTGGTTGGAGCGCACGTCCAACACCACCATGTTCAGCAGTCTCGCCGTTAAGGACTCCGGTATAATCTGTCACAATATATTCAAAATAAATTACATTTATTAATTTCTTAAAGGTGAATCAAATTCAAAGGCCACCTCCTCATATTCATTTAATTAAGTTATGGCTGCTTGTTAATTAATTAAGCTAGTGCAGCCAGCCATATATAGTATATACTATATTTGAATTCCGTAAATTTATCTCTATTACCTAATGCAACTTTTTATCTTTTTGTTTTTATCCTAGTACATGACCAGACATCTATTAATTAATATACACGTCAACATGTACCCGTTCAGTAGGGGGCGATCGAGCAAAAGAGACATGTACGCAAAACATATAGTAATAGACTTATATTAATATAGTATTATTTTTTTATCTTTATCTCTTAATCACATTCATCATCTTATTTCACAATTTTCTCTCTTTATTATATATATTCATTTAAAGAAATTATAAACTAATACGATGATTATAAAAAAAGGTGAAGAAAAATCTATAGTCCAAATACAACTCGAAACAAAATATTGACCATATATATATATATATCTGATAAGTAGCTTCCTCTTTAATTATCCGTACGTTTTGAGCAAAAGGAAATATAAGTGGAACCACATAGTGCTATATATCTAAACAAGCCATGTATAATGTATGATCTAGAAATAATAATAATTTTTAAAATCTGTCTAAAAAATTATAATTTAGAAGAAAAAAAAAAGTTACATATTAGGTAAAGATTGAGTAATAATTTATCGCCCAAAGATGGATGAGATTGAAGTAAAAAAGAATGAAGATGTTGTTACCTGGAGATTGTTATTAGAGAGGTCCAACTTGCAAATGGTAGCTAAGTTAAGAGAGGGGTTGGGAAGGGAGTCCAAAGACATGCCACTCAAATCAACAATTTCAAGTCTGTCTTCCTCTATGCCTTTGCTTCTGTCGGTCTTCTTCCTGGTTTCTATGAGCTTCATCATGGGCTGCTGCTGCAAACGTTGCTGTTCGTACATCATCTTTAATTAATTGGAAATAATATTAATGAAAGAGTATGAAGAAATGAGAAATGAGAAATGAGAAATGAAAGTGGATAGAGGAGAATGATAGAAAATGAAGAGAGGTGGTTGGGTATATATGGTGAGAGGACGTACGGATGAGAAGAATGGGGTGGGCGGGCCACTTGTCAGTGACGTATCACACAAGTACAACAACCGTATAAGGGTTGCGTGGCCACGTTCACTTTGATCAAGTCAACCCCCTTTGTTTTCTATCCACATATATAATAAGAAACAATCAATCATAAATATTCTTCTCACTTTATAATCAAAATTACTAAATATGATAACAAAACACAAAATGTAACTGAAGTAAACTATAATAAATAAATAAATGTATGTTAAATATTTTTATACCAAGAAATGAGATAAAAGAGAATATATATGTGAATATTAATACAAATTATTTGTTAAAGATAAAAATTTAGTATATGTGGCATTGAATTTGGACAATTCTAATTAAATTCAATCCAATAAAAAATAATTCGGTCATATTTTCTGATAATTTCAATTGTTGACTTAACTCGACTTGATTATATTCAGGTCAAGTTATAATCTTTTTAAAATAATAAATAGAAAATAAAAAATAAATACATAAGTAAAAAAAAATATAACATCTGTTTTTAAAGTTAGAATTATTCTATAAAAAATATTTACAAATCACATTAAGTGATTTATTTACTGTATAACGCATTAATTTTTTATATTTATAATTGAGTTAGGTATGATATTGATAAATATCGCACTCAATCCGACTTAATTAGGTTTATACAAATCTAATATCCAATCAAAACTTGTGAACCCCATTTAATTGATTTTTTCTTTCTTGAGTCAGGTCGACTTGATTGGATTAGATATATCCATTATTGCCTCTGCTTAAGTATTATTTTAACTACTCAATAATTATTAATAATTTTAATATTGAGATCAAAATATCATTAAAAGAATAAAATATTAGTTTTAATCATAAAATAATATCAATAATACTATATTTCAGTTTTGTTTGATTGTAAATTCTTATATCAATTTAATGTTAAAAATAAAAGTAAAAAAGTATTTTGGTTTGTACTACTCTAAGATAACATTTGGTATAAATAGAGATTTAACAATTCTTGAAAATGATGTTCATGTTTGGTAAAAGAAATCCAAATACAATTTTGTTTTTTTTAGAAATGTCCATTTTTGAATAAGTGTGAACAAAATTTTTCCACCTTTATAAAATAGAAATAATATTTTCGTGATAATTATCTATAAAGTTATTAACTTTTCCATGATAATTATTCGTATATAAAGTATTCATGAAATTTTGACTAATAACTAAATACATTTTATAATTTTTCTAAAATGTATTTCCACACACTATTACATTCATTACTTCTAGTATATTTATTGTAAAAATATTATCAATATTTTTTATAACATTTCTTTATATTTTTAAGTAATATTTATTAAATAAAAATATTATTAATGATATTTTGCAACCTGACTCAGATTCAATATTTATTAAAATATTATTAAAATTAATATGTAACATTTTTTTATATTTTTGTAATATTTTTTAAATGTTGCTAAAAATATGTATAATGTAACTATATCATTTTTAGTAAAGCAATTTAGTTGAAAATGATATTTCTTATACTAAACATCACCTAATGATAATGATGATTTAGTAATCAAAAAGAAAAAAAATTAAATTTTAAAAAAATAAAAGTATTAGTATTTTGAAAACAAGATACATATCTTAAAAATAAATATAATAATTTTGAACTTTAAAACTTTGATATAGTTTACGTTATATTTTTTTTAAGGAAAATCTACTCATCATTCTACTTGTATACTATAAATTTAAATATATAATTTAAAAAGTTAGAGTTTCAGTCTCTACAAAGTTGGCCATATGTCTGAATAAAAAAAAGGTAATGCCCTAGGACGTTGAAAGAAGCCTAAATACAATCTAGACAACTTTGAAATTATTTTTTTCAATTAATTAATTTTTTTCTAATTTATTTTCTTAACTTCTTGGCGAGAATAATTTGTAATGTAAACTTCGAAAACTCAATATTTTTTTATTCTCAAATTTGTAGTAATTTTATTTTTTATCTTGCTAATCATTCAAATGAAGTGTGTTACATAGATATTTTTTCAATTTTTTTATGTAGTAGTTTGATGATTTTTTTTTTTTAAATTCATTCATTACCTGATCATATCTTTGTATTTTAAAGTCTTTGTATTTTAAAGGAAGAAAATTTTTTAAGATAAAGATAAAAAAAATAATTTATGTATTTATTAAAATAAAGAGTGTATCTTTCAAACTCCTAATGGTAATATTATCATTAGTGATTTTTCATTTAATATTCGAATAAAAACCACTTTTATAATAATTTATGTATTTTGTTTTGCAGGAACCAATTTTATGAATAGAACAAATATTTTGTCAATAATAAACTATGGCATAGGAGTAAATTGAATAAAATTTGTCATACATGCTTTTCATATTTCTTAAAACTATGTTAATTGCTCAATGTCTATTTTTTCCATAAAACGTGTGTTTACATTTTAAAATACTTGTATTTAAAAGGGTCGTATAAATCTATTGTTTGTCTCTGTCCATAATATGTCAAAAACAACTTAATTGTCCTAACCATCTTAACTAATTAAATATTTTTAATATTATTTATTTATTTATTTTAAATATGTATTTCACATATTATATTTACAATTAGTTAGAAAAAAAGTATCTCTCAATGATTTTAAATTTTTATTTTCTTATCTTTATTTATATATTTGATCTTCTTAAAAATAATATTTTTAAATGATTGAGAAATATTTTTTTAACTATTTGTGAAGATAATATATAAAATATACATTTAAGGAAGAAAAATAAATAATATTAAAAATATTTAACTAATTAAGATGGTGAGGACAGTTAAGATTTCTATATTTTTATCTTTATTTGTATATTTATTTTTTATCTTCATTTTTAAATTAAAGTTTAGTAATTTCTTAAAAACATTTGCAATAATTAAAAATAACTTTATATCATAATATAAATTATTTATAATAATTTTAAAATATAATTAGTATATTCAAAAATATTTTATTTATTATAAATTTAATTATAATATAACTTATATTTTTTAAAATATTTTTTATAATTTTAATTATAAAAATAAATATTTAGCTTGAACAATGTCCTTCCTAATTTTATTCTATTTTGAAAAATAAGTACCACAATTATAATTTGGTTGAATTCAAACACTCTTCCAATTATGTCTCCCTCCCGGCTACCGCGAATCTCGGGCATATGCGGCTGCAATGTCAAGGTGTTCCAATCTCATTATCTAATCCAAATAAAAATAAAATCCAATACCACTTGCTAATCTATTCAATTTGAAAACCACAAATACCCAATTTATTTCACTCTTGTCTACGGATACATGTACTTGTATATGTTGTATTTGGCTGTTCATTTCGAATTAATTTTATATGTTATAAGAGAGAGAAAAAAATATACATATTAAAATAAATGCCCATTAGATTCTCTTTCAACAAAATATTAAAATGATATCATTTACGTTTTAGGCGATTAATTATATGCGTGAGCGCCGCATTTCCTATTAAAATCAGTGATATTTTTATTTCTTAAAAGTTCCATCCCTAGGATTTAGTTAAAGTTGCGATTTTGCATGCCGATCTACCCGATTAATCCGTTTTAGTAAAACAATTATTCCAACAAAAACTAATTAATTAGGGTCCGTTAGTGGGTCTGCAAATTTTTGGAGGCTTTCGCCCACTGGGAAAAATTCTCCCCTACTACATATGGGTCGTTTAGTGTGGATCATCATCCTATCAAACCAATTACTGATCATAGTTTTGATAAGTGATTGTTTTACCAATTAGTTAATCATACTCGAGTTTTTCCTTGAATGGATTCTTCCTTTTACTCCTCGACTTATAGGACATTAGCAACCGTTGGAAACACTACTTCCCATGATTTGCATGCGTAAGGCATGCGATCAGATTGAGGTAAGATTGAACTCTCTATGAGATTTTTAATTGCATTACTTATGACTTTCTTGTACATAGATAAATTTGATTTGAAATTTTCTTTCATTCCAAAGCATAACTTGTATTTAGGTGCTTTATATTTGTCTGGAGTTTGCTCCCAAAAATATGGCCTCCTCATCCCTCATGCAATCTCACGAGTCTTTTATCCATTCTCAATTATTATTCGATCATGGCATCCAAATAGAAAAACTTACATTGAGTTTAAGGATAATCAGGCTTGAAATGATAACTTTCACCACGTCAAAGTGACACTCTTTCGCTGAGTTATCCCTTTCCTTGGCTCCATCAAGAAATAAAACTAACTAATCCCAAGACAAAGGGTCGAGAAACTCAACACCATTATTCTTAAACAACTTAGAGTTATGCTTTCTTTTCACATTATTACGAATACGAAAATTATGGGAAAAATGTGATTAAATTGTCAACTGCTCCTATTGAAAATATGAGTGACATTGGATTCGAGTAATAGAACATGATTTCATAAAATCGTACGATTTTCCGATCTAAATAAAGTAGGTTTTCCATAAAGAAGATTTGGATAAGCATGTTCTATTCGATACGGGTAGGAGAAGAACCCAACTTATTTATTTAAAAAATAGATAAATCATAATCAAGTCAAGATGATACGAATCAACTCTTCCACTTGTGTTTTTGCGCCAAAGATCTTACCATTTCAGAAATAACTGGAGTTACGTTCCTTTTTCCATTTCAATTCAAGAGTTCTTATGTGTTTCCACATCCCTTCGAGACCTTAAAAAATGGACAAATTGCTTTTCTTAGGAACACATACAAGATTCATTACCATAAAAAGGATAATAGTAACTCCATCGTTAACTATTTCAATTTAATAGTAATCAAAATACATGTCCTACTAAGACAGAATTTGTAATTTGTTATACTCTTACCTAATAGGCAAACAATTATTTCCATGGAAAGGATGATTCATTTAGATCGACATGAGAGTCCAACCACATTGCATTGCATTGCCAGAACTCGTTGTTGTATATTTAAAAAGGTTGACCTCCTTACTTCTCTCATGTCACAATCCTCTTGTCACTGAGCTCCCTTTCTCCTCAGTTCATAAAGACAAAATGTAAGATTGGTGCCAATAGTTCATCACGAAAGAAATGATTAGCTGAATCGAGATCACTAACTAAAATGAATTGAATACTAATAGATAATACTAATAGAATAGAAATAGAATTGTCTCAAAGACCCTCAAAGACCCACCAAGGCACGAAAACCTGGATCTTTTGGAAAATGGATTCCTATTCAATGGGTGCATAATCACATGGATAAGCTCGTCAATTTAGGATCCAATTTGGTATCTTCCTTTGGAGGTATTCGGAAGGAATTGAAATGTAATAATATCGATTCATATAGATATAAAAAAAAGGTTTTCTATTGATTCAAACACTCTACCTACTAGATAAGGATAGAGAAAGAGGAAAAACTAAGGATTTCACATATTACTTTTGATCAAAAAATCAATCTGATTTATTTTGTATTTTTTGCTCAATGATAAAATGGATCAGATTCTATATGATCAAACTTGTGGGACTTAAGGAATGAGGAAGAAAATAAAAAAGAAATAAAAAAAAAATAAGTAAATAAATATACAATAGAAGAGTCTTGATTACAAATGAAAAATTCAAACTTGATTGAAAAATATTTGTCTGATTAATGAAGAATGGAGGCAAAATAATTGATCAAGAAAGATTTCTTGTTCTTATTATAAGATCGTGATTGGATCCACGTATGTTTGGTAAAAAGAATGAAAAATCTTCTTCTTTGAAGATAATAAAAGTGTTCAATTGGAACATGAAAACGTGACAAAATTGATCCTAATTACTCTTTGGAAGGAATTGAAGAAGGCGTAGTAGGAAATGGATCCAATAACTTCAAAAGAATTAAATGAGGAGCCGTATGAAGTGAAAATGTAATTTTAAAGAAAGAAAATGCATTTTATTGAAATAATTTTTAACTTAATTTTGAAACAGTTTTCTATTCATTAAAAAAATTGTGATTTTGATTTTGTGTTAAAAAATATTTTTCTACCGCTTTTATCATTGTATTATTGTCGTCACTCTTGTTGCCGCACTATTATCACCACCATCATTACTACCATTGTTCTTACTATTGTCAACACTCTATTACAGTTACCGCACCACCACCAACATCATTGTCACCCCATCACACCATTGTCAACTGATTTTAACAAGATAAAAAAATCGTAAATGAGTTTATTGTGAAATTAAAAATTAATTTTTGAAAAAAAAGTTAAAATTAAAAACTAAAAATTGATTTTAATTTTAAAAATTTTAAAACTTTGTAATTAAAATTAAAACTTATCAATCACGTAATCATGTGTTTACCCTTCCTTTTACTACCAACAATTATTGTGTAAGCTAGTACACACGAATTAACGTTAAATAGACATTAATTTTTGGCATGAATATCGAGTAAATGAAGACAGCAAGTTAATATCTCAATTTCACCCAAAAGAGGAATCATCAAATGGATATATACCTTAGAAAATATCTTTTGTGTGGTTATATCACTTCTCAAATGGATATACCTTATAAAATACATATTCTCAAACCTTTATCTAATGCCCTGCCATCTTCATTCTTATTATTACTATTAATCTATTATTGTGGTTGTAATAACAATAACAGGGACGATAATGAGATTAAATTCGCAACGGCTACATTGACAATAAGCCATAATGACAATAATAATGAATTAAATAAAAAATTTCAATTGATATTAATTTTTAGATTAGATAAAAATAAATAGAAAACCTGGTGTCAAAAGTTTAATTTGACGCCTAGTATCACTTTTTTTAGAAAAATAAATTATAAACTAAAATCCACGAGAAATAACTGTTGACAAACTAAAACCTCTGCAAAACTAAAATCTAGGAGAAATAGTTGTTGACAAAAACCTCTGCATGCCAACAAGGGACGAACAATAAAATTAAGAATAAAGTCAAAATTTTTAATAGAAACTTTACTCCCAAGACTATATTTTACTAAAACATTTGTCACTTTTACTTCTTTAAATATATAAAAGATCTAGATATGACCGCCATTAAGAAAAAACTAACACAAAAAAATGTGAAATAAAACATTTTTTTACAAATTAAATTAACTCTTCTATGATAATGTTTAACCTTTTCTCCGGATTAAATTAAGACCAAGAAAAATAGCCTACAATTTAAGGATAGTAATAATTCAATTTTACAGAAATATCTGCAATATAATTTCTCATATGACCTCCAAAACACTTGCATCATCATGAATTTTAATCCAACCTGACATATGTATGATTATATACCTAGTATCATTTCAGGTACAACAAAACTTCGACTTGTTGCCATTACCTTGATTTTATACTATTTCCGTAACTTTTTTTTATTATCAAACTAATTTTTATACGTGCTTTACATATATATATATATATATATATATATATATATATATATATATATATATATATATATATATATATATATATATATATATATATATATATATATATATATATATATATATATATATATATATATATATTACTAATAAATTACTTTACACAAATAAAATTTGTAAAAAAATCAAATAAAAAATCAATTCAAATTATTTAAATAATTAATTTAAGTTAAAAAATAATAAATTCATTAAAACAAAACATGTTAAAATTATTATAATTATTTTTTTACTATTTATTATGGAATATTTGTAAAAACAATTATTTGTTAATAATTTTCATAATAATTACCATAAAAATTTACATCAGTAAAATTAAATTAAATAACTTAACTGATTTAATAAAAATAATTAATTAATTGTTACAAAATATATTAAAATTATTATATATATATATATATATATATATATATATATATATATATATATATATATTGAGATATTATAAACCATATTAATGGTTTATATTTGAGGGTAAGGTATCAACTGATCTATCCTCTCTATATATATAAACATAAACTAATATTCTTTTATTTTTATTTACTAGTACATATGTTGTGTTATAAAAGTTAAGTTCTTCTTTACTATTGTTTTATAAATTTTTTATTTTTATTATATAAATTTATTTTTATCCTTTTATTTCTTTTATTTGTAACTTTTATTTTTAAAATTTATAACATTTTGATTTAAAAAAATATTAATTTAAGTGTATTTGTTTTTAATAAATTAAGAAAAGGTGCATATTTTATTATAAGAAAATCCATCAGTAAAATGTATCAAATTGTAAGTAAATTTTGAACACCTTTATCAAACATAATCTTTAAAATATTTTAAAAAACAATACTTTGATAAAATAAATTAGTTTAATTATGTACTGATTATTTTTCTGTTAAAATAAATATGTAGTTTTGAATATTTAATTCAAAAGTTTCAAGGAATGCACACATGTCTTGTTAATACAATTATTTTGTAACGTCAAACAACAAATTCAAGCAAACGAGAGTGTACCGACTAGCACATGATTAGTTAGCGTAAAATTATGTTAATTTAATATTGAAGTTTGAATCTTAGCATATACCTATATTAAATATTTAAAATGAGAACTATGGCACCAGTAATTCCACTGTGTCTAAATTGAATTGAGTTACCTACATTATTATAACTGTACACCCTGTGCAACTAGGTACCAACCAATTTCAGGATCAGACAGAATGTGTTTGTTAGTCCATAATTTGTGGCCTGTTGCGTATTGACGCATAACTTGTCAGCAGTCACTTTTTCTTTATTTAATTTTTTTTTTCCATTATGAATACATTATTGCATGCATGTTATAACTTATAGGAATATTAAACATATTTTGTTAAATACTATAAAGTATTTTAAAAATAAGCATTGAATGATTTTTAAATTTTACAATTTAAAAAATGTTTTATAATAAAAAATAATATGATAAATAAACATAAACTTAATGTTTTACCTTTTATTTATTTTTTATAAACATATATAAGTCTCTTAATTTAAAAATAAAAAATCATCTCTTTTTTGTCTCTTCAAAATCTCACCCTTAATATCCTAAAGAATTTATTTCAACAAAATTATGAAAAGACTTACCAATAACAAGTTGCGGGTGGATTTGAAAGAAATCATGAAAGACAATTGATTGTACCAAACTACCAATCACAAAATGTTTATCTACATAGTGGTATGATTAATGCAATTTGAAATTTAATGCACGAAGACAGTAATAATTTACTACGGGTGTACTACATTCACAACTAGATACTTTTAGTTCAAGTTTCAGATCACTAGTTGTCACATTATATCAATTGTATAATCGTGATTGAGACTTCAAGGTACCGATTAGTGAAGAAAACAAGGAAAAGAAAAGAAAATTAAATAATATATTATTCTTGCTTAAAATTCTCATAATATATTTTTTTTAATTTCATCACTCCCTTGTCTCGTTTTTTTTTCTTCATTCTAGTTTTTTTTTATTCTAAAAAGTGTTAGTCAAAATTTTTGAAAAGCAAATAAATTACTCAATAAAATTGCACTTGCTTTACAGTAATTTAGTAATTATTTTTTGACAAGTTGACTTTGTTAATTTATTTTTTGAGGAAAACTTTGTTAATTAATTGGTCAAACATTAAATTACATAAATAGAACAAAGACAAAAGCAAATAATAGCAGCGGCGACTTTTCTTTCTTTTATATGGAAAGACCTACCAACAACAAGTAGTGGGTAGATTTGAGCTTTTGAGGATTCTTCGAATGAAACATAATTTATGGTACCCTCAATAAAAAAAAGTTACTAAGTGGTCGATAGTGCAATTTGGAAATTTGAAACATGAAGACTATAAATTACTCCTATAGTGGTCCGTCCACAGCTATATCTTTTGGATCAAATTCAGATAATTAATTGTCACACTGGTTAGTTAAAATAATAAAAAAAAAAAGTTGTACTCGCTTTCTAGTATATTGTAACAATTTTTCCAATAAGTTGACTTTGTTAATTAATTAGATAAAGAAAGATTATTTTAAAGATCAACAAATTGAGTATTCTTATTGAAAATCATGATCATGTGCATTGATAACTCAATATATATATTTTTTCTTATTTAAAAACATTCTAGTTTTTTAACTTGGTGGTTAGTATTTTTTAAAAGAAAAATACTAATAACACTCTTTGTTATTAGATGAAATTCAGGTAGCAAAAGGAATCACATGCTTGCTTCCACCTTGCTCCACGTCATCACACTTTGTTTTTAACTAGGTGTGCATAATCTGTTTGTGCATCCAATCGACATACAATTGAGGATGTTATAAAGGCCTTATTATGCTTTTGATTCTTATTAAATTTAATTCTTTCTTTTTTCATGAGTCAAAGTGTGTTGATACTTTTGTTTTTGAGTAGTTAATGCTAACTATTTGCAGTTACTTTCACATGTAATATGTACACAAGTGGTTAATTTGCTATACAAGTGCTCATTAATTTAGTTTGTATATCCTATCTCAGTTGGAGAGTGTGCGTTGTTTCAATCCAGATACATGAGATGGAAAATTTTCTTGACAATTGCATGTTCCTCCAGCAACATTAGAAAGCCAATATGCTCTCAATCAAATGGAGAAGAGCAGCACCGAACATGCAGGGGTGATAAACTTGGAAGATTGTTTAACTTTAGTAGTTTTGAGTTTAAATTTTGAGTATAAAGTTGTTAAATATTCAAAAATATATTTTATAATGATTTTATTCAACTTAAATAGAAGTGTATATGATAAATATTTATGATTTATTAAAAAAAAATAGAAAAGGAGAGAGAAATATCATTGAGCGAAACCATATTTGGGGGGTGTAATTAAACTACGTAATTGCAATTTGTATGACTTTTAAATGGAGACTTGTGGCTTCATTCATGAAAAAGGAGAGGCCATTGAGTATAAATCATTTAACATAAAGGGATTTAACTACGGTAAAATTAAGCGATCTAGGTTAATTCCAAATTAAACTCTTTTTTTTATAGGTAAGTCAAAATATAAAATATTACCTCTGTTTCCTTTATCTTTCACACCTTCATCTACTTTATAATGCCCCATCTCCTAGATTTCAATATGTTCTTCTATGACAGAATGAAGACCCTAAGCTTTTACACCCTATCAATTTCTGCAAGAAGTTAGAAGTTCCGTCACTTGTTCAATTCTATTTGTAGAACACAGGAAAATACAAAACGAAATTAAATTGTATTTCTAAAAACTTTAGTAAATCTTTCTCTAAAACACGCTTTGAAGAGTAGATGCAATAACAAAATGAAAGATGCAATAGGTAACCATATCAGCTTTTTCTATTAGTAAGTAATAAAAAAGATAAGAGATATATAGAAAATACATAACAAATTTAAACCAATTCATTCCACTTAGAGAATAGGTCTCATTCTTAATATAACTACTAAGATTTCCACCATAAACAAAATTACATCTTAAACAAAATTACTAGAAACATAGTTCTAAACTATAATAATTATTTTTTTTCACCAAATTTTATAAGTTTACTCAAGTATTTTTTTAGTTTTTGTCTCTTTAAACAATTATACTAAATATTTTTTCTTTATCAAATTTATTCAGATTTTATGTAAATCATTAAGATATGCTTACAAGGATAATCACAACACTATTATCTTAGATGATAGATAAATAATTTAATAACCTACAAACTTAAATAAAGTTCTATCTAAGTTAAAGAGAATATTCACACACAAAAATTGAAGGTATTGTTTTTTTTTTCTCGTGTATAATGAAATTTGACTTCACTAAGTTTTCATAAAGAACTTGAATATGTCTATTATGGTCAATTAGAACTCTCTTGTGTTGTTTGTGAAAATGTAAATTATGATTTTTTTTTCTAACTAATCATGTGAGATTTGATAAAACATCGTACAAGAAGTAATAATTTTCATTTTTCTTTTTATCCAAGTACTATATAACTACTATTGCACTATCTTGTTTTTTTGCCTTTTTGTTTTTCACACCTTAATTTCTTATATAAACTTCAAATCTTATATTTAATATTATCCCTTTACGAGACTTATCCTATTTAGTACGAAGCTAGAATCACACCAAAACAAATGAATATAGACAAACACCTATATGTAGTTGAAAAATATTAACTTGCTAAGACGAATAATTAATAACATGAGTAGCCTTGTTTTCTTTAAACATAATTTTATATATTGTTTATTATAATAGGAAAGTTTAGAAGTCTTACATAATCACTCTTTAATTAAGATAAAAAGGTAGGGGAAGAAGACTTTTATCACGTTTTAAAAAGAAGAAATTAAATTTATCTTGAGTAACAGGGGTGGACCTTTCCCTATATTGTTTGGATCTTGATATTTTACTATCTATTACCATTATTTATTGAATTTTTCATTAATTTTAAATATTGTTACTAATTTTATTTTTAACTTTTCTAGTCATTTTTAATATATTACTATAAATAGTAATCATCACTAACTCCGGTTAACTATTAAATTCTTATTATTAACTATTTACTTGATTATTGTTTATATTTTTTTTACTAATAATTAAATTCCTATTATAGATGCTCGGTTAAAAAAAAGAAAAAAAAGATTAGAGGGTGTTTTATTCTTCTTTCTTATGCAATCTCGAATCCTACTAATAGCTACCAACAATTACTGGCCTCGCAGCTTTTTTTTTTTCACTCTCATCAACTTTTTTTATAAAGACTTCTTTAGTGTTATGCTTCTTTGGCGATTTCACTTTGTCAAGTCTCTACGAAAGTATAAAGACAAAAGAGAGATAGCTTTGCCTCAACAGCTAGAGACAAAATTCATGGAGAGGTCAATCCCCATTAATGAAAGAGATCTTCCTAAAAGATCTGGATCTTCAAGAATGAAACCCAAAGAGGTCTATAAGAGGAAACAAAAACTCAAAGAAAGAAAATGAGAGAAAAAAAGGGAAACTCTGCTAAAAATTTGGGAGTTGGAAACTTGGAAGGAGAGCTGAAAATCTTGTTGAAAAGCTTGGGAGGAAGAGTAAGAAGAGGGGTTTCGATACTTGTAAGAAAGCGAAAACTTTGGAGAAAAAGAAGGAGGGAGAAAAAGAAGGAGGATACAACATTCAGAGTAATTTTTGAAAAGAGTCGGCAAAGTCGGGAGGAACGAAGAAACCCGAGCAATAATAAAGGGCCCCATGTCTGGGTAAGATTTTAACTTATCCATCCATTTTGCACAAGGTGCGGTTTGTTGTTACCTCATCGACTGCCATGTAAATTTTCTGTTGTTTTTGGAGTGGACCAACACATGGTTCTTCCCTTTTGTTGCAAAATTTTATTTATAGTCGGTCGGCCAAATGACCCCTAGTCGGTCGGTCGGCTCATAGTATTCTTTCCATTTATTGCAAAATTTCATTCAGTCAACTGGTCAAATGAACCCCAATCGATCAACTGGCCCATAACGTTCTTTCCTTTTACTATAAAATTTTGTTTATACTCGGCTGGCCAAATGATCTCCAATCGGTCAATCGGCCCATAACATTCATTTCTTTTATTGCAAAGTTTTGATAAGTATAGGACCAAACGACCCTCAGCCGACCAAATGACACATAGTCGGCTAATTTTGTTAAGTTATAGTTAGTCGACCAAATGACACTCAGTCGATCAAATGACACCCATTCGATCAATTTTGTTAAGTTACAATTAATTGACCAAATGACACCCAACTGAATAATTTTATTAAGTTACAATCAGTTGGCTAAACAACACCCAATCGACTAAATGACACTTAATCGGTCAAATGACACTTTTTCAGCCAAATGACACCTAGTTGTCCAATTTTGTTAAGTTACACTAAGTCGGCCAAATGACACCCAATCGACCTTTTGTTAAGTTATAGTCAGTTGGCAAATGACACTCAATTGACCAATTTTGTTAAGTCACACCTAGTTGGCCAAAAGACAATCAGTAGCCAAATGACACCTAGTTGACCAATTTTGTTAAGTTATATTCAGTCGGTCAAATGACACTCAATCAGTCAATTTTGTTAAGTTACACCCAATCAGCCAAACAACACTCAGTCGGCCAAATACCACCTAGTCGACCAACTTTGTTATGTTACAGTCAATTGGTCAAATGACACCTAGTCAGTCGGCTGACCCATAACATATACTTTTTTAGTCTTTTTTGGACGCTAATGGATAGTCCATCATTTCCAACTCTTTAGATGTCAATGCACATTCCACTATATCCTAGTCTCCTATGGATACCAATAGGTAGTTCATCTCTTCCAACTCTTTAGACGTCAATGGACAGTCTACTATGGACGTCAATGGATAGTTCATCCCTTCCAACTCTTTGGATGCCAACAGATAATCCATCTCTTCCAAGCCTTACCCAGAACAAAGTAAACTTTGAATTCTTCATTGCACTAAGAGATACGTAGGAGTAATGAACAACTCTTTGGATGTCAACGGGTAGTCCATCTCTTCCAATTCTCACCCAGAACAAAGTAAACTTTGAATTCTTCATTGCACTAAGAGATACGAAGGAGTAATAAACAATTCTTATCAAATTCAAAAATTCAAAAAAAATATATCTTTTCTTTCCTAATAATAAACTTCATTTTTGTTTGTGACACCCACAAACACTTACTAATTTTATTATTATCTTTATCCTTTATATTTAGTAGGGTCCTATTTTAATCACGTTTCCATTTATGAAGCTTGAACGAAAATTTTCACTTAAAATATTCAAGTTCAATTTTACTTATGATTTATTTTTTAATAATTAATTATTTATTTCCTACAAATTTACTTTTATAATTTATTTACTATTGTTTTAATTTTTTATTTTTTAATTATTTGATTTTAATTCCTATTGTTTATCTTTTTAAACTATGCTTTTATTTATTTATATTCATGAAATTATTTATTTATCTTCTGTAATTTATTTTTGTAATTTATTTATTGTTAATTTACACTTATTTTCATTTATTTTATTATTTATAGCTATTTTTACTTTTGTTGTTCGTTTTTATAATTCTTGTCTTCAAAATTCCTTTACACTTCTACAATTATTTACAATTATGCCTCAATTATTTACCTTTATGCAATTATTCATTTATTATGATTTTAATTTTACAATTTATTTATTAGTGCTGTAAACTTTCATTTTCATTTTTTTATTTATAGTTATTTTTACTCCCACTGTTCATTTAAAAATTTGCCTTTAAATTTCTTTATGTTTTGTAATTTTATTATTCATGTTTTTAATTATTTAGATATTTCTGACATTTAATTAATTCCAATTTAAATTCTTTGTTTTATATTTTTAAATATATATCCATTTTAAATATACTCATTTAATTTTTGTTATTAATCCTACTTTTTATTATTTAAATCTCCACAACTAATTATAGTTCTATCAATTAATTTGAATTGTATTTTTAAAATTTTGTTTTTGTATTCTATCATTTTTCATGGAAATTGCATTAATAAGTATAGATATGAGATAAAGAAATAATGTTTTGTTAATTTGTGGTCTTGACAAATATTCTTTTATGGTAGATGGATATCGTCATTTTTATATATAGTTGTCAAGATCTTAAGACGAAAATATTTGAGTTTTATATTATGAGGATTTCTTAAAAATATATTAATGACATTATTTTAGGATAAAGAGATGAGTCACGCTGCAATTTATATAATTGATATGAGTACGATGATGGACGTCTGTGCACTATAGAAATGAAAAAGTTTAGCATTATAAAAAAGAAATTAACTACCACCAAATTTAATCGGTATTTTATTAAAATTGGTCACTGAATACATCACTAACCAATTTAGGCCTTTTTGTGATCAATGATCTTTAAATTATTGATTTGTGATTGAAAAGTTTGGTCAATTTGTTTTTGTAGTTAAACGTGGAATTAAATTTAGCGACTACAATTTCAAAAGCTAATAAAAGATAAATTAAAATATAAAAATTAAATTATTATTTTTATTATTAAAATGGTTGCTAAAAATAAATTTAAAAATAAAAATTAATTTTTTCAGTCACTAAAAAGATAAATTAAAAAAATAAATAAAATTATTTTTTGTCTCTATTTCAGTCACTAAAAAATAAATTAAAAAATAAAAAATAAAATTATTTTTGATCGCTAAAAAAAGATAAATTAAAAAATAAAAATTAACTATTTTCCCGTACCTAAAAAAGATAAGTTAAAAAATAAATTATTTTTTCGGTAACTATTTTTTATCGTTAAACATTTTTCTAATGTAGAGTATATACTGGTGGCCATAAATTAGCTACGACATGTATTTTATACTCACTTGCCCAGGCTGCATGCCATTTTCTATTTGTTATTATTATTATTTTTATATGTATGTGTTATTGCTTTGATTCACTAATTCTATCTACCTTTATAATGCTAAAGCGATGAAATAATAATTAAAACAATGAAAACTTGAAGGTTAATAAAAAGAACATGTCTCTGAATCATATTTTCTTTTGAGTGCTTTAATTCAATTTGTTTTAAAATACTCATAAGCTAAAGTAAATTTTGGATTAAAATGACAAAAATGAAATCTCTGAATGATTAAAAGTTGTGCACGTGTTTATTACTTTTAAATAAAATCAAGTTTCATATATTTTTTAAAAGAATAAATTAATAATAAACAAAAAATTAATAGAAAATAAATCAATTGTATATGTAATATTTTCTTAATTTTAAAGTTTAAAAATACAAACTGTGACAACTTATTATCTAAATCTATTACCTAAGATAAAAGCATGAGATTAATAATAATCATGATACATACCTTAATAAATTATAATTATTAAAATCAAATTTTATGATTTCATATAAAATAATTCATAACTGTAAACCTCAATGAAGTCTAATTTTTATAATTTAAATTAAAATTATAGCGAAACTTTAATTGGATAAGGGATTATTTTGATGCGACATCTTTTTAATTTTGAATTTTAAGATAAAATTGTGACAATTTAATGTTTTTAAAATTCTTTTCTAAAATGTAAAAATATTAGATTAAAATCAAATTACTTTATAAAAAAAAATATGAATTCAAAATTAAAATATTCTATTAAATTGATTCTGGTGTACACCTATATTAATTTGATATGTTTGATGTTAATCTGATATGTTAGGATCAATCAGTAGTAACAATTCAAAAATTCTAAAGTTCAATAAAATATAAAATTTAAAAATATTAACAAACAAACATTTTCTATTCAAGGAATTAGGCAATTTTAATTTTCCATTCCATCCAGAGATATATAACAGTAAAATATATTTTTGTCAAACTACAAAAATAAAAAAATATATATCAACTTTCTCTTTTTATAATAATAATAAATTTAATCTTCATCAAAATAAAATAAATATTTTATAATAGTTTAGTTTCATTTATTTTAAGGTGAGATAAATATTTTAAAATTTATATATAATTTGTTTGGGATTTTTGATTCTAAAAACTATTTTTTAAAAGTTATTTTGATATTTTTTCCAAAACAATATTAATAAAAATTTCTCTATGTTTAAAATATTTTCGTCAATGGTATCGTGATTTTGTTGTGATACTTTAAGCGATGAGATCTATATCTTATCCACTTTTATATTGAGACTGAAGCACTCCAGCCATGTTTAAGGAGTAGGCATTTGACAATATTTTGAAATGTGTGTACACTATTGCCCAGGAATGGTAATAAGAGAAGAAACAGAAGAATCTCAAAGTCAAACAAAATGATATCGGTCACCTTTCGAAGCAAAGGGAGAATATTCAACTGCACCACAACAAAAACAAGTACTCTTGTACAATAATTGCTATCACCTCTCAAAGCACTAGAGAATATTCAACCTCAACATGCACCACACAAAGATAATTACTCTTGTACTTGTCTATTTTTATTTTTTGTTTTTCAATAAAATGAAGAGAATGTCAACAATTTAGACTAAAATATATTTTTAATTTTTTATTTTATTATAGAATTTCGTTTGTTATTCTATTTTTTTAAAATTATTTTGATAATCTCAAATTTGAATTAATATATTTTTATTTTGAACATAATTTCAAATTATATTTTGATTGATTTAAGATGCGAAATTTGTTTCGTTAAATTCACTTTTAAGAAAAAGTTTAATGGTTATATACTGTAATATAAAATAGCTTTGCACGTGTAAAATAGTTTTACAGTATTATCTAATTATAAATAATCGTCGTTATGACTTTAAAGGTATTTATGGTATTGTGAGGTGTGATTGAATCATTTTGTAAAATTATTTTGTTAGTGACCTATTTTGTCTTTAAGAAAGAATTTAATGGTAATGCACTAACAATGTATAATAGTTTTACACTATCATCTAATCACATATCATCTTTGTTATAACTTTTAAAGTACTTATTGTAAAAGCTAATGCACTTAGCATATATTGTGAGTTCTAATTTGATAGCTGTATAAAATTATTTTACACTATTAGTGCATAACTTATTTTATCTTTAAGAAAGAGTTTATTGGTGATGCACTATAGTTTTACACTATCATATAATCACATATCATTATTATTATTATTTTTAAGGTATACATGTGTAGAATTATTTTACTTGCATGATCTATTTTCTCTCTAAGAAAGAGTTTAATGGTAATGCACTTGACATCTAATATAAGCGTTATCATGACTTTTAAGATACCTATTGTAAGAGTTAATATACTTAGCATACATGATGGGTTCTAATTGGATAACTTTCTAATTGGATAACTTTACAAAATTATTTTACACGGTCAGTGTATGACTTATTTTCCCTTTAAGAAATAATTTAATAGTGATGCATTAACAATGTAAAATAGTATTACATTATCATCTAATTACAAATCTTTATTGTTATGACTTTTAAGATACCTATAATAAAAGTAAACACACTAGCTATAAAACTTTATTAATATTTTAAAAAAAATCCTATGAAAATTAAAATTAGAAAATGTTTAAATATGTTTTAGTTTTTTATAAAAATAACTTTATTTAATTTTAGTCCTCATAATTTTTCTTCCTTTCAGATCCTGGACATTTTCTTAATGTTATTTTTAAGTTTTTACAATTAACTATAATTAATTTAGTACTGACATGACTAACAAAAATAAATACAAATAATATAAATTAAGATAAATTAGATAGTGAATAATATTTTAAATTAAGATAATTAAATTATTTGAGATGCACAATTTAATTAAGTAGTGTATTTATTATTTTATATAAATAAAATAATTACATGTAATTTATTTTTATAATTTTTTAATATATTATGAACAATAGTTATTATTATTTTAAATATTATTCTTGTTTTTCAATTAACTAATCTATTTTTAATTTTGTAAATTTTTTAAAAATATAATTCAATAATGTTCTTATAATTTAATTTTAATATATTATTTTTTATGTTATTTTATATTTCAATTTATTATAATATAATTTATTTTTTTAATATATCTCAAACAGTAATTATCTTTAGAAACGAAAAGAAATTGAAATATAATATATTAAAAGTAAATCATATTATAATAAGTTAAAATTAATAAATTAAAATGTAAAATTAATATATTATAATTAGATTTTAAATGTATAAATAAATTATAATTTTATTTTATAAATATAATATTAAAAGTAAATTAGTTAAATAAAAAAATAAGAATAATATTAAAAATAATAAAAATATAATTTGTAATATATTAAAAATAAAATTATGTATGATCATCTTATTTATTTAAAATAATAAATATATTAATTAATTAAATTATACACCAAAAAATAATCTAATTATCTTAATTTAAAATATTTTTTATCTTAATATTATTTATTTTATTAAGTATGTTAACACTAAACTAATTAAAATTAATATTATAAAAAAACACTAAAAAAATCTTTAAAATAAAAAAAGAAAAAAATGATGAAGAGAAAAAGCCAACCGGATCATATTTGCATATATTTAAGCCATTAGAAAAAATTTAAGGCAATTGAAAGACAAAATGAGTTGAGAAATGTATAATTACTATTGCCTTCTATTTATTGATATCGGTGTAATATAAAACTGTAGAAACAAAGAAACACAAGTGAATGGTAATACATATGCAAATGGCGACGAGCATGCAGCTCACACCCTTTATCTCTAATCTCCGACAAGGACAAATCCTAAACCTTAATTTTCCAAACAAACATTCAGCAATCACTTGTAGCGCTATTCGCAATTCAGACATCCTTGTATCTCAGACTCAGAGACTTGTCCAACACTTCAATCCAAAGACTCCCATAGAGGAAGCCGTTACTCCGCCAACATCATGGTACACTGACCCCTCTTTCTTCCACCTTGAACTCGATCGTGTCTTCTACAGAGGCTGGCAAGTTGTCGGTCAGTTTTATCCTGCCCAAAGATTCAATCTTTTTTCCCATCTTTTCTTGGGTGTTTTTGTTTTGCTTTCTTGACCCTGCAGGGAATACAGAGGAAAACAAACTGTAGATGTAGAATTTCAATCCAATAATTAGTTTCAATGGTTGAAAAGAAAAAAAAAGGATTTATTTATTTTTTGACGTGTATTGTATGGTGAAATACCTTTGCAGGAAAGAAAGATGACGGCTGAGGATATGAATCTGAGTATATTACTTAATTTTGATTTGGAGGGAGAATTACACAGAATCTGTATTCTGTGTGAAGCCCATTCGTCTAAGTTTTAGTGTCATTTAGTTTCCCTTGTATTTTATATGTAGTGGATGTAAACAAAGGTTATCAAATTGAGATTCTTGAATCGCCAAGCTAATTTTTGAATTGTAAATCATAATTTGTATCGGAAGTAAGATTTAGAGACAATGAAAAATTACTTCAAATGCAATAATTTTAAACTAGAAATAGATCAACCAACTTAACCGTAAGTCTTATAAAACAAAATGATTAGTTATATGAGTTTGTGAAGTCTTTATTTTAGAAGAATGGAAACAAAGCAACGAAATAGTCAAATGGAATGCATGCGCTGAATGAGTGAGTGACAAATATAGTGGAATAATCAAATAAGATAAGTTTAGAAATTTTTCTTGAATTCCTTTTCATTTAATAATTTAAGCTTATATGACTTTTCAATTTTTTCATGAGAATTGATGAAAGAAAAGTAAAAGAAAAAAGAAAAAAGAATGAGTTGTTGAATTGTATAGATGATATGAAATTGCATAGATTTATTAATGTATCTTACTGTACAAAATCATTTGACTTTTGATACAAATCAATAGGTAATGGAATTGTGAATCATAAGATCAAATAACTATGGATGTAAACAATTATCTCTGGTTGCACATATGATCCTTCCTGTTTGGGAGTAAAACTAGGGAGTGAAACCTAGTTCTAGACATTGCTAAGTGCTAGTTGAATTATGTCTTCTACAATTTAACTTATGAGATTTGTCGTTTGCCAAAAAACTCTCAGTTTCACTCAATTTTTCTTATCAGGATCCACAGAGCAGATAAAGGACCCCCGTGATTTTTTCACTGGAAGGTTTTTATTATTGTTATTTTTCCATTCCATCTATTTTGTGTTCAATAGAAATCTATAGACTCCAGATCATTTTGTAATTTGTTGTATTTCCATACGTTGTTAACGAAGTTGTCTAGTTGCAGCTCCATTTGGTTCTTGTAAGGGGAAAAGGATATTAGGAGTGACTTAATGAGTTGTGCACTCTATTCATTTTCTTTTCTTCCAATTTTCTGAGAACCAAGTGGAGATTAAATATTGCAGACTAGGAGATGTGGAATATGTGGTCTGTCGAGATGCCAGTGGCATGGTCTGCGCCTTTCACAATGTCTGCCGTCATCATGCCTCTCTTCTTGCTTCTGGAAGTGGACAAAAGTCCTGCTTTGTCTGTCCTTATCATGTGAGTTTACCAATAGTGGTAAATACGCATATTAGCATATTTATTTTGATTATCTGGCCTATAGATCCCCCCTCCTTTTTTATATTCTGATCCTTGTGAGGTTGAAAACATAATTGTCAAGCTTTCCTTCGCGGGGAGTGGTTAATGTTATCATGATCTGATCCTTTCTCATAATAGGTTTCTATTTTTACTCCTTTTTTTTTTCTCTGTTTTCGAAACTTAGATATGAAAAGTCAATGACTTCTGCAGGGGTGGACATATGGACTCAATGGAGCACTTCTTAAGGCAAATAGAATATCAGGAATGCGAAATTTCAAAGTAAATGTATGCAGATGTGTTCTATGATAAGTTACTTGTACTATATATTTCTCACAGGGAAAAGGTCGACTGATTTCTCTGTGACCATGAAGGGTAGGATTTTGGCCTTTTACCAATCAAAGTAGCTACCTGGGGGCCTTTTGTTCTTCTCAATTTGGAAAAAGAGAGTCTTTTTCAGAAGGAATTTGATAGTCATAATGTGTCAAAGGAATGGCTCGGTAGCTGTTCAGAAATACTGAGTACCAATGGAGTTGATTCTTCACTAAGTTATGTTTGTAGACGTGAATACACGGTTGAATGCAATTGGAAGGTGTGAATTGACTCTTTTCTTCAATTGATTCTTTTTCTTGGAAGTTATGTTTATTACTTGGGGTACAATTTCATTTTCTTTATGATTATGTGAACGAAAATTTTACCAGGTTTGTGAAACTTTACCCTCACTTGTGTTGGTAAACCTGTTTGTTTTATCTCACCAGTGGACATTCTCTTCAAGAAATTTTAAACAACATCAAATGTTTATTATTATACACAATGTTATTTATTTATTTGTTTGTTTGTTTGTTTATTTATTTTTATGTATGATTCAAGGAGGTGCTAGGACTTCGGTAATTTTAGGGTCTTCTTTTGCAGGTATTCTGTGATAACTACTTAGATGGTGGATATCATGTGCCATATGTTTATTTATTTTTATGTATGATTCAAGGAGGGGCTAGGACTTTGGTAATTTTAGGGTCTTCTTTTGCAGGTATTCTGTGATAACTACTTAGATGGTGGATATCATGTGCCATATGCACATAAAGGCCTTGCATCTGGTCTTAAGCTGGATTCCTATTCTATCACAGTATGCTTCTTGCTATCTTTTAAAAAACCTCTTAATTTTACATGCTATTGAACTGCAGCATGAAAACTTGAGTCATGTAAATGTTTTTTTAAACCTTTGTTACATGTAACTTTCATCCTTTTCTGCTCCTACCAGAGTAAAGAATTCTCTTTATCTTCCTACATCAGTCTATTATCTAAAATAATTTGCTAGTGAGCTAAAATAATATAATACTTTTGGAACTGGATTTTCAATTGTTCTTTGTTACCAGAGATTGCTTATGTATACTAAAGGATGGTTATGAATGAGACAGATGTTTGAAAGGGTTAGCATCCAAAGTTGTGAAGGCAGCTCAGAGAAAAGCAAAGAGAATTATGATCGACTTGGAAGAAAAGCTATATATGCTTTTATTTACCCAAACTTCATGATTAATAGGTGCTTGCTTTGTTGTTTAGGCAATTGGTTGATCAATTTTTTCAGTCATATTGACTTAAACAAGAATATTGGTATATTCCCTGTATTTGTTTTGCAAACTAGCATGCTTTCATAACTTGGGGTGTTTGCTGGCCTTGATAGATATGGACCTTGGATGGACACCAATCTTGTGGTTCCACTAGGACCCAACAAATGTCAAGTAATATTTGACTACTATCTTGAACACTCTCTGAAGGTAATTTGTAGTTATCTAATGTACATGATATTGTACAAATGATTCAGAACCTCTAAAGGTGTTAACTAACTACACTATGGACCCCATTGCACTAAGGATAAAAAGATTTATTTTCTTGTGTGGGTTCTCTTTTGGACCATTAGCTGAAAATTTTATTTGCTGACATGTTTTATTGACAACAGACAAGCATTTATGGGTGATGTACAAATAATTAGACTCTACCCAATTTGGCAACAAAACTACTCTTTCAATCTACTACAATGAATCTTGTTATGATAGTTTTGTACACGCTGTATATGGGATTAAATTTGGAACAAACTTAGCCACCATTAGGGGCTTTAGGTGGAATAGTTGGTGATTAATGGCTAGGGTATGAAATGTTAAGAAATGAGAAGTTCAGATCTTTGGCGTCATACTTTGAATGACTTTATGAAAATACTAAAACCACCCATTTTCTTGCTTTGATGAACATGTCATTTTTCAGAAATAAATTCAGGATTTATGCTCATATCAGTGGCTCCAATCCTGAAAGAATTGACCTTTTAGTTTCTAGGTTTTCACTCTTCAGTAGGTTAGAAAATAAATAAATACTTGTTAAAACAATTGAAGTCAATTTAAAAGACTAACACGTACTGCCTTCTCTTTGACCGAGCAGGATGACAAAGATTTCATAGAAAAAAGTTTACAAGATAGCGAGAAAGTACAGGTAAAAGCATTGATTTTGCAGAATTGATTAGAAATTTTTCTCAAGTTGCAGCATACCCACATTTGGTTGTTTGTTGATGAGCAGATAGAAGATATTGTGTTGTGTGAAGGTGTCCAGAAGGGCCTCCAGTCCCCAGCATATTGTGTTGGCAGATATGCTCCTACGGTTGAGCAGGCCATGCACCATTTTCATTGTCTGCTCCACGAAAACCTCACAAATTAAATCCCTCTGGATAATAAACAACTGTTGCAATCAATAAGCAGGTATATGTTTTTCATTGTGGCCTTGCTGAACTTAGTAGCTGAATTACCTACCGAGTATCATTGTGGTTGTTTCTCTGTAATTCAAATTTGCTGTCGTCAATAGGACATGTTTTATTGTTATTGTACCGTAGAATTTCCCTTTTTTAAAAAAAATTATATTACTCTAAATTTTCTATATTCACATTTCAGTTGCTTCTCTCAAACTAATTACTTTTGAATTCATCTTAATTTGTTCCTTTAATTTGTTTAAATTATAATACCCATCATCCTCATAATTAGATATTTCTACTTTTTTTTCTTTGTTCTTTAAATTTTATCTAAATTTAAAAATGCACGTAAAACACATAAATAAGAAAGATAAATTGAAACAATGAATTGGAATTATCGTATATCACTGCAACTTTTCAAATATACGAAAATATGAATCAGCGTTTGCCAAGCTGAAAATACACTGGGGGTTAAAAAAATAGACTAGCCGAAATTCCGTATATAACAATCTAACCTTGTTAGAACCTAGGTATAAAACAAATCCAACTTTTGTTTACATGTGTAGAGTCTCTGTACAACTAGTATACATTTTCCATCCCCAGAACAATGTAGGTGAACCTGTCAAAAGATGAGACGGCAGGGAGTGTGAATCAGCAAGACGTCTATATTTGATTCTGTTGAGAAGCCGCAGATTCCATCCTTCTTTGAGTTCTTCTAGAAAGAAATTTTTGGAAAAAGCTACTGAGTTGAGTCTTTGGTACTGGTATCAATTTTCCAACCACAGCAAGAGGCCAGCTGAAAAAATGGGGAAAGAGAAGGGGGACCAGGGGAAGAATTATAGTTAGCATGTGCGCACAGGGCAAGTACTCTAGTCTCTATTATAGCATAAATGCATCATTATCTTTCGAGTTATCCATATACATACAGTATTAAAACAAACAAGGCCCTCCAAGCTTTCATCAAAGTCGATCTTCAAAGGTTAACATTAAAAAAATAGTGCAAAATTACTTTAGAAACAAAGAAAAAGAAAATGAAATTCATTTGCCGGGGTAATTGGATTTAATATAATATAAATATAATATTGCGATTTACGTCCACGGGTATATCCTATAATAGAATCTTGAAAAATAAGTAATTTCTTTTGGTCCTTTATCATTTTTTTAGGTTCATTTGAATTATTATTGGTTCAATTTCCAGTTATCTTGGTATAAATTTTTTGTTTTGTCTAGGAAAATTCATGATTTTTCATTTATTCCACAATGGACCACAACAACAAAAACTCATTGGAGAGGAAAATAGCATGCAAAGAGCAATAAACACTACTCATTCGAGTATGTGATTATCAACTAACCTGATAAATCCTATAATAACACAAATGAGCCATTGCTTCCAATTAAGCTTGACTGTTTTAGTGAACTTTCCAAGAAATTCAATGATAACAATCTGAAAAAGAGTAACAAAGTTTATGGTAGCCCTACCAATGTTATATATAAAAACAAATAACTAAAGACATTTAAAAAGACTAGCTTATGTGCACACCATGGTCCTCCTATTAAATGATAGCCCAACCAATGTTATATATAAAAACAAATAACTAGAGAAGACTTTTAACAAGACTAGCTGATGTGCCTCAACACCATGGTCCTCCTATTAAAGTATAAGAGGAGGAATAATGGCAGTTTGGGAAGTGGAGTGGAGGAATCTGTTATGCATGTCTCAAACAGAGAGGACACTTGGCAGAGCAGGGTATTGAAGAGGATGATGCAGCAATCATGAGGGGGGCATGAATATGAAGAGAATGGTGGATGGTGCAGGACTGCAGGGGGTGTATCATCATTTGAGTAGTTTTGGGGTCACTAATGCCACGGGGCAGAGATGGCACTAATTCTCTTGACAGTTTTTCTTTAACCTTTCTGCATCTAAATTTTCTACTATTTCCATTGTAATCAAAACTTGGTTCTCTGCACTTTTCCTACCGTTTCTATAGTAATATCAGTATCTATTGCTAACCTGAAGCACAACAGTTATTCCCACTATCCCCATAAAGAGGTAGTTTCTTGTGACTCCCTTGAATATGTTGAGTTTATCTGGCTTTCGGGCATTAAATTCATTGAAGACCTGCAGTTTTGGAAGAACATTTTCTTTGTCATAATTTAAATGAAAATCAAAAGAAAATAGTGCAATTATAAGATGGCTACCAATATAACCCATAAATACAAGGTGAAGAATGAATTGGGCATGCATCCATAACCTTTTTCTGACATCAAAGAATTTAGCAGCAAGCCAGCAATGAAAAAACAGAGGAGTCCAACATTGATACAGGAATAACAAAAATTGAAAAGAAAATGTGCTAGACTTTATTTCTTTCAATGTACACCTCGAGTCATTTATGGAGGTCCCGAGACTCTCCCCTCAACAACTTTTCAACTCACTAAATCCCTCCCTTATTCCCCCTTTATTTATAGCACCTGTGTTTACAATTATTCCCTGCATGCCCCTCTATCTTTCCTCACGTACACCTTATTAATAAGCGGTCTACTAACTAGTCTACTAACAGAAGTCCTTGGGGCAAGAACAAAATGCAGTAAAAATCAAGCAACAGTGGAATTACTCTACCATGGCAGAGTGAAGCCATCTAAAATTGTTTTTGGACCCCTTTTGTTAGTATAAACTACACGTGGATTAGTTTGTTTCCCCCAAAACAAAAAAAATTGCAGTAAACAAATAACTAAAAAGAAACTGAACTTAAACAATTTCATATCTGTTATGAACTCTACAACAATTCTAAACATACTAAGTGTTATACACCATAAACACACCTAAAGCCATTTGAGAATAATAAAGATTGTAAAAGTAAGAGCTCAACCACAACTATAATAGAAAATAAACATAACGATAGTTTTCACCTTTGAAGACAGTAACTTCCGTTGTTTCATAATTTGGTTTGTATGGCAACTGTTCCATTTAAAACTTTCAATATATCTATAATTTTATTTTGTTTACAATTAAATTATAATTATTTTTTGTAGTGCATACGATTGAAAAGGAATATCCCAATTGGTCACGGAGATTTTTAATCTCCTTCAAGGGATCTATTGACACTCAGTCATAGGTGTATTACCTTCTCCCAACAGGGTTTTTCCATAAGCACCAGCCAAGATTCAAATCTCTGACCACATGTTGAAAGACTTGAGCCCACTGTCTCAAACTAACCACTTGTTGGTACAATTAAGTTATAAGTATTTCAGCAGATTTTATCCAATTGAGAGCCCTAAATTAACCGATAGATGAACAAGTCTTGGTTTCACCAATATTATTAACACCCCGCCCAAAATAAATGAATAAAACAAAAACTATAGTGACCTGACAGGCTGGTACTGAAGCTTAGAGCTATGTAATTTCCCATTAATTGGTGAAGATAAGGACTTACTTGACAAAGAACAAATGCATTGAATATCAGAGTGTTCTTCACTTTGATTGCAGGGCGGTTGGGCTCATCCCTCAAATCCAGTAAGTTCGTGCCTCGGAAATTAAATATAAGCAAGACAGACACTTGGTACATTGCCTGAAAGGTTCCAATTCATTATTGATGATTTAGAGACAGCAGAAACAATGTGGCATTAGAAATGCATTATATTTTTAACATTCATTAGTTGGTTCTTTGTGGCTTGGCCCACGTCAAAATAAAATCCCTGCCAACTTCAGTGACAACAGGGGTGCTGCTAAATGAGAAACAGAAGTCACCTGTATCAGCAGATTCCTCCACATAATATTTGATACAAGAGGTTCTCTGTAAAGCAAAAAAGATACTGTTAATTTCATAACACAAAAACCATGAAAAAAACATAGGCACAGCATCTGATGTTCTGGTTGGAGCTTCAACAGTAGGTCCGTTGTACACAAGCACATTATGTAAAATCCACGCAAGCATAACAATTCAGCATTCACTGCCATCTTTATAGCTTTTGGCTGCTGGTTATCTTTTCAGGGATTCACAAAGCTTTTTACCGCGTCAATGTGTTACTTACTCACTTTAATTGTACCCTTCTGTTTTGGTATTTTGTGAAGGATATATCACTTTGTTCTTGTACATTATTCTTCTCACTTTAATTTTCCTTCTTTCATTAAAAAAAAGTGCTGAAAACAAAGAAAGAAAAAGAAAAATAGACCTTCGACCCATTGGACACTGATCCATCAGGTGATCAGTTGGTGGTTCAGTTGCCAAGGCTAATGCTCCAAGAGTATCCATGATAAGATTTACCCAGAGAAGCTGTTGAGAAATTAATGAAGGCATAGTTCATAAGGATAGCCTTCTGAATAAATGAGGGAGCACAAACCAGTGAGAGACAAACAGAAAGCAAACCTGTACTGTATTTAGTGGGATGTCACCGGTAGAAAATGCAGCAACAACATTTATAACAAGTGCTGCTATATTGACTGTGAGCTGAAACTGGATAAATTTCTGAATATTTGCAAATACAGACCGCCCCCATTTGACAACCTGAATTGGCGAAAGAAAATAAAAGGCACTAGCACTTATGCTTCAAACATCAATTCGTAATCAGCTTACACATAATATCTGAGGCTATGGAATGCATCCTAATTCTATACAAACCTCTCACAAAAGTATTCTAAAAATTATAATTCTGCATTTCAAGTAATGCCAGAAATAATCCTTCAAGAGGTAGATGTTAAACATGCATCATTGAGAATAACAGTTCAAAATCTCCCAAATAAGAAATGAGGACTAACCTTCACAACTGAAGCAAAATTGTCATCCAAAATAATGATATCAGAGCTCTCTTTAGCAACTTCTGTACCTTGGATACCCATTGCAAGACCAATATCGGCCTAAACTCAAAAAATAAAGTCACAAACACAAACATGAAAACAAAAACTAGTTTACATAATTTGAACCAAAAATCGTACCATTATAATTATTGTCAATTTGTCATCATCTTAACATGTATCTAAAAAATAAATAAAAGCACATGCCACAAAAAAATAAGAAATGCCTTGCAAACCTCATGTAGCGCGGGAGCATCATTTGTTCCATCTCCAGTTACAGCCACAACATGCCCCTTCCTCCTCAATGCTTGCACAAGCAAAAGCTTGTCATTAGGAGATGACCGTCCCATAACCTATTACATTGCATTGACACTTAATCTCATAGGCCAAGCAATTACATCAGTAAGGCTGTTATAGTAGTTGCATAATACCAATATCATTTCAACAATTTTTTCTCTCCCTTCATCTGTCAAGGCACGAAATCCTTTTCCTTCAATGATGATTGGCTCTATAGCCTCGGAAACTGAACCAAGTATTCCACATTCCACAGCAATTGCTTTTGCAGTTTTAACGTTGTCACCAGTGACCATTTTTACCTGAGATTAGAAATCCAAACAAAGCAAATTAGTACCTGTCATAAGTAGAAAACTGCACATGCCTAGCATACTGCATTTCGTAACCTAAACAGTGCTCATTTTGCAGGATATTGAAGATCAGAATATCAGATGAACCTATAATAGAAAAATTGGCCATCACATCTTCGGCATATCATAAGCAATGACATGTTTTTAAATATTAAAAAAAATCAATTTATGTAAATGGCACTATAAGCTACTCACTAGTATCTTAAATCCTTTCTTATACATCTAATAATTAGTGTGTTAAACTCCTCCAGTTCTCAAGGCTTACCCTCAACAAGAAACATAATAACCATGTCTCATCATCTTGGTCAATTCTTTTTTTTTTTTAACACTTTTGTAGCAAGAGACAATCGTCTTAACTATGCAACTACCTCAATATAATCTACAGTTACAATGTAGCAAAGCTCAATTGCTTAACCAGTGAAGTTTTCCATCATTAATATGAATAGTTGTGATACATGCAATGAAATTAATAAATTGTAGTTTTTGTTGGAAAATCACCTTAATTGTGGCCACTCTTAGTCTGCCTTAGTTGCAGCCTCTTTGAGACCTACCTTAATTGCAACCTCAAGGGTGGTGATTTAGTTGCACATCAACTAGAAATATGGCCAAATTAAAGTATATAAGTGGGGAGCAAACCTCACCTTACAAATTAGTTTTGTAAGGTTGAATCAAGTCTAAACCTACATTCTAAGATGGTATGAGAACCTACCCTAAATTCATTGTTGGGTCACCTGTATTTGCCACACCCTAGGCCGGTAGCCCTAGGCGTGAGAGAGAGTGTTGAAACGCTGCCTTAATTACAGTCACCCCTAGCCCACCTTAATTGTAGTCTCTATGGGGGCTGCCTTAATTGTAGCCACAAGAGTGGTGATTTAGCCTCACATCAACTAGAGATATGATCAAATTAAAGTATAAATGGGAAACAATTTTTATCTTACAAGTTAGTTTTGTAAGGTTGAGTTATACCGAAACCTACATTCTAAAAGATTTTATCTTATGAAATTCTTTTTAATAAAATATATCAGGAACAAAACTAAGATCACCACATCTTCTCTTCACCAGAGATGCTACTACGAAAAGCAGTTTCTACCTCCTGTTCCGTATAAAACCATTGTTGCAGCTGAAACAGTATGTCTCCATCAATGCTGTTAGGGCCCTACTTACCCGCTAGCTATTTCAACAGCTTTCTACCTGCAATCAGCTCAGGATCACAGGAAAAAAGGAGAAGTGTACTCTGGATTAGGTTGGGCGTTCGCTATTAGCATATATGAGTTCTTACAAAATTAAAGGTTGGTTTGTCGAATTAAAGACATTAATGGATAGGTGATTTCAATAACCAGTGATGGTGTTGATGGGGGGTTTCTCCTAAACAAGTGGACCAATTAGAAAGGAGAAGTAAAAAAGTTAAGGTAACTTCTGAGATGAATAATCAGATTATGCATAAGTCAGGCAAGTACTTGATGTCACCCTAGGTTCCTTCATATAAGGAAATCCTAGCTCGTTCATTGGTGGTATCTGTATCTTATAATCTTGATAACCATGTCAAGCAATGAAGACTGCAGAGTATTATAACATATATGATGCTGACTAGCTCTTATTGTGAGAAACATAGAGAACCTTGCCCAATAATAGAAGCCTCAAGAGGAGCATGCAAAACTCCATAAGCCATGGTGATAGTGACTTGAGTATCCTCTAGTGGAACTGTTTGGGGTTTCAATTTTCTCAAGTCTCGAAAGGAGCAGCTTGGACAAAACAGAGAGTTAATGCCATTGAATTTAGGGCATATTTGGATACACAACTTAAATAAGCACTTATTCAATAAAATCTTATCAAATGAGAGCTTATTCATCAGCTTGATTGTTAAGCTTACTAAAATAAGCTAAAAAGCCTTTTTTTTATAAGTTTCTCCATGAAGCTTATTGAAATAAGCTTTTACAGACTCCCCTTCAGAATAAATTATTTTTGGGAAAAAATTCATAGTTTTCTCGGAATTTTTTATCTTGAGGAAAGAAGAAATTTTGCAAATAAATCATTGTGTTTTTTAAAATATACACATATCTCAACAAAAGTCATTGTTGGAGATATCATAAATATCTCATTAAGATATTATAAATACCTCGTTAGGAGGAGATTGTGAATACTGTATTTTATCTATAATGGTTATCTTTTATTTATTTTTTTTGTTATCTATATCATCTTTAGGCAATTCACCTTTATCCTATAAAAGAGAGATTAAAAATTGTATTATTGACTCAATTAATACACAGTTTTTTTTATTTTCAATTGTCATTAATGGGTGAAACCTTGGCAACTTAGCAATACAAATAGAGTAATATAATATAACCACTGTATTATAACATATTATACTCGTCTCAATGACTTGAGTCTCTTAATGGGAACAAAATGACTTTCAACAACAAAAGAGCATGTATTAATACCTTAATCCCAGCCTTTTGGCAAAGCTGCACTGCATCTTTGACACCAGGTCGACAAGGATCCTGCATTTCAATGCATAATTGACATAAGACGAATAGTAAAAACATATTGAAATGGTAAAAATCAATATATGAAAGTCATGCAAAAAAGAGTAGGCCACTTAAGAATGATTATAGACTTTAAAAGAAGACATACCAGAGAAAGAATAACAATTGGACAAATCATAAATAACAGTTCTAACGAGAAGGAAAAAGAAAAAAAGTGAGTAATATCATATAAGACAAGAATACAGTCAGGACATTATAGTACTGGTAACATAACAAAGATGACGAAGCGTTGCAACATAAAGGGTATTTACTAGGAGGAATTAAGGGAGGACAAACAAAGTAGCTAGCTTTGATAGTTACAGCAGTTATTTAGAAAAATAAATAGGGGGATGTAAGGGAAGATCACTCTGAGAAGATAACACTTGTGAACTGAGCATTAGCTCTATTGTGAAAAGGGAAACCCTTGGAAGGAATTCCTCCTTTTTCATGAAATTTCATATATCAATAACAGCTCCTTTCCATTTTTAATTTCTTCCGTTCTGCCTGTCAACTCTCCTATTCATGGGTTCCCAACACGATGACAATCTAATTTCTAGAGGAAATATTACCTTCAAGCCAACAATAGCCAATAAAACAAGATCATCCTCTGGTAATGGCCAGTGGGCAAGTTCTTCACTAGTTGGAACATTCTCCATTTCATATGATCTATATGCGATGGCAATACAGCGTAGACTATCAGCAGCCATATCTTCAATAACTTTTTTAAAACCTGACATCTGTGAGCCAGGAAATTTTCACTTGAGAACATTATCAAAATCAGCCAAAAACAAGTATCAAACAACTATATCATCCAACAGCTCATGTAATACTTGCATTTGCTTTAGATTCATGAGTGTATGTAATGATAAAGACAGAGAAAAGAGGAGATAAAATAGGAAAACTTAGCATAAATTTCTTATAAGATATAATCAGAAAAGGTTTCCAAACAGGAAAAAATTGAGCGGGAAGAAAAACCAATTCCTTTATTTAACTATTGATCTAAATATGTAACTATTTCCTCAAACCTTCTCCTCATTCATCTCCACCAACTGATCATTTGTATCAAAATATTCTGTACAGCAAGCTAGAACTATCTCAGCAGCACCTTTCCAATGTATATGGATTTTAGAGTCAGACTGTGGAGAAGTATAAAATTATTAGCAATAGTGGTCTGGATGACAAACAAGATACAGTCCATCATATAATATATTAGCTCCATAGTAACTGATCAGTTTAGAACAGAAGCAAAAATTTTACATACTTGAATTAAAATGACAACAAGGTATTACCTTCTGTATTGCAACTCCTCCTCGCTTTTTGTCTGAATTGAATGGGAAGACATGAATAATTGATGATTCTGATCTGGCAGCCTCAAAATTCATCCCAAGCTGAAATTTGATATAACAGTCAGTCATACTAGCTGTAATCACATAAAGCTCCTTAAAATGAAGTAAAAAAATTAAGTTTAAAAACAGACCTGAACTCCCCACTCTAAAATTGCCTTTTCTGTCGGTGATCCAGAAACCTCAACATCATCACCACCCTGTTATGAATAGAAATATTCATAAAGTAGTAAAACCAGACAAGCATGAGATTATTATGGGTGGGGGTGGGGGTGGGGGGGACTGAGCAAAGTAAAATGTTTCCATCATACCTCAGGGACATAAACACTTCCATTAGTGTTCTGCGCAATCCCTTCAATCAGCAAAGAGCGGAGCATAGGAGAGAACTGTGACTTATCGTGAGCAGGAGCAATCTTCTTCCCACAAATGCAAGCCTCAATCACAGTCATCTATCTCAAAGAATTTAGGTGAAAATATAATTTGTTGGACACATTATTATCTTCATCAATGCCAACAGAAATAAAGCACTTCCACACAATATTTCACCCGAAAGAAATAGCTACTGATCAACCTTCAGACCATGTTCCATTACCTATTCATGTTAGTTTAATAACATATCTGTTTAACAGGTTAGTTGGAATTCTTAACTCCTAATCTTACAAGTTGATATGTTCCCCACTAGACATAAGCTGGGAAGCACATATGCCACAATAGAATTAAAATATTTGCAACAAGTGGCCCAGTGCCCTCCAACAATTTTCTGTAACTTACCATAAATATTATAAATAGGGTTTAAATACTGAATCACAACTAACCTGATTCATAGTTAATGTTCCAGTCTTATCACTGCAAATGGTTGTGGCTGACCCCATTGTCTCACAGGCAGAAAGCCTCCTCACCTGCAATTCAATGTGTTATATTGAACAGCATTTCTCAAATAGAAATGCCAAAATCCAATAGCACAAACAAAAATTGGCATACCAATGCTTTATCTGCCATCATTTTTTTCATTGAGTAGGCAAGTCTATAAAATAGTTGATGGGAAACAATGTTAGTAGAGATAAATAAGATTCATAAAAAAAAAAGGAGTAACAATGTCATAGATATGACAGAGCACATTGACAATCTAAAATGGATAGAATAGAGATGATGGTAGCATCATATAATGATAAGAAAAGAAAATTGAAATTAAAAAAAAAAAAAAAAAAAGCCATAAGAGAGAAAAATGGCAGAAAATATTCTGCATTGGACCAATATTGGGTACACCCATTAAAAGTATTAAGGATCAGATCTACAAATCATATTGAGGTACAAGGACAATGATATTGTTATCCATAATGTGCATTAGCACCAACATTACCAAATCTATTAAGAATAGGTAAAAACTAGATAAAAATTTTTAAACTTACGTTAAGGTAACTGCTAAAGGGAGCCCTTCAGGCACTGCAACCACTACAATGGTCACCTACATATTCAACACATTACAATCACCCCATAGATCTGTAAATCGATCATATATGTTCAGGTAATCTAGTACTTCTCAATACACATACCGCAACGGTGACAATCTTAATTGCTCCATCAATTGCATCACCAACTTTGGTCTTGCCCGCTATAAATTGAACACTTCCATCTGGGTTTCTAGTATGCCCAGAGAAATATCTGTACTTATAGGTTGCCATTTCAGAGACATGTAAAATAAAAACTAGATTAAATTGCAAATTATCTACTTCAACTTTGACTGTTTAGCAAACAAGTCTTAGGATTTCACGATTGACAATTAACATGCTTAAACTTTCAATATATGGCAAATAACCAACTTCAATTTCAGCAATTAACTCAACTAATGGCAAATTACCCTTGCTTTCAATTTTGACAGTTAACCAAATGAATTAGTGGAGAATAAGCCATAATGCCATATGTTAAAAATTTAAGCAGGTTAATTGACAACTGAAATCCCATGGGATGTTAACTACAAACAATACACCACAGAATCTATCCGATAAAGGGTCAGTGTTAAAGATTTGCAAACTAAAATATTATTAAATAATAGAAAGAAACAGATACAAACCTGGCCAGTAGCACCATTAGAACAACAACAGCCACAGAGAGTCCAACAATACCAATTAAGGTAGCGAGACCATTTAAGCGTACCTATATTGAGAACTTATATGGGTAAACAGACTATTAGAAGCAAGAACTAAAAAACAAACTGCATGTAAAAAGGGGACCTGCAAAGGAGTTTCTTCACCAGTGTCTTCTGAAATGCTAGCCATTAGAAGCCCCCATTCCGTATTAATACCAACAGCCGTTACCTGAGGAAGGAAAGCAGCCAACAAAAAGAAACATCAGAAAAAAAAATCTGTTTAATCAATAAAACAGGTAGACTAAAACTAAGAATAAATAAAATCAATTTAATATATTGAATTATTGAAAGAATTTCAGCACAATTTAATCCATATTTCACCACAGCAATTTCTCTCTGCTTCGGTTATTTTCAAAAATCAAACAGGGAATAAAATCCCTTTCTGAACAGCATGCACTAAATAAGTGAATAATTGACATCATTTCAAAGTGACTTTTCCGGAAAAAAAAAATGAGCAATTTCCTTATAAATCCAAATAGGAAAAACATCCCTGTAAGTGAACAGTTTTAGCAAAACACCGATTTAGTTTCTGAAAGATTTGAAGTTAGTCAAATTAATCCCTGAAAGATGAAAATGTCAATCAATTTAGTTCTTTCAAGGACAAAAATGTTGATTTTCATCTTTCAAGGACTAATATGGTCCACCTCAAATCTTTCAGAGACCAAAATGTTGTTTTACATGTTTTTTGGCCCTTGGGACAATTCCCATCTTAGCTATAGGTTATTAATTGCATCAACCACCTTTGGAAACTCCTTAGTTTTGTAATTAAAATCAAGACTAGACAATTACAAAAATAGAAGGGAAAATGGAAGTCCAAATTTTACCAGCATGGTGCCACTGCCATCTGCAACTTTACATCCAGACATCAGAAAAGGATCATTAGAATTTTTTTCGACCTGCAAAAAGGAAAATTATTATCAGATTAGAAAAAGGGAGCAGTAATTAACCTTATTCTCCACATGATAGAAATAAACACTTACAATCTTGCTCTCCCCAGTCATACTCGATTCATCAATTGCAAGAGAGTGACCAATGATCAAAACTCCATCAGCAGGGACCTAGAAAAGATCAGTTAAGAACTAAAAAACAAGTAAGAAATGCAACCATTAGGTATGATATGCAAAAATGACAAAAGACGTACCTGGTTACCAATGTTAAGGGGTATAACATCACCAACAACAATATCATATATGGACATCTCAACTCTTCTACCATCTCGAATAACCTTCTCAAGCACAAATTGAAACATAAAGTTAAAGAAATAAGATAAATTGATAATAACATTAAAAAAATAATAACAATAAAAAGAAGTATGGCTAAGCCAAAATACAAACCTCCAAATGTATGTTTCTCTTCTGCTCATTTAGGTCTCGGAACTGAAGAGACTGCTTATAATCACTTATAGCTACAAAAAGAAGAGAAACAAAAGAGGGTATTTTGCTCGTTAAAGACGTTAAAGGAGAATACTACCTAGTAGATGTATAATTATTATGATGATAACCTCCATAATAAATGACAAAGTTGATAATGGACTTTGTGTCTACCAGATGAATTTTATAACAAATAGCAAATTCAGAAGCAGAGTCATAAAACATGTAATTATATGCTTTAATACATTATGGAGTAAACCCTCAATTTAGTCCTTCAAGTAGTACCCTCTCTCCTAAATAGTCCTTAAAATATTGAAAATTCATCAGTTTAATCCCTACGTTAAAATATTTTACTAACGATGAGGGACTAATTCGAAAGATTTTTCAATACTTGAGAGATTATGTAAAGCATGATTTCTAATAATTTAGGGATTACTTATATAATTTAATTATTTTAAGGACTACTTAGGAGAGAGAATAGTACTTTGGGGACCAAATTCATGGTTTTTTCAAATATTAATACCTGTAACAGCAATAACAAGAATCACTGCAAAAGCAATGCTTCCCCCATCATACCATCCTTCCTTAATACCCTGAAACAGAATTAATTCTGAACTGGATAAACATAATTCTTAGCATTAACAAAAACATATTCCTAATCCAAGATTATGAAGGGATGAACTGAGAAATACAAAGGAACACTGAAAGTCAAATGAATTTGTTGATGGTACAAGATAATAGTAAAAAACATTGGAACTCTCCATAAATCATAAAAAGTGTGGTGATCAAGTCTTGAAGATCTACCAATACATTACAATTCACTTGGAACTTATTAGAACCAAATTATTCTCAAAAGTCATAAATAACCTCCAAAATCTCACAAATCCTAAGTTTTCCATTCATTTTAATGGAATCAAATAATATGCGAGGCTTGGATCAAATTAAACATCCATCAAGACACCAAATTCACACCAGGCTCAAAATTCCAGCACTTGCATGAGCTACTAAAAAATTCTGACATATACTTATTTTAGAAACCTAACTCCATGTACAAAATTTATTTACTGCCTTTCCTGATAGACTATTACTGACCAAATGTTAGCCCCCCCACCCAACCCCAATGTAAAAATTGTCAATAGGGAAGTATGTACTTAATTAAACCAACTATCTTTTTTTTTAATAACCATCAGCTGATTTTATTATATAAAATATCAGATAATATCCAACCTTACCATCAAACACAAGTACTTTTGAACTCTACAACATATTACAGGAATTTGCTTTTGGATTATCTTTTTTTGTTCAAAACAGCTTGTAATCAAGTCTTTACGAGAGAACTTTTGAAAAAAAAAAAAAAAAAAACTCTAAAAATAATCAAAACCAAACACACTATAAATCACATAGCAGCATCAAGACTGATTTGGTTACTTAGTTTTCTAAGTAATTGAATGGATGGTCAATTTATTGTTAAGTAATTAATTTTTAAATATAGACTGCAACCCAAGAAAGACTCCTGACCTATCAAATATGAGTACACTTGTATACTAGCAAATGTTCCCAGTTACCACTACATTAGCCATAGAAAAAATACATGCATATAGTCATATATTTGTGCCGGTAGCCTGGTAAATATATATCATAGTCTGAGAGATATAGAGATTAAACAACAGGAAAGGAAAACTATCTAGCATGCAACTGACATTATCCAAGAAGACCAATAAGGAAGAATTAAAGGAAATGGACAATAGGACAATACTACAAATAAGAAACCTAAGAACTTCCTTTCAACCCCTGAATAATCAAGTAGGAAACAAAAGCAGTATGTAAAGTTCAGCACACGGTTGGAGGATTAATTTTTGTATGTGGGCTGAGTTAGTGAGGGGAAAAAAGTGCAGTAATTAAAGACCAGTGCAAGTTCTGGACATTACTATTTGTATGCATTTTTATAAAAAAATATAAAAAAAATGTTTGTTTGGAATGAGACAAGTCCACTGTCTCCACTAAGTAAAGAGACAGACGCCTAAGGATTTTCTTTTTTCATGATATAAGAACAAAGAATTGCATCATAACTTTCTAAATAAATCTCACCTCAGATTTTATCCCCAAAGCTAATGAAGCCATTGCAGCTACCATTAAAATAATCAAGGTCAGATCCTTGCAAGCATCCCACATAAACATCTATGGAAGGCAACAAAAACAAAGACATCAGTACAATATCCTCCACTAAAAAGAGGATCATCAAATGATTAATGTGCACCAAAATTTACCAAAAAACTTCTTCCGCTCTTTCGAGGGTAGTTGTTGGAGCCGAATGCTTTCTTCCGTTTTACCAAGTCAGCATCATCACCATGAATTCCCTTATCTAAATTGGTTTCCAACAAATGTGCTAACCCTTCAACCTTATAAATTGATTCAGAAGAATCATGTGAATATTAGGACATTAATCAATACAATTACTTATTTAAGAAAATTATTCTCACTACACTTACCCCTCCATTTTCCCGCAGAGCAGTAGTATCACGGTCCCTTGAAATTGAAGAAAGTTGCTCTTGTCCAATTGAAAATTCTCCAGGGGGGCTTGGCTGAGGTTTTATAGTTCCTAATCCCAACAACTAAAAGCATTGAGCATTGATATTGGAAAAAAATAGTCTATGCTTTTAATATACCAGGCCAACTCACTGAAAAAATTATTTAATAAAGATCTAGGGAGCACCAAGCATCAGCACACCAAAGCATTTTCAACTTTGGTATTTAAGTTTAGAATTAAGATAATACTATTATACTACAAACACTTTTTATCATCATAAAAAAGGATAGCAGTAGAAACCCCAAATGATAATTCATCCCCAAGGCTCTAGGCCTCTAGCATTAAAAAGATAATCACAAATGATACTTGGGTATATCCTAGAAAAACTTTAGACTTGAGATAATACTACAAACACCTTTTATCATTGTAAAATAAGATAGCACTAGAATCCCCACATGATAATTGTGCCCAAGGCTCTAGCACTAGAATGATAATCACAAATGATAATTGGATATGTCCTGGAAACAGTATAGAGAATTAAGATAATGATACAAACGCATTTTATCATCATAAATTAAAAAGGATAGCACTAGAATCCCCATGGTTAGGAAGACAAAAATGAGAATTCTTTCAATCATTAGGTAAAACCAGTAAAAATCTTTGTAATAATATTTCTTAAACATTATTTATGCTGAAAACTAACATGTAAACATATAGTAACAAAACTATATAAAAGGGAATGAACAAGCCATAAAGTTACAATTGAAATGTTAGTTTTTGTTTGGATAAGTTTGATGAAAAATGAATTTACGATAATTAATTTTGTTTCGATACAACAACAGAAATCAGCTTTTACATAATAAGTTACGAAAAAAGGTATGGATGAAGGTGAAATGGAAAAAAAATTGTTGGGAAATTTGAAGATAATTTGGGAATAAAGCTCTTTAAGGGAAAAAAAAGTTGTTAGCAAAATAATCATAAGCTTCAAATTTTTAGAAAACAACTTATTTTTAGAAAAAAAAAACACTTTTTACAAATTTCAGATATTGTTCCAAACATACAAGTTTATTTTGCAAACAGCTTTTTTACTCAATAAACAGCTGAAATCTCCAAACACAATATGTCCCAAACATGAAGTGGACGTGCTAAAAGGATAATTGATTCACATCAAACAACACATCAGAAACCAATCTTGGAACAAACTTCAATAAAACCCCACTATGTAAAAACAATTACAATACTTGACTTCGAAGCTACAGAGTTCCCAAACAAATATGCAGTAACTCATGAATATTAGGTCAATGCCATTAACATGGCTTTTCAAGGGAGATCAGTGATGCCACAACACATAAGTTCAGACTTTTTCCAGACCAATATGCAGCTAATCGGGTGATATTATAGAAGTAACTAAAGCAATCTTTCTTTATGAGAAAACATGGAACAAAAGTACAATAAACACAAATCAATTATGTTCACCAACTACTAGAACTGACAATCTGCATAGCCAAACAACCAAAGTACTGAACTTAATACACAGATTAGCAGAATAAAAATTAAACAAAAAGATATACAAGTAAAAAAAATTAAAAGTAAATGTTATAAATTACAGAGCAAGAATAAAATAGTTACAACAAAGGTGTTTCTAACAAAGTAGAAGACAGGAGTAAATTCTAAATAGAAGAACTACTGTGAATTACTTGTATCAATTTATACACAAATAATAGTGAGAACAATCTAATGACTCACCATTTATTTTCCCAGCTTCCTTGAATCGATATGCTGCCTAATAGAGTAAATTAATTAATTAGTTCACTTAGCACATGCAACATGTGCAATAATAAAGAAAGTCAGCTGAAAGAACCGAACTTGAATTGCCCGTGTATGCACTATAACAATTCTTAATACTCGTTTCTTCTCTTCTTCTTTCTTCAAGTCCAAGGTGTAACGAAATCGACGAGAAGCATTGAGCACAAGTGCCGCTTGCTGAAAACAAAAGGAATTAGTTGCCTGGTCATTGAACAAAACATTGTCTCCCAAATATCAAAAATAAATATATAACATGTCAAAATAGTCAAATACAAGTAGCAATTGATGTTAACACAATAATTATAACATGGGAGTTGGGACTTTGGTACTGATGAAATAATAAACGAAGGTGGCTTCAAGCCCCTGATGCATGATCAAGAAAATGCTCTGTATCTTGTCTTCGGCCAGTTTTGGAAACAGAAGTTTATATTTGAAGGAGAATAATAGCAACTTCAGCAGAGACATAGTAAATAGAATATATCTTGAATCTTCAAACTAGCATGAAAAAGTCAATCATTACAAATTAATACAAAATTGATGGGTAGAATTGAGACTTGACTTAGACGAGTTGATAGTCAAGTTTATTGCTTTCTTCTTCTTGTCTTCTCTACGAATGCTCATATCACTCTCTAATCTCCTAATCTCCAATTTCATTCTTGCTTTATTTGCAACTGCTAATGGCATCAATCCTCTTCACATCTAAATATTACATTAAAATATTTCCTTACTTTTTGTCCCATAGCTATATTTAACCATCTATATTTTGCAATGGACACAAAAAATGAAACCTAGCAATCCATATTAGTCTTTTAGAGTCCAAATTTATTAGCCATAACTGAATCTCAAATCCCTAAATCCAATCCAAGACTTCTTTAAGCCATCCACCCAAGAAAAAATTTGGAATTTCGGAAAGACAAGGAAGCCATCCAACCAATCCAATTTATATTGCTATTACCAATCAGTACCTGATCTTTGTATCTTTTGAGCCATTTTGATTATCTGCTTATCTTTTCAAACATGTCTCCTTGAAACCATGAAGTCTATCCAGTATTCCCCTAGCCCTTGCTCTCACTTCATTTACGGATGGATCTTCTTCAAGAGACCCTAAACAGCAGCCCAGTCAAGGTCCTATTTTCTCCATGTCTTTGTCTCTCTTCACATGACCCTAACATATGAAAAAACTCACTAAGAGGATCCATTCCCCTTCTGCTGCTCTTAATTTGGATTCTGTAGACCATTAAAATGATAGGAAGCAGTGCTTTCTTTCCCTCTCTCACTGTGTGTTTGTGTCAATACATATAGGAAAGTTTGGCAAAATATACTGGTTCAACAAGTGGATCCCTTCCTGTATATATATAGACGTAGGCATGGTGGCACACACATATAATAGTGATAGGAAGGGGGTGGCGCCCCAAACCCAAATCCTATAGGACAAGGCACAAATAGCATGCTAGGAAGACCAAGAAATGCCCAACTCACATGATTATTGCACAGGCCAAAACCACATGCAGGTCTAACCAGCTTCATTGAAATAGTAACCCGTGCCCGAGGGGACTCAATTATTCAGAACAAATCCGAAAGCAGAGTAGCAGTATTATTCATGTTCTATTGAAAATAATATTACAGTAATAGTAACAGCAAGAGAGTGAATTAGAATAATTGACACATACCCTCCAACGCCTGAGACGTTGAACAGGAGCATTCTTTGTTCTGGTAACATCAAAGGGATCGGAGGAAAAGTCTCCATCGTCAAAATCAGCAGAGTAGCAAGTGGGAGACCCAGCCTCTATATCACGCGGCGTCTGGCTGCCGGAAGAACCCTTGGAGAAACTCATACTTCCAAAAACTGTCACAGGAGAGATGACACCGTCACTACCTGACATGCCTCACTACTACTTCGCAATAAATCATAATAATCGTTTTTATTATTTACAGTTCCACTTCCACTCTCAGAACTAAATCACAAGAAAACCTAAATTCAGTCTTTCTACTGCGGAATTTAACTCTCCAAAACATATTCGACAAAAAAATCAAAGCAGCTCAGATTTCCACTAATATTTGTCGTTATGATTCAAAGTCACAGTTCACTGGTCTCTAATTTCAAAATCAATCATTTTCAGCACAGTATAACAGTAAATTATGCTTATATACTGCTAATGCATATCACTTGCCTGTGTCTGCAATAAGCTCTCTCTCTCTGCAACAGTAAACTATGCTTATATACTGCCTAATGCATATCACTTGCCTATGTCTGCAATAAGCACAGTAGCGCGTGACTTACCGGGAAAATAAAGACACTATATAATACTCTGATGGTGATAGCGGTATTCTGGCCTTCGTCTTCTTCTTCTTTCTCCGCAGCTTGAAACTGAAACCCTTCGGAAGAGGAAACGAATATTATTATTATTATACTAATAAATAACGCAACCGTATCTGAAACAAGAAATAAATTAGTTTTCATTCACGAGATTTTCACCTTATCTGACAAAATACGCAAAATAGAATAACGCATTATTTCCTCCGACGACGAAATTCCGTTTCACAAATTAAGTGCGATATTCAATTTATGCACCAAGGAATATATTCTCTTTCACGATTTTATATTTCCAAATTCTAACAATGTTGAATTAGCTGTTTTTAATTTCTAATAAAAGCCTTTTCCTGTTATCACTCAATGCAAGAAAAGAAACAACCGCGTCGTTTCCTGTACTGGCAAGTCTATTCAGTTTTCAGTCCATTTAAGAGCCACAGCAGAAGAATCAGAACCTTTACTTTTGGAAATGATTACCAAATAAATAAAACATAATGAGGAAAATTTGAAATATATTACTGCTACTTTTGTTATTGGCAAATTAAGTTTTGACATATGCAGTATTGAAAAGAATGGTTGAAAGGGAGGAATAACTGACTTGTGGCACAAATCAAAAGTGCCAAGTGAAGCTGTAACAAATGCGTGGAATTAAATGCTTCTCGCAGTTCACGCATGGCATATGAATAACATGAAGCGTAGTATCATCAACTATGACGCACGACACCGGAATCTGGTGGAGAAGAAAAGAGGAAGGTTACCCTTGCGGTATGCAGTTTTGTGGGAACTAATTCTGTCCAAGGGAACTAATTCTGTACAAGATCAAGTCTTCAAAGTACTTTTTTATAGGACTTGATATGTAGGTCTTTATAGGACTTGATATGACTCGTGTCGAAAAGAAGATCATAAAGATAGTGGAGTTGGTCACTCATGATGATTGAGAAAGAATGGTGGGATCATGGAGGAGTAAAATTGATGTAGAGGAGTAAAAACAAGAATCATAGGATTATGGAGAAGTGGAACCATGTCAGCCTCGGAGTCTATTGGAAAAAGAGAGGGTCGAAGACAAGAAGGAAAAATTGTTTCACTCAATAAGTGCTACCAAGAGAAAAAAGAAAAGAGTACAACGCCAAAGGATGGACTACATTTTGCTTTGAAAAATCATATAATTGGAATTAACCATTTTTGGACGCCAATGGACAGTCCATCCTATCTTAGGGGCTCTCTTGCCTTGAAAAATCATATAATTACCTTATGAGGAGTTAACCATCTTTAAACGTCAATGGACAGTCCACTTTAGCCTAAGAACTCTTTTGCCTAGAAAAATCATAATATTACGTTGTGAGCAGTTAACTCTCTTTGGACGTCAATGGACAGTCCACTCTATCCTAGTCCACTCTATCCTAGTCCACTCTATCCTATTCCACTCTATCCTAGGGCTCTCTTGCCTTGAAAAATCATACAATTACGTCACAAAGAAATAACCCTCTTTGGAAGTCAATAGACAGTCCACTCTAGTCTAGGGCTCTTGTGCCTTAAAAAATCATACAATTACCTCATGAGGAATTAACTCTCTTTGGACGCCAATGGACAGTCCACTCTATCTTAGGGGTTCTTTTGCCTTGAAAAATCATACAATTATCTCGTGAGGATTTAGCCATTTTTGGACGCCAACAGACAATCCATTCTATCATAGGGGATCTTTTGCCTTGAAAAATCATACAATTACTTCATGAGAGTTAGCCCTCTTTGAACACCAATGGACAATCCACAATACTTGAATTCTCGAGGTAGATGCTACATAGTTGGTTTTCATCCTTTAGAGACTACGAGTATAATAGGAACATCCGTCGACAAAAGGATCACCTTGCGCAAGAATGAACTTTGAATTCTCCATTGCAAAAGGAGATATGTAAGAGTAAGAGGCATTTCCTGTCAAGTTTCACAATAAAAGGTAATTATTTCTATCCCAAGCCATGATAATTTCCATGGTTCTTTGGATGTCAACGACAGACAATCCACTCTATCCCAGCCTCCTTTGGAAGCCAATGGGCAGTATGTCCCCAACAACTCACACTTCTTATTACCTCCCAAACCTCAGTCGAAACCACATCGACTTTGACTGCCCCAAAAAAAACCCAACGCACCTAATCCTGTCCTACTCATCAATGTGCTCACCCCTCAGGAAAACAAGATCATAGCCCGAATGTCGTCTCGAATCCCTCTAGCCAGTTAAGGGTAACTATTAGGTGATAAGCGTGTTGGGACACCTTGTGTCCCTAGTGCACAACTGATTCCTGAACTCATTCCCGATTCGAAGACCAGTCTTTTCTCATTAAATTTCTTGACATTTTCCAAAAAAAAAAACGCTAATGACGACTCTAATCAAACATACGAATCAATTTTTGTGGACAGATAATCGAAATGATTCCGACTAAACCTGTTTCAGTCTCTTCTAGAAACGAGACAGGAATGATGACTTGAAAATCACAAATCAAGTTTATGACAAGTTTGTTGAGTCAAATCAAATAAATAAGAGAAGGATCATATCAATAATATAAGGTACCCAACGCGTGTACATGGTATGTGCCTGCCTAGTAGGTTATAGCTGCTCCCCACAATAAGCATGCAGTCCGTGCATTATGGCTTGATGCATGCCGTTGCCGTGGCAAATTTGAATTCACACGAGGTGCTCATAAATTTTTATTGCTAGTATTTGTCCTCACCCTAATGCATCTATCGTAACTTTTATTTAATTAAATTTTATTAATTTTTTAAATTATTAATTGAATTAATTAATATATTTATTATTGTATTTTCATCTCCACACTCGAATTAAATAATATAGTTATTATTTTATATAAATAAAATAATAAAATAATTATATATAATTTATTTTTATAACTTATTTTTAATATATTCAGAATAATAATTTTTTTAAAGTAAAAATAAATACAATGACAACATCAAAATTAAAAATTAAAACTTAGGAATTTGTAATAAATATATTAATGAATTGAAATATAAAAATAATATCAAAAGTAATATGTTAAAATTCAATTATAAGAACATAATTAAATAATATTTTAAAAAATATAAATTAAAATTAGATTAGTTAATTAAAAAATAAAAATAATATTAAAAGTAATAATAATCATTGTTCAGGATATATTAAAAATAAATTATAAAAAAATTGTGATGACAAAAGTAAAGTTAATGATAATAATTAAAATATAACACTAAAAAAAATATCAATGTCTAAAAATGACAAAAAAATTATAATGAATAAAAACAAACAAATACATATTTGTAGATACTTAAAAACATACTTAATCCTTATTAATTAATAAAAGAAGATGAAGATTTTTTTATCATGTTATTTATACAAAATATTTGTCAATTTTATTGATAATTAACCGAGAAAATAAATTATATAATGTCTTATTTAATCATAACACATCATGTATGGTATCTTTTTAAAATTGAATAATAGTGTAAAATTGTTTCATGACCATTAAACTCTAATTAATTTATGTAAAAAAATTTGACTTGACTTTTACTTATGTTAATGATAATATGTTGCATAAATCAATACACATATATACTTTTAAAGCTTAATTAATGACAGTTATTGGTGAAATTAGATTACACAAAATTTATCCACTTGTAACTTGTAACGACAAAAGACAACAACAACGCGGTAATAATAAGATGATAAGGTCATAGTGAAGGCAATTGTAGAAGTGACGAAGTAGTAATAGAATTGACAAAATAGGCAACCTAGTCATCATACATACAAGAACATGAAAATCGAATTGGTTCAGCCTATTCTGTATTTCTTTTGAACGGTTCTTTTTAAGGTTTGGTATGGTCTTATGACGAGCTACCAGGTCATTGGGGTATATTAACCTTGATTAAAAACAAATAAAAAATAAATAAAAATAGTATAGATAAAAAAAATTAAGTTATGTGAATGAAATTGAAGTCTTTAATTATTTTTTAAATAATGATATTTTGTATAAAAATATCAATTAAGTTTTGTTATTTTGTTGTTTTAAATTTGGTCAATTTGAAGGAATAACTAATGTAAGTGTTGTTGAGTTACTTAGTATTTATTAAACTGCTTACTTAATTGACTAATTCCTTATTACCCACCAAATCAAATCTATTTTACTAGCTCTATATAATAAATATATCTTTTGATTAAGTTAAAATATGGTTAGAATATTTCTTATAAAAAATTTTCTCTTCCTACTAGTTTTTAGATATGAGTTTATTTATTTTTAATATGATATTAAAACTTATACAATCTTAATGTTAAATCACTTATTACTATCCGAAGAATATGTATAAATATTTTATGTTTGACTTGAAATATCATCAAATTATTAATGACAATATGGTTAGAATTGTGATTCAAAGAATAACAGCTAAACATTAAAAATAATTAGTTTTAATTTTATTATAAGTATAATTCCTTGGAAATGAATTTTGAAACTGTAATTCTAATTTTAGAACGACTTTCAAATATCATAATCAGAGTTTCAAATTTTAGTGCATCAAATGAACACTAAGATAAAAAAAAAGGAAAACTGAGATTATTTTATGTGTATTCTCTTAACTAAGTTTTTTTTTATACTTTAATAATGACATGACATCCAGCAAGTTAGGGTGAACATCATTCAATTTAGCCTTAGACGATATTAATTTAGATATGTTTAAGTTTTGAAATAAAACTTGGTATATTTTAATGATTCAAATTATGTTTTAAATTGTTATAACCTAGTCTAATATCTTATATAATATTTTTTTAACAATTATATTTTAATAATAATTTTTATTTAATAGATATTATTTTATATAAAATATAATTATATTTATAATAATATTATTTATTTTAAACTATATATTATGTTAATTTAAATTTTATATTTAATATTTTAAAATTTAATTATATATAATGTTAAGATTAATTGGATTGAGTTGATTTTATCTCATATATTTTAAATTTTGAGAAATCATACTTAAATTTAAATAAATAATTAAATCAAAACTTTAATCCAGATAAAAATAAAGATAAGTATAGTACAGTCCAACTCCTTGGAGCTCTATACCAAGTTCCCAAAGAAAAGGGCTGTATCCCGGGCGAACCGATAGCAAGTATAATGAAAATATTATAAACGAAAAAATTAAAACATTATATAGACAAACAATTATAATGGGCAACGAACCAAATAAGTAAATTTTGCCTCTAATATTATGTTAGTTTTAAAATGAGTATGCCTCTAATAAGTAAGCCAATAGATTCATTGCGATCTTAATTCATGATAGCTAACTAATAAAGAGAAAATAAGTGATAATATGTGAAACAAGTTTTATCCGTTCTTTAAATCACGTTTATTAATTTTTAGAATAAATATTTTAAAATTTGTTCCAAATATGATTTGTGATTGAATTACACGGTATTAAATTTAATAATAAATGTCGTTTTTATTTATTAAAAAATACTTTTTATTATTAACTAAATTATTTTTTCTCATTTTACATCCTCCAAAGTCAAGATAAAACATTTTAATATGACCAACCAAAACTTGAAATCTTTACATCGAAAAATAATTCTATACTATTCAATAATTAATTTGAGAGAAAATAAATTATACATTAATAACGTAAAATAATTTTAAATTGTTATTTAATTATAAAATATTGTAAATAATACATTTATTTTTATTATAATTATCTTAAAAATTATATTAATAATAATTTATAAATTGTAATTGAATGTAAAATTATTTCACACCAATAATCATGACCATTAAATTGTTAATTTGTAACCCAAATTTTATTAAGTTATAAAAATTATTTATAAAATAAATGTTTAAAAATAAAAATGGTGAGAAATGTTTTCTCATATTCTTTTTCCGATTTCATTTTATTCAACTTCTCCTTCAATTTTACACTATACCATATACTCTGAATCTTTTACCTCCTCCCATCGGTTGTCTGAACAAAACTGTTTAGCTGTATCTTAAAATTTAAAAACAGTTTTTGAAAATAGAAATCAACTACACCTTTAATTTTATTTTTAAAGTTAGTTAATACTGAATAATTAAAATTTTTAAAATGTCACATAGATCAAATTTTGAGAGTTGGACCATCCACTCTTAGTTACCTGTGGGTTTTGGTATAAAAAAAAACTTCTATTCTCAACCAAATTATTTTTCAGTAAATTTCATCAGAAATTCTATCAAATATATTTAATTATTATTCAACTTTCCTAATAACAATATATTTACAATTAATTATCACAAGAAAATTTAATAATTTTACAATTAATTACGATGAAATTTTTTTTTCTCATCCTATTTTATTCTCACTTATTTATAAATTAATATTTTTATAATCTTTTATACATAAGAAATATTTATATCTCATACCAAATATGAGAAAGTTTTATTTTCATATCACTTTTTTAAGAATGCCAAAACTTTCCTGCATCAAAATTTCCCCGTTTCAATACTACATAGTTGGATCAAACACTGCCACACCACAACCACAACATTCTTTGTTGAAATTGTTAAACGGATTGAAGCAAAAGTTTGGTTAAGAGAGATTATTACCTTTACAGAGAGATGCTTGAACTATTTTAATTATCCTTAAGCAATGTGTTTATAACATTTGTAGCTGATTGAAATCAGAATAACATCTGCATTCTGCAACACCATATAAGAGATTATTCCTTCTCTTTAGAAATCAACACCTTACTTATCTTCAAAACAACAACCGCTTATTATATATACTAATATATAAGAGAGTTACCAATACATTTTTTATCATACTATTTATAACTCATATTCTATTGGTTAAAATTTATTAAAAAAATTAAATAAAAAGTAACTCACAAAATAATTATGATTTTAAATAAATTTTAACAAACAGTAGAATGAGTCGTTAACACGTCTCATATAACAATACCATACAACAGTCGAAGAACAGAGACATTGATTTAAACGAATAGATTTGTCATTGAAAATTGAGTGAGATATTGAGCGGTAAGAAGAAAAGTATGTGGTAGCTAGCTGTTAGAGTTTGAATTTCACCTTATAATAGATACATGAAATGAGAGGCAGATGTCAGTGTCGCAAACAAGTCAACAACAGACACTAAACATTGGAAGCATAGATAACATTTGAAGAATGCAGAGTGCTTGTTTTTGTTGGTTTCTGGATTCTGTTTAGTTCCTGCAAATGTTGGCATATATCCCCTTTCCTTGAAACTTCCTTTACATATTAATTTTGTTGGTTTAGAGAATCAAGTAAGGTATAGCAACTTCCATAACTGGTCCCCGACATGGCTTGTCCACTTGGGAAAAGAAAAAATCCTCTGTTCTCCAACTAATAATCTAATATTACTAATTAAAGTGGAATAATTATTTTTTATGTTCAAGATTTGAATTTAATATTACAAATTAAAATAAAACAATTATGTATATATATATATATTTATCTATGTGTTTAGTATAAAAATCACCTAAATGAGTTCTATTCCTTTTAATTAAAATTTTCGTACACGCAATCGAGAATAAGTTCTAATATGTAGAATTGAGTTGTACGACATCCGTCGGCATTTTTGTCGGTAAGGAAATATTCTCCAAAAGCGTAACAATAGATTTCGTGGTGATAGAATGAAGTGCAGAAAACTGAATTAATCTAATCGGAAAAAAATTAAGTAAAAAACCAAAGATTGAATAAACTAAAAAATAAAAATCAAATTGGATCATTTTTTAATACTATATTTAAAATCCATTTTCATTTAAGTGGAACCAAACTTACATATTTTTTAAATAATATTTTACTCAATAATTTTTTTTATACTTATTTAAACATTTTCTTAGCTTAAATCAAAACTTAGTTTATTTTCTTAAATTTGAATATACACTAAAAGAACAATAGGATTGACAATTAACTGATAAAATAATAGGATTGATGATTAATTTAGAATTATATTTAGAAGTTAAGCTTGTATTTTAACCTGTTATGACAAAACTGTTTAAATTTGAATTCGTTGTATTTAAATTAATCAATCTAAACTTGTAATTTGATGTATTTTATTGTATTCAATTTATATATAATTGGGTAATTAAGTTGATGACCCTTAATTAATTAGCCAAGTTGCCAAATTTTAATGATTGGTTATAAGATTTTTAATCACATATTATTAATTTATGAATAATAAGACATATATTAACAGTAGAAATGTTTTTTGTATGGTAAAAGCACAAATTATTATTTATAATAAATTTGTTAATTTTTATAATTATTATCTTAAAATTCATACAAATTATTATTTATAATTTATTGATGATGTATAAATTTTCAATACACTAATCATGCTTCCCAGTTAAACTCTTTATTTGTAAGTCAATTTAAATAGATGACTAGCCAATAATTAAAATAGTATTACCCGATGTGAAAATGACGTAAAAATAATTGTTATTGTAATCGGTTTTTTCCTATCTAATTGCTTTTAGATTACTTGGTAAGACAGCTTAAAAAACACTAACTTCGAAATGGCTAATTATTATCTCTGTTTCATATTTATTTATATTTTAATTTTTTTCAAATTATTAATGTTTTAAAATTTTAAAGTATCATAGTTATTTTTTCTACTTTTATATATATATATATATATATATATATATATATATATATATATGATTATTGTATTTTTTTTTCTTTATTATTTTTATAAATTTTGAATGAATTCATTTTCTACTAGAGAAAATTTATTAGCCAATTAACTAAACTTGTTGCAAAATACATTAAATTAAAAAAATAATTACAAAATTCTCCACTAAATTAAAAGTGATCACCAACTATGTTATATATTATAATATTTCAAATCAATTTTTATTAATATTAGCTTATTAATTTTAAAAAGGACTTTAGTTATAAATTGAAATTTTAATATAAAAATCATGGAAAGAAAAAAAAGTACACTAAATAATAAAAAAATATATTTCATATAAATTAAACTGTATAATTTTGCATTAAAAATATATCATTTAAAAAATGTATTCATTATGTAATGTAACTTTGAAGGACATTAGAGAACTTAACTATAGAAAATAAATTAAAATAAAATATTTAAAATGCATTAAGATTAGGGGTGTTGATCAATTGGTCTAATCCAATACAAACATGATAATCGAACCGAAAAATCAGTAACTAAAATACCAAAATTTGAAAAAAGCTAAAAATAAAAAAAAAAGAATTTTTTTTCATTGGATTGGATTCGCGGATCTCTTGTTGAAAAAAAATCCAATTCAAACTCAACATAACTTTGTCATGCATTTAATATTTAATATTTTTCAATAATCAGTTATATGTTCATGAACTCATCATAAACTTATAACAACTAGAAATTCATTATCCGGTGTGTTTGTTTTTTGAGATTATAATATTATATTTAGCATACAATTACAATTTAAAAGTGAATTTTGAACTATATTATGAGTTATATATATGAGAGGTAATGTTTGATATTGGATTAATATAGATATTCCATTATTTCATTTAATATTTGTAAATTAAAAAAAAACAATTCAATCTAAACCGAAATAAATTGGAGTATTAAAATCAACCCAATTGGATCATCAAAGAACAAAACCAAAATAATTGAGTCAGATAACTTTTCTGTCAAATCTAAGATAATTTAATTTGCAAACACTCCTAACTAAGTCGAGAGGAAATAAAGTATATATTAAACTAAAAATAAAAAAAAGACATGCAAACTATTTTAATGTGTTATTAATTTTTTTTCTCATGTCTTACTTGTTACTATAAGAGCATGTATTTTTCAAAAGAAAAAATGCAGAAATTAAATACAATTAAAAAAATGTAAATTGAAGTAAAAAAACTTATTTTGTTGTCTACACGTATTAACTCAACTTATTTTTAAAAAATAATAATAATTTGTCAACTTTTAAAAAAGAAAAGTAAATTGTTTTTTAAATTTTAAGTTAAAACAAACATAACTCAAAGTTGTTGATAACTTATTCTGTCTCACTAACCTACCCGTCCTAAAGGGATTTTTTTTTTTATAGATTCAGGTTTAAGAAATTAGATTTAATGTATTTTTGATACTTTAAGCTATACTATTCTGATTCAAAATTATGTATCTTTTTTAAAGTATAATTTTATAATCAATTATGTATTAATAATTCAACATCTTAACTTAATAAATAAAATTTTTAACATGATATTATATATATATATATATATATATATATATATATATATATATATATATATATATATTATTTATTATAAGATATATCTTAATTATAATTGTATACTTTTTAATTATACTATTTAATTATATATATAATATTAAAATTAATTTATGTGCCAACAAGTTAGTCTAACTCACTCTCACACTATTTGTTGTTGGATTTTAATTAAATAAGTTTGAGTTCAATAGGCCCTATCAAAATTTTAGATCACGTAATACTGCACTTTTCCCATTTCTTCTTCCACTTTCCCTTCTTTCTCTTCCATTATATTCTTTCTCCACCCTGTAACCCAGGCATTTCATGGATTCCTATGAGGTAGATGCTACAAGTGATGGTGAAAATAATTTTAGAGAGAATAAGAGTATTTATGGTATGGTGTTGGGTGGTGGAATCTCTCATGCAATTACAATGTGATATGTTTTATGGAGAGAGAATGAATGGGAAAAAAGGGGAGAAAAAAAAAAGAGAGAGAAGAAAACAAGGAGGAAGAAAAAAAAAGAAAGGGAAGAAAAGGAATGAAAAGAACACAGGAAAAGGCTCTACCTTCTGTCGTAATGAAAAAAACAATGATTTTTTACTTTTATCGATTTAACAACTGCCTAAAAATTTGAATATTTTACACTTTCAGTTTCGATTTGGAGTTTTAGAAAACTTTGAGTTAACTGAGTTACTTAACAACTCACTGTAGGGACTAAAATATTAAAAAAAAATCTTTTTATAGAGATTAAAATGCAAAGTCTAGATTAATATTGGTTGAAATTAATATTGGTTGAGATGAATAATAGTTACTCACTTACTTATCTTTCTTAACCAATATATATTTTGGATATGAAAAAAAAAATTATATTGAAAGAAGAATATTCACTATTTAAAAAATTTCGTCCTTATAATTTTTTTTTTTAAACAAATGTAAAAACTAAATGACTAACTAAACTTATCTTTTCTATCTCTAATTGTTTTTTTTACAATTCTACACAATGTCCATATCTTAAATTATATAATCTTGCGATAAAAAAAAAATTTCCCTTTAAACTCAAAGGAGACCTATAATAAAAAAATTTATGAATATTTAGTAATATTTTAATTTTTGTAGAGATTAGTTTAATAGCACTTTTTTTTTAAAAGAACAACGTATTAACATTTTAAATATTGGGTTTAAGAAATATGTCTGGGTAATATAAAATTTTTTACATTATCAATTAATATAAAATTATCATTGATATATTTTAAAGTAATGTTAATTATACACAAAATCGATATCTCAAATTATATAACCTTGCGATAAATTGTTTTCCTTTAAACTCGAAGGAGACTTATAAAAAATCTTGGGTTTAAGAAATATTTATGGGTAGTGTACAATTTTTTACATTATTAATTAATAAAAATTATCATTAATATAAATTTTAAAGAAATTATTAAAAATATTTAAAAAATAGATTATACATGAACGATTTAAGATAGTTGTGCATTTCAAATAATTGTATATGATAAGTTTCTTTGTTTTTAAAATAATTATCTCAAAGTCATAATAAAAATATATGTAATAAGATGATATTATTAAATTTATAATTAATAAATTTATTATATATAATAGTTTATGACTAAATGAAATATGTAGGAGTTTTACTTTATCAATTTACGTATTAGTGTTATTTATTCTTAAATCTTAAAAAAAATTGTTTTGATGAATAAATTTTTTAAAAGGATAAAATAATGACCATATAACTCTAAGATACTAAAAATTGAAATTATACTGTAGTATAATTTAAGAATTTCCATAAAGAAGAGTTTAACTTACCAAAATAATTATAAAAATACATGCTGTAACACTAATTAAGGGACTAAAAGATGTCAAATCGAACATAATCTTTAGGGGAGAAAAACCACATGCTCACGAGTAAGATAAAAATAGGATTTTGTTATTTATACCTTTCATTTTACTAAGTAAACCTCTTTTTATATATTTGTATGAAATAGGTTTTTTTTTTTACTAAGTACACTTTCCATTTTTTTTATAAGATAATATAAATTCTATAAATTTTTGTAACATCTTTGTTATTTTTTAAATCTTATTTTTGTATTTTTATCTTAATCTTAATTTTACACTTCTTTCATCTTCATTATTATTTAATTCTAGTTTTATATTTCATTTATATTGATTACTGTGTATTTTCTTTTTATAATATTGTGCGTTGAAAAATATCTTGAGTTGTGTTTTTATTCATAGCTACAACAACTATTTTATTCAAATATGTCGCGACCTAGATCGTGACGCAAAGTCGACGAAAATTAGAAATTTGGTTTTCGAGCTCCTTCCAGGAAAGGAACAGGGAAGATGGAGTCGCCACCAACATTTTTATGGAAAATGTCGGGAAATCTTTGAGTGAATAATATTTACACATAATAAGTGTGGAATATTTTCTTTTTATGCATAACTTGACAAGAGTGGGTGATAGAAACCTAACCGACAAAGATAAAGATAATTTGCGTGATGTTGGAGGTCCCATGACTAGGTCCAAAACCAAAATGATGAAGCAATCTGCGTCGGACTTGAGTTCGAGAATTATGGAAAACTTAGAGCAAAGTGAGTTAGAGGCTGCACCAAAATGGGTCACTTTATTGCAAGTTGAAGAAGAATGAAGTCCATCTTGAAGAACACAAATAAAGTCCAAGTCATTGTCATGTAATTTGGGCTAAGTAGTTAGTTAGAGATTTTTGATTTTTGATAAAGATTTTTTATTGAGATTTTTTTTGGTTGAGATTTTAGATAAAGATTTTTGAATGAGATTTTAGATAGAGATTTTTGAATGAGATTTTAGATAGAGATTTTTGAATGAGAATTTAGATAGAGATTGAGATTGAGATTTTAGATAGAGATAGAGATTTTGATTGGATAAGATTTTATGTCAATTCAAATATTATTGGGCTTTAACTTTTGGGCTGTCTAGCTAAGCCTATAAATAAGCTCTTGTAATCAATCAGAATCCACAATTTTGGAATTTAATAAAGTCTTCTCATTGTGAGAACTTTTCCTTTGTTCTTAGGATTAAGAACATTTTACAATGTTGGTTCTACCGGCAGGTCGCGGATAGGGTCACGCTTCCTCTTGATAACTCTGGTTCTACCGGCAGGTCGCGGCTAGGGTCAAGTTCCTTTTTACCACATCCCTCTTGATAACTTTGGTTCTACCGGCAGGTCGCGACTAGGGTCAAGTTCCTTTTTCACCACGTCACGCTTTCACCTATTTTCAAGACGGTCCGCCTTCTAACCCCTTGGTAGGATCGTATCAGTGGGTCTCTTACTCCTACGTATCTCTTTTTTTTGGAGAAATCAAAGTTCACATAGTTCTAGTCATTGGGTGATTAGGTGGGAAGGAACTGGGACTAACCCGGCTCCGCCGGCTCCGCAGGGATGAGAAAGTGCTAGGATGGACTCAACCTAGGCAGGAAGGTGTGCCGAAACAGAGTTGGCCGGTTGATTTGGAAGGGAGCCGAGACCAACTCGGCTCCAGGGTTACACATGTGTTTTGACTTTGGGAAAAGACAGATTATCTATTAAGCATCCATGGGTTAAATGATAGTGGGAAGGGATAGATTGTCCTTTGAGACATCCACAAAGTTGGATGGGATAATTGGACTATCCTTTCGGCATCCAAAGATCCTTTAGATGGAGTGAACTATCCTTTGGGCGTTCACGAGTTTGGGCCGGGATCAGTAGACTTTTCTTTCGGCGTCCAAAGATCCCTTGATAGAGTGGGCGATAAGTTGGGCGTGGATGGTAACCTAGAAATAAATATGACTGAGAAGCTCAAGGGTAGACATTGGAAAGTCTAAGGATAAGTGTCGGGAAAGGGTTGAGACTGACTCGGTCAACCGATTTTTGGAAGAAGGTCGAGATCGAATCGGCTAGGCATAGTGTCAACTTAATGATTTTATGAGGTATGTTATATTGGTGTTGGGGTTAATGTAACTCTTGGCTTCCTGGAGCCAAAGGTCAGTTTGGTTGGGTGTCCACTACAAATTGGCTAACGTGGATACATGATTGGTGCTTGGTGATCACAGTTTAGTGGGTTGGGATGTAAATCCCAGTTTATGGTATGCTAAGCTATTCTACGCTTGCCTAGGGTAATATGTGTTTATAGGGTCTCGATGACTAACTTGGTATCCAGAATTTTTGATGTCGTTCTCTCTCTTCTTCTTTCGTCAGTGGTTCCGCCTAAGTCACGCTTCGAATGCTCTTCAAGCCTAAATGACCGCTTTGTATTTAGTGGAGTCTCCTCTATCTTAGTTCCAACTTTTCAGCGCAATCTTTTGACCCCCTTCTCTTCGTACTTGAGCCTTTTATAAGCTACGCCTGAGGCTATCAATGCATCAAATTTGACCACATGGATTATCCCTACCCCTACTATTCCTTCCTTATGTTACAGGTAGCTTAACTGTATCAGTTCGTGGTGCGTCTACTTCAGTTCGTGGTGCATCCACTCACTTATTGTTGTTTTTCACTATAACCATGTTTCCTTACTTCTTGGGTCGTTCTTGAGTTGGTAGCGGATCCGAGGACTTAGGAGGGCGTAATGCATGCAGGTTCTTCGGTCCCTCCCACATATCTTGCTCCGAGTGGGACCCTACAAGATATATGGAATTCTTATCCTCTTAGGTCCCAGACAAATTTGGGGTCCCACAAAAGATATGTCATTTCCATACGTTTCGTTTTCATTATGCATGATTTATTTATATTCTACCAGAACTATCCTTCTGATTCTTAGTGTTGAGAACATGTATACATTTCTGGAAATAAAATTTCAATATTTTATATTTCATTATAACTTTATTTTTTTTCTTTTATTATTTATAAATTAATATTTAATTTAATATGAAAAAAATGAATATTACTTACCTTTATTGTTATCAAGTCACAAATTTATCAATATTTGAGAAAAAACATTAGTGAAAGAAATTGAGAAACGATAACAAAAATTGTAGAAAGTTGATAAGAATGATGTCTCCAACAAGAAAAAGTTGCAAAAAAATAAATTAGCTCAAGAGAATTTCTAGAAAATAAGAAGAAAATGAGTAAAAGAAACTTATGACTATTTAAAATAAAATCAATAAAAAAGTATTTAAGTAAAATTATATAAAAATAAATAAAGAAGGTGTATTGAACAATATGGGAAGTGTAAATAATAAAAGTCTAAAAATATGAAATAGAAAAATTATAAATGCATTTCTTTAACATATTTTTTATTAATAATTAAAATTTATTTAAAAGTAATATTTTTTTGCGAATTTTACTTTTCCTCCCTTATCTTACTTCTCATTTGTCTTATTCATTTTATAATTTATTATTTAACAATAGTATAAATTGTATTAGAAAAGAATCTGTGAAAAAGTGTGATATAGTGACACTCAAATTATACATATATTATATATATATCATACCTGCATCACCAAAAAGGAAAAGAGATGTGAACAGCAACAGCCAAACGCCACTGGTGAAGTGTTTTCCTGAGGAAGAAGGCAAGAGCAAACGTATGAGCTCGATATTCTGCCGCTAACTCCTTTCACCGAAAGTTCCGAATCTGCGTTTTAGACGTAATGTTCAAGTTTTGCCCACTGCAGCATTAACTATATAGGGAGAGGTTTGGCATTCGTCAACATCTATCAGCACAAGAAATTTCTTGGAAACTCTTGTGGGGACTCTGGCTACTCTATTTTCTATCTATCTATCTATCTATCTATCTATTATTATTATTATTATTATTATTATTATTATTATTATTATTATTATTATTATTATTATTATTATTATTATTATTATTATTATTATTATTATTATTATTATTATTATTATTATTATTATTATTATTATTATTATTATTATTATTATTATTATTATTATTATTATTATTATTATTATTATTATTATTATTATTATTATTATTATTATTATTATTATTATTATTATTATTATTATTATTATTATTATTATTATTATTATTATTATTATTATTATTATTATTATTATTATTATTATTATTATTATTATTATTATTATTATTATTATTATTATTATTATTATTATTATTATTATTATTATTATTATTATTATTATTATTATTATTATTATTATTATTATTATTATTATTATTATTATTATTATTATTATTATTATTATTATTATTATTATTATTATTATTATTATTATTATTATTATTATTATTATTATTATTATTATTATTATTATTATTATTATTATTATTATTATTATTATTATTATTATTATTATTATTATTATTATTATTATTATTATTATTATTATTATTATTATTATTATTATTATTATTATTATTATTATTATTATTATTATTATTATTATTATTATTATTATTATTATTATTATTATTATTATTATTATTATTATTATTATTATTATTATTATTATTATTATTATTATTATTATTATTATTATTATTATTATTATTATTATTATTATTATTATTATTATTATTATTATTATTATTATTATTATTATTATTATTATTATTATTATTATTATTATTATTATTATTATTATTATTATTATTATTATTATTATTATTATTATTATTATTATTATTATTATTATTATTATTATTATTATTATTATTATTATTATTATTATTATTATTATTATTATTATTATTATTATTATTATTATTATTATTATTATTATTATTATTATTATTATTATTATTATTATTATTATTATTATTATTATTATTATTATTATTATTATTATTATTATTATTATTATTATTATTATTATTATTATTATTATTATTATTATTATTATTATTATTATTATTATTATTATTATTATTATTATTATTATTATTATTATTATTATTATTATTATTATTATTATTATTATTATTATTATTATTATTATTATTATTATTATTATTATTATTATTATTATTATTATTATTATTATTATTATTATTATTATTATTATTATTATTATTATTATTATTATTATTATTATTATTATTATTATTATTATTATTATTATTATTATTATTATTATTATTATTATTATTATTATTATTATTATTATTATTATTATTATTATTATTATTATTATTATTATTATTATTATTATTATTATTATTATTATTATTATTATTATTATTATTATTATTATTATTATTATTATTATTATTATTATTATTATTATATTATTATTATTATTATTATTATTATTATTATTATTATTATTATTATTATTATTATTATTATTATTATTATTATTATTATTATTATTATTATTATTATTATTATTATTATTATTATTATTATTATTATTATTATTATTATTATTATTATTATTATTATTATTATTATTATTATTATTATTATTATTATTATTATTATTATTATTATTATTATTATTATTATTATTATTATTATTATTATTATTATTATTATTATTATTATTATTATTATTATTATTATTATTATTATTATTATTATTATTATTATTATTATTATTATTATTATTATTATTATTATTATTATTATTATTATTATTATTATTATTATTATTATTATTATTATTATTATTATTATTATTATTATTATTATTATTATTATTATTATTATTATTATTATTATTATTATTATTATTATTATTATTATTATTATTATTATTATTATTATTATTATTATTATTATTATTATTATTATTATTATTATTATTATTATTATTATTATTATTATTATTATTATTATTATTATTATTATTATTATTATTATTATTATTATTATTATTATTATTATTATTATTATTATTATTATTATTATTATTATTATTATTATTATTATTATTATTATTATTATTATTATTATTATTATTATTATTATTATTATTATTATTATTATTATTATTATTATTATTATTATTATTATTATTATTATTATTATTATTATTATTATTATTATTATTATTATTATTATTATTATTATTATTATTATTATTATTATTATTATTATTATTATTATTATTATTATTATTATTATTATTATTATTATTATTATTATTATTATTATTATTATTATTATTATTATTATTATTATTATTATTATTATTATTATTATTATTATTATTATTATTATTATTATTATTATTATTATTATTATTATTATTATTATTATTATTATTATTATTATTATTATTATTATTATTATTATTATTATTATTATTATTATTATTATTATTATTATTATTATTATTATTATTATTATTATTATTATTATTATTATTATTATTATTATTATTATTATTATTATTATTATTATTATTATTATTATTATTATTATTATTATTATTATTATTATTATTATTATTATTATTATTATTATTATTATTATTATTATTATTATTATTATTATTATTATTATTATTATTATTATTATTATTATTATTATTATTATTATTATTATTATTATTATTATTATTATTATTATTATTATTATTATTATTATTATTATTATTATTATTATTATTATTATTATTATTATTATTATTATTATTATTATTATTATTATTATTATTATTATTATTATTATTATTATTATTATTATTATTATTATTATTATTATTATTATTATTATTATTATTATTATTATTATTATTATTATTATTATTATTATTATTATTATTATTATTATTATTATTATTATTATTATTATTATTATTATTATTATTATTATTATTATTATTATTATTATTATTATTATTATTATTATTATTATTATTATTATTATTATTATTATTATTATTATTATTATTATTATTATTATTATTATTATTATTATTATTATTATTATTATTATTATTATTATTATTATTATTATTATTATTATTATTATTATTTATTATTATTATTATTATTATTATTATTATTATTATTATTATTATTATTATTATTATTATTATTATTATTATTATTATTATTATTATTATTATTATTATTATTATTATTATTATTATTATTATTATTATTATTATTATTATTATTATTATTATTATTTTTCATCTACAACCATATTGTTTTTGTTATTGAGCTATCACAAATCAACGAACTGGATATGAAAGAGAGACGCACATAAACTTCAGAAAATGAACGTAGAATATTTGAAGAAGTAGGGTTTTTTCCTTCATGAAGAACTAATTAAAATTCTAAAATACGAAAGAAAAAATAAAATAAAATAAGTTTATATATAAACTAAAATTAATTTATATTAGATTTTACTTAAAATAACTCAAATTGACACCTGATTTTTTCTTTTATCTTTTTATTTATTTATTCTGACTTTCTTATAATTTTATTTATTATTACCAGGTGTTTTAATTTGATCATGTTTATATTTTAAGTAGTAATAATAATAAAATATAAACAAAGTGATTAATATAGAAAAAACTAAATATTAAATAAATAAACAAAAAATATTTTTATCTTATATTAATATAAAATAAAAATTATATAAAAAATAACAACAGATAAAAACTTAAAAATATAATAATTTATTTATTTTATCACATTCACGTAATTTAAACTAAATCAATTCAATCTTAATTATATTATTTTAATTTAATTTCAATTATTTTTAAAACTCAAACCAAATCAACTCAATTAAGTAAATTTTGATTTTACCTACCCGAATCAATTCCAACTTGTGAACACCCTTAACTTTTAACTTTTTAAAATAGTCAATCACATGTCCAAAAGCTTTCGCCACACCCATAATTACTCCCTCCACCCCGCTGGCATAGAAATGTTGTATTCATGGATTACTTGTTTTGTTATTTGGTACATGGGAATACATGAATCCTCTCCGATGAAAGTGGCTAAACCGTATTGGGGTGACTAAATTATATTTTAGTTCTGAAAAGTATATAACAATATCATATTACTCATTGGGTAAGTTTTTAAAATTTTAATTTGTTCAGTTCAACATTTTTTAAAAATATAAAATTAAACAATAACATTAACATATTTTTAGGGACCAAAATATTGTAAGTATTAAGTTTAAGGACTAGAGTAAAATAACTGAAAATTTCAAAAAAAAAATCTTAATTTTAAGAACTAATGTAATAATATTATATATTTTTAAATTTTTAAAGGATAATTTACTCATTTTGAAGTAGTAATCCATTAGCTTACTATTTCAATTGCGTGATAAATAATATTAGGTATCTAGATCTTGCGGCAATATGTGATGTATAAAAGTCAATTTATTTTAATTTTTTAAAATTAATTTATAAGATAAGAGTTATTCTCTATTTATATATATATTTGAATCATATCATTAACTAATGTAAGATCTTTAACATGTACTCCTCGTATTAAAAACTAAACATATTAAGCTAAAGATTACCAGAATTGATACTTAGATGGGTGTGAACTAAAACTATTGAAATGCAACACAATTAATGGTTTAATTAATTTCTAACTTATTAACCAAAAATACCTTTATTGTTAAAAAAAACATAACAACTAATTAAAACTAATTAATGTTATAATTTAATAATCTTACAATAATTATGTAAATGTTGTTATAACTTTTAAGATAATTATAATAAAAATTAATAAATTTATCTTACACAACAATTCGTAACTAAACGATAATATAAAATTATTTTATATTTTTAATACCTAATTTAGTTTCTCTTAATATTATTTGAGAAAGATTGTTGTATGAATAGTATAACGTATATATGTATCATATTGACCTACAATATTTATATTAACAGATAATTATTTGTTAAATAATGGATAATACTTAAATGTAATTTTTTAAGTATATATTTTTGTAATATTGTCTGATTAAGATTACTGTTTCAGGACAGTAACTCAATAAAAATTAACATTTAAAGTTAATTACCAAAGTGAATTGGCTCCAATTTAATTAAATTATTATAAAAATACTTATTTAATTATACCTAAGTTTTATCCTTAAATAATATATACCCATGAATACTATCAAAATGACTAATAGTTACTACGTGTATATTTTTTCACAATAATAACATTTTTAATTTTAAAATAATTGTCACTTTAATAGTTTTTCTTCTAAAATAGGAAGTACAAGCAGTAAATTAAATGCAGAGTTATAACCTTTAATTAAAAAGTGACAATTAAAATCATGGGTTCAAATCTAATAAATGATTAAATATTAGTTTCCTACTTGGTCTCGTTCACGTAGATAGTCGCTTATAAAGTCACTATGGGTAACAAATGAACGCTTTTATTTTATTTATTTTGATAAAGAGAGGACTTTTTCTTAATACATATTTTTTTAGTTAAAACTTATTAAAATTATAAAATACAAAATATATTAAAAATATATATGTTATAAAATATAGATTTAAATATATTTGTAATCCTTATGAAATAAACGAGTTTTGATTTTTGTATATGAAAATCTTATTTTTATTTTTTATCTATATATCATTTAAAATCATTATTTTTAATATCTATAATGGTGTGATATTTATTAATTATTTATATATTTAAGGAAAGGTCAATTGATCATTTCAAGTAATACTAATACTCATCGAAATTATTGTTTGTAATATCATATCAACATGTAATACTTTGATGTACTTTATGTTGAATCATAAGTCTATATATCAAGAATGACTCCAGTGTTTTGAAGATTTAAAGGTTGGAACAAATCCATTTAAGAGAAATTGACTTTAAAAAAAGTTATAGAAAAGTTGACTTTAAAAAAAGTTTATCTACTGCATTCATAAAGAGTTTGTAGTCCATAGATACACTCATCATCCAATGGATGCACTTAGATGTTCTCAGCATCAATAAAGTCACTCACCGTCCAAAGGACATTCCAAGTGTCCATAACGAGACTTATTGTTCATAAGATGTACTCATATATTCCTAGCGATCATAGAGTCACTCTCCATTCAAATGATGTTTTTAACATTCATAGAGAGACTCAACATTATAAACACAATCAATGATCCATAAAAGAACTTAACATTTTAAGACATTCCTATTGTCCAAAGAAAAGATCGTCCAGAAAGTAGAACAATTGCACTGTTCAAATAAGAAAAAATCTCTCGTAAAAGTGGAAATGTTGTTTATCTTGCTTATTTTGTCTCGTAAACTCTTCCATTCATATAAACATCTAATTATCTATATCCAACGTTCAAATGTTTACCTAATATACTATTTTGGCACATGTTAAGTTTTTAGATTGATGAAGAATAACAACAAATATTTTATAATATGTTAAGTCTAATAAAAGGAAGTCTAAATTATAACTTCACTCAAAAGGAACCAACAAAAGTTTTCTCAATCATTAACAGTAGTAGATATCGTATAGAATTCAGAAAAAAATAATTTTTTCTAACACAACCTTTTTCCATCTTAAAAAAAGAGGAATCTCTATATAAGTACTGCAAAAGGCAATCAAGTAGCATTTAATGCAGATATAATCACTTCTCGTACAAAAAGCAACGTTCAAATTTTCACATACTATATAAAGGAATTTATCAAGTCCGGAAGAGGTATAGCTGAACTATAACACATTTTATCAATAAACCAAAAACATTCTCTTATGCTTTAGACAATTGTCTTCTAAAATTTTCTTTGCAAAACAAAATAAAGTTTGTGCTCTGTATTGTAAACGTTCACTATGTGAGTCAATTACACTTTTGTAAAATTCTATTGAGTTAGTGTGATAACCTAAAAAAGTTAAGTGTTAAGGAATATTGAGTTTCTTGTAATTAGGTAGATTATAAGGATTGAAATACTTAGAGAGGTGGAAAATACTTATTTATTCGTCAGATAGACTTATTGAAATTCTTTTCGTGTTGAAGAGAGTGGATGTAGCTTTGTTTCCTTTGTTGAAAGAGTGAATCACATTTGGACAACCATATCAAATTATGTTTTTAAATCATCCAATTTTGCAAAAAACTTTCAAAAATCACACATACAATTCAATCCATAGGTTAGCTTTCAAAAATCATACATACAATTCACTTTAAAATGGATGTTAAAGACTAAAAATAGTTATTAAAAATTTTAAAATAAATAAAATAAAAAATATTTAAAATTTTATATATTAAATATTTTATAAAGTTCATTTGATTATTTAAGTTAGACAACTTTAAAATTATAATTATTTTAAATAAATAACTGATATAATTATATTTTAAAATATAATGTTCAAAAGATGAAAAGAAATAAAAATTTCTAATGTTAAAAAATTATAAAACACAAAATTAAAATGTGCACATTTTATAAAATTTAAAATTAAAATATATTATTAACAATTATTTTAGATAAAAATATCTCACTAACAGTACTGCACTCCATCTCTCTCTATCGTGCACGATAATTCTTTTCATTGGATACTTTAGGGTATAGATGGGGTGGACCATGCTGACCAAGTACTGTTGTACAGGACACTCCACGTGAACCATCAGCCATGCCAAACTAATCGTACATACGAAAATTTTTGTCAATTTTGATACAAGTCCGTTGGCACTATGTACTCTATCAATTATTTTTGGCAAAAATATTTTAAAGGTTTCTCATCTTATATTTTGATTTTAATTTGCTCCTTTTATCTTTATTTTGTAAAATTAATCTCCTATATAACCTTTTGCAAAATCATTAAACTCTTCCATAATTAACAATTAACGTAGGTGCAAACGCATGCTTACTTGGATTACCGTTGGGTATTTAATGCTTTGTTGGAAAAGAAATGAGAATGATGAAAATGAAAAGGATGGAATGAAAGTGGAAATAAAACAATTCCACCGTTTGGTTAAACCAGAAATGAAAGGGAACTTGTAAAAAGTAGTGAGATCCACAGAAAATGGCTTCCTCCTCCGTTCAGCACCGTTGAACATTTGCATATTCTGAACTGCGTTGAGCTACTCTTGTTATGTGTGTCATTGTTCTGTGCGTTTTGGCTATTGTTTTGTGCGTGTTGTTTTTTATTTTAAATAATGATATATTTAGTATTATACTACTGTATTTAGTTGTAGTATGGAGGATAAATTTGTGAAACTCATTTTATTCTATTTTTTCTTTCATTTTTTAATCTAACTCAACAACTAAAAAAAATATTTCTTTTTCTTAATTTCATCAATTCAAATAACTTTAAAATTCTACCTTGATTTCTATTTATATATATATATATATATATATATATATATATATATATATATATTTATTTCCCCCTATTTCAGTAGCTATCCAAACGAAGTTCTAAGGTTGTCCATTTCCACTTAAAAAGGTAACCAATGGTGGTCATTTGTCATTAGTTCCGATTTACCACTGTATGTTTATGATTCTTTCACTCCTCCTTTGGCTGGTTCGACAGGAAGAAAAAAAATAAAGTAGATGAAAAATAGAAGAGAGAAATAGCATTAATAAAAATAAATAAATAATAGAGTAGAAATAATGGTGTTTGATTTAAGAAAAATAGAAAAAAAAAATAATTGAAATCAAATTTTAAGTTAAAGAATTTTTTGAAATTTCATGTCAATTATTAATATTGTGAAAATAAAGTATATACATAAAAACAATTTTTACCAATAATTATTTGAGATTATGTTAAACTAAAATTCAACTTATAAGATACTATCAAAACATATCTTAATAGAGGTTGTTGAACCTTTTACTTATTGAATTACTTCAATATTAGACTACTATGAACCAATAAAATTTAATTCTTATTTGAATAGAATATCAGAATATTGTAAATATATTAATACCGAATTTGATTATAATAAATAAAAAATTATTATTAAATTACTTACATATGTTTAATCTTCTTTGTAAAGGAAAATATTGAAAATTTTATGTCAACAGTTGATTTTGTAAAATTATGTTTGCTATACATAAATGTGTGAGTACATATTTGTTTGTTTCTCTTTTCTCTTATTTCCTCACAACTGAACAGATCATTTTGGGTCTCTTCTGTATTTTTATTCTCTCCTCAATTTCACATGAATTCAACGACCTTTCGTTTCCTTCTTAGTCTTTTGACTGCGAGTACAACACAGAGCCATCTGATTACAATATTGACAGGCATGGTCCAACAGTAAATGAAACTTAAAAAGTAAATTTTGAGGAACTTTTTTACTTTACATGACAGAGTTATATATATATATATATATTGTTTCCTTTTGTTAATATATATATAATTTTTATTTTACAAAAATTAATAACAAATATTTTTTTATTAATAAGCCTAAAACTTGAATTTAGTCATTTGACCTCCTATTTACAGGATTACTTCGGCTCCAGTCATTAAATGGGCCAAAAAATTTTAAGGTCAGCATTATTTGTAAACATAGAACTTCTTACAGTCTATAAGTAGATGAACAATATATGATAATAAGAACATATTACAACACAAAATTCACAGCAGATTATTTTGATGACAAGAATTGCCAACTCCTTGGTACAATTGGTCCCCAGTTGCCTACATACTACATGTTGTAGTTAGCCAAATAGCACAATTATTATTTTGATGAAAGAAATAACCATTTAAGTTGTCCATTTGTCCTAAGCATATAGCTAGCTGAGGGCTGAGGCATATCTCTAGTTGTCGTAGTTCATATAAAATGATTCTTCTCCAATCATAGAGGCATCAAAATTATGCAAAATCTATAGGAACGGTTTCTTTTTCTTACATAACTCTTGCTCAATAGAAAATTAAGAGTTACATATATAGTTTCAGGATATTATGAATTAATTATTTTCGTTAAAATTTAAGATTTCTGAGTTATCACAATTCATTCATTTAAAAAAAAATAGAACTAATAAATTAATCACATTTAAGTTAATTTCTTAAAATAATTTAGTTTTCTTTTTAAAAAAGTTTAACATATATATTAAATTGTCACAATTATTGTCCCAAAATCTTAAAACTAAAAAAATATCGCATCTAATTAATTTTTTTTTCATTAAAGACTTCAAGATTTTTAAAAATCAAGATGTCATATTTAATTGATCATTTCTTATTTAGAATTTTATTTTATTATAATAAAATTTTTTACTTTATTATAATTTTGTTATTTTTTTATGATTTTTCTATTTTTGAATTAGCATAAATATAAAACATAAATTAAGATCCATGCGCAAATTTTTTTAATGTTTAAAAAAAAACCCTGACATCAATTCAGTTTTTTATTTCATTATTTTCTATCGACTGACTTCCTTTTTTCTATTATTAATTCCTATCGACACAAAAAAAGAAAGCACAAGGATGACAAGAGAAGACAGTCAGTGTGCAAGGTAATGAGCCCTCAAAGAAAATGAAAAGGAAGGAACATAACAACCATGGCAGATTAAATAAGTATCCAACATGGAGCAAGAGATTAAAGTAAAAGATCATACCTGAATCACTGAACTTTTCCTATTTAATTTCGTGTTGCTTGATCAAAAAATATTTATTGATTGGTAATGAACGATGAAAAGTGAATCCTGAAAGTCATTGACACGTGTATACATGCATGGTCGTGTCAGCATTGATGTTCCAGGTCTTGGTCTTTAATTGTTTATTAATTACTCCAGGTCTTCTAAGGAGTATTTTCTAATTTGAGTCTACGATATATATATATCTTAAAGATTGAACCATGCATGCGCATTCCCATTAACATTCGTAAAATATGTTAATAAAGCATTCCTCCACTCCACTTCACCATCAATGCAAGAAGAACGAACCTAAAGATTAAATTAACAATTAAAACAATACTTAGCCTAATTAGTAATTACTATACACACAGTACTCATTAATTCATTCTAGCCACTGCACACACCAATGTTTAGTTATTTTCCAATTCTTGCTGTTTAATTAGTTTGTTTTTTTTTTATATACGTGAACATGTGAGTATGAATAATTTACTTGTGAGACCTAATCCAATTATTATAATAATGCAATTAATATTCCATAGACGTAATCGCACTAAATTTAATGTGTATAACATTCGTCATCTGAGATTGTTTGGTGGACTTTTACCTGTTCCATGATAGTTAAATTTTGCTGAGAATTATTTTTTTTAAATGGTGTTCTTTCGGATTGATTTTAAGTTACACTGTTTTTTTTGTTGCAGCATTTCAACACCCACACAATCATTAGGTAGTGTTTAGTTTTTCTTTTTTCTTCTCCTTCAAAAGATTGAATTAAACATACTTTAGAAGAAAAAAGGCTTAAAAAAATTAAAGAGCTTAGTTTTTATAAAAGAGAAAGAGAAAAAAGAAACTTTTGAAAAAAGAAACTTTTGAAAAGAAAAAAAACTAAAACTTGATTTTTTAAATAAAAGCTACTTTATATTAAAGTCCATAAATTGTAAAAATAAAATAAAAGTTGTGTGATAGTTTTTATTTATTTTAATTTTAAAGTTCCTTTTAAGCTAAAAGTGGTTTGACAAAGAATTTTAAAAAAATATTTAAAACTATTTGCCTCACTCAATGAAAGAGTATATTAAAGAAAATAAAAAAATAAAAAAAATTAATTTAATCAACATAAATATATTATTTTAATGATAATACAAATACATAAAAGTATTAATATATGCATAAATTTTAGTTTAAAAATGTCAAAAATGATTTTAATTAATAAAAATGAATTAAAATATAATTTAAAATAATTTATTATATAATATTAAATAAATATATTTAAGTATCCATTGCAAAAGATAAAATGTTTCAAACACATTATTGTTCAATAAAAGATAAAAAACAATTTATTTAAATAGAATTCAATAATGTCAAATTATATATAAAATATTTAATAAATAATATAATTTTTTAATAAATATATCATTACATTTAGGAATTCAAAAACTTCACCACAAATATAAAAAACTTAATCCAAAAAGTATTTGACCCTTGGCAACCTTCCAATAGAGGCTGATGACTTCAAGACAATTACAAGACGGTGATACTCACATAAATGGGGAAGCTGATGAAACACTTAAACTGGGAAGTTAGTAAAAAATGAATAAATAAAAAGTACTTTAAGTTATTTATTTAGAAGTTCCTTCCCTCTGGTTTTGAACTAATCAATGTAGGAAAAAGAAACAAACCTTTAATTTTAAAGAAATTAAGTTAAAACTACCAACTTTTATTATATTTTTAAAGCTGAGTTTTTACTTAAAAATAATTGAACCATAAAAATGTTTTCTTATAGGCAAACCATAAAATAAACTTGAGTCGTCAAATATAACCTTAGACTAAGTTCGGGCGAGAAATCTAGTAAGATAAGTATACTATAATCAATCATAAAGTTAATACAAATACTAATGTAAAATTACATTTCCTTTATATCAATAAAAAGTATGAAGAAGATATCTATCAAAAATAATTTAGAAAATGTAAACAAAAATATGCAATTAATTTGAAAGACCTATACACGAACAATATTAAGTCAACCACGTACCTATCATTGGAATTTTTTTTTCCAAAGCAAAAGAGCTAGCTTTTAACACACTTCCAAAAATCCACTCTTATCCAAACAATTTCTTTTCTCCTTTTCTTTCTCGACCCTTATTTGGGGGTTTAACACATTACCAACAATAGGTCATAAATAGAAATCGTATCCCTTAAGGAACATTGACCCTTCCAAAGCAATAAAAGATATATGTACATATGGGTCATATATTGCAAAATTTATAATGTTTACTTTATATCATATCATTTTCACAGTATTTTTTATTAATAGAATATAGATACATACTTTACCATACTTTCCTTTGTTTTTTGGTATTTAAAGTGTAAAATAATATAAAAATATTGATAGGCAAATAACAATTTCTCGAAAAAATAGGGTTTTACAGTTAATGATCAATTGCAGAACAGGTCAAGAGCTGGCTGCTTCCAAATTCTGTCTTCTCGAGTTCTTATTTCTCATGTTGTCAAAATTAATATATAGGATTTGAATTTTGGAAGATCTTTTTTACACTTTTTGTCACTATATCTCATGCAATTTGTATTTTGTGTGTTTATTTATCTTCTGTAGAATTTCATGGAATCCGGAGGTTCGAACTTCTAAAACAAATTAATATCAAACATTATTATTCTAAATAACACAATTTAAAAATTAAATTACTCACCATCTCATAAGTTCATGATTCTATTCAAAATTAGTTATTATTTTCAACGATGATAGATACTTTGATCTTTTTTCATAGTTAAAAAAAATCTTTATAATTTTTTCACATGATCAAAACTTCTATCTTAGAAGTAAAACAAACTCTAAAATTGTAGAGTAATATTATTTGTGTGCAACAAATTTTACAATAATAAAAAATAAAAGAGAAATATAAGATATAATGAATAATGTAATTAAAAAATATAGAGAAAAAGATATTATATAAATAACAGAATTCAAAATTGTAAGATAATAGATAAAATGAAGTAAATCACATATTTTGTCTTGAAAGTGTCGGGTGTTGTCACCTTACTTTTTGAAATAAAAAAAAAAAACTCACAAAAAATTCTTGGAATGATAATTTGTCAATTACATTATTATATACAACAAGTTGCTAAGTGTTAATATTAACTTATATTTATAGACTAAAATAACTATAAATAATTAAATTTAAGAACTCAAATAAAACATTATTAGTTTCAAAAGTATTCAGAATTTCGTTAATTTTGTATGCCCATATAATAACTCTTAATAATTTCAAAGATAAAATAGGTGATTTTTTTAAAATACAATGTTGATGAAGTGTGATCCATAGACATCTTTTGAGAATATGCTACTTGTATAGTGCACATTTTCCACGAAGGAAACGATGACGCGACACGATCATGTCCCCGTCCAGTTGGTTGGTCTCTGTGGACCACATTTCCTTTTTCTTTTTATCAATTCTCTTGACTATTTTCTCATCTAATTAATAAGTAAAAAATTAATATATCAAAATCGACACTAAAATAAAGAGTCCTCCTAATAACATTTTTTATACAATGAATTTTTAGATTAAACTCGAGCACATATTTAAAAGATCTAAGTATCTTTCACTCTGAATACCAAACATGTTAATTATTGTGAAATAATTCAGGTAGGAGCCTCATTGAATCAATTTTTAATTATTAATATATGATATTTTTTCACTGGTGATTAGTTATTTAAAAAATAATTAGAGTAATTCTACACAGCTGAAAACATTGTCATAATTCAGTTAGTGATATAGTTTAAGAGACTGCTTGTGGATTTCGTGTGTACATTTGATAGAGGAGTATGGTGTGACCATGGATTACAGAGAGAGTAGGGTAATAAAGAGGAGGACAAAAAGAAATACATTACAAAATAAATTGAAAGTACAATCATGAGAACAACAACTAAAGTTATAAAAGAGACCTTGCATTGCATTTTTGGATAGAATCATGAACTTGGCCTATTTATAAGAGAGAGGTGGCATCCAAAAGGGTCTAAGAATGATAACCATAATGCTAGAAGTCCAAGTCCAATAAAAGATGTCTTAAGGCCGACATGGAATCTACATTAAAGAGTTCACATAAAAAACCATGAGACAAGAATGTGAATTGAAGAGTGGTTAGAAGTGACATCCAACAATCTTCAAGAAATATCAACAAGTCCTCCATGCATTAATTAGAAATATATTTATTAAAGAAATTAAAAATATATTTGTTTTTTTTTTCTTTATACATCATATATTTGACATATATATAGCATTAACTAGGAATATAGTATTTTTTTTCTTTTATTTAGGTTCTATAGAATTTACCTTTGCCTAGGCAATCCTATGTACTAAAAAATCATATTTTAATAAATACGAATTTTTTAATTTGTTACTTGGTGTTTTTGAGATATAACCTGAATTCACAGGTTCTTTCCTTTGTGACACATTGTCCCAATTGTTTATGTGATACTGGTTGAGAGCACATTGACATGATTTTGTGTGGGTTTCTAAGACCTAGAGCAGATCATACGAGGTCATATAAGCATGGTGAGGGTTTTGATCATTGGGGATAGTTTTCCCTTGGTGACAAGGCGCACTTTACACTAGTAGATGTTGTCATCTGGGTTCTCCTTCACACGATAAAATTATGCACTTGAATTTGAAATTCGATGGCCTTGCAGTTAGGAACCATTTGAAAGTAATGTGTCATATTACCACTAAACAGAGTGATAAAGACTATTTTTAAAATTATTAAAATTTATAAGCACAAAGCAACAAATTTTAATCATATTTAAAATTCTAACATATATGATAAATGAAAAAGGATGAAATACTTGTATATAAATTATAGTTCCAAAATAGTTGAACCCATCGAATTCGGCCTACAGTGGTGTCAGGGATTCGAACACATCCAAGAAATACTTTGCCTATCTATCACTTCCAACTCAATAGTTAATATCACAGTTTGACCAGTAAAAATACTGGTTCAACAAAATAAAATAAAAATTGAAAACAATTAAAGATCTCGTCTATCGGCAGCATTTACTGAAATTTCACGGCCGCAGAAGTAAAACTACATGGCATCTAGTATCACAAATTCAGACAATTACGTTTCTTCAGTTTACCAGCTACAAAAATTCTCGTTCCTTTGGGAACACAGAAAAAAAATCACAAAGAAAACATACATATATGAAAATCAACTTGTTTGATGGTAACAAAAGCAACAAACCAAAAAACGAGGGCAAAAGGAATCTATATGCTTCCCAGTCACTCCTCGTCAGAATAATTAAACTTTACTGAATGGGAATGTAAATCAATCTGACCACCCCGATAAGATCCACGTTTCTTCTTGGTCTTCTCATGACGAAAATCTCTGTAGCAGAGAGAAAAAAAAATCGATGTCAATGCATACAACAAAATCAGAAAGAAAAGACAGTTATAATGTGCATATCAAAGAAATTGTGTAAAACCATGAGTATTTTTAAACAAGAGAAATAATGGCAACACACTTTTGAACACATTTTTACTATTAGCTAAAATTTATTAGAAATCATGATTTTTTGTGAGTTACACTTAATATTTAATAATCTCTCATTTGATTTTGCAGTTTTCAATAAATTTTAAATAATAATATAATGTGTTATAGAAAGAATATGTTCCTTGCACTCCTCTTCTGAATAAGGCAAAAAGAAAGTTTAAAGATGAAGGACAGCTCTAATTACACACACAATGCTAACATGAAAATCTAAGTTACGCTAATTTCCCATTAAACAGATTTTCCCTTGAAAGATTCACTAGAAAGTAATACTAATGACCGCATGAATAATTTATAGCCTGTCCATAAAAGCACAAAACTTGCAAACCAAACTACCCACACGAAGCAAGTGCAAATATTGGAAAGTAGAATTACTCCACTACCCATATGGAATCACAGACCTTCCTCTAACTTGATCAAGAATTTCTGCTGCTTTAGCACCATAACCATTCTCAGCACCATCCTGCAGACAGATACAACAATACAAATTTGTTGGAGAATCCAAGGAAGAAACTTACAGCACCAAATGCATTTAAAAAAAGGCAAAAAACTATCAATTTATCACACCTTTGCCCAATAAGAGTTATCCTGAAGCCTCTCATCAGTAAATTGTATCTTGTCAACTTGTACTCGCTGAAATGCCTTCACTGGTTTTTTCTGCAATTACAGTCGTCACAAACATGAATTCCACCATGAATCTTAGCTTCATCAGTGAAATTGAAATTTTAGATTCATATCACTATAAAACCAAAATTGTAGAATATTATGATCATAGACAAAGAATGAGAGAAGACGTAAAATTAAGCAGGCAGCAGTGCGCACATCCTACAAAGGACAGACCGATGGTCGATATGGGTGAAGTGACGAAATATGGCAATGGGACAAACATTAGGAATTTATGATGTTAAAACTATTCCATTTAAATGTACACCAGCAAACACCATAACCTGGAACAATACCTGAGTTTTATTCAAGCATTCATAGCATTGGTTGATGCTATAATTTTTTATTAAGAACATATATTTCCTAAAAATAATGATAAAGGCTAATTCATAGCATTGGTTGATGCTATAATTCTTTATTAAGAACATATATTTCCTAAAAATAATGATAAAGGCTAATTCATAGCATTGGTTGATGCTATAATTCTTTATTAAGAACATATATTTCCTCAAAAATAATGATAAAGGCTAATTCAACTCAAACCAATCACATTGGCGGAGACCGGTATGCAAAAATAAAAGGTTGATTCTACTTAAATGAGGGAAAAATAAGCATGAAGTTTGATTCCAAAATGCTTTATCTATTAGCAAGTTATGTATTCAGAGAATAACCATTAGTCATGGCATACCTCAACTGATCCCTTTTGTTGTTTCTTCTCCAACCTCTGTACAGAAGATATCTCTCCACCGTTCTCAAGGTTCCCATTGGTTTCCTCCATAGATGTCTTCAGTAATTGATCGCCACTAACTTCACCATTTGCCACAATATTTTCTATTTTTCTGCGTTTAGTTTCATCGTCTGCCTTCATATCTGCAACTTGTTGACCATTTTCTTCAGAAATTGGTCTTTTTCTTTTCTTAGAATCTTTCTTCTCACGTGTCATTTCTTTGTTTGATGCTTCAATATTCTCTTCCTTCAAAACAGTTTCATTTGGATCTCCAATCTGCTCTATTGCATCACCATGACCACTTCGCTTGTCTTTCTTTTTCATTTTAGACTTAGATCTTTTCTCCATTTCAGAATCATTAATAAATTTCACATCTGTAGAAACATCGTCCTTTACTTTATTTTCTGCAACAGTGATTACTTCCTCCAATTGATTGTCTTCCACATTATTAGCAAGAGATTCAGAAACTAACTTGCTTTTCTTTTTCTTCTTTTCCTTGGATTTACCATCTTCTTTGTTTTTCCTGTGCATACCTGCAGCTAGCAGGAAGTAGATGAGCCAATATAAAGATTCAATTGCCAGGGTTTAGGAAGAAACATAATGAGATATGCAAGCAAGTAAAGTTGTTATGACAAGAAAAGGACGGCATAGAACAAAAGGCTTGCATGTGGAGTCCAGGAGGATAGATTTGCATAACCTTGGCCTCACAGGCAAAGAGTCCATTTCCAAGATTTACCATGACCTCTATGTAACAAGGCAACAACCTTAACTTTGAGCCAAGGAAGTCACCATGACAAAAGAAAATAAGATTTTCATGGAATGTAAACTTACCTATCTCATTTTGGTCATTGATATTTGACTTAGCATCTTTGGCACTGAAAAGAGTAAAGAAAACAAGGAAAAGCTCAATTAACATATGAACGAGACAGAAATTATGCATACAAAACATCATTTCATGCACAGACTAATTGGTCCAGCAGTAATTACAAGAGTGACATGGCCCCTTCCAATTATTGGTCCAACCTTTCTAATTGGTAATTACTAGTTTTTTATACATGGATCCACAGGCAACATCTGACAGGGGCCAGATAGTGTTCTTTCACATCGAATGTTAGGAAAAGTTTTGATTGGTATGCTTAGGGTTTTCATCAGAATAATGAAAAATAATGAGTGAATCTGCAGATCATAGGATTCAACAGTGTATTTAAATGGAACAGTGTCAGCATCTTCAGGGGGGTATTACTATTGCCCTTACACAATAAATATGAATTGGTTTACGGCTTCTCTCTAATGCTTTAGAGTTTGGACTTCAGACAGTTGTTTTAAGGGGGTTTCATTCTGATATGTAATAATCAATAATCAGCAGAAATCATACAGTCTTTATTGGCAGCTTGACTATATGCCTTCTTTTACTTTTTATGGTTTGGAGGATATTCGACGAGGTCACAGTTGTATTTTTTCTGCTAATTTTTTCCATTAATATAGGCAATACTCTAGATGATAATCCAATTAAATTCTACAGAAAAAAATCAGTTGGGTCAAACAGAATTTTAATAAATGAAGCTATCTAAAAAGCAACATTTTTTAATGAAGAAAACTATAAAAAAAATAAAAGTTAGTTTTAAGAGATTTTAATTTCTACTTCTCTTTTTCCTTCTTTATTCCAAATGTCAAGAGTCAAGATCCAAGAATAGATTACTTAAGAAATTTCAACTTAAAAATAAGTTTTAAGCTTAAAAAATTATATAACTACCAAGTACCAAACACCTTTAATTTTAAAACACTTACTTTTATGTTTAATTTTAAAGTAGCTTTTAAATTCTAAAAAAGTCAAGCCAAATGCCACCCAGATAGCATCTGAAAAAATGCCACAGGCTAGTGAGAAAAACTTGTTAACCAAATACCTCTATTTTGGTCAAATAAGCTTAGTCAGATAAGTTATAGGCCAGCAGAAATAACATTCCAAACATGAAACAATATTAGAGTAGCATACTGATATTTTCATTAGTTTACAACTATATTATAACAGCCACCATAAATTGCAATCCTTTTTAAGAATGTTGCAGGCCACAGTTAAAATATACACAAGAACACCTATTATGAGAGAATATAAAAAAAGGCATCTCTTTTATATATATTTCTGGTCCAAGAAAAAGAATTATCATAATAAAACTATTTTTCTGTAATCTTGACAATGTGAAGTAAATGACTACTTAACAACGGAAACTAACATTTCTGGACTTACCATATTTCTAAATACTTGAGGCACATTTCTTCCAGATCAACTGGTGACCCCTTCAAATCATCTTTCTGCATCACAAGCAGGAGAAACAATGTAAAACAACAGAAGGAAAATCCAGTTACATATGTTAATCAACAGCGATAAGGAAAACATAAAAATGGGGCATTGAGGAATTCTAGTCCAAATGCAACAACACAGCAAATAAAGTTCCTTCTAGCCTTTTATTAGGTCCTATTTGAATAAACTTTTCCTAAATCTGTTACATAAAAATATAGAATTTCTATCATCTAACTCCTCAGAGAGCTGAAGTACATGAGTTGGTTTTAGCTTATAAGAGAAGCTCAATTCATTTCATTTTCTTATTTTCTTCTCAGTGCTTATGAAGAAGTTTTTCCAAACAAAACCTATACTCGCAATTAATAATTTTTAAGGGCAACCTTGTTATCCAAAGAAGCTTTTTCCTCTCACATTGGTTCAAAAATCAAACCAAGCAATTTTCCTCTTCCTATCATTCCAACTCATTTTATGAACCAAAATCACACTGTATAAGCTGAAGACAGGCATGATATAAAAACTTTTCTCCCGTCAATCTCAAAGAGCAAGGAAAAAAAGTTTAACAGAAAAATAGAGACACGTATTACCTAATATTCCATTTCTACAGAACAATATCCTATATCTAACCAAAAGTTTGTCGTTTAGGGTTTAACATGATCAAGGTTTAACTCAGTCGTATACCTCGATTTGCGCTTCGGAGCGAAACTTTTTGAGCGTCTTGGAGAAGCCACTGCTTTCCAAGTAACGAGCAATGGATTGGTGAAGAAGAAGTTTGGGTTCCCGTTTCGAGTCGGGGATTCCGTTGTCAGCGTTGCTATGCTTCATTGTTTGGTTACTTAACAAAACTTGTCGAGGGGTGAAAGCGAAGAGGGTAGAACTTCCTTTGTAACCTTGTGGAGTTGCAGGCATGCGAAAACGGATTCTTCCACTCCGTTCTCTGCGTCAACCTAACTAGTACTCTGCAACTGCCACACCGCTACAAGAAGGCTTCAATTAGGGTTTCATCACCAGCACCCTCTCCCTGCTAAGTGCTAACGGCCCAAAAAATCCACTTATATAATTTATATAATTACATTACATTTCTCATATTTTATTTTAGTATTTTTATATATATCGACCCATCAAATAAAATAATTATAACAATTTTACATTTGAGAAAAATTATGATAAAGTAAAATAATTACAAAATACTATAATAAGATAGTACATTAGTTATATGATAATATTTTAAGGAAATGATTTTAAATTAATATGAATATTTCTCTATATAATTCACATATTAGCTCATTTTATATAAAAAAAAATTATTTGTGACATAAATATTTATTTCGTGCTATAAACATTAATACATTTTCTATATGACATTTTCCATAATGTAAATAATTGTCTTATAATTTAAATAATGGTATAATTAAATATGATTTCTAATTTGATGTGAATGTTTATTTCTATGTTATATATTAAAAAAATATTATTATTATAATTTAAAATTTAATATATTTTCATGTAAAGTTTCATCTGTATGTGATATAATTATATAAATCTCAGTTTTGTTCACAATAACTCTTAAAGTTTATTTGAACATCTAAAAGTAATAAGATTTTATTGGAAAATAAAATTTGTATTGCATAAAAATACAAAATTTAATAAAAACTTTCTTTTTCAATAAACTCTTAACGTATTTTGTTGCTTAAAATCAATCATAAAGATCAATGTTTGCATTTTTCTATAATTTTTTATATTGAGGAAATAAAACATTTTTCTATAAATGTTTACCCATTTTATTTAGGTATTGAGGAAATTTTATATAAAATTCATATACACATATGAAATATATATTTATTTTATAATTTAAATTTAAATATTAATACATTTACATATAAAGTACTCGAAAATTATATTTTAATTAAATTATTATAATTCGTATTAAAAATTCAATTGCCGTGTCTAATATAAACATTTCATTCTTGTGGATGTATATTTTGAAGAGTTAACATTGCAACAACTCTTTCGAAAGAAAATGGAATTTTTTATGCAACTATCAAATAAAATTTTTTAATTTCAATATATTACATAATTAATGTTTTTTCACCCGAAGTAAATTCACTCAAAAAATAAATAATTAGTTTTTAATAAAAATATTACTAAATTTTTAATTTTGAATTAAATTCAAATTCTTTATATATAGTAACAATGAATTAAACATTAAATCAACCTAAATTGTAATATTAACCAAAATTAACACCCAAGCACGTAACTTATGTAATACACAATTGAGAATAATATATTACACCATAGACTACAACAAAGTTATCTTGATGTTACATTAAATAAAATATTATTATTCACTATAAGTCTTGAGTTTTTTACCACAAAATATAGTTAACTTCAAACTCTTATAAATATATTTAACGTTATTATGACAAATATGCATTTAGTATAAATCAATACTTTGATGAAAATTTTATTGACTTAGTATTAAAGTATATTTTACTAATATTTGTTCATTAATTTAATGTCACAATGACGATGGAGGGAGAAATGATGTAAAACTCAAAAAAGTGAGTTTTGAAAAAGTAAAGTTACTGTCCATATTTTTGTTTGAAAAACATTAGAAAAACTCTTAAGTAGAAAATAGTTTTTGAAAATCAAATTTTTGTTCGAGTTTTAATTACATACAAAGAATATATGAGTACATGTTCGTTTAAATTATTACATTTAACTAGTTAAGTAAATTATTAATACTTTAATATATTTATCTTACTTTAAATAATCATTTATAATAAAAATGGAATATTATTTATTTAATATTTTATTTATCTTATTTTTTGTAATAAAATTTATTTTATTTTATTGGGCTTTTTCACGTCCTTTATTTTTTCTAGTTTTCTTATTTGCAAATATAAATAAACTAGAATACTATTCTATTTGTTTTTTGCTACTACTGTGTTTGCCATTCTATTTGAATTCAGCTAAAACAATTACAAGAAAATATATTAAGTAATTTTGGAAAATATTATAGATTTATATAAATAAATAAACTTGTGTGTAAGTTAAAATAAAAATTAATAATTTAAGATATTAAAAGACTGATTAATACAAAATTAAGAAAGTATTGTGTGTGCCTATGAAAATAATAAATAAATAGTTAAAATAAATTAAGTATTTGGATAAGTAGTAGATTAGTTGGATTGAATGGGATATATTTTGTTTCCATTTCTGAAGCCCAATCTGCGAAAGCCCAGACTCATTGTAAAATGAATATCTTTTTTCCCTCCTTACCTCCCTTTACTGAACTACGTGGGCCTCCGTAGGCCCAACACCTGGGCAGCTTATCAGCTCCCTTATTGGGCTGGAAACATATCATTTGAACGGCCTTCTTGGGCAGGTGGAATCGGACGGTTCGGCTTACTCCTTGCGTTGGGACCACAGGATCTGCACGAGTGGGAAGACATTTATTCTTCTCTCCCTCCCTGGCACGTGGACGTGTAACCAGAAAAGAGGGCTTTGTGCTGCGTGTTAAGCTTTTCTCAGCCCACTGCATGATTCTTCTTCCAAAATAATTTCTTCAACATAGCACAACCTTCAATTTCATGATATAAACAAAAAGGTTAATGGAGCCATTTTCTTTAACTGGAAGTGTGGGTTGTTAAAAATCCAGCTAAAAATATTGAGTGAGATTTTTTATAAATAAAATAATAAAATAAAATAAAACAAAATTAAAGATAATATTAACAAATATAATAACAATAATAATAATGATAATTATAACAATTAATACAGTTAAGACTGGTCTAAAGAAAAAGTAAGTAAAACTCAAGTTTTAAATTAAAAAAAATGTATTTGTTACTAGTTTTTATAAAGTTAAAAATTATATATGTTGATAAAAGTCTGATATATAACTATTGCATTTAAAAAAATGCTTCTCTTAAATTTTGTTTTGAGTCTTTCTCGCAGGCTAACCCTGGGTATAATGCTAATTATTTTAACTGAATAACAGAAAATGGTGTGTAATTTAAGTTGTTGTGTAGATTTTTAAAGAGGGAAAGGGCAATTAAAACTATTTAGTTGAAAAGAAGTTTTACCATAAAATTTAATAAAAATAATAAAACCGTGAATGATAAATCTTCAAAGGACATGTGAAGGCAAGGATGAACAAGAATATTAATGTAATTCAATTTAATTTTTTTGTTCTTATTATAATTGCTTTAATTGTATAATTATCAAGCACATTGTCATGTGTGTCAATCTTTAATGTTAAAGTTATTATCTAGTGAAAGATATTTGACTATTACCTCTTATTAAAATGTTTTGTTGAGAAACTACGCATGATAAATTGTAAATTTGTATTGAGGTAAAGGTATATTTCCTAATATTAAACTTGAGGTCCAAGAATAAGCTACACCTTGTGTAGGACAAAGCATTGTAACTTCATATTGTAGTTCAAGTGATTTACTCACCAACATTTTTGACAAGTCACTATAGTTTATTCATGATCGGTACAATGCAAAAGGTTATTAAAGTGCAAACTTCTAGTCTTGCTATTGAGTCGTTGAAAAGTTTTTCATGGAGATGAGTCACCATATGTGCATTCATTAAATACATTTTACTATTATATGTAATCTAATGTATTTATCTAAATTAAGTGTTTTTGTTGTGATTGTCTGTTTGCTCAGGCTTTTATTTTATTTTTTCTTTGATATTTGTAATGTGCTTCTTCCACTTTGTTAGATTGCACCCAAAAAAATTTTATTTATTAGGTTTATCCTATTAGTCATTTTACCAAAAAAATTAAGTCCTAAAAAAAACACAACAATCCATATAAATACATGCATGAAAATTCACGTGAAATGTTAGGTAGGCTCCTAATTCAATTAAAAAAATTACATGTATGAAACATGCTATTACTATTTAAACACAACATGAGCATAAGTTACACATTGAATAGCTCAACAACTACCTAATGCATAATGATTCTATATAATGAACTCTTTGAAGTAGTTCAATGCACACTGAGTATGAGGTTGGTTAATTAGATTGATGGTTTGTCCTTTTAAGTGGTAACTCATTTTTTTTTCTTTCTTTTTGTATTTTTGTATTCTCTAATTGTAGTGGTGAGTTGTAACATAGCATAGCGAGATTTGCCACTATTGTTGGTGAATTCAATTTTGGTGTTGTTATGTGTTAACATAGTGCAACTTTTAGAAAAAAATAAATGACTATTTTGTGTCAAATTTTAAGAAAATATACAAAAGGTGATATGACATGAAACTCGTTAGTCAAGTTATCGAATTGACCCAATTAATAGTTAAAAACAATCTCATACTAGTAATATATTTTATAATAGTCATATTTAATATTTAGGTTTTAAAAGTGCACAAACATGACTAATAACTTTTTTTTTTTTAAAAAAATGTGTTTCCAAATAGATGTTAAATGACTTGACCTTAGAGATGTGATCAAAAGACTTGCCACACAAAGAGACATAAGAGATAGGAGCACGTACAAATAGTAAATAAATGATAAAAAAACGCATGAAGTTCTATATTCAACAACAACCACATATAAATAATAACGAAGTTGAACTCAGCTATGCACACCCAAGAACTAATGACATAAAAATAACAAAGATAAAGGCGAAATATAAATACACAAATGTAACATAGAAAAGATAAAAAAAAACTTAGTTACACACAAGATGAACACGATTCTTGTGAGTTTTATAGGAGAGTGTAATGCTTTGTGAAACGGGTGAAAAAAATATGGGCATGTTGATATTGTATGTCGTGTGAGTTTAGTTGAGTTTAGATGATGAGAATAAAATAATAATAATAATGGTATAGTATATTGTCATGCAAGGTAAATAAAAGCAGATTAAATATAAAATTAGTAAAGAAAAATGATAAAAACAATAAAAAATATATAAATAATGATGTTCATATAACACTCATATTTTATGTAACTTGTAAAAACTTGATTAGATATAATTACACTGTAAAGCTAGATTTATTCATTAAAATTTAATTAAATGAATTGATATATTTTTTTGTGTAAATTTCAATAAATAATTCAACCAAAATCTAAAATATATTGTAAACTAATTGTGTAAAATCACATTATAAGAATGAGAAAATAGTTAAGAAATTTATATAATTAATTATAATTAGTTATTATTAACTATAATTTAATTTCTGTGAAATTTTGAATTATGTTTAATATAATTGATTAATATGGGTTGAACAGTCGCTTTTGAGGGAACCTTTTCAAAATAAGAAACATTATTAACTCAGTCAAGGTGACAAACCAATAAATCATTGATATATATTAATTGAATAATATATATATATAATATAAATTGTATATAAATAATGTTATAAAAAAATATCTATCAAATATTTGTAAATATTTAATTCATGTAATTTTATATAAAAATCTTTTCAATATCATTTAATCGTTCGTTAGTCGAAAATTAGATTCATTGGTTTAACTAGTAATGTATATTTTTTAGACAAATTGTATTTTTATATAAAATTACATTAGTTAAATACTTACAAATACTTTTGTATAATATCATTTATATAAAATTTATAATATAAACATTCATCTTGATTATATATATATATATAAAAGATAAAGTGTAATTCTTATATATTTTTTTAATATAATAACTCTGATGAGTAATTTATCTTTCATATTTTTAATATAATTTGATTTTTCTCACTCTTCTATCCCTCTTTTTAATCAATAAATCTATTGATATTATAGCAGAAAGGCATGAGTCACGTGATTATTTCGTCTTTGTTATGTAAAACACGAAAGGAAAAAATATTTTAATTAATCAGTATTGATTATAAATAGTTTGATTGAGTACAAAATGTTAAAATATTCGCTGATTGAGTACAAAATGTTAAGATATTTATTAAATATTTTTCTTTTTTTTTATAAAGGAAAATAATGGAAAGCTTGACCTTATTCCCACAAGGGGGAGCAACACCAATAAACCATGACTAAATGTGCCTATCATCAATCTTTAAACATTAAACGACAAAAGGTACATTCTCTATTGATTATTGTCATCTTTGACTGCTATGGAATTTGAAATCCCAAAATTGGAAAAAGTTTGTTTTGCCATAATTTGAGGATAAGATCGTACCATTTTCATTTACGTCATCATGTATAACATACCTTTTTTTTTCGTAGATGTATAACATACTTTAGACTTTAAAAGAAATACCAATTCTTTTAAGTTTCTTGAACCCGAAATTCAACTAAATTGTTATAAAAAAATGGTTATACGGTTAATTAATTAGAAAATATTTTATATATCATTTAAAAATAATTAACACAAAACCAATAATTTTACAATACATGATTATGACACTGTAACCCAAAAAAATGACAAGGTAAAAAAAAATTACAATATTTATGTATTTTATTTAAAAACTTAAAATAAATTAAATATCCTTGAAAAAATATGCCACTTTTTAATTTTTTTTTTAAAACGTCTCTGACATTTAAGAACTCATAAAATATTGAGCATTATTTTATAACTGTTGCATAGGAATCCTTTCCATGTGAACATTTCAGGATGGGCCCAGAATCAGGCCCACTTTTTGTACACACGAAGGCTATCGATCCCGACAGAACTATAAGTGGAATGAACTGTCAATTTTAATTTTAACTACATTACTCTTGCGATTTCTGGATAACGTATAATTATTATTATAATAATATTTTATAAATAAAAATTCAATAACTTAATTGTAACGAAAAAAATTCAATAACTCAACAAATTTTAAAATATAATATAACCACTTTTAATTAATTTTCTCTTTTATTTGTATTTTTTAGGTACCAAAATACTATAATTAAAATTTTAAATCATGTAGAAATTTAAAATTTTTATTTATCATAAAAATTATTAAAATAAATCATTAATATGAATTCTTGATATTTATTATGGTAAGAGAAAATTTTAAAATTAAATATTTATTTTGTGTTTTAAAATATTAATTAAGGAAAAATATAAATAAGAAAGTTTATGATTTTTATAGATATTTATACAGCATCCAAAATTTTATTTCTATTTATGTTATTTCCACTCCTTTGTATAATACCGCGTTTTTTAGCAAGGCAAGACACACATTCTTCTGGTAAAATAAAAAGTATAAATTTTATGAATTATTTATAAAACTTTGTATCATTTAAAAGATTTTAACAAATATAAACCGCTTATATGTTTTTATATAATTTACTGATTAAAATTTGTGTTTGATCCAATTTTTAAGATAATTATTATTAAAATTTACAAAATTATTCTGTATGATAATTTTTTATTAAATAATAATATAAAAATATTTTATACGGTAAATATATATTTTATTTTTTCTATTTAAAAGGTTTATAATACATATTTTATTGATATTTTTTTTAGACTTTGCGAGAGAAGGATGTTAAAACTAATAAAATAAGTTAAAAAACATGAATTTAAATTTAAAATTTTGATAATAAAAACATGAATTTGAATTTTAAATTTTGAAAATATATTTTTTAAAAAAGTGACCCAAATGCTTACCAAATTTGCGTAGGAGGTTGCAGAAGACTGAAGTGGACTAATAAGTTTCTAATCAATAATTAAATTAGTCTAACCTACAATGAATCGGTCAATTGAATTGATTAAGAAAGTTGAAGTTAACATTAATAAATTATGTAATTATTTCTTTAACTTCCTTTATTAAATGAAACTAACTAGGATCACATCAAAAAGTTTTTTTACCCAAATATGTTATAGGATGATACTATGTGATACTCATGGGCATAAATGGTAAAACAATGAAGAAGGCTTAAGAAAGTTAAAAGGTGTGTTGTTTGAGTAGCTGTAAATAGTAGGCACTGCCCACATGCACCAGCACATGAGCAGTATCTTACAATGGCCAAACCAAATCACGCAACTGCTTTACCGCAGATGACTCATGCCAACTGTAACGTCTAGTAATCATCGAAAGCTACAAGTGAAAGCAACTTTCACACACAAAAACATATTCGGATATCCTTCAAATCTTATGCATTTATTAATGTCTTTTTTTATGGTTTTTCGAAATTTTATTTAATTTGGCTTGATCCCTTTCATAATCAAACGAGTTTAAATATTTAAGGAACTGTTCATGTGCTTTCTAATGAATAATAATTTTTAAATTGAAGGAGAAATTACTTTAATAGCTTAATCCCTCAATTTCCTCTCCTTTGAATTTATAAACCAAACAATGAAAAACTATAAAATTTCCCACTAATCAACAATTGCAAGTTTGAAAAGGTAAATTTTAGTTTTTTTCTATTAGAGAAATATTCAAATTATATTATCATTCTCTTTATTTTTAAAATAATATATATTATTTCCTTATAAGAGATAAAAACCTTATGCTGTGATTTATTATCATGTAAATAATTTCTTCAGATGATTGATGAGAAAAAACAATAAGGCAAATGCAATGATGTCACAATACAACGGACATAAATTTTCCTAACTTGCAATAATCTCTAATGAGTAATCACATATAAGAATGATAGTACTAATGAGAATAATTACGTAAAAGACACCAATATTTTTAACGTGAAAAACCCCTCAACATGAGAGGTAAAAATCACGGGTCGTCCAGACCAAAGAAATCAATCTACTATAATCAAATAAGGATACAAGAGTGTTCAAGTCAATAACAGTGTTTGTTTATACAACCAACCAGCACAAGCAAGCAAGCAAAACTTGCACATGAAGAACAAGATGAAGGAACAAAAAAGTAAATAACCTACAAAATTGAACTACTATGCGAGTACAATTTCTCAAACCATAGAGCTTCAAATTAAGATCCAAACGGTCAAGATGTAAAATTACGTGTGTTAAACTTGCTGTCAAATTTCTAGCCCGATCCAACAGTTAACGAAGTAGATATCGCAATTTTGACATGACTATTCTATATTGAGATGAAAACAGAACATCTTTTTTTCTTTCTTTCTTTTTTTCTCTTTTGACTTGTAAAAATTCACTATTTCTCTGCTACTATGTGTTATGTGTATGTCCTTAATCTAACTCTTTCTCCTCTTATAAAGAGAGATTTAACATACTTACAAATTTTAAGCTTTTTTCCACATAAGAATATTTTTATATTGATCAATCCCTATTATATAAATTAGTCCCCTTATTCCAAGAGCGAGACATTCCCGTAATGTAACATCCTAAAATTTATTTAATTATTTTTTATTTTTAGAAATTAATTACACTATTATTATTATTATCAATTCTATTTTAATAGAGGGGTTAATGATTTTATAAACTGATGAAACTTTATCTAAATTATTTTATTTATTAATTTAATTAATCAATTAATTGGAGGTTTAAGCAGGGTCGGGGTTGACCACCTAGAGAGAGAGAACGCCGACTGCAGGAAGAGGATTTAGGTGTTCGGCATTCATCCTGTCCCGCATCGTCGGATCATCACTATTTTTTCGCATCTAAGGTGCGGGGAGATGGATTTGATCATATATGAATGCGGGAGTGTACGGGTAGTTAGGGCAATCCTTAAGTCCCTCTAGGATCTAAATTCTCAATTTTGTTTGATTATTATGTTTTAAAAATATTTTAATCGGTAGTAAAGATTTGTCAATATGCTTTGTGACCTGATTAACGTGTTGTCCTAATGTGATTTTGTTGGGAAACTGTATGATTAATTGCTCTAATTACTTGATTCTTGTGTTGTTTATGGTTGTTCATGATTTAAGGCTCTCTTGTGTGCAATGATGAAACTTGGTGAAATTCAATGGTGTTTTGTGTGTGTTTCTATGCTTTCTAATGAATGATTTATAATAATGATGGTTAAATTAATATGGTTGGGTATGATTGTGGACTGTGCGAATGATGTATAAATAAATAATGAGAATAATACCCTGGCCATATGTGGTGTTTAACAGGGGGACTAATGATGGGGGACAATCATATCGTAATGCGGTGGTGTTTAACCATGCTTCTTACGCCATATGCGTCTTTGTTTAACGGTTGTGTTGAATGTCTTCGCCGCAGGCCATGGTGATGTTTAATCGCGCGACACAACCTGCCATACGAGGTGTTTAATTGTGTGGCTATCATTAGTGATAACTAAGGATTGAGGAGGTTCACGCATGGTGTAGAGTTCTGACTCGAGACTCTTAGATGTGGTGATGAGCATATGCACTGTGCGAGCATGTGCATTTTGTAAACATGAATGAACTGTGATTGATTTTGAATTAATGAATGAATTGATTTTGAATTAATGAATGAAATGTGATTGATATATAAATATCTGTTAACTGTTAGTAATTAAGTACGGTAATTGGTGGGATTTGAGGCATTATCTGCCTTTATATATGATTGAATGCGATTTTTCACCGTACTTTCTCTTGTTGTTTTCTTTTAGGTAACGTTGAGGACACTCATGGTGCTGGATTTTTGAAAAGACGGGTTCTTGCTCTGATCAGTGTGACATTGGGGTTCTAGAAGTTAGAATAGTTGTTCTATGCCTTGATGTTTGAATGACTTATTTTAAAGATGATGATGACTTTAATTTTCTCAATTATAATGTTTAAATCTTTTATCTTTGATACAAATTGTGTTTTTTGATTTTAACTATTATCCTGTCTTTATTTTATTTATTTTATTATTTTAATTTAAATAGTCGGGATAGAAGGGTGTCACACGTAACCTTCTCTTTCTTTGAATGAATCATATCGGTGTCAGTATTGTATCTAATTATAGCATTACAAGAAAAATTAACTAGCTTATACTGAAAAATAATCTTTTTAGGTAATGTAACTGTCTATAGGTTTGAATTTTCCACGGCTAAAGTCGCAGTAAATGACATTTATGTCGAACAAGATAAAATATGTTTTTGATTTTTTAAAATATTTCAAAATTTAATTTAGTTAATCTTATAAAAGTTTAGTATTTCTACTTTCTAGAGATTTTTTTTAAAGTGATATAATTTTAGTCTTTAATTAATAATTAAAAATATACATTTCGATTAAATGTAGAGACTACAAATATATTATAATTTTTATAAGAATAAAAATCAAATTTTAACAAAAATATACATTAATATATTACAGCTATAGTAAACTTTTTGGTTTCGGTCATTTTGACACATTTTATTTTGTGCAAAATGTTTTGCAATTTATTGACGACATAACCATTTATATATTTTTTTACTAATAATCATTTACTACAAACAAAACATTTCACGAGTATACGTCAATTCAAGTCGTTGTCCCTGAACTCAGTGCATACAATTACTGATAATCAATTGTAATAGTTAAAAATTAACTATGGATTTAAATTATTTATGTGATCCTTATAAATATTATTTTCATTTTAAATTTTAATTTTTATATGAGAAAAATGTGTTTATATAAATTAAATCTTAAAATAAAATAACTGTAGGAAACAAACGAATACTTTAACATGAATTGTTATATAGTTTTGCGAACATAATTAAATTAAGAATTTATAATTTTTATTAATTATTTAGATATCATATTTTAATATAATTATATTATTTATTTATTTAATAATTATAAATAATTTAATATAAGTGATGAAATAAATTTCTTAAAAATATGATATGAATTTAATGAGTAAAAATCTTATATACATTGACACAACATGAAAATCTATAATCCTTAAAATATTAAATAAAAATATAATTTATACTCTCTGTTAAAAAGAAATACAAATATTTAAAAAAAAAATCAAGATAATTTAATTAAGAAAATTAAATCGATTTAATTAAAAAATATTACAATATTAATTATTCGTGATTTTTGAATATTTTATTATTTTTCAGTTTAAGTATTTCATCGAATTTAAAACTTTTTCATAATCAAATACATGTGATACAGATATTTATGACTAAAAAATCCTCTCATTTTTCAAAATCAACTTATATTTTCTTAAATTCGCAATTCAATTTCTATATAGAATAATTCTTTTGAATCTTATAAGTTTTTAAATTTAGTTATGTATTATATATATATATATATATATAGATATATTTTATCCTTTTATATATAACAATAGCACCTGGATGTTGAGGCGAGCAAATTGTTGCTCTGTGGCTAAGGATCCATTAGCAAAATTTTAATCCATAAATAAATGGAGCCGAGTTAAAAGAAGTTGTTAGGTTTAATGTTCCCACTTCCCCAATCTTATAATAAGAAACAGTATGAAGTTGCAGTTTTATACTGTGGCCATGGCAAATGGAGCAAGGTGATTGAGAGGAGAGGGACTAGTCACCTGTCACGTTGGTACAATTTTACAGTTGAGGCATGTGTAAGCTGGCTGGCTCAGTTTCTGAAACTCTTTGTTTTAATACCTCACCCGTGAACCAGTAGTAAAAGTAAAACAAAAACCATGTTCAGCCTAAACAGCTAGTGATAGTAGTAGCTATTGCCTCTGAAGGCCGGGCTTCCACATACTGCCACATTCATCAATTTAATTGCTCTTGCAACTGTAATCTAATCCCAAATTGCCACCCCACACTCTATTTGAACTCAACACATCGCTATATGCTGTGCTCTGCTCCTCCACCTGCCTACAAATTTATCTACTTATTTTCTCTTTTACTTCCCACTTTATGTCCCCATTCTTTAATCTTATCTTCTTTATTTCGTAATTTAACCAGGGTAACTTTTTGTATTTTTTTATTATATATATGGAAAATCTTGCACTAACTAATAATATATGACTCAAGTCCTATATATAAATTGGAGATAATTTTGTGGAGTTGGATTAAATTTAAATTATAATAATATAAATTATTATTCAAAGAAAATATTAAATTTGTTCGTGTTTTTGAAGTGCATGAATGGAAAGAAAGAGAAAAAATAATTAAGAAGAGAAATAAAAATAAAAATAAAAATTAATGTAATGAAAATAATACAAATAAATAAAAATGGATGTATATGATAACAATATCATTGTTCAAATCATGTTTTGAAGCAAACTGCATTTTTTTTTTGGGCAGAGAGCCATAAGTATATAAGGGCACAAATGCTCAGAATTTAAACGTTAGATTGTATTGAAACAAGCTTGTATTAATTAATCTACTCTTATTTATATAGGTTATATATAGAGAATTTTACACAAAGAAAAGAAAAGAAAAATACATGACACGACAAAAGTTGTATATCTGGCAACTAACCTATCTCATTTGTGATTTTCCGCTGTCTTCCTTTCAGCCCTTCATTTTCGTCTCTCAACAAACACTCCAAATATACTCCTACGTGGCTACGTATGTACTTTTTATACTGTACGAAAGCGTATGTTTCAAATTATATTAATTGGTCTTTAGTAATTTTAAAAAAATTTAAAAATTTAAAATAAAAATAAATAATTATTATAGAAAATAGTTTCTATTACTCAAAAATACAAGATATTAACATTTTATCATTAAAATAAGAAAAAAATAAAAATAATTTATATTCCTAAAAATATTTATTCAAAACTTACATCAAATTATATAATTTGATATTCCTATGTCATTTTTTCAAAAATTTTTTTTGTGATACCTTGAAACAAGCACTATCAGTGTATATTGATTTTGTACGAGAAGTATAGTATATAAACCTTATTAAATTAGTTTGGTTGTGGTCTCTGTATGTATATGCTCATACGTGATTTTCTACTCCAAATAATTTAATTCAATAAAAAATTGACATTAAAAGTTAATACAAAATCTAAAATAAAACTTTAATTTTAATTTTAAAAAATTCCGAAACACTTACAATATTTGCACATAAATTTTATCTTGAAAAATTACAGACACAACGGCAATATCATCTATTCTTACTTTGATTAATTTTCGTAAGTACCTTTCAAATTTCTATTCATTTTAATATATTCATCATGCTTAGGTACAAAGGCACTGTGCTATGGGAACAGAAACAAGGACAAGAATAGGTAACTAGAATAGATTTGTTGATATATAATTGTACAAAACCAAAATATCAAAAATAAATGTTGGTGGCTTTGTTGTGTTGTATTATTAATTTATTATATAAGTCCAAACCCTCAGTAATCCAAAAGCCTGTCTCCAGAATCAGAAGGGACAGTTTTGAATTTCCGAGAAAATGGATGTGGCAGTGGTAGTGGTACAATCCCCCACCCACCCAAAGTTTATTTTAATGCTAAAAGAAATTTATAAATAACAAATTATTTTTTAATATTTTATGAAAAAACTAAAAAGAAAAAAACTCTACACCTTAAAAGAAAAATGGACCCCTCCTGCTGAACAACTTATGCAGGAATCACTTTCATTTCCAGAGGATTGGTTTATTAAAACAAATAAACAAAAAAGAGGGAATGAATATAGAAAATGGAAAGAAAGCAAGAGAGAGAAAAACTTAAAAAAAGTTAAAAAAAGAAAAGAAGGGAAAACCAGGGAAGGCACTATGCGATTCGAATCAAAGGCTTGAACATGTTAAAGATACAGATACAGATACAGATACAGTCTCTCCATTAAGGTACTTGATTGCAAAGTGAAGCTTGAGACAAAATGCCATCTCAAAAGTACTGAATGGGCCCTATGGATTTAATTGATGGTTACACAGACTAAGTTGTACATAGCAACCCAGAAGACCCAAACAAGATAGAAATTATAACTGAAACAAAATACTCATCAACACAACAATACTGGAGAAGGAAGAGAGAAAAAAGGAAAAATGAAGTGCATTTAATCTCCAATTAATTGAATGAGCAATGATGAGTTAGAAGCTAAGAAAGAAAAGTAATACAATTATATACAAAAAGACGTCCTTGTAATTAAAGGAAAGAGTTTATTCAATAATACAACTCCAAACGCCTAGCACAATGGGTACAAAAGTACTTTCTCTTGATCTTGAAGCAGAGGGGCAAAAAGCAGAGCCTGGACTGGATCTCAACATCCATGGCTTCAACTTTGGCTCCACAGTAGGGACAGGACCCTGGGGCTTGTTGTCTTCCGAGTTCCTTCTCTTCTTCGTTGCACACGTACACCAACCACATTTTCCTCCCTGCTTGCTTGTGGGGGCAGTGGCGTAGTGTAATACTTGCCTCGCTCCTATTTATAGACCAATCCCTCTGCTTTTAATCAATTTTAAGTTATATATTCCCACTTTCATATCTATTTCTTTTTTTCTCTCGTCATATACACCTTTCCTAAATTTTCACAATTTATACCATAATTTTCTTTAGTAATTCTATTTTATCTTATCTTTATAATTATGCTTATATACAATTATTTTGTTTTTAATTCGTATAATTGCTCTTTAAATCATTTGTTTTATTTTATTTTTTATTTTTAAAAAATAGATAACCTCTTAGTTGATTATGTTGCGCTCTCAATCAATCATGTCTTAATAAAATTCATTTCTAAAAAGAAAACATGATAATTTTAGTTGGTATATCGTTGCATATTTTCACATAGTTTTGAGAGAGAAATAAAAGAAGTGTCTATCTCATTTTCACTTTTTCAAACACACTAACTTTTTTTTTTTCATTTATTTCTTATTTCTTTACGGTTAACCCTTCACCATACAAAGCATGAAATTTATCCTTTTTAAATAGTCTCGTGTTAAATTGTAGTTAAACGGCTAACAAATAATAAATATCAACAATTTATTTATTTTAAATCTCAATCATTTATTTATTAGTTTTATTTTTATAAATAATATTTTCAAACATTAAAATAATAAATTTAAAATAAAAAATCAAATAAAAACTTATTATTATTATTTTTATTATATGTTAATACATAAAAGAATGAACTGTAACAAATTTTAATTTTTTTTCTAAACACATATTTTTATTATATTTTAACACTTGAAAAAAATGGATTGTAACAAAAGAACGAGAAAAAAATTAAAGAATAGTTTAAATTTAACATAAATAATTTAACTATAATTTAATGTAAACAACTATTTGTTAAAAGGGTAAATTATATTGAACATAGATTTCAAGGTATCCATTTACAAAAACGGTAAAATTTAATGATTAATTAGAATGAAATTAAAGTTGAATGTGTTTATTTAAAAATAGATAAAGTTTAAAGATCAAGTGTGTTTATTTGTAAACTAGGTAAAATTTAGGGATGTCCAGTTCTTTTTCCTTTCTCTAATTAAAAGCATAAGTGCTAATATATACAAGGCTTAAATGCATCTCAATTTTCTTAGCTAAACGTAGGCAATTTTAGTCCTTTCTAATTTTAATTGATTTACACGTTTAAAAATGAGTAACTATAATTATTATAGTTTTAATTTTTAATTTTAGTTTTATATTTAAAAATAAATAATTTTAGTCTATATATTAAATAATTTAATTTATGAAAGATTAAATAATCATATAAAATTTTTATATAAAAAATTTATCAATTTAAAAAACATTTAATTAATTTTGTCATATCATCATGTCAATTAAAATTAATAATAAGAATAAATTTACTCATTTTTTAAATGTGTGAATTAAAATTCAATAACTAAAATTATAAAAACTAAAATTATTAATTTTAAAATTATATAGACCAAAATTAAATAATTAAAAGCATGAAAATCAAGATTCTTCATGCACAAAACAAAATTAGGTAGACAAAAAATTGTAATTAAACCTGATAATAGTTATTGTTGTTGAACCTGATATGCTAAATATAAATTTACTTTCAATAAAATATAATAATACACAGACTTAAATACTATATTAATATTATTGTTTTTATAGAAACTTTTCACTTTTTATGTATATAAATTATTGTGTTTGTTTTGACAGGCTATGCAATTTTGTAAAATATAAAAACTATTTACAATTACTTCTCTGGTATTACTTTTTAACTTGATCTTGTATTTTGATAAATTTTCTTATAAAGTTTTAAATAAAATTATTTTTGAAACATATTTCTATTTGCTGGAGTATTTTTATTTTCAAATCCATACTTTATTTTTTAAGTACGATCTAAATTATTAAATTAGTACAATCTTTTCATACATGTTAATCTATATATTAAATAATTTAATTTGTGAAAAATTAAATAATTACATAAAATATTTATGTATAAAAAATTATCCATTAAAAAATTAATTCAAATTAAATAATAATTAATTAATAATAAGACTAAATTTACTTATTTTTTAAATATATAAACCAAAATCTAATAACTAAAATGATGAGGACTAAAATTATATACACTAAAATCAAATAATTAAAATAATGAGAATCAAGATTTACTGTACACAAAATTAGGTATACAAAAATTGTAATTAAACCTATATATAATAATAGTTATTGATTGTTGAACCTGACATGCTAAATATAAATTTACTTTCAATATTAGAAAATATAATAATACAAAGACTTAAACACTATATTAATATTATTGTTTTCATAGAAACTTTTTCACTTTTTATATATATAAATTATTGTATTTGTTTTGACACGCTATTCAATTTTGTAAAATATAAAAACTATTTACAATTACTTCTCTGGTATTGTTTTTAACTTGATCTTGTATTTTGATAAATTTTCTTATAAAGTTTTAAATAAAATCATTTTAGAAAAAATATTTCTATTTGCTCGAGTATTTTTATTTTCAAATCCATACTTTAATATTTTTTAAGTACAATCTAAATTATTAAATTAGTACGATATTTTCATACATGTTAATCAAAAACTAACTCCATTTTTTTTTGGGGGGGGGGGGGAAGCTAACTCCTTTAGTGCTAAGATTAGGTATCAAAATATCAATGATTTAATATAGGGACAAGGATATAATAAAATACATTCATAGAGTTAACAAAAGTAACTCCTAAAAACTTTTTGTTTTCTTTCTAAAATCAGTTCAGCAATCTTGATCATGACAGGTGGGATCATTATATACAATAAACTTCTTTCAAATATTTAAAGCAATTATATATTAAGAAGTTGAACTCAAAACACTGATTAAATTAAAATAATCCTAATATTTTGTTTGTTTTAAATAACTTAGAAATTATATGAGCCTAAAATAAAACTAAAAGAAGAATGAAAAGTATGGTTTTACCTAATTATTTTCAGTTAATGTTAATGTTTAGTACTTCTTTAAAATTTAAGCATTTTTCATGCAATATAAATTAACAAATAGATTATCATCAACAATTATAACAGTTTTTATATATTCCTATATTCACGATCAAATGAATTTTAGTTAAATATAATATTTATGACAAGCAGGAAATGTAAAAAATATTTTTTTTATTTTCTCTAATATGTTTTTATATGCACATTTTTTTAATTCATATATTGTTTAAGAATTTTACTCAATATTTTATTTTGTATATTTTATTCTCCTTATACACATAGGGAAGAGGGGATCTACTTACTCAAAGATATATCTACTTTTATTTTTTTTATAATCTAATAGATAAAAATGTGTTACATTTAGAAACAGTATATCGTAAAAGAAAATAAAATATAAAGATGAAGAGTAACCTGTTAAAATTATTCTCGGAATAACTTGATCTTCCTTTATATATAATTTTGTTACATTTTAAATTAATAATATTAATATAATAAACTTAAAATGTATTATTTATTAAACATACAAAAATGAGAGTAAATAAATATTATCAAAATATACTTTCATAGAAAATTTGAATATACTAAAAGGTAATAAAATTTATAAATAAGTTAGAATATTAATTATTTTTATTATATTTAAGATCAATATATGCAACTTTTTATATCATTCTTGTACTTTAATAAAAAAAACAACTTAATTACACTTTTTGATTTTCCAAATCTCAATTACATAAATTAAAATTTAAGTATTATAATAGTGTAATTTTAATTTTTATGTCAATTTTATATATGAAATTTGCCATAGTGGTATAAACAGTTGACATGATAAATTATGTGTTGGTTGATATAGATGTTATATGATATGATGACATGACATGTAAAAAATACGATAAAATATTATAATATTATTTAAATTTATTACATCAAATTTATTATAAATATATACAAGGTAATATTCTAAACACAAAATGTATATAAAATATATTATTATACATATTATACTTGTTACATATTTTTTTATTTTATATATATATATATATATATACTTTATGTTATATTATATATAGAGAAAAAAAAATTTGATATTTCCTAACACATTTTTTTCTTAAAATAAAAAACACATTAGATTAATAATATCCAATAAGAGATAAAATAAAATTACTATATCCTTATAACACAATAAATACGATATTATAATATGATAAAATCATTATCATAAAGTTTGATACCTACCTCTTACATTAATTTTGATAATATTTTCTCTTATTTTTTACATAACATCATTATGACACGTTAACATCTATGTAATAACACCGTATCATTTGTCATATTAGATGTTAGGGACACATGACTTATTTCACTAACAGTTAATATTTAAAGATATAATTTACCCGATTAAAACAAAAATAAAAATTATATAATTACAAATGATAAAAAATATAATTAAGCATGAGTTAGTGTTTAAATTTTATTTATTTTCTATCTTCGTTCATGAAATATTTGTTTGCATATTTATGTGCATGCAGATACACAATTATGTATTAAAACTTCAAGAGTTTTTTTATTTATTTTTTGTATCGGTCAGAAAATTACAACACAAACTAAGCACGAATAAAAAGTGTTCCAGCGGCATCAGATAAAAGTAACAAACTGAGGGCAGCGGAACAATCTTCGCAAATCATTAACTTATAGAAATGGCATCATAGAAGAGATTAATTAGTTGAATGAAGTAAAACGGAAACTGCATATATATAAAGTTATACGGGATTTCACATCTAACATATCGTACGTATATAGATTTGAACATTCATGTTTATTTGAAGTTAGATAAATGAGAACTTTTTTAAAGCATTCTTGTACGTGGAAAAATAGAAAATTGACTACAGAATCTATATGAATGTTCTTATATATTGTGAGGTTTCTGGTATCCTACGTTTAACAAAAGAACAGTCAATATCTAAAATAACACGCAAAATAAAATCTTCCACAAAAAGAAAAATTAGCTCATGCTACTTCGCTCTTTATTTGTTTTAAGATAAATAACGGGATAACGTGGGGTGAAAAAAATCTCGATGACGTTTGATAACTCCTATAAAAGATTTTCTTTTTTCAACACGGAGTGTATCTCTTAGATAAATCTTGTTTGAATTGAAAACATTTACCGTATAAAGATTAATTCCTTAAGCAATTTTTTTCTTCATATATACAAAATTCAAATTTTAAACTTTGTTAAAAAGAAATTAAGTATGCACCATTTTTTTTATATAACATTAAGTATGTGAAATAACTATTCATGGATCGAAATAATGATCACATGACACGGTTGTATATACTTTACGGAAAAAAGAAAGAAAAAGTTATTTGTGATAGATGATTGATGTGATTAGAAATGTGTATATATATATATATATATATATATGGGAAAAATAGTTGATAAGTTGGTTAAAAATTAAAAATTTATTTTTAAGTTAAAGTTATTAATTGAAAATTAAAAATGATTGGTAAAGATAATTATTAAATTAGTTGATAAATGTAAATGAAATAAAAATTAGATAAAATTAAATATTTAGGTAGTTATAATCTTAGGTTTTTAAGTTAAAATTGAATCCTTGTTATTTTTTATTTGAAGACAAAAAATATTTAAAATAAAAAGTGTAATTTAATGCAGAGGATTTTATTAATATAAATAATGTAATATTAAACGAGCCAGTAAATGAATATTTCATCAAAGACTTAGGAAAAAAATGGAAAAAAAAGTTATGAAGTATAAGCTCAAACATTATTTCTTGAAATATCTGAAAAATATTATAAACTAGCAAGATAAGTTCACTTAATAAACACATTTATTTTAATTAATTACCTTACAAATTAGTCAAATAAATTATAAATTAGCTTAAATAACTTGTTAAACTTATATATATACTCTTACGTCATATGGAGAATACTTGTGATAAATTAAAAAAATACACTTATAGTTTTAAATAATTAAAAATATTCAATAAGATATATTGATTTTATGGTTAATTAGCTACTTTTTTTTTTAAGATATTCACATGATTTTACTCTAAAATTATCTTTTGATTAGTACTTTTTTGGTACAGAATCTTTTGATTAGTATATTAAATAGAAGGAGTAAACTGATCATTTTAATTTTTAAATTTATAAGTGTCACTTACTTTAATTCGCAACTCTACAAATTTTTTTATTTTGATCTCTATTATTTTTTTAAAATAGTTATTTTAATCTTGTTTTACTTCATTTTATATGGTCATTTTTCATAATTTTTTTAAAAACTAAATAACATTTTTATAAAACAAGAGACTAAAATAAAAATTTTGTAAATTTAAGGATTAAAATAATAATCAATGCTAAAAATTCAGAAATTGGAATAGAAATTTACTCTAGATCTAGTAATTAAGTAAAAGTTCCATATACGTACATCTAACATAATTATTCGAAATTTATGTATTATTTATTGTAAGAACTTTTTTTCTAAAATAATAATTATTTCTCTGAAAACTTTCTTATACGCCATAAAGAAAAAAATGTAAGAATTGTTTAATTCTCATTTTTGAGTTATCTAATGCATTAACATTTTCAGAATAATTATTTTACTTTTATGCTGAAGTTAACAATATAGTCGACAATAGCCTACTAGAATCGGGTCAAAGAAAAAAAAATTGAATAATTTACCTGAAGTATTAAGTTCAAAATTTATAAACTAGATTTGAAAATTCCTTTGCATCACTATAAAGGAGAATTCACAGTTCACATTATTGTCCTTGTTGTACACCAAAAAGTAACAATATAGATGACGATGTTCGAAATTCCAACTTTTTGTAATAGTAAATATTCAAATATCACAGTATAAATTAATTAACTTTCATAAAATTAAACTGAAGGTATTAATTGAAGATTTATGAATAAATTTATGTTATAAGTATAGCTGATTTACTAGCACAAGAAATAAGCAGTTCCAAACTTGCACGATTCTTGATGGTTTTTCACGTTTAGGAATATTACTTTGAAAAGGGATTCCAGGGATTCCAGTAGTGATCAGTATCTGTAACATAACGTATCGTAAAGCACAAAAAATAAATTAGAACGAGGGAGACATGCATGTCCACGTGAGGTTTTAACTTACCTCACCTGTGATTTTGAATTTGTGACTACATCAGAAACTGACGTCCAAATATCTGAAAGTCTTGGCTCCCATGCCATGCCAAGCCAATCCAACAAACACCGTGTCTGCATGTGGATATATTTCCTCTTCATTTCACGCTTACCTAATAAATAAAGGACACAACTAATATACTGTGTTATGGTTGGAATTTAAAAATGTTATGTGCTCAGAAATTCCATCATCTATGAAAAAATGTTTATTAGCTATCCTTAAATTGATTTCAGTATGTCAATGAATTAGTTTATAACTTTCTTCTAGGATATTCCGAATTAAAAAAACAATGAAACAAATACTCGAGCTTTTCCTTAATTTATTCATGTGAGAAACCTCAAAACTTTCAACTACCTACATAGTTTGCAATCAAACACACAAACTATTGCCGGGAAAGCCAAAGAAATTGACAAGCATACGCACGTGCATAGAGGAATATTTATTTATAATAAGTTAATAATCGACTCTGGAATTTTCTTCTATGCGCATCAGTGTATTGCTCAGTCGACATTTAGTTATTAATTTGTTTTGAAACATGAGGATTGTCGAAATCAGATTCGTTTTTTTTTTCCCCTAGCAAATCCTTTTTTATACACTTGATGCGGATTTAAACCCTAATCTATTTAACAGTTTTCAATTATTTGTCAATTCTATCGAACTTTTTAGTAATTAATCCATATTGCATCAAACTATATATGTCAATAATCAATATGATTTTAAAAGTTTAAATGAATCTTTCATAGACTTGGTCAATTAACCAGGGTTCCTGTACTAATTAACACGATCATCTATCGATACGAAGAAATTTCAAAATTCCAGGTTAGAATATCCTCATTGCTGCGTTGTGTGAATGAATTCAAATAATGAAAACAATAATTGTTAAAAAATTAGTAGGATGAAAAGAAAGAATATTATTAATACAAGGCAAATGGAAAAGATTTGTATCGTAATGCGTCCATTAAAAAACGACGATCGATAATGCGCATCGTGAATTCTTGACGCCAACCTTATTTACGAAAAGGAAAAAGTTTTAAAAAGTTTATAGTTACGTTCCACAGGATATATAGCAGCCAAAGGGCACCTTATAAGATGTGAAACACTTGTAAAATAAAGAAAAAAGTTGTCCACTAGCCAAATTGCCTTCTTTGTGTTTATAGCACTTGCTTGTTTGTACTTGAACGTTGGACCTATGTAGGGGAGGTTACTACGAGAAGATCGAGATGACAGCTGCATGACTTACTTTATACATCTTGGATATTGTTAGTTATTTGAGTACACTTTAATTATTAAGTAATTAAACTTTTTGGATACACAGTACATGTTTGGACAAATATTAGCATTGTATTTGTTTCTAACAAAAAAAAAAAAATAAAAAAATAGGACTGTATATGAATGGCGTAAACAAGGGTGTTCATGTAGTGACTTTAATTTGGTCTTTATCTGATAATATATAAAATAAGATTAGATTAATTTAATTTGTTAATATAATATATCAAAGTTAACATTATATATATATATATATATATATATATATATATTTATTTATTTATTTTTTTATTTTTTTAATTTATTTATTTATTTAAATTGTAAAATTAAAAAATTTAAAATTAAAATTTAAGTATGTTATATATATATATATATATATATATATATTTATAATAAATTATTAATATTATGTTACACAAAATATTTTCATTGAGTTATATAGGAAGTTTTATTCCTAATGCATATATAGTTTTTAAGAAAATTATATTTTAAAAAAAATATATGATACCAGATCAGATTAACATCTGTAAAAAAAAATAAAATAAAATAAATAAATAAATAAATAAATAAATAAAGATGTCCGAGAAAAAATAGATTGTGATAATATGTAGTATAATATCTGTCTTTATAACATACCAAAATTAATTTTTAAAACATGAATCCATTAAAAACATAGGGTATGAACTGACTTAATGTGATGAGACGACATAAATTACGAGCATCTCTTAGTGTGAATATACTTTATCAATTACCTAAAACTCTGGTAGTTAAATGTTTGCTTAATTAACATGAATTGATTAATCATTCCTCCCCTTGGCATCGGTAGATTCAGTGTGTGATTGGATTACTGTTTGTAAAATTGATTTAAGCTCCAATTAGTTTTTAAGTAGAGCAATTTATGTTTTGATGTTTTTATCTTGAAAGCAAGTTTTTATAAAACTTGAGTAAATTTTCCAACTCAATGCAAATTTTATTTTGTCACTTCCAGTTAAACCGAGGTTTTGAGGAAAAATAAAATTTACAGCAATAATTCAAAAGTTATAATTTTATAATATTTAAATATATTTTTAATCATGTAAAATAAGTGAATTTTTGTTTTTGATTCTTATAAATTTTTTTATTGATTTTTATTCATCTAAATTTTTAAATCATTATTTTTAGTTAATACTATTATGTAACATTTGTTAACTACTTATGTATTCAATAAAAAAAAGTAAGTAACATCACATCTTATCCCACTATAGTATCATGTTAGTGTGTAATACATTAAAAAAATTTATATATTTAAAATAAATGTTATCTATCTATTTTAAAGTGAACATTGAAGACTAAAAAAGTTTTTTTTTTAATTTTGTAGGGATGAAAATTAATAAAAATATTTGTAATGACAAAAACTAAAATTATCTTTTTTTATAAGGATTAAAATAAGTGATTTTAAATTTTGGAAAGATAAAAATAAAAAAAAAATCTACACGAATCAAAACTAAGACTTGTTTATTTTATAAGAATTATAAATATATTTAAATTTGATTATAAGATTAGGTGTGATGGTAGGAAAAAAAAAACATTTCTCATTATTCCCGTTATGAAACTAAACACACTATTAATTATTGATTTTAGATATTTGGTTTTGGATTTACGGTAGATGATCTAGAATTATGTTAAAATAACAGCTACCATAAATTTATGAATTATACTTGTTTTTTTTTAAATGATTCTCTGTCCATGATTGATTAAAACAATTTTAGGTAGCTTTTGTGTTTAATTAAAAAATGCATATTGAATTTTACTTTAAATTTATTTTTAGAATAAAATTATTCTAACATAAATCTGATCACTTCAAAAAACAATTTGAACAAAAATCATTTTAATTCAGCATCAATTTTACAAATGTTCACTCAACCACATGTATAAAACTATTAGTTAGTTGCTTAATCTTCCAAATACAAAAAAAATATTTGAGTTCAATTTGTCTAAAATATGAACTTTTAAGATTGACTCTTGTTTATTATTGTTTTTAAAATCAAGGTTATGTTTCAACTATTTTTTAGTTTATTATTAATTTTTTAGTTTCTCATACTTAAATGTGAGAGACTATTTTTTGAAATTTAGACATTAATCTAATATTCCTTTTTAGACTTCTAAAAAAAAAACTTGGGATTGGTTAAACACATATTAGTTTTTAGTTTATTAATTAATTTAATATTAATATTTTATTTATATTGAAAAATGAAATAAAGATCCATTGTAAGATATGAAAGCAAGATAGAATAAAATAACAAAAAAATATGATAAGAATATGATAAATTTTAACCATATTTAATTTTGGTGTCCACCCAATAATGATGAGATAAAATATAAATTATGTTCAAATGATAAAATTATTGTTTCGTTATTTACATATAAAATTTTAAATGATAACTTTTAATTTAATTGTTTTATTTTTCAAATTATCAAAAATATTTTTTTATAATTTTAATTAAGTTATGCAAACATATTATTTTATTTATGCACTTATTTTTTCTACAATTATAAAAAGCATACAAGATTTTAAAACATTATAATTATTGTTCAAATTTTTTTGAAAAATAAGTTTATGATAATTATTTAATTTTTAATATTTAACTAATAATATACTTTAAATTAACATATCAAAATTATTATAAATATATAAGTTAATATTTTAAATACAAATTTTATAATACTATATATATATATATATATATATATATTAGTATTATATATAATATATATTATTAAATTATTATATATTATATAAATTAATATATATATAACTATTTTTCTGTATATAAATTATATTACTAATATTATATAAATTCATATATATTACTATATTTTTATACTTATATTTTATATGTTATATATATATATATATTATATATATATATATATTATATATTTTATATATATATATATATATATATATTATACATAGTAATGTTATATATTTTTTATAATATTATATATGGTAAGAGAGTGAAAAAAAAACTTTATCAATAATTTCTAACTCAACTCTCCACTTGAAATAAAAAATACACTATATTTATAAGATGCAATAAAGAATAGAATATGACTATTATATTTTATTGACAAGATAATCATTAGATTACAATGTTACAGGATAATTATCCTATTATATTATGGTAATTAAACAAGTCCTAAAAATATAAATAAAAATATTAATAATTAATAATTTGAATATAATTTCTTAATAATTTAATTTAAATAAGTAAAATAATATAATAAAATCACAATTCTTCAAATACATGTAATAAATAAAATTATAATAAATTATTAATATTAAATCTATCAAATTTGAACTCAAATAATTTAAATAATTAAAATATAACTTCATATTTGAACTTATCTCGTTATTCAAAAAATAAGCATGATTATTACAAGTTAAATTTAAATAATTTACATAATTAATTATTAATATATTAAATATTACAAGTAACGCAGTTCCCACGTGTTGTAGATTTTAATAAAATAAAATTTAAATCATTGAATATAATTAAAATATACGTTTAAAGTAATAAATTTTATATTAAAACGTGTGTAGAATGTACAAAGATAATTCTCAATATAAACCGAATGGGTCCTTATTTGCCGAGATTGTCACTTCATTCTAATGGCTATATATAACAGCGAAAGGGCACACCAAAGGCCAGAGCAGTAGCGTCCCTTCCGCGGTTTCTAAAGTGGACTCCAAATTATTATTTGGACAAACCAATGTTAAACAAAAAGTGGAGTCAAAGAGTTTAAATCCATTTTAAAATGATTTGGATTTGAAAGCCAGACCAATAAAGTGGATTAAAAATGGATTGGATTGGTGTGATTTTTAATTAGTTTGTAGTTAATGGATAATTTACAGAGGCTTACTTAAGCTACATGTTGTACGACAGCTTAAAAAGCGGATTATTATTATTATGCATTTTTTCTTTTTATTTTTATATTTTATGACAATATTTATCATTTTTATTATTATTATTATTATTATTTTATTTCCTCTTCGTCTCTTTTTTCTTTTAACCTGCACACCCCATTTTTAGAGTGTACGCTCACTATTTTTAAAAAACAAAGAAAAAGTTGTCTACTTGCCGAATTGCATGTACTTTATATAAGTACTCTTGTCCTGTTTACTTAGATACAAAATGTTTTTAATAAAATTAAAGTGGATAACCTTTTTCGTTTCTTTCGATTTTGAAATAATATATTTGAGATACGTATATATATATACAAAAGAATAAAATATAAGTAAAAGAGAAAAAAAATTGTCTAAAATCTGGAATACAGAATCGGAGACAAGAAGAGGGGACAGAGAATTTGCGTCATAAACAGAAGAGCTGACAAATTAATAACTAATATTACTTCTTCTATTAAAGCCTCTTCTCCGTCCAAGGTAGGTGTCTTCTTTTTTTTTTTTTCTCTCGGTTTTTAAAATTTCCCGAAAACTAAATTTCGAAATAAAATTCTGTGTTTTAGAAACAGAAGGGACTTTATTTCATAATTTAGTTTCCAGAAACAAATATGGGTAGGTTTTTTAATTATGGGATTAAGTTTTCGAAATTTAACTTTTGAAATTATTCTTACATACTTCTAGAAATTAAATTTTAAAGGCATACAAAACTTTATACTTCCATAATCTAATTTTTGAAACGATGAAATATCTACAAAGATATTATTAAAATAAAAATTGACAAATAATTGACGAATGTGAAAAGAAAAAAATGGGAGTGTAAAAAGCAATTCCCATAAACAATAAATAAAACTTGCACCTAAATGAAAGTAAAAAGGATCGTTGACCAAACCAATGTGGCTCAAAATACACATAAGAAAAACAATAGAAGAAAAAATATTCAAAATTGGATCACAATGTACTTGGGCTGAACCGTGCGTGGTCTGGAAAAAGGCTTTTGGTTTATTACCTCGCAGAGATTTACTCCATGTGTTGCTTTGTCTCTTCTAAAATTAAATAATATAATAAACCCAAAAAATCACGTATTATAATCTGTATTTATAATTGAGTAAATGCTAACTAATGCTTTAAAAAACGAATTAAAAGTAATTTTTATTTAATAATTGTCTCTTCAAAATTTCAACTACTCTCCACACATATTTTGTACTATCTAAAGTGTCACCAATTCATTCATGAAATGCATGTGATGATATAAAAATAAGTCAAATACAACTAACAATAAAAGGATGAGAAAAAAAACACAATCTATATAATGAAGGTGAGTCATTTGATCCCACTGAACTTGAACTCTGATTCCAAATACTAACCTTATCCCATCATAGGTTTTCCCGCATTTCGCTTGAAAATGCAAGTAGCAACTCCATGAAATTCATCTTTCTTTCCTTGAGAGAAACCTTGAATTTTTACCTCTTTTCCTCGTCGACCTCGTTGTAGCCTAGGTTGTGATAAATAACATATGTAAGACTTGAGTTCTATCCAATTTCCAAATTAGCTCATCATTTGTACTAATATTTTATGAAATTGAGGAAAATAAGTTAGAGAAAACATATTCTTCTCCATATTCATATCCACCTTCATTGTCTACTTACCTACTCACTCATATCCATTACACAATCATCTTTATCCATAGTGATGGGAAACAATTGAGGGTAAAACTATTTCAAGCATCCACTTTCGATCCAAACATCATGTCAAAATTTTACTTGATTTCCAAAGTTTATCTTTCTTACTAGAGCTAAAGAGAACCACTCCTGCAACATTTTTTTCATATCTCTCTACTTTGCTAATATCACACCATCATAGTGAAGTTGTCTTTCAAGAAAGATTATTGTTTGAGAATCCTTGTCACACAACACCATAAAATGAAGACAATATGTTATACCATAAAGTCTAATTGTCATTAAAAAAAATCTTGAATAAAGATTACAAGTATCCATGACTCAGTATTATTACATAATAATATATATATTTTTTTGCTTTTAAAACACTATAAGTCAATTTAAGAATAAACAATATTGTGCTATTATAAAACCTAACAACTTTATCAATATTTTTCAATCCAATCGCAATCTATCTTTTGCTTATATAAAAAAAGTACCCATGTTTATAGTGTTAATATATGATTTGAAAGATGAGAATGTGTAATGGTATTCAAGAATATAAATATCTTCATGGTATTAGTAAAAAACAAAACCTTTTAATTTCAAATATTTTTTACTTTCTATGTTGATTTCAAAGAAAACGTAAAATCAATTGATATAAAAGTAGTATTTTTTAGATTGATTTTAAAATTGATATAAAATATTATTTTCTAAATTGATAATAGAAAGTAATTAATTTTTACATCAATTATTACGATAATCGATATAAACATTTTTACAGTCAATTTAAGTATTATGTTTGTTTAATATTATTTTTTCATAATATCATCACGATGATATTTTAAATTTTTTTTATTGAACCATTCTTTTACAAACAAATAATAAGTTATATTTTTACCGTCAATTTAAGCACAATAAATATATAATAAAACTATAATTTAACATACCAATTCAGATAATTAATTTTTTTTATATTCATTTATAATATATATATATATATAGTCATTAAAAAAAATTACTTTCAAAGACTGAGTAACTATTTCACAAAAAAAATCACAATGCTAAGAACATTCTCAAATTCTATAACTATTGTCACTTCCCTTGTGCATGGATGAGGACGGAAACAAAGTTACCTTGCACACAATTTTTACATGTTTTGACCAACACTAAAGTTACAACAAAGACATTCAAAATAGCTATTTTCATAATTATAACATAAAGGTAAATCCAAAACTCACCAAAATTACTAATAATTTGTTAGGATAAATTTCACCATCAACATTTATCATCAATATTTATAGGAGAGAAAATAATAATAAAAAATAAAATAAATTTTTATAAAATAAAATTAATTTATATATAAATTAATTTATAAAAATGTTTTTATTTTTAGATAAATTAATATAAAAAACTTATACAAATTAATTTATGTATAAATTAATTTCTTTTTTGTTTTTTTATAAACGTTTATAGAAAAATTTATTAAAATAAACTCTAATTGTGCTTAGCAATAAACAATATCAGTTTGTTAACATTAGCTACATTTTAGGTGAAAAGAGAATTGGTTAACATTAGCTACATTTTGGGTGAAAAGAGAGTGAAAAATTAGGAATTAAAATTGAAATGAAAGTAAGAAGAAGGAAACATTTTTGAAAATTTATTTTTAGAAGTCAAATTTTTTTTCTTTTACTTTATTTTCAACTAAAAAAATATCATTATCTTTATTTTTTTCTCTTTATTTTTATTTATCTAATCACAAGTACCATTACTCTCCCTCTTGAACTAAGGACACTAACATTGGATCATAATTTTTGACATATCATATTCAAAATAATAAGAGTTGAATGCTAGTTTTTTAGTATTTGAGATATTTTTGGATTGAAAGTAAAAACAAATCTTTTAAAATTAAAATTTAATTAAAAATAAAATTTCTAAACAAATATTCTTTCATATATATATATATATATATTTATATTTATAGATGAAATTCAAACCTTACCATAGGATGAAGAAAATAATTATATGCTAAATATACCGGGTGATATTAATATATTTAATTTTTAAATACTTACAATATGTCTAATAAAATATAGTAGCGTTAGAAAATCTAATGTCATCCGATGCTATTAACAAATTAAGAAAATATCTTAATTAGTTAGTTACGATGAAAGAAAATAATAATTAAATATATATGAATCTTTCCTTCAAATTCGGAACGTGGGTTTTCAGTCTTGTTCCCCAGTGTTGTTTATACTGAAAGTACTTCCAAAATCCAAAGCCAAGTGTTTTCGGTACTCACGATCTTTCAAGAACCCTAGTCTATATCTGATCATACAGAAACCGCATTCACTCTCTTCCTCTGAAGCTGCTCGGAAGGATCGAGCAGTTTCAATTTCGATGCCTGATGAATTCAATTAAGGTCAATTTTGTGGTCTGATTCTTCAATCATGTGGTATTCCTTTTGGAAATCCAGAGATCGTTTCTCCTTGGATCAACTCAGGTCACACATCCTATCCTCACACACTTTATTTCATTCAAATTCGCTCAAGTTGTCATTTCCTTATTCTGAATCTTGAAGAATCTTGGCTAACTAATTTATTGAGCTGTGTTCTGTTGATATCTTCTAGAACCTTAGGTCACTTCTACTTGAAAGAAATTTTTGTAATGGACCATTGATTATTGTCTTGCTGCCTCATGGTTTTCAGGTACTTAACCGATCAATTGACAAAAGTACAAATTATTAATGACGTTAATAAGGTAATAATGTAATTAATTTCCTCGTCTTAGCTTTCAACTTACTTTGATATGTTCTTCACGGTTTTCGCAATTTTCTCAGTTGTGTTATATGTTGAAGGGTTTTGTTATTGAGGCGCTGAGATCAATTGCGGAGTTGATAACATATGGTGACCAACATGACCCAAGCTTTTTTGAGTGAGATTCCTTAATGCTCATGTTGATTGTTGGTATAATTTTTGTTTTCCTGGAAGTTTATTGCGTCCTAGCTTGTGACAGATTCTTTATGGAAAAGCAAGTGATGGGTGAGTTTATACGTGTTCTAAAGCTTAGCAGGACTGTAAGCGTTCCACTCCAGTTGCTGCAAACAGTGAGCATTATGGTCCAGAACCTAAAAAGTGAACATTCTATATGTAGGTTGATTATCAAATGGAGTTCTGAGTTTCTTTAGTTTCTTTAGGTTGATTATCTAAACAAATGTTGGTGGGTGAATAATCTTCTATGGTGAAATTTTTGCAGACTATATGTTTAGTAATGAACATATAAACTACCTGATAACTTATCCATTCGACTTTCAAAACGAAGAGCTGCTGTCTTACTACATATCCTTTTTAAGGTGCGTTTTGACTGTTGAGTTATTTTTTATTGAACTGGTGAATGGTGGTTGATGATTGCACTGCATAGAATCTGTTTTCTGGGACCAGTATATGTTTGTTCACTTCCCCTCTCCGTTGTAGATTGTTGCTAATCAGTTTTCTGTTATATGTCTTTTGGTTTTTGAAGAGCAATAAGTGGAAAATTGAACAAGAATACAGTTTCACTTCTTGTGAAGACTCATGGTGTAAGTTTGATGTTCTCTGAGTCTTTTCTTATTCTAATGATTTGAATTATATCTCTTAAGATAGGCTTAAAAGGTTGTCTTCATAGCTATTGGTTAGTGGCTATCATGTTCTTGGCATTGAAATTGTAAAGGAGACCATGTTTTATTGGGTTTTTCTAGCTGCATGCTCGAGTTTTAGCTTTATAAGGTGGATAAATGATACTGGTTTTTGTACTTTGAACAGACTTTTATTGAAATTTCATGGTTAAGAGAAAGATGAGAAAGGAAGGAGGAGAAAATGTAAGGTAGAAATACAATAAAATCTTGTTATATTTTTCAAGTGGATGACTTTGATAGAGAAGCCTGTTGGAGTGTTGTTAGTCTTTATTGGTCAAATCTTCTGAGATCATTACATATTCCCAGTTAATCATTTGTGTCTATTGGTTCTTTTAGGTATAGTTGATTTTTTGTCTTTTGTCTGTGGAGGAGGCTATTCTGCCTTAGTTTTTGGGCTATTAAAAATCCAAATGTATCTTTCTTGTGTTTAGGATGAAGTAGTGTCATTTCCACTTTATGTTAAGGCCATACGCTTTGCTTTTCATGAGGAGAGCATGGTTCGCACTGCAGTACGAGCTCTGACCCTTAATGTCTATCATGGTGAGATTTTATTGTTTCACATAAGCCCTCTTCTGCAGTTTTTTTCCTCCCTCCCATTTTCCCTTCGTGAACTCAATTTTTATGCCAACAAAAATTATAATTTTCTAATACATTTGTTGTATAATTTTCAGTTGGAGATGACTCTGTTAATAGATATATAACCAGCACACCTCACAAAGATTACTTCTCAAACCTGGTTTCATTTCTTAGGAATCAGAGCATGGATTTAAATAAACTGCTTTCTGATACTCTGCTGTAAGCAATTTGTTTTCTCTATTTTGTGTGTATATATGTATATTTTAAGATTTGCTTGTGTCCTGAAAAAGCAATTGTGGTTACTGAATACTGAGACAGAAATCCGGGCCCAGATTCAATCTCTAGAATTATTGCTGCTGTAGATGAAATTGAGGATAATCTGTACTACTTTAGTGATGTTGTTTCTGCTGGGATTCCTGATGTTGGGAGGCTAATTACAGACAACATTCTGATGATTTTGATATTTCCATTACTTCTTCCTTCCCTGAGGATTGTGCCTGATAATGTATGAAACTTCACTTTATGGCCTTGTCAGTTCACTTTGATCCAGTTTCGTCTTTGTTCAAGGATCTTTGAAAAAATAAATTCTTTGACAGATTTTGATTCTTATTATGCAACTTGCCCTTATTAATGTTTGATAGTACATTATTATAGGACATGCAGGATGGTGTCGTCACTTCTCTGTACTTACTCTGTTGCATCCTGAGGATTGTCAAAATCAAAGATTTGGCAAATACCATAGCTGCTGCTCTTTTTTATCCCTCAGAGGCCTTTACAAAGAGTTCTGGGGGTAAATTCAGTGGCTTTATATCTGATCATGGTTTCACATCTGAATGCCAAGTACCAGATAATGATAAACTTACCAAGTATGATACAAGACACTCAATGGTCAACGTTCCATATTCTTCTAGTTCTTCAGGTTTTCATTCAGATGGTGTTCTTGTGCAAAATGATTGTAGCTGTTCAAATTTGTCTTTAAGGTAAAAGCCACATTTTTGGGTGCACAATTTATAGTGTTTTTTTGTTACTATTTGTAAGTCAGATATAACAGTTATCTTTTTGTATTTCTGCTTGTCATCAGAACTGGAAAGATTAATGAATATGTCATGCCTGCTTAAACTACCCTGACTGCACGCAGTTATTCAAATGAAATATGTAATACTGTGTTCTATCAAAGAAAAGAAAGAAGAAGGCATATTATTTTCTTGTCTTACTGTGTACATCCTTTAGATGCTGCTTTTGAATTGAAACATGTTTCAATAAATAAATTTTTGTAGTAACTTGGGTGTTTATACAGGTTTTAAATCTATATTTTTTATGTCTTATAATGATCCAGTTGTTCTACTTTAACTCGAGAGTTTAAACTTTGTTCACAGAAATTTTTTGTTCTTTTTTCCTAATGACTTTTATGGTTAATGTAGGGAGGTTTTACTTGCATATGTAACAAAAGGAAATGATATCCTAGTTTTGGGTTCTTTGAGTGTGCTTGCAACTCTGCTGCAAACTAAAGGTAGTATCATTGAAATTTTTGTTTGCTTTACAGTTGCATTGTTTTCTGTTTACATAGTATATCTTGTTCTCTAGAACTTGATGAATCAATGCTGGATGGGCTTGGAATTCTTCCACAACGCAAACAACACAAGAAACGGTTATTGGTATGCCACATTCTTCCATTTTGATATTTTTCATTATATGAACATTTGATGGTTGGCTTTTGCACACCTTCCTAATTACTATATTTACATTATTTTACTAAACCTAGACATGATTTTACGTATTTTCAACAGTTTTGAAGGGGACTTATTGGTCCTGTGGAACCTAGTCAATGTATTCAAGTTATGTCCTTGGTGGAGAAGAGGGAGGCACCTAGTGGGAGAAAATGTGGAATGGGAGAGATTTTGCCATAGGTGGTATTTCTAGTAATATGAGATGCTTTGTGTATTTGTAAAAGTGGGATGCTTGAATGACTATTAGTGTGTTGAGTGTTCACGGTGTTGTCACAACCAGATTTTGTGACGAAGCGAAAAGGGAAAATTAAAGGGGGTAGGCCGAAATCAATTCGGCCTAGGGATGAGTCGCCACCAGCGTTTTGATTAGGAACGCTGGAAAACCGAGATGGGAGGATAAGGTTGGTCTAGAACCAGGCGGGTTCGGAAGTTGGTTACACACCAGGGGCACAGGGTGCCCCAAGCATACCTGTTACTTAACAGTTACCTAAGACTAGCTTTTGAATTTACTAAGGTTTTTGTGCATGCAAAGAGGGGAATGTCATACAGTAATTCATGCTATAAATGAGACTACTACTAAGATACTATGGAATCCCAGACTACTACTAAAGATACTATGGAATCCTAGACTACTACTAAAGATACTATGGAATCCTAGACTACTACTACAGATACTATGGAATCCTAGATTACTACTAAAGATACTATGGAATCCTATGTATGGGGGATGGTTTGGTTTGGGGGAATAGACTTGAGAGGAGTGTGCCTCCTTTGCCTACGTACCTCGAACTCGAGGATTCAAAGTCTACGTAGTTCTGGGCGGTTCTTAGGGTTGGGAGATTTGCTTAGCCAAGGGTCGAGATGAACTCGGCCCTGACCGATTTTGGTTAAGGGAGAGGGTCAGGGGCTGGTGTATGAGTCATTTGGTTCTCTAGTCTACTGTTTCACTACGAGCATAGTGACTACCTACCATAATAGTACCCCCTAGGAAGACTAGTGATAGGTAGAAAGGGTGAAAGTCTTTAAGGGGTTCCTAGGTTCGCTTAACCAAGGACCGAGATGGACTCGGCCCTGACCGGTTTTGGTTAAGGGAGAAGGTCAGGGAAGGCTCGCATGGGGAAGGCCGAGACGGGCTCGGCCTGGTTGAGTTTAGAAAAGATGAGAAAGGGTGAGGCGGACTCGGCTTGGGCGAATATTATATTATCTAGACTAGCAGACTTACTTATTCTAAGGAAAGTGTAGGTTCTAAGTGTGTGAAGTTGACTAGATTCTAAACTAGACTACAACGTTTATGATAAGAGAGGGGAGAGTACCACTAACCTGGAGTCCGCCGTGACGCAGAGAGGTTGGAGGAATGCGGTCTCTTCTCTTCTCGTTCTATGACTTGTTCTGACTATTCCTTCTTCCCTTGGAGGATGAGGTTCTTATGAAAGGGGATATATAGCTGGGGAAGAGTGGGCTCTTGTGGGTGGTATGCGAGCTAAGTAGTGAAATCACAATCAACTCTTAGTAAAGTAAGGTGACGAGATAAAAGGATGAATGGCTTAGGCTTCCTTGAGTTGATTAAGAGCTCACTTGTGACTGAGCTGGCATAAAGGCTGGCTTGATGATATAAGTTCATTTAAATTGTGTTCAATATGACCCTTTTTGTTATTTTTTGTGCAAAACAGGATAATTGTCTTTTAAGAGTCCCTCCACCCCCCACAAACCATGAAGCACATCAATTCAGTTTTGATTATTTGGTCTACTGTTGACATGCTATTTTACTGGCTTTGCATATTTGTGCAGCAAGCTTTAGTTGGTGAGGGTGCAGGTGAAGAGCGGCTTTTTTCATCCAAAAGTAACTCGAGTAGGGATGGCATTGGTAATGATATTGATCTCTATCATAAAAAGATCAAGGTTTGCATTTCCATCTGTTCTTCAACAATTGTTGATTTATTTAATTTTGTTAGGAACCAAGAATAGAAATGAGAAAGAAAATAAATATTTTATTGAATAGGATGAAAAAAAAAGAATATTTAATTTTGTTAGGAACCAAGAATAGAAATGAGAAAGAAAAGAAATATTTTATTGAATAGGATGAAAAAAAAAGAATAGGAGAGAGATCTCTCTTCCAAGTGTTTCCCCTTCACAAAGGATTTCTCCTTCACAAAGAGCATAAGCTCAATCTACAAATTATACAAGATACCCTATTTCTTCTCTTACATTCCCTATTTATTTACCTTGCAAATCCCCTCTAACTAACTAACTAACTCCTCTTACTAGCTAATTAGAATAACTGTCCTAACTAATTTCCTAACTCCTAACAAATTTTCACAACCAATATTTATTTAGATTTTAGAATCTCTTTTGCTTGATGTTTGGCTTCCTTATGTTTACCATGTTTCACAGGAGCAGTATGGAGTATCTTTTCTGCCTTCTGATGTGGGAATAAGCCCTCGTGTACATAGATTTCAGGTAAATGTTTGTCTCTAGTGGAATCTTGATGATATACTTTTTTCTTTTAATAGTTTCTCTATACCATGTGAAAGTCCCTGATTGCAGTTGGTAGGTTTGCCTTTTCATTTAAAATCAATACTCAATGACTGTGTTTTATAGTTAGTGAATATAGGAGTTCCATGCATAGTTACCAAGTTTGCTCAACCCCATTTAAACTGCATTCTAGGATGCATGTTCCAGTTTGCAGTGCATTTCTATTCCAATTCATTGTGGAACACATGCTGGAAATGGTAGTCAATAGCGGCCGGAGCGGCCACTATAGCGGCGGAGCGGAGTGGAGCAGTAGCGGGCCGCGACGGAATTGGCGTAGCGGCGCTCGCAGCGGAGCGACCTCTATTGTGTATCGGAAGGGGAAAAGTCAAAAATGCCCTCATGTTTAAAACGTTAGTGAAGGCATTTTTGACTTTTTGCAATTTTAGGTTTTAAAAGTTAAATAACCTTGCATTTCCTCTTCCTTGTTTATCATCTTCCATCTGATTCTCCTCCTCCTTCCCTGTGTTATTTTTCTTCACTGTCACCTTCTCCGACGACCTTCTCGAGCGACTTTGAAGTAATTTTTGCATTTCTTCAGTTTTTTTTTTTGCTGTTTTTTTCTGCAATTCTGCAATATTATTTTTTGCATTTCTTCAGTTTTGGTTTTCTGTTTTTTTTCTGCAATTTTGTTTTTTACATTTCTTCAGTTTTTGTTTCTGTTTTTTTCTGCAATTCTGTTTTTTGCATTTCTTCAGTTTTTGTTTTCTGTTTTTTTCTGCAATTCTGCAATTCTGTTTTTTACATTTTTTCAGTTTTTGTTAGTTTATGAATTTTGAGTAATGTTTTATGTTTTTGAGCTTATATATATAATATAAATATATTAATAATTTTTTAATATATATATAATATTAGAATAACGGTTATCTCGCTATCCGCTATCCCAGCTCGGGGGTTGGCCTCTCCGCTCTGCTATCTGGGATTAACTACTATGGCTGGAATGTCTGATGTTCTCACAGCACATGATCCTGTTTGGGCTTTTCAACACAATCATGGCTTCATCTTTTCCTAATAGACAAACTAAAGTGAAGGTATCTGTTGAAATTATGGGGTTTTAGGCATAGAAGGAGAGGGAGAGGAAAGAGAATGAAATACCATAATAGACAAACTAAAGTGAAGGTATCTGTTGAAATTATGGGGTTTTAGGTATAGAAGGAGAGGGAGAGGAAAGAGAATGAAATACCATATTGACATTTGTTGGAAAGCCACTTAAATGTGGTCCTCCTAGCTCGCCTTAATTACAGCCTTTATGGGATGCCTTAAATGTAGTCTCGAGGGCATGTTTAGTCCTATGTTGTCTAGAGATATGGTCTAAGTAGTGATTATAAGGGCAGTCGTCACCTTAAGAGCCACTTTTATGGGGTTGTGTTAGGTCCTAAGTTCAAATTCCAAGAACATTAACTAAGATGTATTATAATTTATTGATGTACTATTGTGTTTGTTATATTTATAAAATCTAAAACACTGATTACTCTTATTTATATTAATCATAATTGATAATCCTAATTAAGAAAATAAATTCGTGATAAGATAAGGAAGCATTATAAATAATCCTAAAAGATAATGAAGAAATTGGGAACAAATCCTAGAAGGTAGTTTAAGATATGATAAGTTATTTTTGTATATTTTCTCTTATAATTTGAGTTTGTGCCTAACAAATCCCCAAAAAGAAAACTCATAGGGGGAGGGTTGCTCCCCACTTAGTACACTGTTTTGTTTATATTACTAGTCAATGCGGGATCTCCAATACCTCCTTCATGCCATTTCTCTTATAATTTTTGTTTGTGCCTAACAAATCCCCAAAAGCTAGCTTATAGGGTGAAGATTGCCCCCACTTATATACACTTTCTTAGTTATATTAGTAGTCAATGTGGAATCTCCAATACTCCATGCCAAGGACTGTACATTTCAAAAGTGAAGTTTGCTGGGTTGGACATTTGCAGATTGTTTATAACGGCCTGATAACGAGTGACTTGATAGGATCTACACTTAAATGTTTGAAACTAAATACTAGAAGGAACATATAAAAAAAAAAGGCAAGAATGCAGCCAAGCTGTCATTGACCTTCTATAGTTCATAAAAGGCAACTCAAGAAAAAAAACCATGCATCAAGCATGAAGAGAAATAGATAATGCATAGGTCCAATCCTTTCTCATAGCAAAGAGATACCTTCTTAAGAATGTATTCCTTGATATTAGATATGTAGAAGAAAGTGTATTGAGTTATTCTGCACAAGCAAATGATTGGTTATTCTTAATATAGTTAACAATGCATTTTTCTTTTAGCTTTTAGCTTAAACATATAATCTTGTTACACATTGTGCTCAACATATAGAAGCCAAAGCAGTTTATGAAACAGTTTTATCCTTTTCAAAATTAGTCTTTGAAAGTTTACTGCCAAAAACTTAGATTGTCAATGTAAAATTAAAGAGCTACCAGACTTTTTACTGTTTACTCAGGATAAGTGCTTTTTGAATATTTGTTAGTGTGCAAACACATGCACTATATGTGTTTTTTGTGAAATAAATTAGTTTGATAAATTTCATTGTACTTAATCTACCACGTACTAGTCTAGTTTTCAGAGGCTGAGTTTTAGCACTATGGTAATGTTGTTGCCTTATGACTTCAAGGTCACGAGTTCAAATCCTGGAAATAGTCTCTCCTCATGGAGGTAAGGCTGTGTGGGTCTACAGATCTACCCTTCCCACACCCCACTAGGTGGGAGCCTCATGCACTGGGTTTCCCTTTTATATTAGTCTAATTTTCAGAAGACTTTATCCCAAATGTAATGCTTTTGTAGGTTTTCAAACTTTGCTTGTTTGGGCTGTAAAAGGTTGAAATGTTACTTGCATCATTTCCCTTTTCTTCTTGTTAGTATTTAAAATCCATGTTTTGATGCTCCATGTATTGTCCAAAATTACTATTCTCTAAATGCCTATTAGCAGTTACCTGTTTTTCTGATGGATAGTTTTTCCTTGAAGTCAACATGTAGTTTTTATGTGAGTTTAGTAATTATATATGCTCTGTTTTTCAGGTGATTGATGCATTAGTTAGCCTCTGTTGCCGCTCTAATATATCTGCAGAGATACTATGGGATGGTGGTTGGCTTTTGCGCCAGTTGCTTCCTTACAGCGAGGCAGAATTCAACAGCCATCACCTTGAATTATTGAAAGTAAGAACATATAAAGCTTTTCTTGCAACACCCTAGAGAACTCAATACATTCTCTTTTGATCCTGTAGTGACGAGAATATCTGATAGACACCAGGTGATATGAATTGTGTTGTTTGTTGATTAATGGATTCATCACCCAGGAGAAGAAAAATAGAAAATAATATATAAACTGAGAAATAACAGAAAAAGATGAGCACTGGAAATAATTTTATTGATGGAAACCAGAGAATACAATTCTCCTACCAGAGGCTCCTCTGAGAATGCTACTCCCAGTCCTCAAAATTAGTGCTCCCCCACTGAAAACAAAAACCCATCCCCCTTCCTGGTACCCTTCTCCCATAATGTCCTCTCTAACTAACTAATACTCAGCCATGTCACCAAATTCCGATGACAGAAATTCCTCATTGTCCTCTTCTCCTTCTAGAGTATAGTTTGCATATTGGTGGCTTGGTAGGATCCAGGCCCAATAGTCTATCCTCATCCGAACCCTTTACATCATTCAGCCCAAGGTTTCTATCAAATATTAATTCAGTAGACCTTTTAAGGAAGCTGAATAATTTGAGAGAAGATACCAATACAAAGTTACATAAAAGTCTACCATCCTTTGCAAGCTTTGTCATGGAATCAAAATTTTTTATTAATTAATTATACAGATATACTAATAATTTAAATGATTAACAGTCCACTAATACATAAAATATATGGGTATATATACGAATTTACCATTCCCATTTGAGTAACTCCCATTAAATGTGCTTGAAGGATATCTAAATTCAAAGGTTATATTTAGGTCAAAACAAAATTGAAGAGTTGATGCTGAAGAGAATACAAAATTGAAACACACAAAATATGAAAATATTTAAAAATTCCTTAACTCCTTTGCTTATTGTCTTTGTAGAAATAATAATGGGTGGTTTGAAAAACAATACTTCTTGATAAATCATGCCTTGTTCATGAATAGTCACGTTTCTGACCATGATTGTAGAAATTCATGAATAGAATATGTACCAAGAATGTAAAAGAGATGATTTAATAGAAAAAAATCAAATAGCAAATGAAAGTGTATTGCAGTCCTACTAGTATCATCTGCACTATTTGCATCTCCTAATGCAATTATATCAATATCTTTTATAATACAGGTTTCTTACAAGAATTATGCTTCTGATCTTGTAGAGGAGGTTAGAGGTATCTGGTCTGACTTCCTTATTCCCGTTCTCTCTGATGAATGGAGAAAGTGCAAAAGAGGTGATCTCACATATATTGTTCTTCTTGATTGTTTCTGTGTGAGAGGTTTTCTTTACTCATGTTCTTGAACAAGAAAATTTTTCTACCTGTAGCAATGGAGTCATCATCTCCTCAGAAAGAACCGAATTGCATACTTTTGCTACCACGAAAGTTTTCTTCAGAAGGTAAGCTTGTACTTGTTTCAACATTCATTTTTCCTATGGAGGGAAGAGTTGGAAACCCTTTAAGTGACCTCTGTGTCTCTGTTGTTACTACAGGTGCTATTCCAGAGGGATCATCTTTTGCTGCTGGAGAAAGAATGCATGAGTTGGTGAAGGTCTGTGCCTCCTATTCTTCCCCCCTCCCCCAACAGACATTTTTAAAAATGTGCATTATGGCATAAAAAGTGCGAATAGGGATTCTCAATTCAGGTTCTTCATGGATTGTGTAGTTATGTGTACCTTTATATTATGAAGAGCTTTATGTTGTCTTTGTCCCATTTAGGTATTTGTACTGCTGCATCAACTTCAAATATTCACTCTTGGTAGAACTTTATCTGAGCAACCTCCAATTTACCCTTCTGGTGATCTCCCTGCAAATTGCCGTGCTCGAGGTTCTGGGCTTGATGTGTCAGGCCCAAAGGCAGGCACTGAAATCAGCCTTGGTTAGTGATCTGAACCGCAGCTTCTTGTATTCTCTCCACTGGTTTTACTGAAGTTGAGGTTTTTGCTTTGCTGTAGGATAGACAGAAGAGTAAAAAGAAGGAAGGGGAGGGGAAGGGGAAGGGAAGAAAGAAAAAGAGGGAGAACAGAAAACATCTCGATAGTAATCTCAACTTCAAAATATAATCCGAGAATCCAATACAAGTACATAGCCACGCTTAATAGTCAAACCAATCAAATAGTAATAATACCCAACTTAATACCAAGTAAAGAAAGCTCGTGTAGACTTAGTCATGAGTGGCTTAGGGAGACTGGTGTGCAGTGTTACATGTTCCATGCTTTTAGTGTCTGTTTTTCTCCTTTTTTTTTCTTTGTTTAGTTTTTGAGGGTACCTTATCCTGTTGCTTTATATAACCTTTTCTTTCTTAATAAATTCTGTTTTATCAAATTAAAAAAAAAATAGTCATTACTGGCCTGTTTTGAAGTGTCTATACTGGACATTGGCCATGTGTGAGAGGATTTTTCTCATCACTACTTCTGAGCATGGGCCAATCTGTAGTGATTCAGTGCATATAGAAACAGATTATGTTAAGAAATAGTATGTTGAAAGGGATGATTTTGAGACTGAAGTGGCAAAATATATTGTAAACCTGTCATGTGATGATCACAGATTGAAAGAGTTACTTGAAGTCTTGAACTACATATTTATTGATTTCTGGCAATAAACCTGACAGCAGGCAACAAATGGGTAAATTCCACCTAGTCGAAATTTGAAGAAAATGTTGGTGTCTTCTAAATAATAATTTATCGTGTAAATTGCAGATTTTTTAAATATTTTTCTCTCGGTGGGTCTTTTTGATTGTATGTGTATTTGGTGGTTTTCTTCTATTAGGTTCTGTTACATGTAAATATGTAATTCCTTTATGGCCAGAAGAGGAAAGCTACGTGCTATTTAGTCTGCAATCAACTAATTTGTTAAAATTCTCTTATTTGTCATTCACAGGCAATGCCGTGCCTTGTAGAATTGCTTTCGAGAGGGGCAAAGCGCACCATTTTTGCTTTGTAGCAATCTCTTTTGGAATATCTGGGTGGCTTGTTCTTGCAGAAGAATTGCCACTGAAGAAGTCCTATGGAGTGGTTCGGGCTGTTGCACCTTTGGCTGGATGCAATGTATGTATACTTCTCTACCTTTGCATCTTAATCTTCGGAAATATTAGAATAAAATGTTTCTTGGAAAATTTATTTTCAGCTTAGGAAAAATAACCCTCAATTTGTTGATGAATAACTTTTTAATGACTCAATTACCTACATTGGTGGCTGTTTTAAACTTGAAATATTTTGCGAACAATTCAATTTTTTTTTTATAATTTTCTCAATTTATTTTGTTGGTTAAGAACTTAAGATACAAAGCCAAATATAATATAAATGTATTTTGAAAAGTTTTGTTATGATTATTTTAACCCTGATTAATAATCTTATGATCAAAGTTGTCCTGTTTAGCCCAGGATTGATGATAAACACGCAACGTGGTTACACTTGCGGATTCGGTCATCCTCTTTACCCTTTCTGGATCCTGCCCAATTCAAAGACTGGGGGAAAATAAAAACAAAAGCTTCGGTAGATGGCAGATGGACATTGGCATTTAGAGATGAGGAGATTTGCAGGTCTGCTTTTCTCATGATTGTTGAAGAAATCAAATTTCTGACTGACGAGGTTCATAGAAGACTAAAACCTTTTCTCAACCTTGAAACTGCAATGGATTTATCAATCTCGTCAGAGGATTCGGCTTCCTATAGAACACATCCCAGTTAATTTCGTCACCCTTTTGTATATGCCTCCAAAATGCATAACCATATTTTAGGTTAGTAATTGGTTTAGTGTCATTCTTTTTGTATACTAGCCCTATATCAAAATTTCCCATTACGGGTAAGTTTTGCAACAAATGTAAATATGAGGGAACCTCATAAAGAAAGCTTTTCCCCCTTTTTCGTTATTTTTCTTGTTTGGAAGGTCTTTTTGTACAGATGTGTGTTAACGCTAATTATATGGAGTAATGAAAGCTTTTTCTTTCTTCTCCCATTATTCTGAGTGGTTGTCTTGCGTTGCGCATTGTGTTAATACTGATTATTTGATTCTCCTATTGCAGTTATTCTCTTTTTTAATTGTCTCTACATTCGTCTTGGCAATTTCTTTTTTGTTTTAACGATAATTTCTGTTGTTATTTTAGACTATGTCAAAAGGTTCTAGGTTCCACGTTACTTGGGTTATCCTATCTACCAGTGTATATATATACACTAATATTTTTAAGAGGGTTAACATAAGTAAGAAATAGAAGTGAGCTCTCATGAGATTGTCATTTGGGCTGACAAGCTCTGGAATTTTTTATTATGTTTTAATTAATTATTTTCAAAACTTAATTTTGAATTTACTGAAAACGTCTTATTTTAAGTGGGCTAACTTGGTATTATTTCCAAATGTGTTATGGTTACATTAATATCATACTTTAATTAGCTTTAATTCCTCTGTTTTAATTTGCGTTATCTGATTTAATTTGTATTAATATCCGTTTTCAAATTAGCGATTATGCCTGTTTTAATTAACATTATTTGTGTTTTTACTATGAATATCGACTTAAATTTGAATTTTGAAATGCCTCTCTCTCTTTCTTTTTCTTCCATTTTTGTGAACTTCTCGTTTTCCAACTTGTCAATTTTGATACCCCGTGTGAATCACACGTATTTTGATTAAACTCCTTTTCAAAGGTTGGTGAATTTTGCCTACCAAGGCAACAACTTTTAGCATCAATTCAAATAAATTTCCTTAAAGCAAAAGGAAGAAGCATGCCAAAGCAACACAAAAGAGTCAGTTTTTTTTGGTTGTTGAAGTTGTCGAACTTCCGAGTCAGTGAGCTTTTATTAGCTGCCAATGCTCTCTACCGAATGTTGTGGCCAATAGTCTATAGTCAACAAGACTTAGTAATCTTTTATGATCACAATTGTCTCAACTCTAGTATAAAAAGAAAGCGTGTGTATTATTAGACTCCTATTCTGTAATCTCTCGAGTTACAACGTCAAAAAGGGATGGACAAGAGGGAAGATTAAAAAAGCGATAACTGAAATCACTAAATTTTATATTTTATATTAGCACACAATATAGACATTATTGACGTGTCAAATCCATATAACAATAATTTCATGAACCTTGAATGGATTGACACGTAATAAGCAATGTGGAAATAAAATAGAATACAAATTTTCACTGGGAATTTTGGTTAGGTCCATATCTTCGAACCCTCTCATCAATCCAGTCCCTCATGTCCCCCAACACAAGGTTGGCAGACTCATCGGGCTCTCCCTGAATAAGAGAATGATACATCCCATCATAAAGCTTCAAAGTCTTATCCTCACTGGAAGCCTTCTCATAGAGTAATTTGGAGGAGGAAGGGCAGGTGACGCCGTCAGAAGTTCCGTGAGCAGTGAGAAACGGCGCAGTTACTTTGGAGAAATTATCCTGTACATACTGTGTGACCCTAAGGAGCTCCCGCATGGTCCCGACCCTGGGTGGGCCCGTATACCTCCTCGGATTGGAGGCTATGATCTTCAACTTTTCGGGATCCCTAATGGCCTTTCCAACCATTTTGTTATCCGGCATGGCCGCCCACGTGTCGGCCAAACCGAACAGGAGACCGTACATGAACAGATGTACTCTGCTGGGCTTCATGTCCTCGGGGATCACGAATAGCGGCGCGGAGAATATCAGACCCGTCCACGTGTCGGGTTCAGATCTGAAGTACATGAGCATGGTGGCCAGGCCCCCCATGGACTCGCCGAAGAGGAAGGCGGGGAGGTCCGCGTAGGCCTCGCTGCGACGGACGTCGAGGAAGAACGAGAGAGAGGCGCCTGCGATTTTCTCCATGTCGCCGAGGTAGCACCGGAGGCCGTCGGAGCGGCCGTGGCCGAGGAGGTCGGCGGCGAAGACAGCATAGCCCCAGTTGGCGAAGTTGATGCAGATTTTCTGGAAGAGCCAGCCGGTGTCGGAGCCGTAGCCGTGGGTCATAAAGACGGTGGCTTTGACGTGGTGGTTGAGAGGGAGGAAAGACTGAGTGAAGATTTTGCCGTGGGGGGTGTCGAAGTGTGATTTCGTGTTTCGCACGCCTTGTGAGCTGTAGTACTCTTCCTCGGGCATGTGGCCCCAGAAGTTAGGGGGAGCCTCCGATTCTGGTGCCATTGCCATGGAGAGTGAAGGAGAAAGTAAGTTGAAAGAAATAGAAATAGAAATAGAAATATAATTAGGTGAGTTGGTGGAGAGGTGGGATCCTGGGAGTGGTTGAACCAACCCCACCACTAAACTAAAAGTTGGTGGTAACTCATGGCACCCAATGTGGTTGGTCACCCTTTTCATGGGTTACGTTTTTTAAAACAGCCCATATAGGACTTGGGCCGTTAGGGCATTCTCTTTAGTATTTACATATCTCTCTCTCTCTCCCTCCTTCTTTCTTCTTTCTCTTTACACTCTTTGGACTCCAACAACCATCAAGCACACCACTAAGTAAATTAGATTAAAAATCGTTTATGAAAATTGTTGTTGATTATATTTTTTACACTAAAATTTATTTCTAGATAACTAAAATATATAACACGATTTTTTTAAAATTATTATGTTTTCTTCTTTAAAAGATTTTATTTTTTTAATACAAATAAACAAGGATATAATTTCATTTTTTCTATTCTTGATTTTTTATTACTTCACAAATTATATCTTCCAATAAATATTATTTTGAAACATTTAATGTTTTTTTTAATAAATTATAAAAACTAGTTATCTATATAATCTGAACAAAAATAATTTAAGAACTCAAGTAAAAAAATATTTTTTTACTATTTATTACTGAAAATATTTGCAGAAACAATTAATTTATTAATAATTTATGTAAATGATTGTTGAAAAAATAAAAAAAATAAATTAGTTCAAACAATCTAATAAATTAATTTAAGTTACAAAATTAATTAATTGATTTCAATTAAATATTTCAAATTAATTTTATTTTATATATTTTTTACTATTTATTATTGGAAAAGTTATTTTGTTAATAATTTTAAGATATTACAAGCTGCAACATCATTCTGCATTAATGGTCTGAATTTAATATAACTTTTAAAATTATATCGATAGAATCAATATATATATATATAAAAAGCTTGAAGGAGGGGGCAAGACCCTTAGTACCCCCATAAATTTGTTTTTGAAAATAGAAACCTTCCACGTATCTAATTTATATAAATAACAAAAAGTATTTTAGTAAAAAATATTAAATAATTGAGATTTGAACTTAACAAAAATAAAATAAAAAAATGACAGCACCCAAAGTGGGATGAAGAAAAAGGGCCAGTTATCAATGTCAGTGATGAAAAAGAAAAACAATAGAGCCAAGCCCGGAAAAGATATGTTTTTGGGTTTGACCAAAAATAATAAAGGGTTTTGGAGATGCTAGGTGATCGATTAGAGAAGTCATTGGACTCATGCTTCTTAAGCTGAAAGTGGACGATGGCTGGATGCTACAATGATGGGTTGGTCCAAGTTACCCTGATCTAATCTAATCTTATCTTTTCCCTCAGTGAAAGAATAAACAATACCAATCCTCACCCTCCACTACCTAGTAGCTATTACTCTACTTTACTCCTCCTTATTGTGTTTGCAATTGAGAAGTAAAATCATATTATTTCTCTCTTTTTGCACATTTAATCATTTTAAACCAAAATAGTTACCTGTGTTTTATGAAGCCATTAAGAGAGTCTTGCAGCTTGTTTTGTCCTTTGTTAAATGTTGATAAATCATAAAATAGTACTAATGTCAATAAAAACTTGATTAAATAATTTCAAATAATATTTTTGTGTGGTGTGAGTGGAGGGCGGGGGTAACCACTAACCAGACTTTATCAACATTAAATAAAATAACAAAAAACAAAGTATAGCAACCCTACAATCGTACGTAATGATTTCAGACTTATTGTGCTAAAACCTTTTGGTGTATTTAACTTCTATTCTTTTAAAAAGCTTTGTAATTAAGAGCATCATTATGAACTTTTATTTCAACTAAAGACATTTGCCAGCTCTTTTAGAGCACTAATTAAAGCGAGGGACCCAAAATAACAAGGGCTGCCCTAACATGAAAAGAACCAAATTGAAGTTCCTCGAAAGGAAACCTTAATCGGGGACATACCTTTTTGGAGAAACTTAAAAACACCAAACCAATGACGCATTAATTCTTTGTTTCTTTCCACATGGTAAAAGATAGATTGGCAACAAAGTGGCACCAAGATCAGAAGCATGTAAACTAAAGTGAAAACGGTCACTCCTCAAATTTATTAGAATCATTCAGAAGAATGTTAGCACATTCTCTTTAACAAAATATTATTCAACTTTTTTTTTTTAGACAACACATTCTTTATTTTATGATAACATTTATTTCATATTATTTATCTAACAATAAAGAATGTGTAAAAGAGTATCTTAAGCAGCAATTAGTACGTAATAATCTTCAATTATTCTTATACTAATTAAATTAAAGGGAACCATATCTTAATAATTGCAGCAATACCATTTTATACAATTTTTTCTTTTGTAAATTTGTAATATATTCAAAATATTTATCAGCTTTGTTGATAAACCTGATTAACCACTTTTAATTGAGTCTCCTGTATCAATCATGTGTTTTTAAACCATAAGGCTAGAACAGAGATTTGAGCATAATATTATTGGGATCAAAATAATATTGGTCCATTTTATACAATTTACTCTCATGCGCTTTTTTTCATCACAAAATAATAATTTACATTATGTTTGATAAAGAAGATAAAAATAGAGTGGAGTAGAGAGAAATAGTAAAAAGAGGAATTGGTAAGAAATGAAATAGAATTTTTTAGGTTGTTTAGTAAGAAAAAAATAAATGAAAAATAATGTTGTAAGATTGTCTGGTTTAGAAGGAGAGGAGAAAAAAAAATTAAATGTTAAATAAAAATACTATTTTATCCCAGCGAATAACTATGGTTGTTTCGATTAAGTATATATATTTAGATATATATAATTGATTAGGAAAATTTATAATTAATTATATATAAGGGTGACCTGTGTATTTTGTTTCGTAATGTCACGCGTGCGAAGTTGCGGCATAGGCACTATGACAGTGGGCAATGGAAATGCTTAAGATAATTATGTAACATATTTCTTTTTTTTTTCCTGCCTATTTCTCGTGTGACAAATAGAGCTTTAGTCTTTTATAATTTTTGAAATGGTTTAAATTTTGTATATACTCGCTAAATATCCGAGTATAGTATTCTTTTATAAATTTGATTCATCGTCATTTTAATCATGTATATCACATTTAAAGATTGAATTTAATCTTTTATATTATATATTGTTATAATTAATCATATTCTTCGTACGTATGTGTTATAATATAAAATATGCTGAAATCGTTGTTCAAAATTAGTCCATAGTTTTATTTTTTTCATGTCATACTATAGACTACATTACCAAGTTTCATAATTCTCCACATGCAAAATTTGTTACACAGCATGGTCAATTATTATGAATATGGGTATAATGAGAGGAAATCATCTATGATCATTGACCTATCATATAGAGTAACTTTACATAATTAAAACAGCAAGACACTCAAGTGCTTTAATTTTTCTAAAGCAATATAAAATTTCAGGATCATATTTAGTAGAACACGAAAAATCAAATCCATGCATAATGGTGTTCTAAGAAGAAAGAAAGGACGCCCTTCCGCTGGTCAAAGTAATGATATACAGTTTTGATTTTGAATATATAAATTGGAACAGGAAAGCGTCAATATTGTCTTGTAGCGGAGCCAGCAAGATTTCTCAATTCTTATTATTTATCATTTATATATATATTTGTGCATGGAAGCCCTACATAATAATGATGAGTGTTCTTCGATTGCAGCACATGGAGAAAATAATTAACAAAGGGATAATGGTAAACGACTTATGAAAAAGGTAACATAACATAAGAACTTTGTGTCATTTTATTATTCATTTGTTTGTTCACCTTTCATTTTAAAGCGGGAAAATGAAATGCTTCCTTGTAGAACCAATGTAGCTGTCGATGTTATTCTAACATATATTCCAAATGCTAACTACACATTAATGGATGTCACGATCTTCATCCATGACATGCTCTGGTGCAGCAGATTCATGAATCATGTCCAATCGAAGCTTCGGTACCATGGAATCACATTTTTAGAGAGGCAAAATAGGCTAAGCAGGGAATATAACTTCATAGTCACAATAGAACTTATGATGTTGTTCTCTTACTCCTTTCCCTGTATGTATATTTAATTTATATACCATATCATTGTACAATTCTTATCCTCACATTATATTGGATTTAAATTGCCAAAAAAAAATTATCAAACCTTAAACATATGTTTGAAACGAGAGAGTAGAGAGGGAAAAAAAAAAACTTATAGCTTCTGAAAAAATTGATGTGTTTGGTATGGTGTGATGAGGGAAGGTAGCTTAAAAAATTATATAAGATTCACGGTTTTATCTTTGTTTTTCAATTCCATCTAATTTATTACATGTTTAGCATGTAAATAGTTCAAAAAAATTTATCTTCATTGAGTTTGAGCTTTCATTTTAAGAATATGAATTGAACCTAGACTTTTAATCCAGTCTAGTATAGCTCCTTTACATAGGATAGCTATTTTCTCACGAAAAGATAAGAATTAAAATAATGAAAAAGAAGGAAGCTACAAGCGAAGGTAGAGTTTTGTTGATACTTGCTCTGTTCTCCACGTGAATTCTAATTAATTGATTCTTATCTTAACCGAGAAGTTGCCAAATAATGATTTTCTTGCTGAAAATGGGGTATTGATTCGCTAGAAATGTGGATAACTCCAATAAAGGAACAAATCGAAACCTAAATGAATTTAGAGTATAAAAATAGCAATTTTACCTAGAATAAACTAAAAATTCTAATAAATAAAGACCGAAGTAGTAGGAGCAAGAGATGATTAACACAATGGTTAAGAGAAGGAAAACAAACCCATGCTATTATGAAAATTAGCAGTTACACAAACTATTCCATTTTACACCTTGTGGACAATTTTACAAGAAGCCCTCGGTACCCAAAATGGCTCACTCTATGAAGTAGTTAACTTGGATACTCTTGGGCAGAAAAGAACTCATGTACCCACTATCCCATTTTCTATCACCTTTACCACCCCAAGAAAGTCTAAAAAGTATACCCTCCTTCCCTCCAAAGTTAACCGTTTCTAAGCTGCTTTGAAAAACGTTTTTGAGCCATTTCTCAAACAAGCTATTGGTAAAATAACCACACCCAACACGCACATCCTCAATCACCCTCTCATCTACACTTAAATTCTCCAAACATTTTTTCCCATAAACCTCCTCGAAAGACCCTATGATCTTACTCAAAAACAACTCTGCCATCTCCCTGTCCCTATCTGGACTTGTGTTAAACTCAAACCGGTTCTCAATTGAGTCAAGAAACCCATTTTGGTTCATTGGATCACCCATAGTTTCTCCAGTCAAATCACTTGAAATGGGGCTACCTTCTCCTGGTTTATCCTCTTCATCAGCTTTCATGTTGAGATCAAGAGTGTTGAAGCTTGTTTGTCTTGAAAACTCTTTCTTCTTGCTCCCTTGAGAACTCTTGATGTTAGAAAACAAATCCAGTTCAGCTCTTCTCTTGTGGCCTAAACAAGACCCTGACGCAGTGATCCCGGTTGCGACATATGATGTTTCTAAGTTAGGCTTGGTTTCACTCACCTGCCACAACAACCTCATGACCATGTCCTCATTCTCCTCCTCAATGCTAGTGGATCCACCACCACTTGTCAAAATGAATATTACTTGGCTTAAGTTCTCTTTATTGGAAATTCCAAACTTTCCAGTTTCAAATCCATCAGAGAGGAATTTCTTAAACTTTGCATCAGCAAAGTCAACATTTTCTATTAGCATCACAAGCTGTTGGTGAGTTTTCAGTGCTGCTGCCAGCAGTTGAGAAAATGGGGCTGTTGAATTCTCTCTCTTTAGCATGTCAAATTGAAAGAGCACATCAGTTGAGCCAAAAACTGATTCTGCAATTGCAAGTGCCAACCTTCTTTTCCCAATGGTGTCATTGCCTTGCACAAGTAACCAAGTAATGTTGTTGTTGTTGTTGTTACTTTTTTGCTTTGCTGATTTGGAATTGGAACCAATCAAGGCTTCTGCTATTGAAGGAACAGTCTCAGACTGCCATGGCACATTCTCCTGCAATAGTTTACAAATATGAGCTCTTTGCAGTGTTGTATCAGTTATATCCCCCACCGTCTCACCTGAACCACCATTTCCAAGAGCAAGAGTAGTCTTTACTTCTTTACCTTCCATGCCCTCAAGTGAATCCAAGACTGGCTCTGTTGCTTCCCTTTTGTTGCCGAAATTGAACTCACTGATGCATGATTGTTGGCGCCGGAATCGAGGCACGAGTTTCGAGGTAGAGCCATGTGTGACATTGGCAAAGGATATGGAGCTTGGTGAGTTATAACTGTTGTTCCAGTTCCATTGGTTCTGAGGCTGTTTGCTTTGGTGGAGACAGTGGCATAGTCTATTCCATTTTCTTTTCAACTGGACTAATTCATCCTGAAAAATTTTGGAAGTATTATAAATCATAAGCTCTACAATTTTTCAAATCTCAACTAGTAGGAACAAGAACATGCATGTACAGAAGAAAGATAAAGCTATTGCACAATCATCAAGTGTTGGATTATAAACAGATAAACTGAATAATTAACTTGGCTTTTAATTTTGCACTTAATAATGTGCTACCTTCTTATGGTCTTCTGTGCTATGAGACTGAAGCCAGAAAGGCAACGTTTTCTTCTGATCTGGTCTGAGAAATTGAGCTTCTTTTTCATAATTGGAGGCACATTCTTCACAACAATTGAGTTTATCCTCCTGCTCCATGCTACCAAAGGGTTTTGTTTCAGGCACATGAGATGGGGTCAGCGAGATGGTCATCTTTGAATCAAGGACACTGTAAATTGAGTGCAAAAATCCACAAAGTTAACATCCAAAATTAAACAAATAGGCACGGTTGAGTTTAGAATATGTGGCATTCTATTTTTTCACTTAATATCATACTAGGGCTTGATTATTCCCAGTGGGTGCAGTAAGGCATATTTACAAAAATATGAAACTCTTTTCCTTTTAGTAAAGTGTAGTTTCAGTTTCTCCTACCCAATATCATGTGCATGCGTAATGTGTAAGAGGTTGGTTATATACTGACAAACTAAAGTGAGGCAGAACCAGAAACAGAAAGGCCCTGCTTCACATCTGCCTTACCAACCAACCATGCTTTTCACAATGGTTCTGGCATAGTCCAGTGACCGTACGCACTCCTCAACAAAATGTAAAACAAATTAAGCTTTCAACAAGATAACTTTTATGTACTTATGTTTTTCTTTCTTCTTTTCCTTCTTTCTTTTTTATTTAATTTTTTGTTACATTTTACAAGTCATATGTGCTTTTTTTTTTTGCATTAAATCAAACAAATTAAGCAAGACATACTTTAGTCATTAGCTAGTGTTTTTGGCATTAAATCAAATTAAACTAATTACTAAGCAAAAGATTACCTGGGAGCATGAAGACTCAAGCCAAGTCCACCTGATGGAACAGGAACAGCCTGAAGAGCCCACTGCTTCTCAAGAGGGGGTTGCCTCATTTGGCACCTCATGTATGTTTGATAACTAGCAGTGGCCATGAGCCACACCTTAGCATTATTTGAGGTTCCACAGTCACAGAATAGGTTTCCTATTTCTGAAATTAGATGATCAACTGAGTTATAACCAGAAACTTCTCCATCTGGTGACCCTTCCTCTGCCTCCTCCACTGTCCACTTCAGGTCTCCAATATAAAAAATGGCACCCCCTCCTCCTGATGCAATGGAATCCACCTTCCTTTTCAGTTCCAAGAGTTTCAATTCAACTTCATCTCTCTTCATGTAACTCAAAGAAACAGGTGAGAATTGGAATTTGATAAAATGGGTTGACTTCAACTCATCAGGCACTTCTGACCTTTCTAGCCTTCGCATTAGCTCTCCCACAAGGCCTTCAGTTAATGACACCGAGTCACCAACAATCACAGTGTTCTTTTTCTTCTTCCTCAAGAGGATATCCAGAACAAGCCTGATATCATCCTTACTAGAAGAAGCTGCACCAGTGATGGGAGGGGCATTCTTTGGTGGAGAAAAGAGAAGTGAAGGGCTGAACTCAGAAGCATAAGAAGTTAAAAAGTGATGAGTGTGCCTGAAATTGGAAGGGTTGGTGGAAAGGGTCTCAGTGGCAGAAGGTGAACAAGGAGAAGAAAAGACACCACCAGAACTATTGTAACACTGGAAGACAGAATGGGGTGAAGAGTCCTCTATGTTGTTCTTAACAGCAGTGCTGGAGAAGCCGGCCTCTCTCATGACCCTGCTAACACTAGGGTCATCAAGGATGGATATGATGAGGTGTTCCAACTCAACCTTGATGGTGAGAAGAGGCTGCTGCTGCTGCTGCTCTATGCAACCCCTTCTGTGGTGAGCCTGAGCTCTCTTGAGTGCAGCAATGAGAGCATTGGAAAGAGAAGGCTGAGTGTGGATCAAAGGAGCAGGAGTTGTTGGGAGCCTATTGAGAGCCACATTGAAGCACAACTCAAGAGCCCTGCACTGAAGAGGATGACAACTTTGGTGAGGCTGAGACTTAAGACAAGCCTTTCTCAAGGAACTGCCTCTTAGGCTAAGCAAAGTGGCAGCCACATGCAGAGGTGTGACCTGTGCATGGCCCCTCCTCCGAGCCAACCCCAGAGAGAGCTTCAACACTGAAGCAGCCTCAGCTGTGAGGGTCTGCTGTAATGCACAAACTCCTGAGCGCATCACTTGGCCAACACCACCCCCCACACCACCCCCTTTCTTGCTCAACCTTCACAACTACACTTTTCTTCTTCTTTCTCTTCTTATCCTTCACACCCCCACCTTCTCTCTTGCTAAATGCTCAAGGATGGAACAACTGTAACCTAAAACGAAAACAGACACACTCACAATGCTCTAGTCAGTGAGACTCGTTAGGCTTTAGAAATTAATACCTGAACTATGCCTCACCGCCTTCTTTATACTTCTTGTCACTCATCATTTTTATTCTTTTCTTTTTCTTTAATTCTCTCTTTTGGTTTTCGTTTAAAGAGGCAGCTTTTTCTTGTCTTTATTTATTGTTTCTATTACTAATTCACTCGCTTCTCTCTCTCCCTCCAGTTTACAGTTATCACTGTAATATCCTGCCAGTATTTGTTTTTTGGTTTCTCATACGTGACATTCATTTGTTCTATTCACTAGAAACAAGTTTTTTAATACTCGTTTACTGTTTTTCATATATAATTAGAATCTGAGCTGATTCATGCACTATATCATATAAATAAGAGGTAAAATTACAAAATAAAAAATTAATTTTTTAATAAATTTTAGTTAATAATAAAAAAATATGTTACTAACATTTTTCTTGAATCATTTTTACTATCATATAATCTATCATGCATATATTTATATATCTTTCTCTCCCCGTCCATGCATCATTTTCTTAATAATAATACATCTTACATGTATTTGTTTAAGTTTGAAAGAAGGATATCAATGTTTACGTACATATTAGTTGAAGTTACTTTAACTTATGCAACATCTATAAGCAATAACTTATTTATACTTAACTACTAAGTTAAAAACTTAGTGAAAAGGATGTAATAACATGTATGTGTGAGGAGCTTTACGATCATGCATTTAATTATATATAAAAGTATGAAAGCTGAGACTGCAGTCTGCATCGTAGGCTACTCATCTATGTGCTAGCTGCAACAACATGCATGCATGTTTTTTTTATCATGGTTAATCATTATTATCATAATACAAAAGGCCAGACAAACTATGATTCCGGGATTAAATTATATTGTTGTGTTATTTTCTGCTACATATTATTGGTAAAGAAATGAATTAGCATAGGAAATTAGAGAGGAACGACAGTAAAATTGCATGTGGACCCGCAATTTAAAAATTTTACTCGAACTCATAGAGCTTCCCACCCTTTTCCACATCATCTTTTGAATTGACAGACAAGGCCAGCAGAAATTCAAAAAAAGTTACTAAAGGGAAAAGAAGCCAGTGCAATGAAAGATTTTCTTTTAAAAAGCAAAGGGGTAAATTGCATTTATTTTGTTCTTTTTTTTCTTCTAACATTATTATTTTCATTTGTATATAGAATAGACATCTTGTTGAATTGCACAGGTCCAATATTAGGTAGCTAGGTTGAGGTCTCTCTCTTCACGCCAATCCTCGTAGAGAGACAGTATTTTATTCCCCAAGTACCCAAAAAGCAACCCTCTGTCTGCTATCCTCTGTTAGCATTATTGGTTCTTTTTCAGCCTCACTTCTCTCACCTCTGCAAACTGCAATCACCTTTTGTCTTAATCTCATCTCCCATTCCAACCACCACTTAAACAAACCTTTTGTGTTACCAAATCAAGGAAGCAAAACTGATCTACATTCCATACTAATGGACACCCATTTATATATGTCTCCATTTTGTGGTTTCTTGGAAGCCTGAAATCATGTTCTGTAACAGTTTAATTATCAACTTTTAGTAGTGTAACCATTTTACTACTTTCGATCTCTAATATTTTTTCCTCTCACGATTGGCTGAATATAACTAACTCCATCTAATTACATTTGTCTTTTCCCTCTTGCTTTCTTAATTTAACTCTTCCTTTTCCAGGTTTTATTTTATCTTTACTAGACTAGATTCTTATCGAGATGTATGAAAGGTATAGGATCAGGTAGAATCTCGAGATTATATAGATATATCACATGCACCTAAGGGACACTGTAAATATATACTTGCTCTTAAATTGAGGTTGTTATCACCATTGCAATTTCGTCTCATATTGTTGGAAATTATGAGCAAAAGTGGTCGATGTGACCGCAATTACGATCATAGTAAATCTAAAAAAAAAATTATATTGTAATCATAGACTGTTTTTTAAAACCATGGTATATAGACCTGTATATAAGAGAAGAGAGAATAAAAACCAAAGGAAACATGATAAATATCATGGGTGATTTGAGGAAGAAAGAAAAGAGAAATAATGAAAAGGTGCAAAAAAGAAATTAAGATTGTATTAATAATCCATATAAATGAATGTTTCAAAGAATTTTCTGTGTTGCATTTTCACCTTTTGAACCTACACTCTCACACTAGCTCTTTGTGACGTCTTCCCATGCAAAATAGTAACTGAGAAGGCAGGATTAGACATAACTTTGACCAACTGTACATGAAGGAAGCATATGGGTCCTCACGTAGTCACCTTAATTTGACCCTTGCAAGATTCGAAGCATGATTCGCATGATAATAAAAATTAATCATTATAACCTTTACTTTTAAGTTAATAATTTCTAAAAGAAAATGAAAGAAGATAACAAATCTTAAAAAAGGACCAGGGCCTAGAGGGAGAGCTTCATCTTGGAAGTATTACATCGCGCGAATTCCAAGACTACCATCTGTTCAAGAGTTTAAGGTAGATTCAAGAAAAAGGAAACAAAATAAAAATGGAATATTAGAAGCATAATATTCTAATTGTGTAACTTCCTTATTCTCCAATATGTTGCACTAAAAGGAGGGAGAAATCCCTTAATAAGGCCTATACAACTTAGTGTATATCCGTTGGAAGTGAGTGGAATGGAAAGTACATAAAATATTATAAAGCTTCAAAGTACGATTGGAATGATGAATAAAGTAGTATATAATATAAGGAAAATGTTTACGCGGTCCATACATAGATCTTTACATAGGGAGAGAAATAAATAAAGAGAGAAGTAATAGATATATATAATAGTTACAAGAAGTGATAAAAAGAAGAAAAAAAATCTTTGAGTGATAACCTAGTGTTTAAAATATTTGTGCGTCTAGATATCAATATTACTTATAATATAAATAACTATAGTGACCTATATAGTACTCAAATTTAAAAATAAACACATATGGAAAAACTATAGTGACCTATATAGTACTCAAATTTAAAAATAAACACATATGAAAAGTTAACGGTAGATAAATGTATTTTATTGAACGGTCTAGATATTAGGGTAATAATAGGTTGTCTTATAATTTATGTAAAATTACAAATTAATTCCTTGTAAATAAAATAACGTGGACATTTTCTCAAAAAATACACCAATTTTCTCTTTAATTTTCCTCTTGTTACTGCTGGAATCATAACATCGTGTGACATTCCTACAGTGGTAAGGATGCAACATCCGAAAGAGTGCATCACATTTTCAAAGACAAAACCTGTGATGTTACTTAAACTAGCTATGTATTGAAAACATATTCACTAGCAGATTTGATGTTGATGATTGATTTCAGAACATGTGGGGGAACTTAATGTAATACTGCTTAGTAAATTATATACTGCAAAGGATCCTGAGTTATATATAAATGAATCTTGTGAAGATAAACATCCTAATTAAAGGGTGTTAGAAAATTTTGTAAGATTGTGTCTCCACTTAGAATTTCTAACCAAACAAACACGTAAGCTGTTGTTGTTAACCCCTCTGCATAAATGCAACTCATTACTGATTATATTTCCTCATTGTACATCTTACTGTAGTTTATCCAGTTTACTTCCCACTTCTTTAAAATGAGTTCTCTCCTTATTCTGATTTCTCATCATTGGTTGAATGGTGTGATTTAGGAGAAATTTATGTAGAATTATTTTCATCGTTGTTAACTTGATTAGAGGAACAATTCTAGAAAAATGTCTAGATTCAGATCATGCTTTCCCATACAGTAAAGCTACGCCAGCACTCATGTTTCTCTCGCAGCAAGTAGAAAGAGAAGAGTTGAAGCACTTATTTGAAATAATACATCTTTTATTGTACTTTTTTTATATAACTAATGGACGGACTGAAAATCAATATTTGAAAGTTAGGCGACCTACAGTAAGTTACTTTTAGTTGTGTACGGTACACAAATTTTCAGCTTGTGCACCCTATACAAGCATTCTTATCTCTTTTTTTTTTTCTTTCCAAATTCAATGTTTTTGGTTTATAACAACTAGAGGAGACTATATATATATATATATATATATATATATATATATATATATATATATAAAAGAAACAGATTCTTTGGAACGTTTAAACCTTTGATGTTAACATTAAGAGTCTGTTTTGCAGTCAAAGTCACACATATGTATCACTTAAGTTCTTACTCTGTAAAAGGCTAATTTATTGATTATTTCTAGCTAACTGATACCTGTGACTCTTGTTTACATTTATCATCATGGGATTAGAGGCTTTATTGGTCTCGTGACCGTAATTCCGTCAATAGAGTAAATTTTGATTATATTATATATATAATCAATGACTACAATATAAAAATTATATAATTGTTTAAATAACCATATTATTTATAATACTAATATTTGATTTTTACTATTTACATGATCTAAGACAGTAGAGATAATTTATTTTTAAAATAATAAATCATTATTATGGAATGGAATAAAATATGTGATAAAATAAAATATCTAACTAAAACATTAATTACTCACACAACTTAAAAAATAGATTAAAATATAAAAAAATAAACTATGATATATATGATAAGTTGATTTATTTTTATGATAAATACCTTAAGTATCATATTAACGATGATCTGTAATTAGATGACAATATAAATATATAATCATTTAATTCTTAAAATATAAAAAAAAGCTTACCAATAAAAAATAAAATTTTACAATAGAATGAGAAATTTTAAAAAAATTAATTATGTAAAAATATGGGATATAATACAAAAGCTTCAAATATATATCTATATCATTTTAAAGTGGGGGATGGTTTAACATTGGTATGTAGTTGGTTGTATGGTGATATTTGTTTATCTCAGTTTTACATAAAAGTATATTTTAAAATATAAGTAAATATATTCAATGTGAAATTATATATTTATGAATATTTAATTTATTTAAAATTTAAATATGTAATTATACATGTCAAGTAGTTTATATCACGTGAATCAATATGAGATTTGTTAAATCAAATGTTATATAAAATATCATTTTATACATACAAATCATAGTATGTGTGATTAAATTATCTTTTTGGGGGGAGTGGGGGGCACCTGTGTTTTCTGAGCAGTCTATATCTTTTCTTCCGATTAAAGACAAAGCAGCACTAAGTAGGTAATAATGAGCTAGCGAGGCTCAGTGATCATTTTGGGGTCATCAATCAATGCCCAACCCTTTAGCAAAACAAAAAGGATGGTTTTGATTGAAAGGGAGTGCTCAAATCATTGGAACATTATATTTTAAACTTTGAAAAGTCAGGAAGACAATAGGATTTCTCCAGTTGCAAGAAAAGGATCCCTTTATGGATTAATTGCCAATGTCAAGGTTACTCATCGTCATAGAAAATGAATGCTCCTACTCAATTGAATCATTTGGTTTGCATGTTCACTAACAGATTTTCAACAAAGCATGAAAGTAACCCAAGGCTTCATTAACTGAGCCAGATCAGGCCCACGTGTATTTTTCTTTTTTGAATAAAAAAAAACTAAATTTCAAAAACTCATCGAAATTAGAATATATCCCGAGGTGTATTTTACTAATAAAAATTTTATATCAACGATAAAATTCAAATTCAAATTTTTATATTCACATTCTCTTGAAATATCAATCTAATTACTAATATATCAACTTTTGTCAGCAATGCATCAAGTATAGACTATCGAGTAATTATAATGTTTTACCGCAATATCAATATATGACTAATTTATGAGGCAGTTTCAATTTGAATTGGAATTTACAATTGCACAGCTTTTATTGAGAAAAGGGTCATTATTCTCATTTGTTTCTAAAAAGAAAGAAAAAATGTAGTACAAGTGTGTGATGACCTGTGGTTGACAGCTCCTAGGGTTACGTAGTACTTATTCTCAGCTGGGTGCTCCTAGCCTCCTATGTAGCTTAGTTTGATAGAAAAGACAAGCTCATATGTACTTTCATTAAACCACGAGTGATAATTTTTCTAGTGATCATAGGTTGGTTTACCTAAAAACATTAATGACGATCAATTAATATTCATTCATTAAAAGCTTAACTGATCCGGTCCAATCTTTTGGATACACATGCCAAGATCAAAGGAACAAATCTGATAAAAGAAGAATGGTATTTTAGTAGCTCACATATCAAGACCAGTTAATTAGAATAAGTTATATATAAAAGCTACGTTTGATTTCTTATATGAAGGTACTGATCCCGGTTTGAAACTTTGAATCCATATTCTTATATCGCTTAAGAACAAAGTTTCACACCGTATCGTGAGATGCATGCACGATATTGGTTACGAGAATGCTTTACATGTATTATATATTTTGAATTGAGAATTTTATAGTTCATAATAATCTTATCTAATTTAAGTTCTGTTAATAATATTATAAAAAAATGGTTATATTACAATATGGTTTATATGGTATTTTAACCAAAAACACTGCAAAATACACTGGAAAAGTAAAAGGTAATGTTACTCGATAAATGATTTTATTTATTTTAGATCTTAGATATTTAGAAGTTAATTATACCAGGTTCTGATTTAGGCCACGTCCTTTTTTCCTTATTTTTGGAATTGCCATAGTGAAGTAAATTTTGCAACAATACATACTCACCATGCATATTAAAATAAAATCAATAATATTAAATTAATTTAAGTAATTAAGGACTTTTCTCTATTTTTCAATTATTATTTGTATATCTTAAACTTTTGATTAGTTGTATTTTATAGATGATGAACTCATGATATAATTGATCTACGTACGTGAGCGATAAATGAAGCTTTTATTCCTCTCTTTTTTCTTACGATGATAGCAAATAGGATCGGGGGTGTTTGAAAAGTAAGTTGATTTAATTAAAATAAATTTGTTCATTATGTAAATTTATTTTAATAGTTCTTAACTTATTTTTACAACTTATTTTAATTATTTTTTAGTTTATAAACTACTTTTACCCTCGTTAATATACGTGAATTCTCTTTTTTACCTAGAACCCTTTTGTCCTCATCAATAAACTACTTTTATCCTCATCAATCTACTTTAATTAATTACCTTTTAATTAAAATATTTAGTCACTAAACAAAAGTTGATAAGTTTTAAAATTATAAAGAAAAATTAATTATACTTTTTATTTTAAAATAATTTATTTAATATTAAAAGCTGATTTTAAGTAATATAAATTTATTTAATTAAATTATAATTTTTTTATAAAAAAAGGAAACACTTTGCAAAAAACCAAAACAACTATGACCGTCCATTATTTTCAAAACTAATAGATCACTGTATTTGGAGAAGATTAAGCAAAATTATTAAGTCTTCACCATTTTTTAGAATATAAAATTTAAAAATTAATATCTTAATTTTTAGGTGATAAACTATTATTAATAAATTTTAATATTAAAAGTAATATATATATATATATATATATATGTATGTATATATTAATCAAATTACTAAATATATCTTTTGATATTATTTATATTTATCAACTTTAACTTATTATTTCTGTTAAAAAAAACCTTAACTTATTAGTTAACCCACACCAACCATTTTTAATTTAACCAGTTTACTTATAAGCTTTCAATATTTTGTTCCTAACTTCGAACTTTTAAGATTTTAACTAGATTATAATTAAATTTTTAAGTAACTTAATTATAAGTTAATTTTGCCAAATAAATCCTGAATTTATATAAATTACCTAACTAAGTCCCCCGTTATTAGAAGCTTTTATTCTTTTAAAAATGTATAAATTAATATCCAGTTCCAAAAGCTTAAAATATATACATATATCAAGAGTTAAAGGTTACAATATCCAAAAGTTAAGAATGATTCAAATTAAGTTAGTACATGAATATGGTTCTTCAAATATTATTTGTTATTCTAAATAATCTTTATAATAAAAAAATTATATAAATGATTGTTAAATATTAAAAATTTAACAGTTTAATTTTGTGTTGATATATTTTACATTAGAAACTAACTTTAAAAAAATTAATACGTAAAAGACTAAGTAACATGATTCTTAATAATTTAAAACTATTTTTATAATTTTATTATTTTAAAAATTACTTGAGAGATAATATTTTAGAAACTAAATTGATGGTGAATTCATCAATTTACACAAGAGTGTAAGTTTTTTCTCTTTTCTATTTTCTTCATTTGAAAAACTTGAACTTTATACATTAGTTAAGGATTAACAAACTATTTACTACTTAAATTGACAAACTTAATTTAATTTTACGTACAGACGGAATTAAAACTATTTGATGGAATAGATGAAAAAAATTAAAATATAATAGTTTGGAATAATAAATATACATTTTATTTTATTATTAATATTTACATTTCAGCTTATCAACCATTGTTAGGTTGTTAACCAGGCGTGAACCGTATCGATTCATACTACACACGACATATCCTGCGATTATCTAGGTTTGGTTTATCCACCTCCCATGTGCCACTTAGCATTTCATAAACAACAAACCTAAATAATTCCCTTCAATATATAAAAATTTATGAAAATTGAAATTATAAAAATAAAAATATAATTATAATTTATTTGATCATCACCTTTGGGAATGGGAACGTGAGTAAAAAAGAAAGAGATGATGAGATAAAGGGGATGTAGGGTGGAACCCACAGAGGGGACGGTGGAACCCACAGGTAGCAAAGGCCATAGTAGCAGAGCCTTTGATTCTCATATATACTATACAATTCTCTGATCTCCATAAGTAACCAAATTCCCAGTCATTCCTGACTCAAAAAGTTAGAATATATAGAGAGATTTTTTGGGGAGGTGAAAAGAAGGCCTAGCGTGCAACTTTATACAAATTTCGCCAGCACCACATACTCTTTCTCTCTCTTACTCTATTATACACTATAGATGATAGATATATCATATATTGGGACTCGGGGTTCATGGATTACATTAAAAACTTACTTTTTGTCCAAATCAACTCATTTTATTCTATTCTTTTTTATATTATTATTTAATCAATTTAAATATAATATAATCTAATTTAGTTTAAATGCTTTAGATTTGATTAATTTTTATTTTTTTATAAGAATGAATATACATATCATAATAATATATAATTAAAAATTATTTAAAGTATAAATAATTATTTAAAAAGTCATAACATTATTAATATTGGTAAATCACATATTATACATAGATTATAAATTTACATTTTAAACCATTGATCAAAAGTAATATTAAATTTTCATGATAATTATATATATATATATATATGTTTTTATTTGGAATGGGTTATTTTTCAAATTAAAATTAAAAATCAATTGATCATTCTAATAAAAACATGATATTTTTATTTCTATTTTATATTTTTTCAGTTTTAATTTTTTATGATCTTTATTAGAGTATAGCGTTTTGTGAATAAATGATATTTTTCTCTTATTTTACTTTCTTTGCTTTTTTTAACCTCTCCATTCTCATAAAACATTCCAATTTCTTTTCAAATTTCATTTATGGATATCTATTGTGACTTTAATTTAATTAAGCTTTATAATACTTTTTTAAGTATTAGTTTGGTTAACAAAGAAGAAAAATAGTATTTTAGATATAGAAAATATTAGGTAGCGAAGTGCGAAGCAAATAATTTAAATTATGTTTTTTTTACTTCAAATATTTTATATATTTTAATTTATTTCCCAAATACTATTACTTCAGTTCATATTCAATCCTAATTTATTAGTTGTTAATATTAAAATTACTTTTCTAGATTTGAAGTTTTTAAAATTTTAGTTTTAACACATTATAAGAAATTAATAGTTGATATACATAATTTATTTGCGTAAGTTATTTTTCATTTTTAAAAGTCTTATATTTTTAATTTATTTTCATAACAATGCAAATAAAATATTCATTATTAATAATAAAAATAATTTTTATTATATTTTAATTGCTTGGTGATAGTAATATTTCTATATTTTTTATTAATTTATATTTTTAATGTTATTTAAAGATACATACATGTACAATACGTAAGAAATCTACTGAAAAATCTTCTAAAAAATTGGTTGGATTTCGGGCTATTTCACACCTATTTTCTACATCCATCTGTGCTCCAAAAGCAAAAGAGAAACTAATATATGTGTAACTCTCTTTTCCCTTTATTCCCTAAAACGTACACAGTATTTGATACAAATTACTCTGTACATCGCAGTGATCGTGGCAAATAAACTTCAATTATCCTTTATACTTGTCTCCTAGCTACAATTGTATTTCACAAGCTTATATGCTTTTTTTCATTAATATATATGTTTTTCTCAGTGGAATATACAACTCTTGAAATTGCATGTTGTCTTTTCGTTTTTTTATGGCATTAAAGGTTTGTGAGGTCACGCGACATAATGATTAACCTGACATTCGAAAAAGTCTTACGATAAGTTATATACATGCATGATTCTCATAATAACTTCATAAATAAGTTTATCCTAAGCTCAAACCAACTCAAAGATGAACGAGTATGCAGTTATGCAGGCAAATATATAAATATATTATTGAAGTATTTATCATAAAATTAGGACAAAGTGAGTTTCTAAGTTATTCCGTCTTATAGACATACAGCCTAGGTTGGAAATGTTTAAGATTATTACTACAGTATTAAGAAAATAATATTTCCATATCATCAAATTTTATCAAATAATTTTTGAAAGAACTATATATTAGAGTCGGCTTAGTTGGCATTGTATTTCCTTGTTTTACTTAACAAAAATTGAAAACTTTAACATTGAAGTAGTATTTACAAACATTTATATATATATGGTTGACTATTAATTATAACAAATGAATATAGAAAATCAATGCAGAATTTGTTTAAATGGTACATGATTGATTCCTCGTAAATAACGTCTTGGATTGCAACATTGTGTATGAAAAAAAATCCGTACAAATAATGATAGGTTCATGTTATAAATGTTATCTATTCAAATAGAGGATTATTTTCGGTAGAAAGTATGTCATTTAGACATAAAAAAAAGTAAATATATATAGATAAAAGAGTTTTATTATATGTAAATTTAACAAAGAAAATGTCAACAATTGTATATGTGTTTTTATAGATAATTAAATAAGTAATTTCACTTTTGACTTCTAGTTAAATTATAACAAAATAAAATAACACAATTATGTAACAAAAACTTAAAGAAAGATGGCAATAAATTTGTTATTTCTCAAACTGTAATTGTTGGTGAATAACTGGAATTAAAGGTTTATAAATAAAATGATGGAATTAAGATGGATCAAAGCTTGCAGGTGATTGTATGTGGTAGAAAACAAGACAGGTGATTAGTCGAAAGTAAAAGTGAAGTAAAGGAGAAAGGAGGAGGAAGCTTTTGTTACTGAAATCTAAGAGAGTGATAAAAGCAAATGACCGTAGTAAAGCAAAGAAAGTGAAAGGGAAGAACAGAAAAGGGAAAGTCATGAAAGTATGTTCTTTTCTTTCTCTGCTCATCTTTCTATATTGCATGCAAAACGATGACAACCTAAACCATCATTGCTGCCACTCTCTCTTTGTTCGCTAATCCCCATAAAAATGTCATGGATCCCTTTCTTCTTTCTCTTTTGTTTTATCACATATATATTGGAGACACTCCTTTCGCTAAAGAATTCATAAATAAATCAAAAATTTAAAGCGGTTATATATATTTAATTACAAAAGCTATCTAGAATTAAGAATAGAATGTGAAACACGCCTAGACGGTTGAAGATGTCTTTCCATATTGTCTCAACCCCTTTGGATATAATACAAAAAGGTATTCTATGGCACCTAATGTATAAATTGTGAGTTAAGTAACCCTGCTCAAGTCTTATTTTCTGGTTCATCAATTTTAGTTAGTCAAGTTATTTTCAAGGGATTATATAGTTATGACGTTATCTTCATTATGGATATCAGTATGAATTAATTGAGTAATCACTTCCTTTAGCGTGTTTAACATAATTAATAATTAAACTACCAAGGTGTCTCATACATTATATTGATATTTTTAAATTTAAGTAAAATTTAAAAATATAAATATAGTATATCAAATATTATTTAAATATATATGTTATAAAATAAGTCAAGTCTAGTTAGCTGGATATAAAATATAAATTGAACCAATAAATTTTAAATTTGAAATAATATCACATGAGTTAAAGAATAAAAATATATTGTAATTTTTTAGTACATGAAGAAAGTAAAAGTGTAAAAAAACTAGAAAGTAAATCGGAGATATCTCTTTTATATATTGTAATAGATGATAATATTTTTTTAAGCTCTACCTCATTTCTTTTAATTACTTAATATTATGTATAATTACTGTAGTTAATTGTATGACTAATGTGGCGGAGGATTGAATATACAAATGAAAGGACGACCAAATTAAAGTTAATGATAATAATAATTAATTATTTAAATGTTATAATTTCTAACGAGGAAAAAGAATGAAAATGAAGATCACATGTCTCAATGGTTTATGTGATGAAATCTTAAGTTAACGAGTGACATCACGTTTTTTTTTGGTTCATGGGATTCTATACAATTTTTATAACGTGATAAGGTTATTGTGGAAAATAATAATTATAAATTTAAATCATATAATTATATTTAAATTGTTAAAATTAAAAATTAATTATCGATGACATGTGTTTACTCAAAAAATTATATATATTTATCTTTTAATTTTTACCATTTAAATATAAATTATAATAATATGCTTAATTCTTATAATAATAAAACTTTCTCAATTGATATGTTCTCGACTGTCAATTTGCGACTTGTAAAATTACTTAGTAAATAAATATATTGAATGTATTAATTTAAAAGTATCATTAATTATTAAAATACTATGATGGGTTAGATAATCGATCATTTTACACCCCACATGTAGGTGTATGTATATATATAAATAAATTTTAATATTGTATTGTTTATGTTATTAAGAAATATCATGATTATTTTTAGTAAAAAAAAATTGTAGTCTATAAAAAAATAAAAAATTTATTTATTTATTTTTAAAATGAGCTCATGGATTCACAAGTTTACACCACAACCAATAAAATAAAGGTTGAACTAGAAAACTAATAACCCACAATTAAATTGTTTTTTATTAGTCCAATTTAAAAATATGGTGGTGATCACGGGCTAACTCGAATAAGTTATATCAACTCAAAATGACAGTTATTATCTTTATAAATAATCATAAAAAATATAATAAAAGATGTTTCCATTTTATTCTCGATAATGAATATTTAATTTTATTAAATAGAAATAAATTAAGAAATAAGTCTTTTTAAATTAAATAAAAATTATATAAATACATATTTTGAATAAAAATACATTATTTTTGTGTTAATTTATAATAATGAGTCAAAACTTAAATTTGATTTGAAAATTATTAAATTTAAGTAATACTATAATAACTCGTTAAATATTTAATATAGAAAAAAAACTAGTGATTTAAAAAAATATCTTAAATATTCAACTTTTAAAAATTAATAATTAAATTTAATATATAAGATTATTTTATATAAACAATCATTTTAAATTCAAGAAAGAAAAATAATAATTACATGCTTAATACTATTTTTTTATAAAGATATCAAAATGGGTTCAACATCATGAATTAACTCACTTAATCCACAAAAACAAATTGGGTTGAGTTGAGTTATTTAATCTTCCAACTCGCATAACCTAATTTACATGACTTGTCAACTCAAGAGTTAAAAGAGAAGTTGAGTTGAATTGACCTATTAAATTATTGTATTTGTTTATTATAGATTATCTAGTTAAATATTTATTTTATTAAACATAATATTTTATGAAATATTATAGATTTCATGTTTTTTTTTTCATTCTATATTTATTTAACTCACTATGATAGTATTTAAAATGAGTTTGTGTTAAGACAATTTAATAAGATAATATTCTTATGTAACTTATGATTAGATTATTTATATTTATTGATAATTTAACTTATAAGTCATTCATTTAAAATGATTAAATGAAAAATAAATACATTTAATATTTTTAAAATATAAAAATATTTAATATTTATTATATACAAGAAGTAAGATGATTAATAAAAATATAGAAAGAACTATAATTGTGGATGACATTAATCTTAATTAATACAATAATCAACTAAAGAAACGAATATTTATTGTATAACTCCTGTTAAAGGAAATGTTTACATCATTTCCTTAACAACCTACTACTATTATTTAAAATAAGTAGTAGTTATTTATATTTCTTAATCAAGACCTAAGTGGTTTGAATTTGATCTTAAATATAAAAATTTTATTGAAAAGAAAATACTTATTATTTAATAAAATCATATTTTTCAATGATGGTAACTCACTGACCTTCTTCCTTTTGAAAATAAAACATTGAAGGTATCATCATTAACTCATTATAGTTTTTATTCTTTGAAGCTTATAACACACGAAACATGGGGATGTAGCTCAAATGGTAGAGCGCTCGCTTTGCATGCGAGAGGTACAGGGTTCGATCCCCTGCATCTCCAATTTTTTCATTGTACAATATAAATTACATATAATTATAATAAATTAAAGCTTTATAATATAATATACATGGGGATGTAGCTCAAATGGTAGAGCGCTCGCTTTGCATGCGAGAGGCACAGGGTTCGATCCCCTGCATCTCCACACCTGATTCTCAATCATATCCATTGTCAAGCATACACAAATATGTTATTGATGGGGACTGCTTTTGCACAAGTTTCTATTTCTTAATTTTCCCCTTTCTTTCCTGCATTTATATGAACCTAATTCCAAAGGGGAGTCACATGGCTTGATTACATCACAATCCACTGGTCCCAAGTCAAAACTATATTGGTTTTTCTGGTTGTTGTTTATGTACATATACATAACAAAGTAATCCATTTAATAATTCCAATTGCTTGTTTCCTGCTACATTTTCTTCGGTCGCTTCTTTTCTCACTATGTACTAGACGTCATCTTTTGATTTCCCTAAACTAAAATTTCTAGGGTTTAATTAAATTTTTAACTATTAAGCACGTATTTCAATTGGTGTGGGTTTATTTTAATTTAATAACTAATTTTAAGTTTGGGTCTTTGTATAAAAGAACATAAAATTTTTAAAAATAAAAAACTTATTTAAACCTTTTATACAATGAAAATAAGAATTGACCCTAGACATTTTTATTATTTATAAATATGTTCAATCTTTTGTATTTTTCTTCTAAAGTAATTCAGTTCAACACACAATAAGATATTAAATGTGAGAGTTTTTTTTTTCTAAGAATTTAAATTTTAATTCGTTACGTTTTAAGGAATAATTGCTTTAGCTAAATACAATCAATCCATTTGGTCTTATTTGTCATCCAAACTGCTTTTTTTAGGAATGAAATTAAAGAAAAAATGCTCAAAACCATGAAATACTGCACCAACTAATTAATTCCCAAATTTCTGGCAACAGTAGGATAGTTATTGAGAAACATTATATTTTGAAAACGAATCAACAGCAGGCTACTGGTTTTATTCTCTTTAGGGTCTCCCCTTTTGCAACCTTTTGGTCTGACAGTTAGACAAAAAAATTGTAGCACAAAGATGGTCACACATAAGTATATGTATGTCCTCATATTGATAATTGATGTACAAAAAGCTTTATCTGAGCTCAGTAGTCCATAACATTGATTGATAGACAAATTGGCAGGAATCGGGTAGCACTTCAATAGCATAAGTGAGAAACAGAACAGAACAAAACAAAGCCTAGCTATGCCATCTATATCTATATAAGGTAACAAAATAGGTCAGGTACTATTCAGAACAAACAAACTCTGCATGTTTGTCTCTGCTGGGCTGAAAATAGACCTTTCAAAATCACCACTTGTTTCTTCAGAAATAATGCATTTGTGTTTACAGAATGCTGGTTAATGAATAGACCTCTCACTAACTGCTTTCCCTTCTTGCACATATATTCTATAGTATTCATCTACTCACTGCACGTTACCCTCCTTTTCCCTACCTTAGTAGCAATTAAGCGTGCCCCTAACATGAGATAGAATAAATAACATTTACTTTTTTATTTTTCTCTCTCTCATTTACCATTTACAGAATTAGATCTTGGGCCACTTTGGGCACGACTCTATAAGTTTCCTAAAGTTGGATCATAATTCAAGGACCACGGATGATATTCTGTAACAAAATTCGAAAAAATGTGTTCTGGTTTACCTCAACTTTGGTGGGTAGTAAATGTTTTTTACATCAACTTTGCTGATTTTATTATCCACACGTTTTTTTTGGGTGGGCACCGTAGTTCATATCCGTGAACATTTGTTTTTATAATAACCAACTTATGTTTGAAATAAAAGATTTTTAATATAAAAATTTAATTTAAACTCACTTCTAGATAAAATTAAAATTTCTTAATCAAGTTTATAAACGTTTATCCAAAAACACACTTCAAAAAAGGAAGAATGTAGATATATGACACCACCAAAATTTTGCTAAAATTTGATATCACTATGTAAGAAAACAAAATATCAGATTGGTAGTGCAAAGAAAGAATCTAAAAACCAGGGACAGTAGCATATAGGTACAGCTAAAATGTGATAGAAGTGGGAAAAGAAATGATTGAGTTGATATTCTAATTCTAATAATTGGTGGCTTCTCTGGGACCTTCGAATTTGGAAGTGTACCAATACTCTTTTTAGTGGGCCTTGGCCCATATTTATTTGTCACCTATATAAAATTTATCAACATCATTATCCTATGTATCTTAATTTATATATGTTATAGTAATAAGGGTTTAACGAGTTTTAATTTTTGTTAATGGACCCAAAAGATCATTCTGAAAATAGAACAATTGAGAGGGGAAGCAAGGAGAGGGAAAGATTGAGAGTAACAGGGACAAGAGTAAGATTATATTTGGATAAGTAAATAGGTCCAATTAATAGACTTGAACTATACACTTGGGATGCATCGTAGTGGAACCCCAAAAATATCAAATAATAACCTCTGAAAATCAAAGAAATAACAAGATTGCGTATTATTTCGTTAGGCATAAGAATTGCACTACCATTCTCCAATTTCTTCACCTCTTGATTTGTATTCTTGTTGGCTTAAAGCATCAAAATTCTTGTAAGTAATTGCACATCTCTTATCGGGTTCTAGAAGCACAATAAAAGATCATTCTATTTCTTGGACCAGTTGTATGTTAGTTTTACTTCTTTGGTATAGTGTGAAAAGTATTATGTTGCATAAAATTATTTATTAAACCTTTCATTTATATATATATAATTTATTATTATTATTATTTCTCAGAATAGAAGTTATTTTGAAATCTGAATACCACAAAAAATGTCATATATTAATAGTTAGGCATTATGAATAAAAGTAAATTGTCTGGTAAAAATTGAATTGTTATTATAAATGTTGTGAATTTATATTAACAATTTGGTGCATTAAATTAACAAATAATTTCAATGGTATAAAAATAAATATATATCATCGGTACATCATATACTATTAGTGTAAATTTACAATGTTTATATATATCCTAGCTCCTAACATTTTTTCATTAGTATATGAATTTTTTTATTGACTATTTATACCAATTACTTCTTATTTTATTATACAAGTTTTCTTATGAATCTAGGAGTTAAAATAATTTGAGACTACCATACATAACATGAAGCGCAATTAGCCTTAAACTCAAAACTAAAATAAAAAAATGGAATTATGTCGTCATGACCCTGATGAACTTATTTTGACATACGGAACATGATAATTTTGAGGCAAAAACATAACAGTCACAAAATCAATTTAAGTGTAAAAAACTGCTGCTGCACAATACACACCACTATCATAGTAAAAAAAATTCACTCGCCTTTTACAATTGTTTTAGACCCATTTTATTTAATAATAAGAAACCTATCTCCTATATTTAAATCATTGGATCGAGGATCAAATTGTGAAAAACCTTTGTCATATTTTTTTTTTGATGTCTTTAATGTTAGAGAAATCAACTTAAATCTCTTGTTAAGTGGGTTATCGACATGGAAAAAAAATAGAAATGTTGTTTTGAGGGCTAGAACTAAAAGCCCACTATATTTCTATTAAAAAGAAAAAGGTGTAGTCGCTTTAGTTTGTGAAAATTTGAGAGAAAAAAACAGTGTTTTTGAATTGAAAAATCAAGAAAAGACAAGAGTGTAACGTATGTCCTCTTCTTCCTCAAAATTTGTTGTGTTGATAATGAATTAAAGATGATGTGTTGTTATCCCCATTTGTGTTGGTATCAATATATTTGTATTCTGGATTCTCTTTGTTGCCTAGTTAGATACCCATTTAGTTTATTTTGTTTTTATCCACCTAATTGGATGGTAAAGTTTGATTTTTTTTTGTCAATCCCTGGTGGTTGTAGGAGGACTTGTGGTCGAGTTTATCATAATTTTGGTTTTGGTACAATACAAGGTTGAAAGTTTACTTCACATACCAACCAACTACATGACTTTTGTATACATTGACATTTAGGAAAACAAAAATGCACTACACTTTGAAAATTCTATCATGCAGGCCATGATGTTAACTATAACATAGTAAACATAATTTTTCTGCATCAATTTTCTGATTTACCATTTTCAAACATCTCTTTCTCCCTTTCTTTTCAAATAAGATCACCAACTCTGAGAGGTTTTAGAAATAAATAAATAGATTCCTTTTCTCTTCACTCATCTCATTATATCAATCACACTTAATAGTATGAGACTTATGACAGTATAAAATTGATATTTAAATAATAAATCAACTAAAAAGTCAGTCATACAATGTCAGAAGACTTAGAACCACAAGAAAAACTGCCAAGGAACATATTCGTAGGCATAACAAAATAATTTTGTAAATAAAAGTGGCATAAATGATCATTTTCATAGACAATGCTACGCAACTAACATACATCTCTAAAATATTAATAACACAATTTTTGAATTAAAAGAGCCACAAAATTTGAAAATTTCAAAGTTGAATAACTTACATCTCATAGTTGCAACTAATACACAAGAATTTACAACTATGCAAAAGTTGATAAAAAAAAAAAATAAATAGATTGACCTCTATATTTACACCCACATTTATCCTACTAACTACAATAAACAAAGCTTCCAAGTGTTTTTCATCATATTACTATATAACTTCAAATTGGATTGTAATAGACAACTCAATTTTATGTTGATAAAGCAAGACAAGTAGTCCCTTATGCAATCATTAATCAAAATGATGGACCATTCTCATGCAAAGACATTATTAACAAATGATGTCCACAACATCAGGTTGGAGTCATGGATCTATCTTGCGAGTAAGGAACTATGCTTCAAGATCTGTTTACGATAATCCCAAGCAACAAGGCTTAACTACTTATAATCAATTCGACCTTCTTTTCTACCATACAGATGACGTGGTAATACCTCTTCTTGGTCAACATTCTCTTGATGAGCAAGTCTAGTCACAATTCTTAAAGGGTGGGCCTCTGTGTTGAACACCCACTCATTAAGAGAAATGACTGATGGAGGTGAAAATAAAAGATAAAGATACTTGAGTGTTTCTGAAAGGAAGTAGCTCTGCATCATATTATCTTTGGCACCAGTATTCACCTAGACATTTAGTCATATGTTCAGTAGTGCACAATGTATAAAACTGACAAATGCTTCATTGTACAATCATTTTCTTTATAACTTAAATGAAAAAAAAGAAAGGAGAAAAAGGGGGGAAATTCTGTAAATGTAATTAATTCATCATAGAGTATATATAAGTTATGATTATTTTCATACCACCAATTTTTGCAAGGTTATTGTCTCATGAAGATTATTATGACATTTTAGCAACACAATTATAAATGTCAAACAAGTTTACAACAAAATCAGAATACTTAATAAATGCATGTACAACTTTTCCAAAGCTAAGAGCAAATAATGTAAAAGAAAACATTGAAACAATTTAAGAATTTCTTACATCTTTCAGTCCAACATATCCTGTCTCAACACGAGAATTATTTTCAAATGCTAGGAAAATATTCCAAGCCCATTCTTGGTATGTTTTGTTTCCAGTGAAACGCCAGAGGTAGAATAATGACTCAATTGTTTCAGGCCTTTGGATATTCCACGAGGTACCAACACTCATATCCTGCAATATTCTTAACCTAAGCACATAAAGTGGGATTTGAAGCATAATGTGAGAATTAAATATTCAAACCTCTCCATTGCGAAAGTAATAGTTCTCTCCTGCTAATTTAGTTGGTGTTGACTGATAGAAATTGTAACAAGTCCATGCAAGCTGCACAATAAGATGCATTGGAATTCAATACAAGTTTGAAAGGTAAATAACAATTGAAGTCAATATATTTTTGGCACAAATTAGTAACTATCATAAAAAACTTTTCCTTTTTCAAAAAATAAACTAATATTCTACCAAATATAGAATTTTGGACGTTGTGTAGTTTGATTTGAGAGAAAATTTACATCCTAGTGTTAGGATGCAACCTAATTATTTATTTTGTTTTAAATGATATTTCAAATTCTTAGGAGAAGAGGCAAGAAAATGTGACATTGCTATTCAAAATAATCAAGAATTTGGATATATTTAAACATCTTATATTTGAAATTATATATATATATATATATATATATATATTTATTTATTTATTTATTTATAATATTTAGAAATTATGGGAGAAATATTAACAAAGAAAAAAAAAATGCTTGTCAAATTTATGCTGGTAGACATTATTCACCATGAAGTTTCAATATAATATTCAAATATCTATTTGGAAGTTAATATAGATATGATTATAAAACAAAACAAATGTAACAAGAAAAAAATAGGTAGATAACATTTTTCCTCTAAAAAAATACTAGAGATTAAAAACATCTTCAAATTCCTCTATGTGGCACAACAAATGAAAAGTTGTAAAATATTATAAATAACGATCTCAACAATTTCATTTAACCTTAAAAATGTAAAAGTTATTTCCTTATTGTTAGAAAATTAGCATTTATATTAATATTGTAACTTGATAAACTATGATTACGTTGATTAGCTAGTGATTAGGGTATAAATTAGTTATTAGGTTATGTTATATTCTCGTTAACTCCTAACTATTCCATTGATTAACAACAATCAAGTTATAAATAGGAGATAAAATGTGTAATCTTGCGAACCATATTTCAAAAAAAAAATTTCATGTAACTTATTTTTTTTTTCCTTTTCTCACACCTTAATCTCTTCCAACCCAAGCCAAAACAATAAAAAAAAATACACAACTTCTAGAAATTAATATCAGAATGCTCACTTAAAAAAAAATATAAAAAGACAAAAACATGAACTCAATGTTTCTAAACATAAGCACTCTTAGCATTAAATATGTCAAGAACTTGAAGTAATTTTAAGCTATTTATTGGATAACCAATTGGTCAATAATAAATCATAAACAACATATTAAAAGTAATGTATATAGATAAAAATATTTTTATATCTAACATCTTATTTAATACCTACGGTATTATATTTCTAGAAAAAAAAAATGCACGGTCACTTGTTAACATTTAAGAGTAGCAACGACTAGCCTTTTCAATTATTTTCTTTTTTCAAGGGCTTATATTATTCATGTATTATACATTTTTTTTTCATTACCCCTTGACGGGGAGGTCGTCACAACTTGAATAGTTTGAACAACTCAATGCCTATAACCAAAATGAATGATAACTTAACATATATACTTATATAATCATTACCTCCTCTGCAAGTGATATAAATTTGTCGGCTTCTCCACGACCATAACTAGAAGATCCCAAAGCTAACATGCCAGGAACAAAACATGCTAATTCGTCCATCTAAAAAATGAGATGAGATTAAAGATTATTTAATGTCATATTTGGCTAAGGATGTATAAATTGCATTTTCAAATAACACACCTTGTCAAAGACTGCACTTCCAAGCTTCTCAGATATATATACAAAAGATGAAGGTGTTGACTTCCTAATCAAACTTTGAAGACCAATCATTGATTTCTCCCACATTTCCCTAGATGCACCATTTGCTTGCATATTTAAATATGGTCCATTACATGCATAATTCAAAGTTTGAACTTTCATATTAAAGAAATACAAAAAAAAAGGTTGTCAAATGTGTTAGATATCAAACCAAATAGAAAGAACGTGCAATTAAAGCATACAGAAAAGTAATGACATGTTTGTCACATGTCGAGTGTTTTGTAGAATATACATTATGTCTTAAAGAATTAAAAAAAGCTTGTGTCAATAATAAAATTAGTTTTAGATTTGCAATTTTGGGTACAAGATCTATGTTGGACTATTCTATAATACTTAGGCATTTTCACAAATTTATGGTCACAAAATATGTACATGGTGGATTATTGGGAGGTAGAATCAAATGCATGATTTGTGACATAAAATGGTTGGATCAATAACTTTTTACAAAATATGCTTAATTTTTCGAAGGACAAATAATATTTAAAGTTCATTACCTATAAAATGTTACAACTTCAGTCTTATTCCCTTGTATCCAAGCCTTGAGTAAATACTCATAGAAGCTGCGACACGTAAATGAGTAGCCTTGTTAAGTATATTAAGAATAAAGAGATTGAAAAATGTCAAGCAATTTATAGCCTAGTGAAGGTTAAACATGTTATTTGACATTTACTTTTGACAAATTATCACATTGACACTGCCAATTAACAAAAGTTAAAAATTAGTTCAGTTGATAAATCAATTTTTGTATAATTCATCATTGGTATTCCTTCTAAATATTTCAACTATATATATGCATGCATGAAAATATCTCTCATCATAGATAAATTACTATCATATTGCATGTTAACGTATTAAAAATCACCATGCACCCTTTCAAAAAATATACATTAATAACTCTAGTTTGTTCCATATTCCCAAAAATTACCGTAAATGAACAAGGGCAACTCATGTAAATTGTCAAAGTCCAATTATCATATTTAAATTATTATCAAATTGTTATATTTCTCATGAAGCTCCAACAACCCACTTGTATCTTCTATGTTATATAAAGTCCATAAAAGACAAAATGTTCAACAAAAACTTGTATGAAGTTGCAATTGAAGTTTATTTGAAGACCTTATTACCTATCACCCATGGCACCAAATGTAACTGTTCCACTAGATTTAGTCCCAGTAAGTGGATTAAGGTATATGGGAAGTAATCCATCATCAGGAAAAGTTCTATAAAGCTCCTTGATGACCTTTTCCGCCTAAAATAACCAGAAGGCAAAACTGTAACACTCTCAAAATCAATACACATAGGGACGTTAAAAACTAGAATAATAGAACTACTTCACTTGAAGGAAAAGAAATACACAAAATTGACAATTTTTTATTGCAAAAAAAAAAGTTAAGAAACACATAAAAAATAGTAAGAGGTTACCTTTTGCTGGTACTTAGGGTCTTTTGTCCTTTGAGAGAGAGCAATAAATTCAAGTTGCTCTGAACCAGAATCTGCAAGAATGCTGTTTCCCTAGGAATAGAGAAAGATCAATTAAGAACATAAATGAAAACGTGCTACAAGAATTCACTATAGGTAACAATGAGATGCAAATTAGATTCATTGATCTTTTAATCAAATTAAATCATATAATTGATTGAAATAAAACAAATGTGCATAACATATTGTATTACCAAAAGATAGACTTCAAAATCCAACAAAAATAACAAAGGTTAAACTAACGTGAATACTATTCTATATTACCTTTAAACTTCTATTAATAGACTTATCAATTCTTACCAACAATATTAAGAGAATGTCATGAAATTACAATAACATCCGTAAAAAAAAGTATTTTTGTAAAAATAAAAAAATGTTATAGTTAAATATGTTAGTGGTATAAGGCTTGTGAGCTTATGCGTAATCCATGCTTCAAGCCTTGAGTGCTCTTGCATAAAGTTGCTTGATAGAGATTGTAATATCCTTTATGTGTCTTCACTTGTTAGCTTAAGCTTTTAGGAATGTTGTTTTATGACAAAATCTTTTATTTGTTCAAGAATAGACATAAAAGTATGTTTTATGTTTTTTTTCATATAAATTATATATATAATTTACTTTTAAAAAAAATAATTTAAACACTTTAATTTATTTTAAATAATTTTTTATCTTAAAAACTAAATTAATAAATTTTTAAAATTTTTTATTAAATAAAATGATAAGTTCATGTATTTTTTTATATAAATATATTTTGTATGTTCCATAGTATTTCTTACCATTGATCTAGAGATAATAATGGCACTACACAAGGGCTTTAGCTTTTATCTATATAACGTAATTGTGAAATGTTACAAGATTTGTCGGTGCAAAAATTGGTTTCATTACTAGTTTAATGCATGTCTTGTCATGGGTGGTCAATAAACCATGTTTTGACAAACACTTATTGTTATTTACTTCTTTCGTATGGGTGATTCTTATGATAAAATGTTATATGTAAATTGTTATTCTTTACTATTTCTATGTAAATAAAAGTCATCTAACTTATTATTGTTCTTTAGTTATAAGAAACATCATTAGTGTATTTAAGTCTTTTTTTTTTCTCCTTATCAAGAGTTAGGACCTTTTTTAATTTGAGATAACAAAGAAGTTTAATTAAAATAGAAAAAATAAACATGAGAGCAAAAAATAATAATCTATATACATTAAGATTAAACTTTATTTCAAGTAATATACGAAGGTTGCTACCAAATACCACTTACTACTTTAATCAAAAGAGCTTATATGCTATAAGCTAGTGACCTTATACTTATCAAACAAAGCCATAAGCTTAAGATTACAAGAGAATCTAGCTAAAATCGGTGTGCTAAACAAATTTTGGAAATGATAGCTTAGAATGAGATTATCATATACAATTGTATCCATTCTACCATCACAAATGCAATATGAGAATCATGATAACATTACCTTAAACCTATAGTAATGAGATAATAAATTTTTCATACAAAAATCGTAGGTATTATTTTATAAAAATTGATGGGGCCATTAAGCAATCGAAGGATCCTATTGACCAACCAATGAAAATTAATATTAGAGGTGGGGTATGATCCAAATATTTAATTTAAACAAAGATGGAAGAAAATCCAAGCCGCCATGTTATAAATCCTTAATAACATAATATTGCCAATAATTATAAAACATTTGATAAAAAGCAAAACTTCTTTATGTTAAAACATTAACTTTAGATAAATAAATGAAGTACATAGAGTAAAGAGAAAACATACCCGCGCCCATGTAGGATTATTTATATTGCCATATGCCAAGTTAATTCTATTATAAGGAATTCCTGAAGGTGTATTCCAAGCAGGCAACAACTTATCTGCAAGATCTTTAGCTTTCTCAAGGAAAACTTTGTCACCAGAAAGATCATAAGCACTGAGAAGGCCACCCAAAATTCTAAACATAATCAAATCAATATACAAATAAGAGAAAACAAACGAGAAAGAAAAAATTTCAACAAAAAGCAAAGTTATGACAACTATCAGGTGGGGGAGAAAACATTTCAACAAAACTAAGATTGAACCTTCTAATTCAACCTTATGGTTGTCTCGAACACACTAACTTCAATGTTTTTGTTAAAATACAATGATTTTGCAATCCACCTGCAATATTGTAATATTAGATGCTTTGAATAACCAATCATTCGATACAAAGCTAGGTCTATATAACAATAACAAAAGAATATCAATATTAACACGTTCATATGCACACAAAAGAGTAATTATGATATATTGACCATAACATAGAAAATGGGAGAAATATTTTCTTCTTTTTATTTTTCCAATTCAACTTGTTAAAAAGTTGAAAGGGATTATAAGAAGAAAGTAAGAATACACATAAATATTTTGAAGCACACTTAGTAGATTGCATAATCAATTGTATTAAAAATAAAGTACAACTCACTCTCTAGCCCTTGCGAATTGGGTATCAAGGCCCATTATAAATAATGTGTCAAGTGAATCTACTAAAGTTGCCCCTAAACCACCAAAACTGTCAACACCATTCATTGATTGTGGCTGTGAAAGGAATAATAAACTAATTAGTTGCATAATTAGATTTTACTAAGGAAGAAATGGAAAAACCAAAATGTAAATGAAAGATAGCAGATATTTACACAGGGAAGACTATCCAAAACTTTTCATTATAGCATAAAACAAAAAAATGGATTTAAAACAGGAAACATATAGACGCATTTTGTAATTGTTTTTAATCTGCACTGTAGATAAACTTAGGTTCATGGATAAGTTAATTTTTTTTTCTCTTATTATCTTTTTACATAACATATAAATCTTCATCGATTTAATAATTATAATTATAATTATTGCATCTAATTTGTAAGATATGATAGATTAGTTTTAAGATTATAATTAAGTATGGTGTAAATTTTTAATTCAAAATGTTATATTTGCGAGATGGGATAGGCTTCTAATATTTTCTTATGGGACAAGTTGAGTATTACTTTAACGTGTGGGGTGATGTCAGTTTGGGAAAAAGCATATTCCATTGCCAAGCCTACGGATTTATGATTATAATTAGATTCATGAGCTAATATCTTAACTAGTTGCAGTTGTAACAAGAAATGTGGCAGAGAATAAAGAACAATTGTACTATAAAAAAGGAACAATTGAACAATGGACATGAATATATGTCATCAAAATCAAGTTTATGAAGTGCAATGAAATGTTAGTTCATCAACTTGTGTTATTCAGTGGGTTACTGATTTCTCTATAAAAAAAAAAAAAATACAACTCAATACCTTAATTCAAAAAGGAAGGAGAAACAAAGCAAGAAACAAACATAATACTCATCATATCAACCAATGAATTAGTTAAAAGGTTAAAAAATAATTATGAAAAACCTTAAGTTCATCCTTTCCCCATGCAAACTTTTCATAAGATGTCCAAGCATGAAGCATGGCATCTTTTACTTTGTCTCTTCGTTGTATATTAATAGGATCATCATCAACAGAAATATCCTTGGTGAATTTATTGACTTCATCATTTTGGATACTTTTTGCTGAGTCTTTCATATGACGACCCTTTATATCTTCTAGCTGCAATTTCAAATAATCTAAACTAAGCCAACAATACCACTGAGGCCAAAAAACAAATTTTAAAAAGCATAGCAACAATCATTTAGATAATACACATTTGCACATCTTACTGTGTTTTGCAAGCGGGTAACTTCCTCTTGTAATTTTAAAATATCCTCCTGGCCCAAAAAAGAAAAAAAAAACAAAAAAAAAACTAGCTCAAAGAACTACATTTCAAAAATCCAAGTTCTTAAAAGACTCCAAAAGCGAGTTTGAAATACTTAAAATCCATGCATCAACAAAGATATTCAATTTGAAAACATTAACAAGAAATGATACGAGACCATAATACAAAGAGTTATGGTACCCCTATCCCATCCTTTTTAACTAAATATTTTTATTTATTTTACAAAACAACAATTAAATGCAAGTTTTATCTCTTTTTTCCAAATATTTTGTAGAATTTTAGCAAGAACGGTATTGATTTCATGATTACAAACAAAAATGAAAAATCCTTTGTTCAATTGAGAGAACATTAGAATAAAAAGTGAAACGACCTGGTGTCCCCTGTTGAGTAATTTGCGATCATAAAGAAGCCATGTAAGCGATACGCAAACGATAAGAACCAAAGCTAGTCGTTGAGGCCTCTTTATGTAATAACGAGGTTGCAAATAGCGCCATATGGATGCAGATGCTGTTGAATAAGAAGATTTCTTGCCCATTCCTCCAATAATATTCAATCAACCTAGAAACAAACCTAAGTAGGAGAAAGATATGAAGTATTAATAGTATATTATATATCTTAAAGAATAAGAGTTGAGATGAGAATGATATTGTTATAGGCGGTGGTACAAAAGGATGCGCAAGTTTGTAACCTCAACTTAAAGAATGATAGCACGCAATAAATGTCGGAGGGCTTTCCACTAATTTTGCAACCTCTCCCCTCCATTTTCTCTTTCTCTTTATCTTAATCATTCTCATCCTTTACTTAATTAATTTACTAAATTAAAATGTTTAATTACTTTTACTATTAAATATTTTTGTTGATGAATATCCTACAAAATAATAGTTATATTAATTCCTTTAATTGTTTGAAAAATATTGGTAACACCCCTTATACATTATATTGACTTGCCTTAATTATTTGAAAAGTATTACACCATCTATTCCTATAAGAGATGTTGATGTAAACATTAAAATAACAAAGAATTATGTGCAACCTCTAAAAAATCATAGGGTATTAGCGTAATTTATTCTTAAAAATAACATAAGATTATTTATTAATATTTTTTAATTACCTAAAATAAATTTTAATATTTTTATTTTTAATTGTTTCACTTATTGTTGAACTTTTTTACTTTTTAAACAGAAACTTTTATTATTTATAAATTTATAACATCTTAATTAATTTTTTATTATCTAATTTTCAATTACTGAACAAATATATTATGAGAGAATTTTTTGTTTTTAAAATATTAAACTCATTGTTTTTTAATCCTAATGATAAGTTTTTTAGAATAAAAAAAAGATGATATAACGTTATCTATTATTAGTTAGTTGGATTTGGTTAAGTTCTTATGTTAATGAACATTCAATATTTATGTTAATTATTTATAATTTAAATAATAAAACGTTAAATACTTTAAAATTTCTATACAATATCTTCCTTTTGTTTTAAGAAAAAATAGAATATGATAGTAAAAATAAATCTATAATATATGTGAAAGAAATTATTTTTGAATAATATCAATATTTACTTATATAATTAGACACTAATTTATTTATTTAGTGAAAAAAGGAGTAAAAAACCCCAAGATCAATAACCTCTAAAGAAAATTATATAAGTTGAGTTAATTAATAACAAAAGTAATAAAAAAAATCACGTGAAAAATAAAAAACATGATCAACTACATTGTCTGTGAATGTATGATTAATTAGGATATTTGATACTTAATTTGTGAATATATGGTTAATTAGAACATTTGACACTTGATTCACCTCATGATGTAAGATGAACAATGTATTCAAATTGAACGACTGCTTAGATGTTCAATTCAATATAAATATTTGTAAACTCTCTGACACAAAGAATTGTTAACTCTTTCTTAATGTCTTATATTTCAACTAGAATAATAATGAAGTAAGAGTCAATATGAGCTAAATATTACAACACATTTATGTAACTATGATTATGAATCACTCTTCATAGATAGTTTCTCCGCTAATATACCAATTTATTTTTATCTCCTATATATATATATATATATATATATATATATATATATATATATATATATATATATATATATATATATATATATACTAATTTATTCTTATATGTTAAAATTTTAATTCATTAATTAAAATTTCATTATTATTTCTAAATATTAATGAATTAAAATGTTAAAATTATTCCTTATATATTACATTAAATAAAGAATTCATACACAATTCTTTTGAATGAAATTTTGTATATAACTATTGAGTAATATTTTCAATTTTTAGCCTTTTATATAAAAAATATATAAATTTATATTTACCTAAACCAACTAGAGAAGTTTTTAATAAGAAAAATAATGTCTGACATATTTTTAAAGTTTCTCACAATTTTCAATAATTAATTTTATAATTACCGATTATTATTATACTTTATCTTTTAAAGTACAATTTCTTTACTTAACACACTAAAGAAAATGAAGAGAAGATAAAAAAAATGAAAAAATAATAAAAATTGGATAAAAGGAAATAAGATTAGAAAAAAGGAAAAATAATGAAAAATTGTCCCAGTGTATATAAACTAATATTTTGGCTGTTTAGTGTACCGGTCAAATCAAATATGCAAATTTTATTATTATAATTAATTATCATAAAATATAAGAAAAGTATTTATATCATCTAATTAAAATAAATTTTCTTTATATATAAATTAGAATAATTTTTTTAACAATATCATTTCTTCAACCAGAATACTTTTTAAGGTTTTTTTTTCTCTAACAAGAGTTTTAACCTCTTGTTTCTTTTAATCTATAATTTTTAATATCTTTAATTCTATATTAAGTACTATTTTAAAAAAATCAAGAATTAAAAATAATATTGTATCATAATATAAATTATTTGTTATTAATTTAATATATAATTTATATATTAAAAATATTTACTTATTAAAAGTTTTAATTAAAATTTAATTTATATATTAAAAATATTTATTTATTATAAATTTTTATTGTATAAAATAAATATTTATTTTGTGAAATGCTGAAGTTAAATACTAGTTATTATATGATTGTACTCAACATAAAATAATTTTATATCTATTCTAATTATTGATACATTTTTTAATTTATAGGATGGTATAAATTTTCGTTCTTTTTAAAATTTTGTATCATTTTAAATTTTTATTATATTTTCCTATTCAACATTTAATTCTCTCCTATCAAATAATTTGTCCTAACATTCCAATTTCCCACCTTCACCAAAAAGCCAAATTGGCTCCTCTTACTGTTAATTCACCCAGCAATGCCATCATTCCACATAAAGACCTAGGTACTCCCTATTACTTCCATGCTTACCTTTCCCCTTGCCCCACTACCTCACTTTTTCCTCGTCTTGAAAAAGCATCACACAGCTTCCCAATATTCTACACGATCACATCTATTAGAATTTAAAATTAGAGTTATTTTTTTGACAAAAAGTTTAATAGAATGGTACTGAGTTTATGTTGCGGATACATAGTGGCATTTCTTGTTATTAAAATTCACACCGAAATTGTGGACTATTAGTGTTGCAAATAGTCGCAATAAGTGATGCAGTATGCAATTTAGAAGTCTTCACGTACACTTGCAACTATGTTTCACAAATCACACTGTCAAATTATGTGGCAATAGCGACAACAAATAAAAAGACAACAGTAAGCAACCAACATACACCTGATGATCTTGTTTTCTTCGTTTTATCAAAACTATCTGTAAAATCTTTGAAGGGATTTGGATGTATATACAAATCATGAAGCTTCTTGTTTGAAAGCCCTCGTTCCGTGACCATGTATCACAACAATTTATATCTAACAATTATTCTTATTACAATGATACATATATATGTCATTCAACGTCATCTTGCACCATTTTCTATGGCTAATGAATTTGATGTCGCATTGTATTTGCTTGATGGGGAGAGGTTTGAGAATAAATTCAAATTAGATTGGCCACCGTCGTTTTAAGAGAATCCAAGTCATATTTAAATATCGGAGTACACGGTATTAATAACATTCTTTTTCTCAAACAAAAGAATACAAGTTGTATATAGAATCTTGTTATCAAAGAATTCAAGATCATTCCTCTCAGTTGTTGGGTCGCCACCTTATCAAGATTCTATGATTGAACTGTATGAATTTGGTATGACTACGTTAGAAACGACTATAAATAATCCAACGCTTAACCTTTTTGAAGTAATTAACAATGATTTTAATGTTTTTTATGTGTCGTACAAAGATATGTCATGAAAACATCTATACTAAGTATAGATGAAAATATATCATCCATTAGTTCAATAAATGATAACTTTGATAATATAGTTAAACACTTGGTGGTGTTAAATGAGTGCATTGTTTTAATCTCGTATTATATAAAAGAAAACTAATTTTTACATATTAATTTTTGGGTGAATATGGTGCAGAGAAATACGGATTAAACTCTTTATTGCTGGACTTTTATCTCATGTCTATTGTCCTACAGAGTAGGGGAAAATGACCATATATTCTTTTAAGAAGGAAGAAGGTGATGAAATGGCATAGTTTGATTTACGTTAATTGTTGTCAAATAGAAATTTACAAAGAAAACCTTTCTTTAATTGGAGGAATAAGAAAATATTCAGCCAAGACGTTTACGAATGTGGTTACTGAATTTTATCTTGTATTTGAAACTTTCGTTCATCCAATCTACAAAGCAAACCTGAAATTGAAATGATATTATGTATGGGTATAGATAGTGTAACGAAGACGTGGAGTGACTGACTCAGCACTCATTTTATTTAACTTTAATAAAAGACTAGTTTCCTTAAAGTAGGCAAAAAAAGAACGACTTCCTAATTATTAAGCATTCAAAATTTACGTCTCGCTGGATTAGAAGTGAACTTGAGGGGGAAAATGAGAGTGAAGGAAATAAGGAAAATAAATAAAATGAAAAAAGACACGTCGATTACTAGAAAATTTAAAATTTTTTATAAAATAATTTTGTGAATAATTTTAAAATTAATAGTAATTTTATAGTTAATTTCTAGTAAAAATAATTAGTTACAAAATTACTATAATATTGATTGATAATATAAAATAAGTAGCAAATTAGCTAATAAAATAATCTTAGTTAATTTGTAGTTATTTTCTAACTAATTTGTAGTAATAAGAAGTATAAATGAATATAACTTAAATTTAGTTAGAAAAAATAATATTCTATTTAATTAATAGTTAATTAGCTAATATTTAATTATTAATTTAAATGGTAGTTAAAATTAGTAGTAAAATTTAAAAATTCTTGTAGTGGTTTGTTGGTTGTATTAAAATAAGAAAGAAAAAATGAAAAAAAAAATCTCTTCACTTATTTGAACGAAAGTGGAAAAAAGAGTAAAAAAAATAAATAAAATTACATGAAAATATTTTATACTAATTTAAAATTTTTATTATTTTATTTTTAAAATAAAATATTTTATGTTATAAAACATGTTTTATAATTAAAAAAATTAAAACAAAAAATAAAAGCATCATTTTCTCCTTATTTCATGTCAGTTTAATTAGGCGGGGGAGTTTCTCTAGTAGGTTCTAAAATAAAAAAAGAAACTTCTCTTCTTTTTATTTTTCTCCTTAAATAAATAATAAAAATTTAATATTTTATCTTAGATATCACTTTTTTTTTATTTTCTTTCTTTCCATTTTTTTTAAATAAAATAGAGAATTAGTGACATAATTCCCAAAGTCGCGATAGAAGATATTTTGAACCATATTTTCATTAGGAAAAACAAATAGAGAATTGGTGACATAATTCTCAAACTTGCATGTTGTAGACATTAATATATAATGAAAAAACTTGTTTTAAAAATGTGAGAATTATAAATTCAAATTATATAATTATATATAGATAATTATAACTTATAATTACTTATGTGTATATTTTTAATTTTAATCATTTGAATAAAATCTAATAATTTATATTTATTATTTTTAAAAGTACTTATATAATAATATATTTATTATTCTCAAACGTAACGAGGAAAGTTGAGTGGAACAGTGAAGCAGACAAGGTTTTTTTTTTATTTATTTATTGAAGTTAAGCTGCTTTTTTTCCTAAGTGAAGTAGAAATAAATAGAGTTGAGAGAAATAAATAATAAGTATGGTGAAATTTAAGTAGTTTCGTAGAAATAAAATAGAAAATAAATTAAGTTATAAAGTTGTATTAAAAGATAAAATAAAATATATATAAATATATAAATTTTAAATTTTATCCTTATTTATTAAATATATAATCAATTATATATATATATACAACTGATTACAAATAATTATATATGTATTTGTAATATTATAAGATTTTTTTATTTTACTACTAATTTTAACTCCCATTTAAATTAGTAGCTAAATCCTAACAATTAACTATTAATTAACTAAAATATTATTTTTTCTAGTTAAATTTAAGTTATATTCATTTATATTTCTTATTACTACAAATTAGCTAGAAAATAACTACAAATTTTAAAAATTTAGTATAAATTAACTAAAATTATTTTCTTAGCTAATTTGCTACTTATTTCATGCTACCATTCAATATTATAGTAATTTTGTAACTATAAATTAGCTATAAAATAATTATTAATTTTAAAATTAACCACAAAATTATTTTTTAATAAATTTTAAATTTTCTAATAGTATAAATTAATTATATATAACTGATAATAATCAATTATATATATAAATATATAAATATGGTAGAGTAGAGATAATAAAAATAAAGTGTATAGAAATAGGTAAGAAATAGAGTGAGATTTAAGTTGTTTGATAAGAATAAAATGGAAAAGAAATAAAGTAATAAAGTTGTTTTAAAATAAAATAAAATATAATAGTATATAAAATTTCAATTTTATATTTAATATGTCATTTTACTTTTTAAATATTATATAACATTTTCCTATTATGTAAAATTAGAAAGACTACAAATATTATTCACAAATATTTAATAATAAAATTAAAATTTTTAATCAGTTATGTATAAATGTATATATGTAATATTTTTTAAACATAAAAAACGAATTTTAACATAATCAAATTTAAATTACATAATGGTTTTTATTTAAAAAATAAAAATATATATAATATTTTTTAACATAACATAATGAAATTTAATTATATAATCAGTTTTTTTTAAGAGAACACACACACACATATATATATATATATATATATATATATATATATATATATATATATATATATATATTCATAATCAATTATGTATATTTGTAATTTTTTAAATTAAATAATTGAATTTTTAATATAATTCAGTACATATAAAATAATTTTTTATTTTTAAAAATAATTATGTATATTATATATGTATTTTTTGTTCTAGTAATTATTTTATCTTGCATGTAATAAAAAATACATATACTATTATGCATATAATAAAAAATATAAAAGCAAAAGCTTTGACAAATTAATAATATAATCAACAACAAAAAATGACATTCCTTTTCAAAATATACATTCATACAATGCCTGCTATGGTGGCTGCAAACTGAAAAGGAAAAACTAGATCTACAGGCTTTGGTGGCTGCAAACTAAAGAGAAAAAAACAGATCTACTATTAAATATATATACATATATATAATACTATATTAATATTAAAAATAAATATATAATATTAAATATTTAAATATATTAAAACATATAAACATATAAATATGTTAAAATTTTATATAAATGTATAAATATATTATAAAATTATATAAATATATTATAAAATATATAATAAACTATAATTATATATTCGTAATCAATTATACCGATTACATTATTAAATTATATAACCAATTATATATATATATAATCAATTATATAATTTAATCTAATATGTTAGGTGAATTATATAATTAATTATATATAAATATAATTAATTAAATAATTCAACATAATCGATTATCTTAATTAAGTTGTGGATAGAAATTTCTGGAAAGCCCACAATAGTAAAAATAAATAATAATTTAATTTTATGCTAGTATTTCTATGTTATTTATTTGCTACCATATTGCTCCTTCACAAAATACCAAACTGAAAGTTAAAGGAACAATAGACCAATGCCTAAAAGAAATCATGCTTAGCCAGACAATGGCTTTGCTTTTATTTTATTCAAGATGCACGCGCAATATTTGACCAACCCTACCAAGCTGGTCTAATCAGAATTCTCTCAATACCGAAACAACGGAAAGCAATGATAATTTGTACTTTTTCTCTCTCCCTAATAGTAAGATACCTTGTTTCACGAATTGGGATAGATTCAGTTTGATAAGGAAAAATGCTAATAGATACTTTTCATGACGTAAGGTGAATTGGATTGAAATGAATCGAGTCGAAATCATTTCGATTATTGTATGGTGAAAACTAACTCGGCTACTGAGAGGGGTAAGACACCGGTATTTTGGTTTAAGGAACGTCAGAAAACCTGATAGAAAAGGGTTGATTTTAAAATCAAAGGTATGGATTTGGGAGTTGATTATGTATCAAGAACATAGGGTGTCCTAACACGCTTATCACCTGATAGTTATCCTTAGTTAGCTACAAATGAATGAGAATAATGCTTAAGTTTGGGGTTATATGGTTCGTGGAGTGGCAAGGATAAAGCTTACACCTTTATTGTTTTTTTAGTTTCATGACTTAGCAAGAGTGCGCTTCTTGTGCCTGCCTACGTACCTCCCCTACTGGAGGAATCAAAGTCAACGTAGTTTTGGCTAGTTGTAGGTTCAGGGGAAAGCAAAGCCAACTTATATCAGCTTAGCCTTATTGAGACTGAGATGGACTTGGCATTGGGAGAGGTAGGTTTGAGGGGGTGGCTCACCACATGGGGTCGATATAAACTTGGCCATCGTGTGACGGGCTCCAATAAGACGAGGTCGCTTCATCTTGGCAAGCGATGCTAAGATGAACTTGACTAGCAAAGGTGTTGTGAGAGGAAGGTAGACTTAGGCGATCTACTCAATAGCAGGGTCGCCTCACCTCGGCCAGTGGGCCGAGGTGGATTTGGCCCTGGCAATAGGGGAAGAGGGTGAGAGATTTGGTTTCGGTTTCACTCAGAGGGGTCCTAAGGCTTCAACTTGAGGGAATGTTCATGCATTCACTTTACTAACCTCGTACTAGAGGGTTCCTGCACCTTCTTCCTTTCGTCCAGTACCTTCTTTCGTCCTTCAGTCTAGCCCTGGGGTCCCTGCCTTGTCTCCTTCGAGCAATCGTCAGTTTCCTTTCTTTTTCTCACTTGCCTCCTCTCTCTTTCTCACTCGCCCGTTCTCTCTTTCTCATTAGCCTCTTCTTTCTTTCTCAATTTTTCAACTTCTTTTACTTCGTTTTCGGGGCCTTTTATAGGCCCTGAGGCCGACTCCCCTGCGCCTCTACAGAACCACGATCTCAGCTCCACTCTCCCATGATCTTGCGGTTTACTCTTGAATACTGTGAGTAGCCGACTCCACTACTCCTCAATCATGAGTCAGTGGAGACGTGCCAAGGACCGGTTCCCAGATAAATTTAGGGTCTCACAACACTCAAAGATTCACATATTATTATAAATAGCAATATGATATAATTAAAAAGAAATACAAAAAGAAATCAATCAAATAATAAAGTTCACTTTTTCGATCATTAATTTATTTAATTGTATATGTGATACTTTCCCTTGTGTAATTTTGTTGAATTAAATTATTAATTATTATATTTGTACCATTTTAATTTCTAAATTTTAATTATGCAAATAATACCTAACATGTATAGTAATTGTTTTATTTTGATTCTTTTATCCTTCTAATTGAAATAACTAAAATTATACCATCTCAATATTTAAAGGACTAAATTCATCGCATTAAAATTTAAAAAAATTAAAATTGTATATTTACAAATCTAAAAAATTTAATTAACACAATTAAAATTACACAAGTACGGTACGACCAAAAATTCATTAATGTTTTTTTTCAAAAAAAATTTTATCCAATAGGTGAGAAACTAATATGACCATCTTTACATATTTATCCTATGCATCATCTTACTTAGTATATAAATAAATGATAATAATATACTCTTGTAAACACATATTTTATTATTAATTAAAATTTATTAAAAATAAATAAAAATTATAAGATTCATTTCTTATTAATAAATCTCCCTCATAATTTTATAATATCTAACAAATTTAATTAATTATAAAAAATGTGCTAGAGTTTGATACTAATGTATTGCTACGTACCGCTCCTCTTGTTTAGTATAATTCTTATTATTTGTTGATAATTTACCTTGTTTCATTTTCTCTTTTTTCTGTATATGCATACTCCAATTCTATATCATTTCATTTAAGAGGAGTGTTGGGTAAGGTAGCAATCCACTCTCTTTTATTAATTAAAAATTATAAAAGTAAGAATTAAATAAAAATAAGTGGTTTTGATGGGGCATGGGAAAAAGAAAAAGAAAAAGAAAACCAGGGACGTGGTGGAATGTAAATTGAAAACTAGTTCCTGTTGAAAATGGGGCTTGAAGTCAAGACGGTGGATTCCACTTTCCATGTAGCTTCCGAAACGAAAGAAACAGATACCGTAAGTCAACGAAGAATGTCACAAAGCGTGTAGCATCTCGTGAATTTAATAGCTGCATCACCATTTGGGTGGCGGTCTCATTGTTCTTAACCACTTCATCAAAAATTCATTTAATTCGGTCACATTTAAACCATGTTACAAACTACTTAATTACCGGTCGTATCTTCAATTGACAGGTTCAGAATTATTTATGATGCTTCCAGATTAATTAATGCATTTAAATTATACCTTGTATGATTTCTCTACTTCAAACTGCTCCATAAGTGAAATTTTCAACCATGTAATTAAGGAAGAAATTATGTACGTTGGCTTTTTGCTTCCTTCAAAGGTTACATCAACGCAACCAGAACCCGCAATTTCCCTCATGTGCTTAGTTTATAATTTATCTAAAAACTCTGCTTGCGTTTAAATTTGCCTTTTCTGTCCTTTTTTTTTTAGATTAAAAAAATTTAAGAACACAAATATACTTTTATTTTTAAAATTTGTCTAGAATTATGTTTCGTTTTACTTTTATTTTGAAGGAATTTGAATTATCATAAATTATACTTTATTTAGAATCTCCGATCCTGGCCCTGCCTTTGTATCGATGGAGAATGAATACCTTGTTCAACTATAAGTGGTCCATCTTTTTGGTTTAAAGAAAAAAAAAAGCATTTGGACACGAATATAATGAAATTGACAAACGTACTTTTCACAAGTATGGAGTGTGAATATCAAGAAATGTTTTACTATTTTAACAAAGGTAGCATCATGTGAAGAGGACACATGTGGATACGTTATTGAGTGAAATGCATGCATGTATTGCTTTCTCCAGAGGGAAAGTTGAAGGATGTAGCAGCCCAGTCAGAGGAGGACTTTCTTGAAATTAAGTTATGCATGAAGTTGGCCGGTGGTCATCAACCCAATAATTTGTTGTCAATAAAGACATAAAGTCAATGCCATCACACGTACCAGTCATACACTCCTACCATATAGACATGGTAGGTATGCAATTTCAACTTAATATTTTATATACAAAATTTTTAAAATAGGAAATTCTGATTGAGACAAAACACTAAAATTATTACCTGTGTTTGTGTTGGGTAGAAATGATGAAAACGAATCAGGAAAAAAAAATGGTAGAGAAAGGAACAGAGAAGAGAAAAATAGATCAAGAATAAAGTAGAACTTTAAAAGCTTTACTAGAAAAAATTAAAAAAAAATATTATTGGGAGGTTGTTTGCTTTAGAAGAAAAAATAAAAGAAATTAGATATTAATTAAAAACACATTTTTACTTTTTCCAAAAAAATGAATATATACATTTGAAAAAAAATATGAGTTTATTTTAATACAACATGATTGATTATGATATATAATGAAAAAAATCAAACTCTCACTAATCAATTAAAGTATGATAGAAAATAATTTATATATATAATCGATTGAATATGTCATATTTTGTAATTGTTACTTCCTATCTATTTCATAATCGATTGTCTCAAATTTTTTAATTAATCATATCCTATTCTTTCAAGCATCGGGAAATGGGTTTGGAAAGCTGTTACGATGAATCTGTATATAACCATCTGAGAAATACAAAGGAGTTTCCACAAAAAGAAATGAAGCGATGGGGATGGAGGAAGGTGGATAAATCAATTCAAAATTTTTAAATTTTAAATTTTTAGTTTGGATAGAAAAATTTAATTTTTATAACATGTAAAATTTATTTTTAAATATATTTTTTAAAAATTAAAATTTTAATATTAATATTTTTAAATATTTAATAATTAAAAATATAAATATTTATTTTTTTATATCAATATTAACAGAGAGAGAAGAGGGAAGAAAGAAGAAAGAGGAAGAAAAAAGAAAAATGAGAGAAGGATAAGATAAGAAAAAAAATAGGAGAGAGAGAAAAGAGAGATATGAAACTTAGAAGAAAGAATAAAAAGAGAGAAAAGAGTGAGACAAGAAAAGGTGAGAGAGAAGACAATAAATAATGTGAAAAGAGAGAAAGGAGAGGAGAGGAGAGGAGAGGAGAGAGAGAGACAGGAGAGAGAAAATGAGAGAATAAAGAGAGAGAAAAAAAAGAAGAGAGAGATAAAGATAAGAGAGAGAACAAAAAAAGAGGAAAAAAAAAGAATAAGAGAAAATTGTGTTAATAAAGAGAGAGGAGAGAAAATAATATGAAGATAGAGAAGAGAGAAAAAAACACAAAAGTAGGGTAAGAGGAATAGAAAGTGAGAATAAAAAATTTCAAATTATTTTTTTTTTAGTGGAATTTGAAATTCTCCAATTTAAAATAAGCAAAATACTCTTACAAATTACTAGAATTTTAATTTCTTTCTAAATTTTCTACTCAAACAATACATTTTACTGTAAAATATTTTAAATTCACCAAAAAAAAATGAATTATTCTCTTAAAATTCCTTATCCAGATACAAAGTAAAATTTTTATAAACAAATAAGACGTGAATTCAAAATGATTATTATTAAATTTTTTAAAACATAAAATGTTATTTAATTGAAAAGACATAAAAAGGTTAAAAATAATTTTTAACTATCAACATAGATTGATTTTAATTTTAATATTATAAATATCCGTTATAATTAATTTGGTTTTTTGCTTTCCAACAACACAGGATATCCAATTTCAGTAAGTTGAACTCAAGATAAGACCTCACGTTTTTCATGTTATCCAACAATAAATAATGAACTTATTAACATATTTTCTCTTCAAAAGTTTTTCCTTTTTTCCTTTTTTTTCTCGTCTATATTTTTTTTCAAACAAAATTAGGTGTTGAAATATAGATTCAACTAATTAGATTCATATATAATTAAATAGACATACTAAATGTTGAGTTATAAATTTTAAATAAGTAACTAAGGTTTTTAAATGAGCAATCCTTTGTAGAATAATAGCTAAAATACTAAAAGTGTACTCAATAAAGTCAAAGATCTTAATTAATTGTAATCAATTTAAGAAAAATAATGACATGATGAGTCATGGATTTGGTAGGGAGTTGAAGATAAGAGTGTGTGAAAGCTTTAATTGCATGCAAAATTAATGGGTTAAGTTTAATATATATTTTCTCGTACATCTTTTCCCTTGTGCATGGCTAGATGTTTTTCAGAGTTAAAGATAAGTTTTTCCTTTTATATATATACCACAACTTTAAGCATCAAACAAAATTACAATTACTGGACATTAGTTTTTGAAATATCAAAGTTATTGTGATTAATTATCAAAATGCTATCATTGATTCTCAAAATATATAAAATGCTTATGATCGATTACCAAAGCATTGAAAGTTTGTAAAATTGATTTTAAACAAAACTAATTTTAGTTAAAATTAATTTTGAAATCAAGTAATTTATTTTTAGATTTTTTAACTCTCGAAAAAAATGTTTTAATTCTAAAAGTAAATTAATAGTATAATTTAGTATAATTTTTTATCAAATGTAAAGAGTATCTAAATTTTTTTTACTTAAAATTAATTTTAGACATAAAACTAATTTTTCAATATAAAATCAAACATGTAAATATTTATTTAAAATTACGTTAATTAATAAATAAATATAATTTTAATTAATTTAACGTGAATCTGAATATGTACTACCTGACTTGTATAATTAATTATACCAACACGTTAGAATTGATTACCATACATTAGAATAGGCTAGGATATTTAATTAGTCACTGTTTTAGATGTAGATATTTTATATCTATTCTATGAATAAAAAAAAACGTAAATGGAGAATTGTGGTGAACGTGATTGCTGAATCTTAGAATTCAGGTCAAATAATCTTGCGCGAAAGTTTACCATGTAAAAATTGAACTAAGAAAAGAAATCTTCGAGAATGAGAACTCAGCGAGACCTGCTTTCTGTGAGGAGCAACATACATGCATCAATGGAAGAAATGAAGGGAAAGAAGTAACAAACAGGAAAAGACGATAACTACTGACATAACAAAAAAGTAACAGAAGTTAACTAATTATCACTTCTACATTAACACAAATATCACATGTTTTAATATATGCAAAGGATCTGGTGAATTTCCTAAACAAAATTTTGCCGTTTATAATTTAATAAAAAATTATCAAACAGATTTCATTAGAAAATAAAGATTATAAGTGAATAATAAAACCTTAATGAATCCTAGACTCGCAAATCCTCCTTAACACCATCTTCTCTGCTTGCAATGTCCCCAATTAGATGTGACACCAAAGTGTGTTTTTTATTTTTCATTGTAAAATGACATCCTTCAAAACTAGATAAATACACTAATAAAGGAATTACATACTCAAGAAATACTGAAAATAATTCCACGATTGTCTCGCATTGCCACGTGCACTGACTTGCATTGTAGCACATGCTAGAACTTCAAAAACTTTCATATGCCAAATTGCGTGCAAAATATTTTCCGTCGCCTCAATTTTTTTTTTTCATCAAGGTGAGGACAAATTTTAAGAGTTACCGAGTATTTATAGAAGTATTTATAACTTCTCTATTAATAAAGTTTTTACATTAAATTCGTGTATTTGTATGATTTGAATCTGATTTTTATCGCATAGACCAACCTTTATTCAGTAATTTTTCTCTTCACCTTTGTGTTAGGATGTATCATGTATCCACCATGGTACCCATTGCTGAATACTCTTTTATGCTAAACCTGAATCAATTCCCTGCGACGTCAACTAATTAACAATTAGCATCAATATTATGGTAATTGAATTCCATTATCCGTAACAAGCATGTTATTGAAATTAAGCTTGAATTCACGTATCCCGAAACTTAATTAAGGATATATTTGAGAGTTGTATTTGGAGAAAAAAAAAAGAAGGGATGATAATTTTTTATTTATAAAAAATTCTTTAATTTAAGTCTTTTAAGAAAAAGAAATAAAATAATATATTAACATGAATTTAATGCATAGGAGGTTATTTGGGATGATGGTAAGTTTTTGGCATTCAAATATAATTTTTTGAAATAAAATGTGTTTCACTAAAATGAAATTAAAATAATTTTAATTTAATTTTAAAAAATTTTATATTTATTTTTAAAATAAAAAATGGTGTGAATTTTGTATTTGATTTTAAAAAATATTTTCTCATTTCATTTAACAATTATCATTTTTGTTGTTATTGTCGCTATAATGACTATCACCATTTCCACTACCATCATTATTATCATTGTTGTTGTTACCACCACCACCATCATCGCCACCACCACTACTATTTATACCAACATACAAATATATTTTAAAATTAATTTTAATAAAATAGAAATTTTTTAAAATGAGTTTATTTTAAAACTAAAAATTAATTTTTAAAAAAAAAACTAATATTAAAAATTAAAAACTAAAAACTACTTTTGTTCTTTTAAAATTTTAAAACTTACACCTAAATTTTTATAACCTTAACCCTAAACATGCCCTAACAAAATTTAAGGAAAAAACACTCAATTGCAAAGAGTACTATGTTTTTGCAAAGATCCTTGAAACACCTAAATATACTATCAAGTAATAAGTTTCCAACAAATTATTGGTTGGATGTACGCTATTTAAAAATTTTCAAAATAAATATACACCTATAAATTATATATGAATATGTTTTAAATTCCTTCTTCTAATTTTATCATTGAGAGAGTAACATATTCTAATATAATGCCACTTTCCTAAATATAAGCTAAATAATAGGTGCCGGTTTCTTTTTTAAAAAAAGTACTTATGATATTATTTTTTTTGAAAAAATATATTTGTATACAAACTATTATTTTCAAAAGAATTAAAATAAATTAAAGTTTTTGATTTTTCCTTTCAAAATGCCACATAACTATTGTAGATTTTTAAAATACATATTTTTATTAAAAATAGCTTATTTACTACCCCCCACCCTAACCCTAAATTTATGCAAACTGTTGAAAGGGGTAATTCTTTTATTTCATTAATGGAAAATTAATTTCAAAAGTACATTAAACTCTCAACAATATTCCATGTTTTAGTCTTATTTTTAAGAAAAGGATTTAATTGATATTTTGGTTTCTTGGTTCGTCACAACTTTACGTTTTAATTCTTATATGAAAATATTGTAAGTTTTAATCTCTAATATAAAGATTATGTTTTTATATCTCTATCACCAATGTGATTAACAATGTTCTTATTAGCTCTGCTACAAAAAATTTTGTCGAAGTAAACTGTTACCAATTTTTTTTTTTGCAAGTGTGAAACTGCCAAAATTTCTTCCACAACAGAAATATAAGAGAAACTAAATTTGCTCAGACCTATTGTATTCTCTGTAGAGACAAAAAAAAAAATCGATTAAACTTAAATAAATATTTTTATTAAATTATTTTTCTAAAATAAATAGTGGCTAAACATTTATTTGCGTTTTGTTTGATGTGGATGAAATGAAAGGGTGAGAAGAGAAGAAATATGTAAAATAAAAAGTGGATGTGTGTTTGGCATAGGAAAAATGGTGGAGAAAAGAAATAAAAATGCGTGAGTCTTTAGCTTTTTATTTCTTTGCAGAATACCATGAAAATAAATAGTAACTAATTTTAACATTTTGTAGCTACTATAAATTATAAAAAAAATTGACATTTTTTTTTTGTGATTTTTAACATTTTGTAGTAGTTTAAAACTGCGTAAAAAGACAATCAATTGAAATGCAAAAACAATTGATTGAAATATAAATTTAATAAATTTAAATACAAATTTATTCAACTAAAATATATTTTTTTATATATTTTCTATCTTTCTTTTCTTCATTTTTTTTCTCTATTCTCTTAAAGAAAACACTTTTAAATCTACTTTATTTCACATATTTATTTCCTTCGTAACAATAATGCATCTTAAATGCTCATCAAATTTAATTACACTTTTTCACCTTCATATATAAAATTATAAAAATACTAACAAGTGTCCTTAGGACACAAGATAAGAAATCAAAACTTTTTTATTTTTAATAAAAACAGTACACTATCTCATAATTTTTAATAAAAATTTTCTATTTATTGATTCTTTAACTAGTGCTTTGGGTACTGGTTATCAAGATCATTAAATTAAGTATAATCACCTTAATTTAATATGATTAACTATATTTTCTTTTGTTTTCATTCAATTTAAAAGATAATTTTAACATAAAGTGTTGTATACATAACTTTTGGATAGAAAACCCTTTTATCAAATTTTACTTACAAATAGAGAATATTAATTTGCTCACTAATTAAGAGAAAAACAATCTCCCAAAAAAATAATATAGTAAGGTACGAAGATAGGAGTATGGATATTTTAAGTTCTATTTACTATTTGACTTCTCTAAAATGTAAAGAATGTATTTTAAAGAATAAATTTTACTAATAATTATTGATTAAAAATTACTAGTTAAAATTATAATTTAACTTTAAAATATATTATAATGTATTTAGTTTTTATCATATTTTTAAAAATATTTATTTTTTAATCAATAGTTATAAATATATTTTATTCTGTAGAGTATATTATTTCACTTTAGAAAAAGTTAGATCGAATAATATATCTGTAGATGAATGTTAAAGCTATTAGTTATGTAAATATATCTTTAAAGATGAATATTTTTTTCAAAATACAAACATAGAAATGAGAACTATAGTAACTTATTTAAACTGAAAATGAGTTTAAACTTACATAGATTTCAAACTCAAAATGAGTTAATTAAATTTTAGAATTAAGTTAGAAAGTAGTGACAATATAAAGATTTTTCGTGTAGTTTTTAATTATAAATTATTATGAATGATAAAATTAATTTTTTATAATAATTTTAAATTTTGTATATATAATAATTTTTAATTGATTAAAGTATAAAAACTTTTATACTAATAATATATAAAAATTAAATTTCAATTTTTAATTATTTCTTATTAAAAATACACTTTTTACATATATATATATATATATATGAGAATATGTTAAAAAGTGTATTTTTAATATTTTATATTAAATATTTTTTTAAAAGATAATATACTACATAGCAATTATAAAAGAAAGAAAGAAAAAAACAGAAAGTAAAGGACACGGGGAAGACCAGAAAAGTGCACGCTGCGGCTGCGTATAAACGGTTTGACCAAAGTGCGCGCCGCAATATATGAAGCTTGATAGTCTAATGCTTATTCCATCCACTACTATTATTGTATGACTTTTTATAATATTTAAAAATTTATAAAAATATAAAATATATTATCTATTAATTTTAATAATATTTTAATAAATATTGTATTTGAATTATATTGTAAAATATTATTAACTACATTTAAGTATTATTAAAAATATAAAATATTATTTAAATAAGTATGTGTAACATTTTTATTGTTAAATATTACTAAAAGTTATATATATAATAATGATTTTTGAAATCTGTTCATTGTCTTTGATTGATCTTTTATTTTTGTTTAATGTAAATTACTTATATTAGATTAGATATTCATTATTTTTTAACTATCTACATATACATGTCATGATTATGATGAATCGTGAAGGAAAAAAAATTGAAATAATTTGTTTGAGGGTTATATTTTATAATTACTTTAGTGTACTGGTTAAATTCAACCGTCGAGTCAATTATCAATAATAACTCAAATTATAAGTATGAGTTAGGAATATCCAAAAATATTTAGAAAATCAAGGGATATATGACACATAAAAGACATAAAGGAGCATGATTTGCAAAACAATCAAAAAAAAATTACTATGACAGAGGGAGATAAAAGGAATATGATGAAGGAGAAAATTGAGGAATGTCACACGAAGGAGGGATAATCCTTAACTTGCCTTCAAGTTTAAGGATATGTTAAGATTATTGTTTGTTTTAACTCTTGTCCGCCTTCACGTTTTCTCCTTTAAAAGTATCTTGATGGGTTAAGGGAGAGGTTGTTTATAAATTATCCTTAGTTTCGACTCTTAAGCAATGTAGAACATTTTTGACATATCGAAACAAATTGTCAATGTAAAAAAGACAAGGCACAAACAAGGAGAAATTCCTAGTAGGCTTCTAGTGGAATGGACACACAAATTAACCAAATACACACTGAAATAAGATGAATCCAAAGATTGTGTAGGTATGAGACTATACAACTAAAAATAACTTAAAAGAATTAATTAGTATTATATATACTAACAAGATGCATCTTCATTTTGGTAATCCATCACTTAAAAGGTTCAAGGTTAAGCTTGTTTAACTTGGAGCAACTTTAGGATAAATAACCTCTTGAAAAGTTTCTTGTGAACTATACGAGTGAGGACAAAACACGTTGAAAGACTTATGTTGGTTTGTGGAGACAATCATGAATTTTGAAATGGCCTAACATTATAAAGTTGTATCAAAGCTAGACCTCTACTGATACAATGTAGTTTGAGGACGAACCAAGTAAAAGTTGGTGAGCATATGGTATTTAGGCATAGATAAGGGCAAGGGGTGATCATCAACGAAAATAGATGCGACAAAAACAATGAGACTATTTGTAGGCTTCCAGTAGTAAGGACACAAATGAACCGAATGTGTACTAAAATGAGAGGAATTCAAAGACGATTATAGATAGTGTTGTCAATACATTATCAAGTCACTAAATTATCTCCCTTAATTTATGTAGTGTAAGAACTAACCTAGGTCGATTCTCAGAAGGACACAATCATATTATGATTAATCTTCTTGATTAGAAACCAAAATGAATGTAAAAAATGGGGGTTTCAATAAAACAGAATTATGCAGTCTGGGTAATTATGTAGAACAGAGTTCATATAAAATAGAATGGATCTAAAACAAATTGTGTAAATTCAATTCAATGATTCAATCATGCAATCAATTATCATGGTTCTAAGAAGGATGCAATTTCATATCAACCTAAGTTTCTTTAAATAATCATCTAACATTTGTTCATGCATATTGAAATCATAATCCCAGTCCCTAACTAGTATAGATTTAGGATCATAAGTAGTTGATTTTAGGTTATCAATCAATTATCTAATAGAATATAATCTAAAACTCAAGCGAAATCATAATCATGAAAACGGATTAAGAATTGGAAAGACAAATAATAGAAATTGCATAAGGAAGATAAAAAATCAAAAACTCAAACCGATTTGTATTCCTAAACCTTGAATTGACAAAGAAGCTAAGTCTTCCATGACCATTTTCATAGAAAACTTAGGAAAATATAGAGAAAAAAAAATACAGAAAAACGTAGCAGAAAAATATGGAGAAGAGAAAAAATTTTCCATGCAAGAAACCCCTTCAACCCCCAAAATCGTTTCTCTAACTAACTTCTCAACTACTCTAATTATCAACTAACCTACTAATTACATGTTCAAAACTGTCAAGAAAAATAGGTTTGGACAAAAGAATTAGCAGCCCAAAAAACCCACCAACCAAAGCCCCATAATCTGGGCCATAATTTACAAGAAAAAACCCAATAAGAGTAGTTCAAAGGCAGTAACTTCACGTCCATATTTGACATTGCAAATTGTTAAACTGGATTGAATCGTAAGCAATAACTTCACGTCCATATTTGACATTGCAAATTGTCAAACTGGATTGAATCGTAAAGAGAGAAGTTGCAAATCTCTGTCTTAGCTTCCTAGGACTATCAGGATTGTCCAATTTGAAAGTTTGTAACTCTAGATATGGCCTGCACAAGATAGCAACCCCATAATAAAAATTAAGTCCGAAAATAAGCAAAAATTGACAACTAATCTCAATTAAGTTCAATACTCTAAGATTCAACCAATATGTCAATATTAAACAGAAAATAATGTCAAATAATGTCCACCATAAGTCAGTATTAAGTGTTCCAAAAATACTCTATCAATGAACAAAATAGTATAAATAATTTATTTAAATTTGTAGAAAATAATTTAGAATTATATATTTGTTAATTTATTTCAGTAAGTTTTATCAGTGAATTTTTTTATAATATATTTCAATAAATTTATTATGTCAGGTTACATAAACTCTCATAATAAAAATATATTGAATAAATACTACTATTTACCTAAACACATTATCTTGACTTTCCCTTTTCTTTGTTGTAAGTGAATAAACGATCAGATTGATCGTTTAAATTTAACAATCAATTGAATCTTAGATTTGTTTTTGGTAAAAACTTATAAAAATTAAAATTAATGTAAATTTTACTTAATTTATTAAGAAGTTTTTCTGTAAATTTAAGTGTGTTTTTAGTACAAAATTTAAGAGTTATGACAAATTGATAAACTTAAAAATATTGGGCATAACATGAATGTAATATTATCTTTTTAAGGTGAATTTAGATAAATAGTTTAATTAAATATTTATTTAATATAAATTTATTTCAATATTCAACTATAAAGTGTTTTTATACTTAAAATTTTATTAAAATAAGTTACAAAAAGCTTATTTTGACAAGTTTTTAACAGTGTTTTTGATGTAATATTTTGAACTTTTCTTCTTAAAAGTAAAAGCTCCTCTAATTATGTAAAAGTTATGTTTTTAAGTTATTTTTAGAAAAAAAAATATTTTTTTAATTCTAAATTAGGTTTTACTCAAAATTTATTTATTTTTAAAAGAAAAGTCCAAAAAATTACAAATAAAATATGACTTTACTGAGTCTGTAAAACTTATAAAAATATTAAAAATATAAACTACTTTTAAAATCTCAAATAAACTCTTCAACACACATTGGCTTGATATCTCTTCGTCTTTGTCCCCACATCTAACAACCAAAGTAAATAGACCACCGTGAAAGCCGAGACCGTAAAGCTCTTCAATTATTGGGATGCTATTAATAATAACAATACACTAAAAACACTAGTATATTCCTTTTCATTTATTATATTGAGCCCCACCTTATGTTTTTACAACTATATATCCTAGTTCATTTAGAGATGTGTGCATGTGCTGTGATGCAAAATGCACCTTAAAAAGCAATATTCGACCACAGTAGACCGCATTCATTTCAAGTTTCAACTTCCAAAAGAAGAGCAAGATTGGCTATATAAGACCGATTTTTACGGTTGATCAAAACAAGTGGTCCATCCTGTATCATTGTTTTTTATTATTATATATAATATTTAAATAATCAACAGTATAGATTTGTTTTTTTATTACACATCTTAATGGCTGATTATTTTATTATTTTTATTTAACAATTATCTAACCGTCATAAATTAATAGTCTACCGGAAAATCACTTATTTTATTATCTATTATAGAAATTGTTCTATATAAGAAGCTTTTACCAAGTGACATTCATCATCTTTTGTAATTTTTTTTAAGATTATTTTTCAAAAAATTGATTATAAGTTTTTAACTCAAAATTAATTAATTAATTTAAACTAATGGTATAAATGAACTAACTTATTTGTGGACTATTTAAACTCAGTTTATTAAATGTCCAATCAAATTTATTTGTTTAAAAATAATGTTATTTGTATAATAAATTTTATAACAATTTAAAAAAAGATAGAAGTGCGAAGTGTAATGAGTGAGGTAATAATAAAAAAAGTGTTGTTATAAATTACACAATTCTTTATTTAATTAAATATAACAAACTCAATCTTAAAATTCATCTTTATTATTTAAAGCAGCGGAGTTTAAATTTTACGAACTCCACGTGTTGATAACTACTAAATCAAAGAAAATTAAATCGTTAAAAATAATTATATGTACATAACCTTAACCAACTATTATTCACAGAAATCATATTAATTTTGTACTTTGTTTTAATTTATATATAGGGCTCTTGTCAAACAAATGACATTATGCATTGAAATTCATTAAGGAGATTATGCTTCATAGGCAAACTAAGACCAAGACCACGAAGAAAGTATCAAATTCTAATCCATGTATGTATGTGTTGACTGTTTCATTAAAAAAATTCAATGATATAATCCAAATATAAATTTAACATATTTTTTTATGTTTTAATCTGCAATATTTTTATTAGTACCAATATTTCAACTACACCAACTAGCAATTGGATAAAGTTAAAAAGGAGTGATACATATGCGTTTGAGACTTGATAGATATGTATAGTACTATGCTCCTTGAATTGCTTGTATACTCGTTGGAGTTATGTAAATTTGATCGATATTGGTGTTTGGCAATTTGGAGAAACTTATAAAATAAAAGAAACACTGTCAAAAATTTCGTAGAATTTTTATTATAGTTAAAATTAATTGTGTAACAAAATTATTTATATAGATGTTTGGCAATTTGGGAAGTTCAGAAAAATAGGAATACCCATGTCAAGCTTTTCCTGTATATATATATATATATTAAAAAATTTGTGTACATAAATTATCTATGTAGTACGTGTGTAATTTTGTCAATATTTTTGACATGAAAATGTATAAAATATTATGAATTTGATTAGTGTAATTACTTCATTTCAAAAATACGTTTGGTACAACAATCACATATACAATTATTTGTAAAAGGAGGAATTGATATATGAAAATGATTTTTTGTAAAATGTCAGTATTCATACAAGAAACGTTGACAAAGTACACCATTATCAATGATTCAAACACAGAATCCCATATAAAATAAACCTTTATTATTGATTTAAATGGAGAGGAGACTACAAACGAAAATGATTTATACGCGCTTCTCAATCTGTTAGAACCGATAACAAACAGTGCATTTGATCGGTGTTTCAACAACAACAAAAAAAATTGTAGACAGTTCAAACCATTAATGTCAGCAGTGAGAAGCCCAACCATTAATATTGTCTTCCATGTAACATTTTATTATTTTATTCTCCCATTTATAGAGAGGAGTAGACAAAAGATTAACGGTAAATCATTTACCACGTGTCACAAAACTGACATGGTCATAAAATTAAAGAATATACTTAATTATTTTCTAGACTCAATTTAATTAATAAGAATACGAATAAAACTGTGGATTGTAAATTAATATATTTGTTATTAATTTAATAACCGATCTGTTACATGATGTAAACACAGGGAGGATATCATGCATTATGATGTAAGATGTATGTTAACAGTGTTGTTGAGTAATATATAGTTTGTGAGTGCAAAAAGTCGTGTTCATCAATTCATTGTGTGAATAACGCGGCGTCACAGACCACACATTGTTTGACGGTCTAGATCGATGTTTCTAGGAAGCAGCAAACATCAGAAACAAAGAGAGTGACGAACAGCGTTAACGTACGCAATTAATACTCACGTGGAGTCCTCGATATCCCCTATATAAATCCCACCGTGCTCTCTCTCACCAGCAGAGGAAAGAAAGCAGAACAAAAATAAAAAGAAAGAAAAAGACCAACATCTTGGCACATCATATACATTCAATTATTCATTATTCTCTCACTCCTTCTATATATATCGTTAATTCCTTGTGCTTAATTGTCTTGGTAAACCTCGAAGCATGGAGAATAGTGAGGAGTACAAGCATTACTGGGAGACCAACATGTTTTTCCAAGCTGAAGAGCTTGGCAGGTAATTATAATGAACATAGATATAAAGTAATTTAATTAATTAAGTGGTTTTATTTAATGAATGAATAAATAAATTAATTGTAGCTGGGCAAAGGATGAGGGTTTGTCTGGGTACTATGATTCAAGCTCCCCGGACGGTGGCGCTTCATCGATGGCGTCGAAGAACATTGTCTCGGAGAGGAATAGGAGGAAGAAGCTGAACGAAAGGCTTTTTGCACTTAGAGCGGTGGTCCCCAACATTAGCAAGGTATGCAACAATATATATTAGTAGCTAGCTAGCTAGTAGCTGCCCCACATGTATTATCTGCTGCATTTATTTGTTGGTGATGACCAATTAATGTACACAGATGGATAAGGCTTCTATCATTAAGGATGCAATTGAGTACATCCAGCACTTGCATGACCAAGAGAAGAGAATCCAAGCAGAGATTTTGGATCTTGAATCTGGGAAGCTCAAAAACCCAATCTATGAATTTGACCAGGACCTGCCTATTTTGCTCAGGTCTAAGAAGAAGAGAACAGAACACCTTCTTGATTCTGCCACTTCAAGAAATTCCCCAATTGAAATAATTGAGGTATAATATAACTCTCTCACTCATCACTCTCTTCTATATTTCATATTATAAACTCATCGGCTATAATTTATATTAAAGATAAATATATTTTAATTTTAAAAATAAAATAAAAATATGTCATGGAAAACATCATTGGGTGTATTTTTTATTTTCATATATAAAAAAAGAAAACATCATTGGGTGTCGTTAATAATTTAAAAATAAAAATTATAATAAATAATTATTATAAGGTTTAAATATGTTTAAAGGTAGGTCTTTTTAAATATCACATTTTTTGTTTTTAGTTAATTCTTGCAATTTTTTCTTCTCACATGTTTTCGTCTCTGCCATAAATTTGTTGTTAACATCAATACATTTTATGTCGCTGTGAATATAGTAGTAATCTTAATTTCATATTCTTATAAAATATAATAATTTTTGTCTAGGTTTTTTGTCTTTATAAGATACAACAGATTTTATTTTTAGTTCAGATATAAAAAAAAAAGACGAAAAACATTACCAGAATAAAAAAAGAAAAGAAAAATATAGGAATTAAAAACAAAAAAGAAATAGTATATTTAGGTAGAAATAAAAACATATTTAAAATTTTCTATAATTTAACAAGAATATTGTACGTGGGTTTTGATTTTGAACCGGTGGATGGCAGCTGAGGGTTACATACATGGGAGAGAAGACGTTTGTGGTGAGCTTGACATGCAGCAAAAGGACAGACACAATGGTAAAACTGTGTGAGGTGTTCGAATCTTTAAAGCTGAAGGTCATTACAGCCAATATCACTTCTTTTTCAGGCACGCTTTTGAAGACAGTCTTCATCGAGGTTAGTCTCCCATTTTCCCCTTCTTAAATCAATATTCCCTTGTTTAATATTTTTGTGTTATGTAACCATTAAATTAGTTAGAAAATAAAGAAAAAGTAATTAACAGCTATATAGAATATTGGGGGCACACGTAATAGGAAAGTGATAGATTATTTACTGAAATTATTAGAACATGATTTTAACTCATTTTAATATGATATATATTTAAATTTTTAATTTATAAAAAAATTAATAATATTTAATTATATATCATGTAAAAATTAATAAAATTATATAAGAATGGGCATTTATCTTAGGGTCAATGATGAGAATTAAGAAAGGACCAGATGGCAGTGTCCCATTCAAATCAGTGGATGAGGTAGAGCAAGGAAGGACCCCATGAATATTGTGCTTTAGACAAAGATGGTCCCTGCATCCTTCCTGAGCTATTTATCAGCTGTTAGGCTAACTTGAACCGAGAAAGCTTTTTCATATTGAAGTTTGTAAAATGTGTTTAACGTGTTATTCTCGTTGTTTTTGCAACAACAAAATTGAGTTGTTTCCTTTTTTGAACAATAAGGTATGAGGTGGAGGAAAAAAAATTACAGGAAAAAATAACAATTATGAATTTATAAAAAAGGTGATGTGACAAAAATTAAAAAAATTAAAAACAAAATTTTATTATTTTGAGAGAGAGTAATGGGTACCACCATTATGACAGTTCTCTCAAGGAAAGTGGAGCGGGTAGTTGATTATTTTTAGCAAATGCCATTGAATGTCTCACTGGTTAATCAAATGTAAGTTAAAATATTTATTATAATAAATACGGATTTGACTCTCTCTTAAAATAAGATATCACTTTAGAGGATAAAATTTTATTTATAATTATTATTATTATTGTGAAAATATGTTTTTCTCCGCATCCCAAAATTGAAAAAGGAAAAAAAAAAAAAAAAAAAAAGGAGAAATGATGACACGACAAATGGGGAAAGCATGTCTCAGCGGGTTCACGTCTCATCCTCCCTCCCCCAATCTGCCTTGAGCAGGTGGTAGCAACGGGCAATTTTCTGTTGTTCTCTTACTTTTCAGAAAAGTCACATCTGTCCATACATTTTGTGAGAAATTGAAGTCGAAAAAAATGTTTTTCATCGTAGTAACCAAAGGAAAAACTTGAGCGGTCACCACCACACTAAATAAGAGCATCGTCACATTTATTAGGGGAACCCTGTGGCACCATCCTATTAATGAAGTCTTGCAGGGAATCATCACATTAATGATGAACGATCTCCTCAAAACACTATGTGAGAGAGAAGCTAACCTATAAAAGGAGTTAACATTGAAAGAAAAGGTGCTGAAATTTGGAGAATGGGAGAGAACTTTTCAAAAAAGATTTCTCTTAAAGAGAAAACCAAGAAAGGAAGGAAGTATTGAGAGGAGAAGAAAGAGCAAGATCAATCTTTCTCGACGCAATGACGAGAGTATGGATACTAGGTGAAAATCTTGAAATCTTGAGTATTAGATACTGCATGTATTATTAAAGTATAATCCTCCATTTTGTGTTACTAAAGCCTGAATCTCCATTAAACACTTCACCAAAATTTAAGGGTCAACACACACCTCAATCAATAGGTCGACTTCGAATTAATCTTACCCCAAACTATATCTAAACGTTCTAACCACCCGGCATAAAATTGAATCGAACACTCTTTTAATCGATCCTAGTTGACAACCCATTGATACTTAGTTAATAGCTTCTTCCAACCGACTTCTAGTCAGTAACACCGCTGACATGTAATCGGCATCACTTCTATCCGACTCTGAGTCGGCACTTTCACTGATATTTAGTCGGTATTTCTTTGCGGTCGACTGTGTGATGACACTTCTATTTATAAAAAAAAAACTTCAACCGAAACTACATAAACTTTGACTTCTCGATTGTATTAGGAGATATGTAGGAGCAAGAGGTGATTCTTGTCAAGTTAATAAAAAACCAAAAAAATATACTCCTTCCTTCTTCTATAAATGTGTCCATTTTTGTTTACGTCTGAAAGGTAAAAAACATAATTTAGAAGTCAAAGCCCTTTTCACGCGTGTAATTGTCTTAGGATGAATATTATAGGCTGTTAATATCTTCCCTATGCGTAATGGACTCCCAAACCTAAACTCCAATTTCAAAGACCAGTCTTATGCCATCAAAAATTTTCTAGCGTTTTTCTTGAAATCGCGGTGGCGAATTATGTGAAATTCATTTCTCTTTCTTTCAGAGAAACATTGAATTTCCATTTCTTTTTTCTCGCCGACTCGGTCACGTCCTAAGTTGTGAGAATTATTAAAAAAAATTAATGATAAATAATTTTGATAAAATGATTAATTAAAAAAATTAATCATCAAGAATGGTGATAAAATTAAAGGCATATTTAACAATATAAAATTTACTTATAATTTTAATAATTAATTTTTTAATCAATAATTATTATTGTCTTTTATTCTCTAAAATTTATTTCAAAGTCAAATCCTAGAATTTTAGTTTTTTTAATAAGATTTTAAGTTTGAATCTTATAAATAAATAAATAAATATCTCAATTTAATTTTTGAAAGTTACATGTATCACTTCATTAATCTTTCAAAAATTTAATTATCAAATTAATCTCTTAAAAAAATTTAAATTATCACTATATGAATCTTTTAAATACTTTTTTATAAACTAATTCTTCAAAAATTTAATCTATCACTATATTAGTCACTTAAATTTCAAATATCCCCATATTTATTGTTGTGGAGAACAATAGTAAGTGGTAATGTAAAAAATATCTTTGATAAACTAATTTAATGATGGATTAAATCTTTAAGTGACTAATTTAATGATAATTTTTTTTAAAAAAAATAAAGTAATGATAAAAAAAATCTTTAAAGAACTAATTAATTTAGTCTCTAATGTTTTTCTTTAAGACTAACGTGACAATTTATATAACTTTGAAAAACTAAATTAAACGAACAATCCACTGCCTATGAGGGGTACATTTCTGAAGTGAGAGGGTTCAAAATCATAAAGATATATATACATATAAAATATAAAATTTTATATCACCAATTATAATTTCTTCTAGTGTGGTATGTGTGGCGATAGCAAAAGTAAGCTTGGGGTTGTCTATTATCCTTAATTGCATGTACATAGGTCTTTATGTGGTATGTGGTGGTTGGTGATAGCAAAAGTAAGCTTGGCTCTTGGGCAGGTGGTAAGGTAAGTAAGGGTGACAATTCAATTTATTTATTCACTCACTATTTAGTTTGTTCATGTATAAATTTAACCAATTTATCCAATGGTAAAAACAAAAATTAAGGATTAATTGAATTAGATCATCGTTTGTTATTGGACAAATAAGAAACCATCTAATATTTTTTTGTAATCCATTGTGTCAAGTAATTCAAAGTTTATTAGGTTGAACATAGGTCTTTTAAGGGACAGATTCTCAACTCTATAGTGCTGGGGTTAAAATTTGTATAAACTTTATTTTATAAAAATGTTTTTTTAAATAAAATATACATTCTGTAAACGGATGGATTGAATATTTATCTAATATATATATAAAATAAAAGAGTTTAAGAATGAGTTAAACTATTTTTTTTAAAAGTTATAAATGGATGACTTTTTTTAATGGATTATAAATGAATTAATAAAGTATTTTAGTTACTTTATATTATAATCTAATTCAAAGTTTATCTAATTTATTCCTTTTACACCCTAGCTAGTTGGTTGACTAAGCGATGTGATGTGATGCTTTTGGACTTGAGGTTGTGGATACAGGGTTGTGGGTGCTTTGTTTGAAGGGTTTGAAGTCCTATGAATGGTTTTCTGAGTTAGGGAGCTAGGATGAAGATGGAGTTCAAAGGGTATGAAACTTGGTTGAAAGTGTGGCGTTTCTTGATTTGCTTGTCGTAGATGATTTAGGAATGATATTCATGGGTTTTCCTTTGTTGGAGAGTGTGTTTAATTTTTTTAATGAGTTTTAATATACTTATTTTTCTTCTTTCTTTCATTTAGTGAAATCAACAAGAGCTGGTACATATTATTAGAAATTTTAAAATTTTCTATCAAATAATTTTGTTGTTAAAATTAATAGTTATTTTGTAGTTATTTTTTAGTAAAATTAATTAACTATAAAATTATTATAATATTAATAATAACATGAAATAAGTAGTAAATTAGTTAAAAAAATAATTTTAATTAATTTGTAGTAAAATTTTTAAAATTTGTAGTTATTTTCTAGTTAATTTGTAGTAATAAGAAGTATAAATGAATATAACTTAAATTTAACTAAAAAAATAATATTTTAGTTAATTAGCTATGATTTAGCTACTAATTTAAATAATAGTTAAAATTAGTAACAAAATAAAAAAAAATTATTATAGAATATGATTTTTTTTTTTGAAAATCAATTCATTGTTTCGGTTCCTCGCACTTTAGTTCAGAAATCATATTATCTATTGACTACTATATATTTTCGATTAATCTTGTTTGCAGATATATTGTAGGGGTTTATACGTCCTTGTATTGAGGAAATATGCGACCTAGTTTTAATTTCTACTTTTACTTAATGAAATTGTGTCCTGTAATAGGCAACACAATCATTAGCTACATAATGATTTATTTCAAGATTTTTTTTGTTTTTAATTAGAGGATATAATGAAAATATTTTCCAAAATTATAATATTTATTTGATTTAGTTTAAAAAAATTCAAATCGTATTCTTTTTAATAAAATTCTCAAAACTATAATATATATATATATATCTAGTTTAGAAATAGAAGACTCAACTTCATGACGTAGGGGGGAAAGAAAAAAAAAAAAAGTGGTCCCGAGTCCTGAAAATTCTGAACAACACTATTCCAGAATGATTCATGGGATTAACAGGACGTTTGCAGACTGTTTTGTTTCATTGTATCTGGACTGGTCTTTTGTGCATATATTGTGCCAAATGCAAATAATCTATTTCTCATTTGGCTAGTAAGAGAACTTATTCAGCATGTTTCTCACATCTCCCACGAGCCAAATTCAATTTCTTTGAAATTTCTAAGTATTTGGTTTGCTTTTTATTTCAGTTTTAGTTGACAAAATACATTATTATAAAACTTTTTCTATTTGTTGTTTTCAACTTTTATTAAAAATAGTAAAGAACAAATTAAATAATATAGGATAATAATAAATAAAAAAAAACACACACACACACACATTTTTATTCCTATCTCTCTTTTTCTCTTCACATTACTTACTTTGTCTCATTAGTTTTTTTTTTTCTTTTTTCTACCTATCTTTCTCTTCTTTCATCCCAATTTATCTTAAATTAGAAAAAATATATATATAAAGTGGTCCATGATTATTATGATTTTTACTAATATTTATTTAGCACATAATTAAGGATAATTATTTTTTAAAAAATAAAAATTTAAATAAATATGACATAAAAGTTGATTGGGATCATAAATATGAAATGATTTACTACTGCCTAATAATTTCTGGACGTTTACATTTTTCCAGAAATATATTGATTTGTTTCCTAGCTAGTAGTATTGAAGGGGACAAAATACAACTTTAGAATAATAGTATTTGGCAGGTAGATGCAGTGCCCATAATAAGAAGAAAGACCGAGAATTGAAAACGTGTTTCACAATCTGACTCGAATGAGCACGCTGTGCAATTTTAAGCACGTTCTTGATATATATGAATTTTTTTAAGATTATTTTTTTATATAACTAATTTAAAAATATTATCGATTTAATTTTAGGAGACATTCGTATCCTATAATATGTTATATTTTCACTGGCTTGCACAGAAATAATATTTCCATAGTCACATGAGTGAGTTAGGGTTTCTCATTACTTTTCAGAAGCTTAAACAATTGATGATTTGTTCTTGCTCTGGCCTATTGCCCATTTTTGTTCAACAAAAAAAATCATTGCGATGACGTGGAGTGGTAGGCGAATCGCACTGGCCATCATGTGATTGATATGAAATTTCCCCGCCGGAAATATGGGTCCTCCTGCAGTTAATTAAAGAACTGCAATGAGAATGCCATAGAATAGAATTCTATGGTTTCTGTTTTATACATTTTTTATATTTATAATTACTTTTACGTATAGATTAATACTTTTTTCTGGCTGAGATCCTCTATAGTTGAAAAACAAATTGCACAGAACCTGATTCTCTTGTCGTTTTAATTTGAGTTAAGATCGAGTAAGATTCATTTTAGGCTAGCTAGGGTTTGCTGTTGGTGGAACTAAATATAAAGGGTTTAGATTTTATTTATTTTTTCGGTGTGAAGGAGATTTAGATTAATCTTCAAATTATATTGAAGTTGATATGTATATATCTAACTGTTTGAAGGGGTATTTTAAAGAATTTAGTTTTTCAACGGAATCTAGATAAGTATCAATGTCTGTTTATAAACTTCAAAGGTAAGTCAGCACAGAAATTCAAACGCAATTATGAAAGGGCTTTTCTTTGTCAATTTACAATTTGATGTTATTATGTAATCATGCTTGATATATTATTGATTGAATTTTTTATATTATTAATTATTATAGATATTTTTAAGAAATACATCACCATATAATCACATAATAACTAAAAGTCATATGAAGAATTAATCAAAATTAAATTAGTAAATATCTTCACCTATTTATATTTTTATTGTAGATAAAAAACATTTAAAACTTAACTTATGTGTCAATATCCAGAAGTTAAGGTAATGGTTGAGTTAACTTATTTTTATTTATTTATTTATTGAAAAGGAGAAGCTGGGTTAAATATATTTGAAAAGAGGTTTTTAAAAATTAAAGACTTTACTTTATATATAAAAAAGAAAATAGATTTAAAAAATCTAATTAAATTAGTTTTTAAAAATAAATTACATATCTTTTGTATGTTTTTTATTCTGAACTAATTGACGTAAGATAGTAAAATGAAAATTTATCTTAAAAAGAATTTTTAAACGAAAATTTACAAATAACCTTATTTAAAAAAAAACTTAAACTTTATCTTTAAAGTAATTTAAGAAAAACTGAGTCAATCATAACTTAAATTTCTTTGAGCTATATTAGCTTTTTAATTAAATAAATTTTGAAAATAACACAAAGATAAGTGCGATGATTGCGATAGTAGTCACATCAACTAGTGATCTTTCCACCTAAGCAGAAAGATAAGTTTGTTCAACTCAATAATTGAAATCCTAATCTGATTGTTAGAAAACAAAGGTAGAATCCAATGCTGAATGATCACAAGGTTCTTATTCCTTTTATCTTGACCATATTGGTGAAAGTTCTTATTCCTTTTATCTTTACCATATTGGTGAAAGTTGACAATCTCGATTAATGAAAAGGATTCATGTTTTGATTATACAAAACAATATTTGCATAGTGTGCAATAAACCAGTATTAACAATGTGAGAGGTATTATGAGAACGCAGCTAAGAAATATTAATTAACCAGTGCGTTTTGTGTTTTGCTTCTTAATTAATTGTTTCATATCTGTTTTCAGGCAGACGAGGAAGAGAAAGATATTTTACAGATAAAAATTCAGACAGCCATTTCAGCTCTCAATGATCCTCTAAGTCCAATGAGTATCTGATGGAAGGAAATTAAGAGACCAGCGGTTTTTTTTTTTGGACAATATTTAAATACAGTTTGTTTGTTATGCTTTTTAATTAGAATTGCAGTTTTATTTTAATATTTGCATAATAAAAATTAAAATTAAAAATTATGCAAATTATTAAAATAAAATTTTAATTCTAATTAAAGAACCATACTTAAAAAAACTGTATAAAAATTTTGTCTATTTTTTCAGCAGGCTTGTCCGTGGACAGATCGAAGCTGAGGACGTTGTGTTGTTTCTTTTTCCCACTCAGTTATCTGTAGTGAATGAGTCTTCAACTAGAAAGTTGCAAGTTTTCTTCTTTTTTCTTCAATAGCGTCTAGCGTTGTAAACTTTACGTTGCCTGCAATCAAATCGCAGTTTCTTAATTTTCCAAGGGAAAAATAGCTTTGTAAGCAAAAACTACTATCACAAAAAATCTCAATCATTAACCGACAATAAGATTTCTTCGGTCAGTATATTTTAAAAAATAACATGTTAATATAAATATTGTAATTTTATATTAATAGTATAATATATTAAAAAAATAAGCATGTACTCATAATATAAACACAGTTATTTAATAATAAATTATTATATATGATAAAAAAAATTATTTTTACAATAATTATTCTAAAATTTATATTAACGATTATTTGTGATCAATAATATAAAAATTTTATTTTATATTATCAGTATGACTATTAAATTCAGAATATATTATACTAATCTTTAATCTAATAATATATATATATTATAACAACGTATAATTGTCTATTAAGAATGGAAACTTATAATGTTTGGCTTAATTTTTAGTAAATAAATGTTACGCTAACATAGACTAATTAATTAACGTTTAGTTATTATAGTATATGACATTTTTTATAGTGTAATCGTATGGTTAACTATTAAATAAGTTGTTATTTATCAAATCGAGGAAGCATTAATAAAAATGAGTTATATAAGTGTTAATTATGACATTGACAAATGATAGAGTAAAAATGATATAAATTTTTCATGTCATAAAAAAGTAATTAACACGTTGAAATTCATCAAATATAGCAATTTTCACTTTATATGCATAACTTACTTGTTAATAAATTATGCATATATACAAATTGTTATATCACAAATTATAAAACTGTTTTATAAAAACATGATTTATTTCTTCTTATAAATATATTTACAGTACGTGAAATAAGTTTATTAAAAATATATTTAAATAAACTTATCTATAAATACTTATAAAAAAAATTACTGCAAAGTTTTTGGTGTTGATAATATTAAAAATCCTTCTAGATCATGATATCAGGTGGCAGTGCTGATTTTATTTGTTTCTACCCAATATATCACTTTACTTATTTATTTAGTCTGATAGAAATAAAGTGATATTTAATAATGGTATTTTTATGTTCACTCCATCTGTTTTACCTTACAGACTGTTTCATCGTTTGCTGTTAAGGAGTTGTATGGCATTTCTTTGCCCTGGTTACTTGTTTTGTTTTGGGCCTCTACACTTTCCTTCGAACAAACAAATAAAATAGAGCTACTATTCAGACCCGGTGTTTGCTCTTTGCATTGTTGGATTTTATTTTAATTTTTTTTATAAAAATATCTTCCATGAAAATGAGTTTAACATAATGACAATTAATTTTTATTACATAGCCACCATGCTTTATATCCCCATACCTCCCTCTTATGCACACTCACACCAAGTAACTGCCTCATTCATTGGTGCAATCCAATCGCAGATTTGCAACTCAAATCAAGATCGTGTCTTTCTTCAAGATTCAACGTTTTCGTCCCCCTAGTTCAATTGTGTTTCCTCTAATTTTCGATAATGGGCTTTCAGGATTTGTTTGGCAGGAAAAAAAATGGAGTAAATAAAAAAAAACAGAGAAATATGTTACTGAAAATAAACAAGAAATAGAGTAAATTTAAATATGTTTAATTTAAGAAAAATAAAGAAGAAATAGGCGAAAGATAAATAAGAAAAAAAAATGCAAAATATAAATAATTATTTTTTTAATAATCGACTGTGATGAGCTGTAATAAATTATAATGTGTTATAGTCGACTGTAATATACTACAATAGATTACGATTTTTTAAAATCAATTTTACACACTGTGACAGCTTCAAATGTGTCAATATTTAACTAATTGTCATTAAATATTTAATTTCTTTTACAATTTTAAATTGTCACAATTAAAAATTATCAATAAATATATATTTTCTTGTAATTTCGAACCGCTAAAAAACAAACCACTACAAAAATTTTACTATGAATCCTTTTAACTCTATTTTCACGCGTTATAGTCACGCATTTTTATTTCTTTTTTCAGCTAGCTCCATTCTAACAAATAACACCAATTTTTTTTTATTTCTCACCCGTTTTTTCTCTCAATTATTTCTTCACAAATTCTATTCTACCAAACAAAACCTTAAGTTGATTAGATTATTGAATTCCTAATTCTTTTTTTTTTTTTGCTTTTTATTGTTATTATTATTGGGAGATATTTCATTATTGATTTTGGAGGTGGGCCAGAGTCCTTATTGAGATGGAAGAAGGAGAGAGGTGTTCCACGGAAATTAATTGACCAATAGACAACGAAAATTAATTTTCGTGGAGAATATTTTCATAAAAATATATTCAGACGGTGCGAAGAGCAACTACAAGAGTGTGAATATTAAGTACGTGACTATATTCCGCGGTATGAGCCCCTCTTATTTTTTTTTTTTTTTTTTTAATTTTTCCATTCTGATCTCAGCCCATTCTGTTATTATTTTTCTGTTTCACGGTTCATTCGGTGGGCGAGACTGTACATTTTTTTTATATATATATTTGTGGAATTAGGATCTTCTTATTTACATGGTTGTAAATATTTTATTATCCATCGTATGAAGAAAGTAATCAAAGTAATAAAATATATTTTAATAATTGATGTATGAATTTCTATTTTTATTTAAAAATAAAGGACTGCATGCATGTTTTAGTTTATGTTTCACTTTTATAATTAGTCAAAAAATAATCATAAAAATAAAAAATGAAATTATGGTAAAGTAAAGTTTTTTCGTTCTAAAATAAATTCATTTGGTAATTGAAAAAAATAGTGAGAAGAAGAGAGAATCATGATTTAGGTTTGGCACCAATCCACTTGAATGATAAAAATAGGAGGTCTGGTGTTAATTAAAGAAAAAAACTAATATTGAATATGTTGTTTGATGTCTAGAAAAAAAAAAGTAAAATGAGGTTTGTTTATAAATAATTTGTTGCTTTGTTGTTATATAAACATGTAAGGAGTTGTTTTAAGTAAAGATATTCTTATAGTAATTTGATTTTGTTCAAGACAAATTTATTTTGTGATACTTAGAGTGCAATTCATCTTTATAAGAATTCAACTTTTCATTATAGGTCTAAGCATATTCATGTGAGGTATTATAGGATACATAATGTTTTAGATGCTAAGTTTATGGAGTTGACTAAAGTTCATAATGATGATAATGGTGTTAACATGACCAAGTCAATTCTAAGAGAGAAATTAAAAGTTTGTTATGACATCGTTGAATTAGCAATCACATCTACGTAATTGTGATGGGAAGATATCATGTTTAAATCTTTTTCTCTCTTTTGACCGGGAAAATTCACACTCTCTCTTCTTCTCTTTATTCCGATCTCTTCTTCTCTTATAAAAGAAACCTAGGACGTGAGAGTATTGGATTTTTATTCACGTAATTGGAAATTTAAAATTAGCCCAACATAATCATTAAAAATAAATTATAATTATTTTAAAAAATCATCTAAATTCAAATTAAAAATATTTTTAATGATCATTCATAACAGCAAAACTTATTCATTGATATCATTCATTAATTTGAAAGAATGATTCTTGTTTTATTTCTTATTTAATTATAAATATAATAATTTTTTTCCAAGACTACATGTATTATATTTTATGTGTTTATTTATCTTATTTATTATATAGTAATTTATCATTTTAGATACTACTCTTCTATGATAAGTAATTAAGCTTGTAAGGTCGCTATAGCTTAATTTTTTTTATATCATTCAAAAAATATAAAAGAGAAAATTATATTTAAACTACTTTGACTTTATAGTAAAAACTACATTTATCATATATTTAATTCATTTTATCTGGATAATCTCAATACTTCTTGGATTCATCTTCAACATTACCATTTTACCATGATTATATAACACTTTTCTATCAAATAAGTCATCAAATCTTTTAAAATACTTAAACATCCAAAAAGTAACTTTTTTTTTCCAAAACACGTTACATTATAAATTTAGTTTTTTATTTTCAAATATGAAATATATTTTTTTAACTTTCATTCTCCTTACATTCATGAATTCATCGCAATTTAGTAATTTTTAATTTTTTTTAATTAAATATTAATTATCTTTTAACATTAAAATTCTTTTTTTGTCAAATATTATCTTAAATTGGCAGCTATAAATATTTTACGTTAAAATTTCCATCTTAAATCTATATTCGTAGATAAAATTAAAAAAAAAATAAAGGTGAAGAATTTAGTATAACAAAGTTTGGATTTACAAGACTTATCTATATATTGTATTAAAACAAAAGTAAACGAATATAGAGCGTTGGTTAGGGTTGAAGGAGAATAGAAGGGTGTTGGGTTCCGAAATCCCAATTGTGTTGGTATCCATGGATTCTCTACTAGCAAACTACGCCTCTTCAGATGAAGAAGAAGATCAACAATCATCCCCTCCCAAAACCACGACGTCGTTTTTCTCTCTTCCCCAACCCAAATCTTCGCTCTTTCAATCCCTTCCTCAACCCAAATCATCTCTCTTTCAATCTCTTCCGCCACCCAAACAACCTTCGAGCCCTAAACCTAAACCCCAAATCGAAGAATCACAACCACAACCCAAACGCGTCGTGCAATTCAGGCCCCCAATTATCCCTCTGCCAAACCCTAAAGAACTTGAGGAGGATGACGATGACGATGACGAAGAAGAAGAACGAAGCAGAAGGAGGAAATTAGAGTCCTCCACGCAAACCTCGTCAGTGAAATCGTTCCTGGCCAGCATTCCGGCACCAAGGAACGCTGCCACTCTCGGCGTTCAAGCAAGTTCCGGCTCAGGCCGGAGATCCATCCTCGAAACCGAATCACCGGCACCGCCGTCGAGTTCCGGCGGTTCGAGCGCCGTTCCCGTTGATCAAAGTGCAGGGGATTATGAAAATCATCAAAATCACGAAAGTTATGGTAATTATGAAAATTACCAATATGCCACTGACCAGTATGGTAGTTATTATGGTTCGGGGACCAAGCCAGAGAGTTCGGGTACCGAGCCAGTGGCTGGGGTTGCTGCTTATGGAACTGACCAGTATGGGAATTATGGTGATGCCTATGGTTCCCACGGGGGTTATGGACAGTATGTGAATAATTGGGGTGACTTATCGGCGGCGGCGGTGCCGGAAGTGGTGTCTGGGGTTGGTGATAGTGTGGTGAGGATTCCTGGGAAGAGAGGGAGGCATGAGGTTCCGACGGAAGTGATTGAGGTGAAGCAAGAAGAGTTGATTAAGAATCGGCCAAGAGAGGATCAAGTCAAGCTAACTGGGATTGCTTTTGGACCCTCTTATCAGGTATTCTCATTCTCTACTTTTGTAGATTTACTTGTTGGGGTTGTTGGTTTAGTTGGCTTTAAGACCAGGGATTCAGTTTTTGTAGTTAGTTATTCAATGCCCTTTTTAATTTAGTGCTTGTGTTAGTGTTGACTGGGTTGAAAATTGTTGAATGAAAATATGCTTAAAATGACTTGTGATCTGGTTCAGCCTTCTTGATGTGAATATATATATAAACAGTGTAGGAGATTCAATAGACAGCCAATAGAGGGCTGGTCTTTTTGCTTAACAAGTGAGGATTGTTTGAAGAAAAACTGAGAAATGTCCTGTAATTACATAGTAACAGTCATTTACATCATAAATCTTAGAATAGATCTGATCTCAGCTAATAATTTGAGTGAAAGGAAACTTAAAAGCATAAATGAAATACAAATGAATGCTGCTATGCCTGTGCTGAAGTAGGATGAGCTATTCCCTTCTAGAATAGCCAGATGATTTGTGCTTGTGTGTTCCGGATCTAGATTTGAACCTTGTAGAAAAAGGAATGGATATCATTTGCCAGGTGATGAGTAAAGGGAAGACACATTATGCTTGCATGAGTTCTTGAGGCAGTGGTCATGGGGTATTACAAGGCTTCAAACTTGGTGTCCTACATTTTTGTGAGCAGCAGAGGAAATTCATGGCTAATAGAGTTTAAAATAGATAGGGTCATTTGTTGATGATTTTAATTTGTGGTTGACCTCTTTTGATGCTCCTTGGTTATTCCTTGAAGCAGCTGAGTGTCAAATACTACATTTTGGCTCAGTTCAAGGGACATATATTTTGATGATTGAAAGAAGGGTAGACCTTAGAAATTTTGGTATATGGAAGGATAATTTTATTCCATGTGCGTCATTTTTACTACTGCAGGCACATAGAAATACGAAGCTAGTAGTACTGGTAATGTAAAAATAAATAAAAAAAATAAATTCGTGGCCAGAATTTAGGAGTTTAGCGTTGTGAAAGTGCAGATTCAAACCTTTCAAGAAATAGGAAATCTTGGTTATTGGGCAGTTACTATACATTGTACTACTATTGTAATTTTATTTCTTTTCCCCAAAAGGGTTGTTTCTTTCATTTATTTTGTATCTATTTTTTTCTTGTAGCCTGTTTCAGCAAAGGGAAAGCCTACAAAGCTGCACAAGAGAAAGCATCAAATTGGTTCGTTGTACTTTGATATGAAACAAAATGAGATGAAACTCGCTGAGAGGCGTGCAAAGGGCATGCTTACCAAGGCTGAAACACAAGCAAAATATGGATGGTGATTTGGGACGATGATCTTGTATATACTTCCATTGAAACGCGAATGACAGAGTGGAAGTTTTCATGTTTAGCTGCAGTCCTTCTGTTTCACTGTTCTGTTAAAAGATGTGTACATTTGCTCAGTTTTTCGGTGCAAATTTTGTATTTCTATGATTCTATCCCTGTAGACATTGGAATTTTATACAGAACAATTTCTCTTTTTATTTATGACGAAAAATTCGTATTTCTTTCTCTTTTTTTAACTGCCCTTAGAGGTCAGGTTTTAAGATATAAATTGTCATTTTTTTTACTTTGGTGAGCATAAAAAAAAGTCAGATGCATTTAATAAATTACAAGTTGATCAAATGTCATTGAAAAGTGGCTAATTAAGTAGTGTATTTGATCTATTTTTTTAAACTTCTCTTTAGAAGTAGAAATTTCTCTAATTAACTTTCATAGTTAAATATATTTTGAAACTTTTATTCATTAAATATTTTATTTTTAATATACATATTTTTAAATTGTTTAATTTGTCTCTTCAAAAGAAGAGTCCAACTAGGCAAAACGATATCCTAATGGTAAAAAAGTCCTTTTTTATAATTCTTTCTGGTTACTTATTTGATCATCCATATTTGTGTACGGAAACGAAATCAAAATGCATTTTTTAGAAGCAGTAGCGTAATTATGATGCGGTTTGTAGAGAAGTAGATGACGTGTTCAATTATTCTTAATAATCTAAGTATTTGTTTCGGGATGTAATAGGATTTAAAAGTAATTCATGAGAATGTAAATTTGGGAATGAAAGATTTTCATGTTTTACAAGAGGAAATGTGAGAAGTTATTTATTTCTTTATTAACTTTCATTTCTACTTTTTTTTTCCTTATCATTTAAATTTTGAAAAAAATATTTGTAAGAATATTAAAATCTAACTGAACACATTATTTAAAAATAATATTCGTAGTTATAATATTTTTGAAAATGTCATTTCCAAAAATGTACTAATATATCTTAAAATGAATGCCACCGAAGTATTAACATGCAATTATGAATTATCATTCTCTCCTAAAATATCTAGTAGTTAGATCGAATGTGAAATGCCAAACTATTTTGTAAAACAAGATGATGACTTTCTTTCTTTTCTTGAGAAAGAGATAACAAATCTTAACTGGGATAAAAATTCTAGCACACGATATTGAAGAATGAGAAGAAAAGAGAAGAAAGATGATGATTTCATTTACATGAGTGGCTTTCTATGTCTATCCCACTAAATTATCTGAGTGCACTCTTTATTAATGGGACTAAAATGATATTTTAATAGCATTTTTGTTCATGTTAAATGCCGCCAAGATGCACTTATGATGTGTGCTACAGTCACCTCCATTTCCGTTTAAAATCCAAATCACCCCCCTATGTGGTTTATAAAGTTCATTAATATTCAAATCCAACATGAAGAGCTATTAACTGAAGGCATGAATTTTGAAAAAATAAAAAAAAGGACCAAAGGAGGACGCATTTTCTCATTCATACAATCATGCATACAAATTTATAATAATCCACAGGAAAATGAATTAGCCAGATTTTTTCCCAGTGAAACTCCTCAAGTGAGTAGAAAGAAAGTTTGATCAGAAGGTTGATCCATTGAACCCAAAGAATGAGCGCTGCACCAGAAAACGAATAAAATGAGACATAGAAAGTAATAAACATAAATTACATAAAGGTGTGGCTATAACATTCATTGTATGGAAAGGAAGCTGTTTGAATAGGTATTGTTAACACACCCACCATGATGATGTTCATAAATATGCTTCAGCAAATTCAAAAAAAAAAAATCAAAATAGAGATAAATTCTTTATGAGAAGAACAGTACAGGAAATAGAGGAGCATGTTATGAGATAAAGTTAGCAAAGATATTTTCTCTCTAGCAGCAAACATATTTTCTCTGTTACCACAGATAAAGTATGTCTAGAAAATATCAGAAATCAATTTCTACTTAAACAACTTGTGTTATTAGGCAACAAATTCCCTGAAAAACAGTACTAATTCAATACATTTTGGACTCCTACATAAACATTCTAAGAAACATAACTGAATTGCATGGATACATAACAAACCTCCAAGTTCAAAGAACCAAAACCGTTTCAACATATTGCGGCAGAGAATTAAAGAAGTTAGAATGAATGAAATCGCTTCACCTCACATAAAAATACTTCAAAAAGTTATGTAATATCAAAAGGTGGTAACCAATACTAATTTGCAATCTTCTCAGAATCACACAAGCCATCACAGAACAAAGCAGCAAATTACCTGAACATCATAAAACTTGATATAGAAACGGGAACTGTCAATATATAGCTTAGTTTGAAGAATTTCTGCAATTGTAGAACTCAGTTTTCCATTAACACTCGGACCAAGGCCCCCAATTGAGATCAGTTCTCCATAAGCAGCTGGCTCTTCAGTTCCAGCAAACGCAATAGGCACTCCCCCATTCAATAAAATCATCACATACTGAAATATAAGAATTTAATTAGAATGCATTCATAGTACATACTGTTATCACACATTGACATGTACAGTTAATTTCTTGAATTTTATAATAAGTACTTTATGTTAAAAATCATATGTAGGATGATTTTTTATTAGTTGACATAATAAAAATGTTTCCAGCGACAGCATGAAAATTAGACTCAATATAAACCCTGAAAAATGAAGACACAAATCTATGTCAAATTATATTGAGGGTATGGTTAGATAAATTTGTACATTAGCACTTATAGAAAAGAAAATAAGAAAAAAAAAATAAACAAATTTTTGTATAAACTAAAATTAACTTATACATAACTTAAAAATCAGTTTTTGAAAAAGTTAATGTAAGATATCTTTTACAAATTAGTTTATGCATAAGTTAAGCTTATCTTGTAAATAAGTGTTTTTTTTTTTTTCTCTTATAAGTACATAAGTTTATCCAAACAAGCCTTAAAAATTAAAGTAGCAGAACAATTATTCAACAGTAGCCCATGAAATAACTGAAAAAGTGTTAAAAGACAGCACTGGTGTTGAGTGTTGAGTGTTGAAGGTAAGTAGTAACCCAAATAGTTTCCATGACATGGGTTAGATAAAGCTTTGATATTTTATAGAGTAATTTGATCAAACAATTGGGGAACAACATTGAAAGAGAGTAAGTAAAGGAGGGTAAAAGTGGACTTAACAGATTCGGGTTTTCCGATGATTTTGGCAACGGCTTTGGTGGCATCCCTGAGAATGTCAGAAGCAACGACGGCGTCGACAGGGACGTTTGTAAAAAGATTCAAAGTGGGCATTCCTCCAACACACAACTCACTGCTGCCTTTGGGTCAAGCTTTCAGGATAAGCTGTCTCTCTGTCCACTCTATATTATATATGACTTTGTTTAACTGTAATGTACAAATCCATTCTAAATCAGTTATCAATTATTTTTAGTAAATAATTTAAAATTATTATTAAAAAAATTAATAAATTTATTATCCGTCACCATTTGTGATTCATTACAGTGTAATCAGTTACGGATATTATTTATTCTTTATATGTTCCTACTTCCGTTTTAAAAATGAGCATCGCAGGAAAATTACAAATGATTCCTTTTCGGTTACTTCTTATTTTTAATATTTTTAAAATGTGACATGTTTTAGCTTAAGGAAATTATTTTGATTTTAATTTTAATGTTGACTTTTATTTATAACTAAAACATGTCGCATTTTTTAAAAGAAAATCAATATAAAAAATAGTAAAAATTGTAAGTCACGTAAGAAATTGTAATTTTAGAACAAAATGAGCCAGATCGAGAATTAATTTAATTCAATTCAAGTTTTATTTATAGTACATTAAAACTTATGTAATTTAGTACTATTTTAACCTAACTTCTAAAAAATATGAATTAAAATAAACTCTACCCAAAAATTTCAAAATAACTGGAAGTTTAAACAGTTTATTTTTAAAAAAATTATTGAGTATGCTATCATTATAAAAAAAATTATATTTTTAACTATTAAAAATTATATTTAGTATGACTTTTTAAAATATTATTATAAAATTCAATAAAATTATCATATATAATTATTTGTAATTTAACAACCATATAAAAACAAACAAATATTTTATTTTCTCATGAGCCTGCACCATCCAATCAAAATTTTAGTCATTAGGACTAAATCTATATGTAACTCATTGTCATGTGGAATTTATTTGCTAATAAGTCGAAGAGATAAAAAAAATATTTTCAATTTTTGATCAATTTTTAGGTTATTTTAAAGTTTTTAAACTTAAGTACATTTTGTTTAAATAAATATAATAATATAACAATACTTGTAATATTTATTATAACACTTTGTTGTTATATATTTGTTAATTTATTTTCTACATTTTTTTTAGTTGATTTTATTCTTCTTAATCTTTATACAAATATTTTGAGAAAGTGAGAACACCACCTATAATTAAGAATGGCAATAGATAAAATTGAGGCTTGATACTATAGTATTTCTCATTATATTCTCATTTTAAAAAAAATCTCAATATTCAGATTATACTCATGTGAGTAATAATTTTAATATTCATATTCTTTTTTTATTAAATATCTAAATGTCCATACTTATATACATTACCTACACTTTAATTAATTATAAAAATTAATAAATAAAAAAATTAATTAAAATACGACAATAAATAAAAATTTTATTTAATTTTTTTATAAAACATAACCATAATCATAAAACATCACATAAATTAAAGTTTTAACAAAGATCTTTTACAAAATACTATTACAATAACTCAATCATAAATAGTCATAAATATTATAATTAACTTCCACTATAATAACTTTTATGAATCTTTAAATCTTAAGTTGCTACTTTCCAAAATTTGTTAAAAAATAATATATTACACTAATCAGTTATAATTATAAAATTAAAATAAATAATCCAAATTAAAAATACTATAAAAAACATGATATATATATATATATATATATATATATATATATATATATATATATATATATATATATATATATATATATACTTATTTTAGATGAAAAAAAAAATAGATCAGATGTTTTGGACAAACTTAAAAATTATTTTGTAGTGATTATGAAAAATTATAAGTAGACATGAAACTCAAGTTTTCATGAGTGGTAGCACAACAATAAATAGAGAAAATGCTTTACCGACCAGTCCTGCACTTGGACAGTAATACCTACAGTCGAATCTACGCTAGTTCATTAACACATCCACAATTTAAGCAATGATAGAAGAAGGTAAGAATAGTTAGCATTGCAAATATAAAAATAAAATAAATATAACATAGTGTCATGCCCCTATAGATCCCACGATTAACATTTAAATCAATGCACATATACACTACAAAACTAAACATCCTGAAAATGGTTAATATTTCATTACATTTTCTACGGCACTACTCAACTCATGGCCACATCGAAGATTACCCAATTACATGATAACAGAAAGGAAAACGTGATTTGGTGGATTCATCATACATTCCAGCATTGACTCTCTCCAATCAAGACTCAATTAGAACAATTTGGCTCTAAAAGAAGTCATTGACCCATCGACACCGATTCAAAGTCTGAAAGTACTATAGCCTCCTAGACCAGAAGATCCATACCCGCTGTAGGGTTGCGAGGACAAGGAAGATGAGGAATACGATGAACTGCCCAATTGAGAGTAAGAAGGCCTCAGACCTGCATCTAACCTGCTGTAATTACTAGAGACAGGTTCTTTGTGGTTGCTTATAACTTCCTGTGACACACAAGAGATTTCTATCAGTAAAAGCATACGAAACAATCTATTCTTTCAGCATGAATTCGAACAATGATGGTAGTACCCGATCATATGTGAGTAATAGTAGGAAAAAAAAGAATGAATGTGTGAAACAAACAACGGAAGACAAGAAATGAATCACGGTTGTAATCATGCCAAACCTTTATTCCAGTATTAGTAAAAGAGTCCATAAGAGGAGAGAGCCAAGATATAATAACTAAAAGTGCTTAATAGACATGAAATTAAACATAATATTCTTATACAGAAAAATTGACGAGTCTACTAATTTTATTTTATAAAACATGAACTTAGCAAAAATCAAGAATAAGATGAAATTTTCACTTCTTTTGTTAGAACTTATCTGGTGAATGACTGTATATCCCTAAATGAATAAATCTTACATTTAAAAAGTTAGTCCAATCCCATCAACCAGAGAAGGATTAGTTTATTCAGGTCTAGTAAGGGAAAGCCCAACTATATACACCAAATAATAGTTGAGATTATGAATGTGCACCCAAAAGAAATCAAATAATGATTATTTGACTTATGAGTATTTGATAAGTTGAGATTATGCCCACTTAATAATGTTCTAGGTTAGTTTATAGATTTATGAAAATTGAAAACTAACACTTCTTTATCTCACTTCCAACCCCAACAACATATCATAAGCAAGAATGCAACTAAGCAAACCATCTTCATTTCTTTCATTTCCTACTTTTCCTATAATAAAAAATGGATTAATCAATTTTGTCTCTTTTCTCATGCCCCCCTTCACTACTTATCTTTCAATTTCTTACTACATGATCAAATTATAAGTAGAATAAACTTTTTAGTCAACCTGAGGAACATTACATGGATATGAGATAAACTAAAGCATTCTAACAAGTGAAGAATTAATACCGATAAAAATGAGTATCTATGCAAATGAATATATTAAGAGAAAACCTCTATACATTAACACTTGCCGAAAAGCCAAATATGTCCAAGCATGCATATATGCCTATGCACATCTCACTCTCATACAAATGTAACAGGACCAGAAAAGCATAACTTTCTTTTCATAGGCCCAAGTCTCATACCTGAATCAACTGTTGTGCCGTTTGAACCTGAGATGAGGTGCCTTTTATTTCCACAATGATTTCATCAGGCACCCGGCTCTCCTGCACAGTCAATATGGCTCCACTAGTACGGCGAATGTAATCAATATTGGTCCCTTGTATACCAATGATGTCCTCTGCATAGGACAGTGGTATTTGCATTGTTTGTATTACCTAATAAGTGGAAACAATAAAGGAAGGTGGATGTTACCATCATTATCAACAACAACAAAACAATAAAAGCAAAGAAGACCAAGGTATAAGCAAACATGTTATAAGTGTAAAAAAATTATGCCTTCAGTTCACAGTACTAGAAAGTGATAAATCATGTCGTATGCTTCACTTTAAAAAATTGGCCCATAGCCAGAACATCATGACAATAAAAGGTACAAAAGTCCATGTAGAATATGTCAGAAATTAATGTACCTTGATTTAAAATTTGAACCACATGAAGTAAAATGTATAAAAGCCCTTACATGAAGAATTAGTACTAAATTATGATTAAAGGTTATTTTTTCAACAATTGGTAAAAAAGAAATAGAAACAATGATACTGACAAGTTCCAAGGAAGTTCTCAAATCAAATAGAACATAGATATAATATGGGTGCTTGAAATTGCTAACCGTGGTAACAATAGGAGGAGCACTGGTTCGACTGAGAGCCGAAGGTCGAAGACCAGAAAGTGAAGAATCTTGCCCATATATTGACATTGTGGAGGGAGGGAGCAATGAATCCAATTGACTTTCTCGGTCAGCAAAGAGAGAATCCCTTTTTGCTGAAAGAGGAATATCGGTTGCAATGCTAGATTGTGAAGCACTAAGCAGTGATGGTTTGTCAACCCAGGTATCTGCCTGGCGCTCTTGGGAGATTGTTGCGTTGTACTTGAACAAAACAAAATCCGCACATCTTAGTGTCGAGATACATTAAAATAAAATAAAAAAGATAGCTTTCACATTGTCTTTGATGATATTCAATACACAAACAAAATAAAATAGCAGTCCAAAATACATGATATACACGGGTATTGATTATTTAAGCCTGATTTAGAAGTTGGAAAAATATCAAACTTACAGTTTTCTCAAATAAGGGAAGAACACTGTGATCAACCAAAAACTTTCTCAGATGTCCAACTACTGCTTCCAGACCCTTAAGAACCTTCAAGGCCTCTCCCTGCAGTTCCACAATCCTCTCATCGGCAGCAGCATAAAAGGGAACCTCATCTGTCAGGAAAATGATTTGGCATCAGAATCACTTCCATCATTGAACAATAAAATACAGTATGATTGGAAACAAATGAAAAGCTCATTTTCAATAGGAGCATAAAAGTTAAAAATGAAGATAGCATCCTTAGGAAAAGGCTCCTCTAAAAAGAGATTGCCATTAAATTAAGCAAGTAAGGATGTAACTCTTGAATTTAAGTGGGCCCGGATTGCAACGCACTTTAAATTAACTCAAAGGTGAATACATCTTTACTTCTCACTATAGAATAGTCTTTCCTGAGTTCTTAACATTAGTCAAATTGAAATTCACAAGCAAATCAAGCTCCAACTACAAGCATTTGGTAACAACAATTAATTAGGCTCAAAAGAAAGAGAAAAAACAATCCAATAGAGTAGCTAGCTCCTAGCAACCATGATAAAACCTGCCTAATAATAGTAGGCATCTATCTTAATTCTTGACTAACATAAGAATGTTCAAAACTTTCCACACACAGCTGCAAGTAGTGAGGGGAAACATCCACAGACAAGCATCTAGCTACAACATCTGAAAGGTCATTGAAATAACAAGAACCCCCCTCAGTAATTATATGATTCAGCACATTTTATATGACATTGGTAGATACGAGAAAGAATAGGCAAAATAAAGGCTGATATTAAGACTTAGAGAGAATATCATATAGATGTATCACACATCATTGAATAACAGGGACAGCAGGCACACCTCCAGACAATACTCTAACAGAAGCACCAGTATTTTCTTGTATGGATTTAATTAATGAGCCCTGCTTTCCAATCAAATTGATAGCCTGTGTTGAGGCTACCAATAAACGGACGGAACAAAATCCTACCACTGATGCTTTATTCTCGCCATCAATTTCAGATAACCCTGAGACACGTTTAAAAACCCTTATTACAGCCTCCATTGCAGGAGAAAGAGGTGCCTCCAGCTCTTCCTTCCCTGATATGAGTACCTAAAAACAAAATTTAAACCATATTCAGGATAAAACAGAGCTAGATACACAAATTAAATAAATGTTCTCGTCTAAGCAAAAACATTTGGAAAAAGAAACAGTGATCTGGAAACAAGCATCATCTGAACAGCACATAGACCAACTAAACTATAGAGTTAACATCCATTCACTTTGGCAATTTACCACCTACATTGAAAGCTGCAAGCTACAAATTATAAACAAAACAACATTCTGTGCACATGACACATTTATCGCCAACTGTGCAGACACAGTGGCCTCACTTATAATTCAAATGAAAAAATTGGAACCAAATCAACATGCTAATGGTACAGAAAACCATGCCACCTAGAAGCATCTTTTGGTCTTTAACTAGGGATTCCCACAGTGATAGCTGTGAGTTTAACCCTTGAATTGGAGTGCTGATTAGGTAAAGCTCTTCCCAGAGATTCAAACCCTAACACTGCTGATAAAGCTCTCCCCTTGACACTATCAGGTGCCTGCCCTAAGCATTTAAGCCATAAAAATCTCACATATAAACCACCTCACAAATACTATATATATATATATAACACGAAACCTCGAATAACAGTGCAAGTAATAATACCCCAATCCAAAACGCATCACGGTATTAATGAAATTACGATAAAATTGTAAGTTGGAAACTAAGGAAAGTAACGCATTGAGCTGAAACCTAAACGCGAGCACGAAAAAATCAACACGTAACCTCCAGGAAGTGATAATAAAAACCCATACCGTAGAAGCAATATTCCATGAGTAAGAACGGAACCTAGCAAAACCTAGAAATAAAAAATCGAACACTAGAAAGAAAATAGGGAACACTGACGATTCGATCGTGGGTGCCGACGGCGCCGTCGAGAACGCGAATGCGAGCTCTGGTTTCCTCGCATGTCTTCTTGATGAGCTCGCCCTTGCGGCCGATGATGCTGCCGACTTTGAGCACCGGCACGATGAGGCGGAACACGCAATGGCCAGGCCAGCCGGGCCACCGTTTCTCGGCGGCGGCCTCGGGAGCGGAGTCGTCGGCGGTGGTGGAGGGTGGCTCGGGGGACGCGGAATTATCCGATGAGAGGGGGTTGGAGGTGCCGTTTTGGATTGGGTCGAGGGTGGCCATAGGCGAAGAAAGGTTGAGGTTAGGGTTTATAGTTCGCTTCAGGTTTATTTCTTTTCTCCCGAGCTCTCAAATTGTGAACACTACTACCTCAAACCTCGTGCTTCTGCTTCCCAATTCTCTCTAAACCGTCATGCCTCACGTGCTCATCGTGTGATATCCTTTTTTTTTTTTACTACTGATATGGGCCTAAGCCCAATAACACTATACATGAACAAATAAAAAGAAATGTTTTTAATTCACTTTATATTTGGCCTGTTTTATAAAATTACATACCGAATCGTGTAAGAATAGTTTTTAACAGTATTTCAAAAATTAATTGGATTTTAGATTTTGAATGAAATAATATTAAAATTTTATATTTAAATTTAACTGTAAAAGAACTGATTATGTGTAAATAATAAATTAAAATCTTTTTTAGAGTATGAATGTTTTTATTTTTAGATTTCTAGTCGCTCTCAGACTTTAAATTAACTTGGTTTATCTTAAAAGTTAAATATTTTTTTACCGTTAAATTAATTTTAAGAAAGTAAAAGTTTTGTGAAACCTATAAACCACAAAATTTCAGATTTTAAATACATAATTATGTTAAATACTTGAAAAAATAACTTTATCACTCGTAAAAATAACTTTATCCAAAAAAAAAAAGTTATCACTGGTAAAATTTTACCCATCATCTTTTGTAAATACATATATGAAATCTCGTACCGAACAAAAATTATGAAAATGTTTGAAAGGATATCACTCCAAGAGTGAGCATGGCCAGTCTCATAATAAACCAACTAAAGTTGAAGTTTTATACTTTTACCAATAGAAAAATATTTTTTAATAATTTTTATAAAGCAAAAAAACTATGTATATTAATCAAAAGATTTATTATTTATATTATATTTATTGTTTATATTGCATCTTTATAGTTAATATTAAAGATTTAGAGTTTAAATATGTTTTTAGTTTTTATAAAATGAGAAATTTTCAATTTTAATGCTGTAAAAATAAATTTATTTTTTATCTTTGTAAAATTTAAAATTATTATTTTTGTTTTCAATTATTATATGCATTAATTGTTTATGTATTTAAAAAAATGTTAAATGACTATTTTAGGTGACACTCAATAGTCTTTATAGTATTATACTAGCATCTGACACTTTTAATTATTTTTTTAATTTTTTAAATAAATATTATTTACATAACTTAAGATGAGGGTTAAGAAATAAAAATAATTTTTAAAATTTTTCAGGAATGAAAATAAAAAATATAATTAATATTCATTCATTTTACAAGATAAAACATTAATTTTTTAGGAATAATTTTTTTACATAAAATAAAATTAAAATTCGTTTATTTTATAATATCTACAAATATATTTAAGTTAAAATTTAGTTATCCCAAATTCAAAATCACATTGATAATTTTTGCAGACTCCCAAATCAAGCTCAAGGCCCAAATAGAAAAGCCGACCTAAACGCCATGCAGAGCACTAGACCTTGCTTTTCGTACCAATATTTATGTTATTCATATTTTCTATTTTTTTTATTTTTAAAAATATCCTTGATGTTACATGTAGTGCTTATCTTTATTTACTCACTATGGGTTATTCAAAAAGTAGGTCAATCACAGCTTAACTTAATGGTTAGATTAATAAGTGGGTTAAATAGCAGGTTGGCTCACCTAATTTTTTAAAAATAAACAAAAAATATAAATAAGACATTAATAAAAATAAAAATAAAAATAAAAAATATTAAAGAATTTAAAATTAAAACAAAAGAGAAAAATTAAAAAATACAAATAAGTTAACACAAGTTGGATCAATTTACTTGAGTTGACTCACCTCAATCTTAAGGTTAACTAAATTGGGGTCAAATCAACCTAAGCTAACATTTTTCAACTCATTTCTATTGGTTGAGTTGGTTTATGGACTGAAATTCATTTTGACATTTTTAGTTATACGTTTAAATGGTGAGGTTTTTTTAGTTTATCTTTTAAATTTTAAATTTCGAAAGTCTATAAAAATTTAACTTCCAAAAATCTATTTGTTACAAAATTCAAAAATTAAACTTTCAGAAGACTACCTTTTTTTTTATTTTTTGGTAATTTCAGAAGTCTACTTGTATATTATAGAATTAACCTCCAAAAGTTTACTTGTTACACGTTCTGAAATTAAATTTTTCAATGTCTATTTTTAACAAATGGACTTTTATAACTTTATTTCTGCAAATGTAACAAATGAACGTTCGAAATTTAAATTCTGAATCAATAAAACCACACTTATTGATAAATCACTATTGGAAAAAATAATTACAAAAAATTGAGCGGGTGAATAGCCAAAAGATAAACAAAAATTAAGAGTTGGAATCATTTAGAGCATTTAAGGAGACATAGCCTATTTGCTATCCAATTAATGACAGCTATAGTATTCATTTGGACCTCAAGAAAAAAATTTCTCTCTTATTCTATTTAAGGAGGATGTCAATTAAAATTCAACTTAACTGTGAAAAATACTCATAATAAAGAGGGAAATTACCCATTAAGTCGACCTTGAACATGAATATTTTCTCACAAAATTTTATAGGAATAGTTTTTTTTTATCGTCAATATGAATATCTTATTATCTATCCTGCACTCATAATGCTCTCATAATATTTTATATAATAAATTTAAAATAAAAAATCAAGTTACATAAATTATTATATATAATTAATTATGTTTCTTTTTTATAAATAATAGTAGTATTACAAAAAAATGTTCTTTATAAGAATCATTATTAACGTCACTATATAATAAAAAATTATTTATATTATTAACTTTAAAAATTGAATTAAATTGGAATACCTTCTTAGTAATACGGTCACCTAATTATAGAAGCGCATATATACTACAAGATTTTCTTTTATCTTGCTATTAATTTTAGTTATTATTTAAATTAGTAGTTAAATTCTAATTAATTAATATATAATATTTTTTTAGTTAAATTTAAATTATATTTATTTATATTTTTTATTACTATATATTAGTTAGAAAATATATATAAAATTTAAAAATTTACTATAAATTAACTAAGATTATTTTCTTAAATAATTTACTACTTTCATATTACCATTGATATTATAGTAATTTTGTAGCTAATTATTTTTACTAAAAATTAGGTAGGAAATCGCTATTGATTTTAAAATTTTGTAGTAGATTTTAAAATTTATTATAGTGATAATTAAAAATTGTTTTATAATAATAATTACTTTAAGAATTATATTTAGAAGAATTTATTAATAGTTAATATCATAAATAATTTATAATTAGTTATATATTTTTTAAAATGTGAAAAAAAACAAGTATTTCTATTTCTAGTTGTGTTTTTGGTCTCATTCTTCTAGTTTTCTTAAGTTTATTGAGTGTCGTGGTTCTTTAAACCAAATTACTGCTTGTCCCTCTCCAGCACCAAGAGTGTATCAAATAACTAGTCTGGAAACATTTGGCATTGAGATGTGTTCATACGATTAAAGGAGCAATCTAGGCTGTCCTTGCTTGTGAAGGATGGAATATATGGTCCCCAATATGTGTCATTTTTGTTAGCATCTGCTTTGTTTTGTTGATCAACCAGTTTGCTGTACAAGATAGTGACACCTGTTACCAAAGCTGACCCGTGTAAACCTTATAAGGTTATTCTAAACTTCAAAGCAATATGTTTCTTCTTACTTGGGTGTACTCGCCTCAACAACCTTGCAATTTGGACCATATATACACATAGATCTTATAAAGAATGGGATATGAATTGGAATATGTCTAACCAGTAATAACAGTTTCTGTACATTCATATTTGATATCTCCTATCTCAAGTGATAACATTTTTAACGGTTACATTTGTTGGCAACTTATGATTTTTCTTAGTCTTTAAGACAGCTAGTGCTTGGCTAATAGTTGTGTGAGTGAGTAAATTCATGTACCATATAATGTTTATTTATAGGCTATTTTTTCTAATGGCAGAATGGGATGTCTTATTGCCTTTTATGTTTTTTTTTTTTTATTTTCTTAACAAAAATATCATATCAATTAATAGTATAATCAGAATTAAGTATATAAATGAGGATAAATCTTACTCTTTAATTAATTTTTATATCGGATTAGATTCAAATTTAAAATTGTAAGATAGTATCGTAATTTATTTTAACAATTATTATTAAACTATCAAGTTACTTGTTATCAAATTGTTATTAAATTACCTTCACATATTTAACATGTAAATTTTTCATTCAAAATATTCAATTCTGGATGCAAAAGAGTATATTAGTAATTTCACATCAATTATATGATATGATTAAAATAAATTACATAACTTGAGACAATCATTTTTTTTAAACTAGTTTTTAAATTTTAATTAAATTAACTTAAAATTTTATTTGAGATCATTTATTAATTTCAACTTCTTCTTATAAGCGTTTTATTTCTCTTTAATTTACATGGTGGAGTGTTAACTCTTATAAGCTTGGCTGGAGGAGGGATTAAAGAAAACAAAATTATAAGTTTGGTTTTTATATACTTAGCAAGGATTAATTAGTAGTTAGGTCCACTTCATCGATAGTAACAGTTTTTAGTGATACATTAATAAGAGAGTGTTTATTAATTGTGATTTCAATTTATATGAATTAGATTTTATAGTTTTCTAAATTATTAATTTGATTACATCTGAATTCGAAATTTATAGCATTTAAATATTATATTATGTATATAATAAGGCATATGCATAAAGATAATGCCATCAGCTTAAAAGCCTCAAGTCGAGAATGAAAGAGATTATGTTAAGCTGTGGCTAGCTACAATCCACTCGTTAAAAAACTTAAATAATTTGAAGATAATATTTTGATAAATTGAAGCTCAACTAATCGGTGTTCGTAACCATGGATAGAGTCACATGTTTTGATTAAATTTCTACCTTATATAATCGTACAGTCCATAGCTTATCTAATTCCAATGGCCGTGAGGATTCCGAGTCACTCCCTTGCGATGATAAGATACTGACAAATATCAACTCTCAGTCTATCACATGACTACGTATTTCAAATAACTTTCTTTGGAATTATCCTATTCAGCTCATTGTTTTTTATGTGAACTTATTATGTTTTTAAACATATACTATATATATTAATTATTCAATTTTAACAATTTAATTTTATATCCACTAATACAATATACGAATAAGGATTGGAGAAAATTGCGGCAAATGAAATCCAACCGATAATTTTTATGTAATTTAACAAGTGAACAAAACACCTATACGATAATTATATATATATATATATATATATATATATATATATATATATATATATATATATATATATATAAACTATTTTAAAAGTAATTAACCTGATTTAATAATTTATATAAGAATACATGTGAGAAAGTATATAATGGAAAAAAAAGGTGCGGAAAAAGGTTCTCTTCAATTTCTTGTGGCAAATAAGAACCTTTAGGATATTTATAAAATATATAAAATAAATAAATATATATTTAAAAATATTAAAGGTTCAACATGGAATATACAATAAGATATTTCTTCGGAATATCTTAATTAGAAAAGGACATTCGACTCTGAAATGCAAACTAAAAAGTGCAGCATTCATTCTTTTTAACAGTTCTGCATGCGAAGGAAGGAAACTTATTTTTACCAACCAGCTTTTTTATACTTTCTTTATATTAATATTTGTCTGACAAGAGAAAATATGATAATATTCGATTTTTTTATTTTATTTAAAAATGATATCATAAATAAATTTTGTTATACATCACAATTGATTCGTTGACCTCTAAATTATATTCTTAATTATTATTATACCATTGTAGACGTGTACGTATTCCATAATTTGACCCTAACAGGTCATACATATTTTTTTAGGGCAACAGGTTATACATATGAGAAGTTGCTTTGAATGAGAAAAAAATTTGGTATTGTTACTTTAGTTTCTATTTATGATGGACCAATCCAAAGAATCATGATTTTGTATTGCAGATTTGCAAGAGATGAAACCAATAATTTGGAAACGAAAAACAAAAAATTATGTATATTTTCAATGTTTATTTACTATAAATACTTAATTTTGATATAGCTACTAAAGAAATGGTATCCAATCTCATATATGTATATTGAAAATAAATATTTTTTTATTTATCAACAAAGAGAAAATATATATTAATATTTTATAATATATGTTTATTTAATTATTATAAATATGTTTATAATATAAGAGTTGAATTAATAAAAAAAAAAACTCCCTCTTGGAATACCCCTGTAATCCCTTAATAATCCTTTTCTCTTCGTTTTTTTAGCTTTAGAAGTGATAAAATATGGACACGCAATACTATCCAACATAACCTTAATGATACGTTGAGACTGTTAATAAAAATTTACTAGAGAAATTTTACATAGGATTAATCCTCTTAGAAACATATTATTAATATATTTTTCTAAACATATAAATATTGACATATATAGGATTATTCCTCTTAGAAATATATTATAAATATGTTTTTCCTAAACATAAATATAAATAAATAAATAAATATATATATATATATATATATATATACTAAATTATATATTTGATCTTTTATTTTATTAATTATGAAAAATTATTTTGAATTTTTTTTTAAATATTTATTTTGGTCTTTTAATTCTTAAATTTAAATTAATGTTGTTCTTTTGAAATAATAATATTTTTTTATTTTAGACACGATTTTGAACATTTTTTATTAATTTAAAACATAAAATTTGTTTCATTATTTTCTCTTACATAAAAATTATGAAACTCACACTATTTATATCTTATTTATATATTTTTTTAAAATTAGATGAATTATATAATTTTCAGATAAATAAATTTAATAAGACAAATTTAATGTCTTAAATTAATAAAAAATATTTAAAATTATATCTCAAATCTAAAAAAAAATCATTGTTTTATAATGAAATATTAACTTAAATTTAAAAGTTGAAATTTTAAAATAAATTTTAAAAGATAAAAAAATAAAACATATTTTTACCTTAAGAGATTAAAAAAACAATTTAGCTAAAAATATATACTTATATTTACATGTTTAGAAAAATAGTATATAATATATTTCTAAGAGAATAAACCACAATAATAGTTTGAGTGAGTCTTGATTGATAGTCTCGACGTATCAACATGATACTCTATAATATTAGAAATGTCTCCATATTTTATCACTTATGTGAACCAATGAACAAAGAAAAAAAATATATATATTGAAGGATTACAGCGGTAGTCCAAGTAGGGAAGCTTTTTATTAATTGAACTCTTAATACATATTTGTTTAATGCGTTAAAATAGTGGTGTTTTCAGTTGTTGGAAGCACAACGTCTGTTTATTTCTCATTATATAGGCATTGGCTCTGAGTAGGAAAAGGACTCATGATCTTTTTATCTCACCAACCAGAGATATTGACGGAGCTCTTTTTTTTCTTCTTCTGAAAGCAAGATGGATTTGGGTGGTGCGTTCTGTTTCTGGTTGAAGCTTTATGCCTCATTAGTTTTGAAACTACATCAAATTACATATCTTTTATAGAAAATTAATTAGACCCAATTTATATTACCACTTTCTGTTCGGACTGATTCTATATAATTGAATAAACCAATTTTAAAATTTAGGGAGTTGCCACTCTTTGTTAATTTAAATAATTTAATTATAATATTTTCATAGAATACTTTTTTATGCTATCATTCAATAATAGATTATTATGTGTAATAGATTATTTAACTTAATTATATGAAAGTTTGAAGTTAATTCTAATTCAAATCAAACAACTAATTATCATTGTATAAATTTTGAATCTAATTATGCATTATCGAATTTAAGTAATTTCATAATGTCCCGTTGCATAATAATGTTTCGTGAGACATTCTATTTCTTTTTTTAGAAAGTGAAACTTTCTAATCAATACAGGTCTATAATTCAATTCTTAAGTAAAACAACACGTTAACCATCTCTCATAGAAGATTTTCTCATGTTTAGAAACTAACTGACTATTGAGTAAAATTGTATATGTTTATATTTGTATAGTAATTTTCTAGATTGAAATTGTACTTATCTCTTCACCATGTTATTGGTATCCAAATTGGTGGAATTGGGGTGTCATCTCCTTACCAATTTATTTAGTCTTAATGAAAGAATGTTCTAGCAAGTTTTGTTGTAATATTGTAATTTATATTTTTTATAATGATATAATTTATATTTGTTTGTACAGTTCAAGTAGCAATTTACCCATCTAATCAATGAATCATTAACTTAATATGCTTATTAAGTTGTAAATTTTTAATTGAGTAGTGTGGGTGAATGTTAAAACTCTTTGTAAGATATGTAATGGATAAAAAAAAAATGCTTATTAAGTTTATCATCTGTCATGTTCTAATATCACTATTTTTTTTTCTTGAAATTTTAAAAGCAAAGCTGTAAACCTTTATGCAAACCTACAAAACAAAACTTCCCAGCAATTAATATAACATAAATAAATTATTGTTTTAGGGTCAGCTATGTTTAAACACTATCTACAACAAAATTTACACTTTTGAAACATGTAACAGCAATGTTGATAACATTGTAGCTTATATCAAGCGTCAATTAGCGAGAGGTAATAGTCTAAAAATACTAAAAAAAAAAAAACTTGTCTCTAACAAAGATTAACTATATATTTCAAAACAAATGTTGTAGTTGTAATGTTATACAAGACTTCAACTTAATCTAGTTAGTGAAATGTTGTAAAGATATAAAAGTATTTTTTCGTGTAATATTACCACTCATGATTAAATAATTATTACACTATTTGGAATTTTTCAATAGTTTTACATTAATGTTTTTTTATCCCCCAATTTATACAATTATATTTTGATAAATAAAAAACCTCATAATTTTTTGAATAATTTAAGAATAATCGCATTATATCAGTATTTATTTTGGTTAAAAAAAACAAATACTAGTTTTTTTATCCTACTAAAACATATATGTATATCACTGTATATACATATATTTAATTTTTAGTATACATATTTATATGTTGATAAAATTTTATTAACAATAAATTTAAATAATTTATCAAATTGTAATTGAAACATATATTATATTTACATACCGTTTTAGTATATACTTAAAGACTATTCTTTCTTAGTTACGTAAGTTGAAAAGTTTAACTGGAGCTCTGGTTATGTATAGATGATCCACCAAAATAAAGAAAAAAGAAAATTTATAAAATTAAAAAAAAAAGTTTCAAACTTCTATTAGCTATTATTCTTTTCATCTGTTCACCTAATAATTTTTAGCTATTATTCCATCTAACTCATTTAACTCTTGCTTTTTTTTTTTTCTCAATACTAACAACAATAACAAATTATCAGATAAACACATTTTTCCTTGCCTAAAAAATTAAGTTCTATACAACTTTATTTTTTCTACTAAGATGAAACAAAAATTAAAGTTTTGCACTAATTTTTTTATTGTTTATTACTTTTTTTAAAAAAAATAATAATATGGGATAATTACTTGTCTATTCTTTGGTGGACTAAAACATGATGAATCAAATAAGGTGGTGAATTGAATAATCTAATATGACCAATCTAAAAGGACAAATTAAGTAGACTAATCCAATAAGACAAACCTATTTTACTAATCATAATCTCATTAAGTCAAAGAAAACAAGTTTAAAAAAATTGTCATGATATTCGATTGTAAATGAATGAGACATTTGTAAAGGCCTTTTGACCCAAGATAAATGTATAATGTTTAGCAAAACATTAGGTAACTTTAAGTTGCATCACTACTTATTTGGAGTTGATAAGTTATATCTGTCTATCATAATCTTAATTGCATCATTTCTCATTTAGAATTTATAGGTTATATGTCATTCGAATTAAGCTTGACTATATTTTAACCTTGGAATGTTATTTTAACAATTTATTAGGCTCCATCACTCCTCATAACTCAAAATAAGGATGATTTTTTTCCTTTCTTTCTTTATTTTGTAGCATTATTCACAACTAAATTTTTACTATATTTATAATGAAAACTTAAAAGAATAAATAAAAAATTCAAATGAACTCTTAGAACTAATAAAATTGTTTTAATTCAACATCATTTCATTGTCATAAGGTTGATAATAAGTAGACTTGATAATTTTGGCCTGGTTTGATGACCTAGTAGGTAAGACTAAGTTGAGCTCACAAAATAAAGACCCAAAAAAATGAGTCAATTTAACTTGAGTTAATAGACTTGGTAAGTTAGATTGTGAATTTTTAAACTTTAATATTACCATACCTATTTTAATTTGACATTTATATTTTTTTTCTTTTAATATCTATGTAAATTGAAGAAGAAAAGAATCAATTTGAACTAAGGATTTAGTCAAAGTCAATAAATATGCAACAAATAAAAACTTTAAGTTGGATCATATCGTTTTTCTATTTTAACTTATTAGGTTGGGTCATTTATTTTATCACCTCTCATAAAAAGATATTCAATGCTAATACAAAATAGATTTTATACATCAATTATTTTTTATTTTCTAAATTAATTTTATTGAGATTATAAAATTAACTGACGTAGAAAGTTATTTTTTTCAAACTTAATGTTTTTTGGATGACACGATTAGAAGAGAACAAAATCATCATTTTCTCCCGTATGAATGTCACTTGCTCTTCTTCCATATAACTTTTTATGTTACTTATACGAGGAATCGACATGAAAATATATTTTTTTAATCAATTCATTCTATAACTAACATAGAATGTCAGGTATGTATATATATGCCATAACATTTTAGATTATCTTGTAATAAAAAAAATACTCTTTACGTCTATTAAAACAAAATTAATTTATAATATATAGTTAGGAATTAAAAAAATAGTAAAAAAATATATTTTTAATCAATTACTAAGTAATTGATATAAAAAAGTCAATGTAAAATATATCCAATCTAAAATATATTTTCACATCAATTATACTCGCAACCAATCTAAAATATCCATCTTAAAATTACAAAAATTTCATTATTTCACGAATTTCCAAGCAACCAATATTGTAGAATAACGTTGTGAAAATAATTTGTTGTAATGGTACAAAATCAATTGCTGACAACATCAGTTATAGTAGAGAATTATACCAAAAGATATTGCAGAGAAAGAAAAAAAAATATATTTAAGAATTTGATTTCATAATTATTCATCATTATAATTTTTTATCAAATTAAATTAAATTGTAATATATTTTATCTTTAAAAGAAAATACAATTTTAAATATTTGAAAAAAAAGAGCATGTAGTTTATTTTTCTAAATTTAATTTTTTTCAAAATAAAATTACTAACTGAAATAAAACTATCTTATGAATTAATATATTTTAGTAGCTTGTTTGAAATAAATCTATTCTAATAATATATATTAGAATACGTAATTTAGAGAATGAAGTTTTTATTTATTTTTTCATTCTTTTAATTAATGTTTTTTTTATATTTTCTCTGATCTCTGTAACTAGTATGAAATTTTTTCTCTTAATCACCTCAAGTTACCATCCTTTTATTTCTGTCTAGATACTTTGTTTTCTTAAATATATATCTATTTCGATTTATCTTATTTTATCTCCATAGATACTTAAAAAAAAGGAATTTATTAATAATTAAATAAATTTATACAATTTAAATATTTAAGAATATACTTTATATATGTAAAGATATTTATTTACTTTTAATTGAATATAATTCATATACTTAAAAATATTAATTTATTATAAATCATAATGGTATAAAACTAATAATTTATCTTTTACCATAATATTAATTTTGACTAAGATATTTGACAGACTCAGTGTTCCCGGAAATATCTGTAAAAATATTGACACCTGTGGCCGCAGAAGAATAGTACGGTCTTCACCTCTAGTGTATAAAGTGGTAAGGTTTGTGGAAGAAAACACTAGATTTTGAATTGGTAATGAGGAGTCATTGAACGTAATGAGGCCAACGTAGCACGGTTAAGTGCCACAGATGGAATGCGCAAGACACCAAAAGTGTTCGAATCAGGACACATCCAAAAGCCCACCTCTTTTCTTCATACACGTGAAAAACTGTGCTACAGCTTACCCATAAAAGGAAGCCACGTAAGCCCAAAAATCTTATGCATCCAATCAAATTGCTCCTCGTCACCAGATAAGGAGTCTTTTCCTATATACCCAAATTAAACTTTTGCAGGGGGGTAAGGTATGGAATAATCCTCTAGGTACACATCCATGTCTGTCACGCCCATACTTAGTAAGATTTCATTACTCAATTACCAAACTGCCCAACATCATCAAATATAAAATATTTATCATGTCAAACCACCACCACAACAACTAAATCATACATGTTCCTTTTCTTCTAAAGAGACAACCAAAGGATATTATTTATTATTTATGCATTTTCGTTTCCTATTTTAAATTCTCTCACAAGTCTAATCTTGAGTAAATCGAATCCTAAAAATCTAACGGGATAGATAGCTAAATCCTGCAACCCAAATAAATGATAGCTAAATGTATTTATTTACGAATTGTGAACGGCACAACAATACGATTTAATGCAAATCATAATGAAACAAAGGCCGGCTCAGCGACTTAATTGCATAGTTAAAGTATTTTCCAAAAGAAGTATTACCTTACCATTTATTCCACCACTTCGGTCTTTATTTTTATCACACCCACTTACTCTCTCGATTTTGTTTACTATTTTAAAATAATTTAATGTTCTATAAAAATTGTTTATTTTTTAAACATATCTAAAAGTATTTCCCTTTTGGAGACATGCAAGCTTTTTTAAAGTTTGTCTGTTTTTTTTTTTAGAAAATGGATGAAACAGATCCTAACTATTTTTAAATTTTTAGAAAATAAAGGGTTAAGGTAAGAAGAAAGCAGAAAGGGAGAGGGATATTATAGTAAAAGAACAAGGTAAAATAATTGAAGAGGTAAAAGAGAGAAAAACTAATAGTATAGCTTAATGGGAGTGGTCCCCACATAAGGAACAGCAGAGAAACTGAGCATTGTCTCTTCCTCCGTTTTCATCTCCATAGCTCCAGCTCCTCCACTGCAAGTGTCAAGTGTGACTTCCCCAACCTCTTTCTCTCTCTTTCTCTCTCTCTCAGTCGGTGGGTTTATACGCCCTGTCAATTGCCTATACATAGAGGGACCCCAACGGGTCTTTCCCTTTTATCTGCTTCACCTCGTGAACCCCTACTCTGTCTCTTTTCTCTCTCTCTGTTACTGAATTAAACACAACTCAGCTTTCATACACTTCAATCCCGTTTTATTGGTCACCTTTCCCTTATTCACAGTAGTACTTCCTTATCCAACACCAATTTCCGTTTCTGTTTCTCTTTTCGGGCTTTGGAATGAATGCTGTGTTTATAGACTAGGGGAACCTTTTCACACAATTCATAATAAAATAGTAAGTCGCAGATTTTTATTTTACACCATTCTGGGGTGTTCTACTTCTTTCTTCTACTCTGTCTATTATATTCCCAAACCTCTTGGCCTTTTCTTCGTTTCTTTTTTCCCTTTATTTTTTTTTTAAATAAGCCAATAACTTTTGTTGCTTGTACTTTTTGGGTTTAGGGTTTTGCACCTTCTTTTCCAAAAACAGAAGCCTATGTTCAAGTCCTCACCTCTTCAATTCTGAACATTCCTTATATAAATTCCAACTACGCACAAACAATGTCTTCGTGTTTAAGCGGAGCTGGTGGAAGAACCTATGGTTTCGATTTCGAATTCGTTAAATCTCCCTCTTCCTCCACCAGGACATCACACACGTCTTCTTCACCTTCCTCAACAATCTCCGAATCGAGCAATTCGCCGCTAGCAATCTCAACGAAAAAACCCAGAACTCCGCGAAAGCGACCGAATCAAACCTACAATGAAGCCGCGGCACTTCTCTCGATCGCGTACCCGAATCTGTTCTCGACCAAGAGTCTCAAAACGCAGGGCAAATTCACGAAACCGTATTCGGAGATATTCGATTACGAGTCTTCGGAGCTGTTATTGCCGTTGAGAGTTTTGGACGGTTCGTCGTCGTGTTTCCTTCTGGATCAACCAGGCCCCAAGCCCATCATGGAGAGGCCCAAAGTGGTGAGCGTGCAGGAGAATAAGGCGTGCGAGAGCCCTGGGGAGATAAGCTCCAAAGTGAATTTGAATTCCCTTGAATTGAACGACGACTGCGAAGAGAGCTTCGATGCCGAATCGATTCTCGACGAGGAAATCGAAGAAGGGATCGATAGCATCATGGGCAAATTGGACTCAAACCACGCCGTTACCGTGCCCTGGATAATGGCTCTTCGCGGGAAATTGGACTTCCCCAGACCCCGCGTTAGCGCTCTCCGACACGTCGACGACGGAAACTGGTGGAATTTGCCGGCCGTCGATATTCTTCAAATATCGCCCAAAATTTGCACCAAGCCTCCGCCACTCACCGCCGAGAAGAAAACGAAGAAGAAGAAGGTGGCGGCGGAGAAACCGGTTCTCGTGGAGTTGAAGAACCCCGACTTGCCCAAACCGAATCAGGGTTTGATGTTGAAATTGAATTACGACGGCGTTCGGAACGCTTGGTCTGACCGTGGGACACCGTTCGCCGAGGATAGCCCCCTCGCCGACGTGCCGGCAAATGACGTCACTGTAAGTTCCGATAACTAACGCGAGTACTGTTTTAATAACTACTTTCATTAAAACCTTAATCCCTCACGTGTAAGGTTTATGAGGAAATAGAAACGTGTTTAGCAACAGGTTTTATTTTCCTTTTTTTTTTTTTTAATTCTCCCCCCCTCATAATTTCTCAACCTAACAAAGTTTGAACTTTCACTCTTTGCTTAGCATTTTTAATCACGTGTGGAGTACGGGAATCACGCTTTATTTTCCCTTATTCACAGTAGTAGTAAAGTATTTCATGCATGTCATGCTTCATTTCTCTTTACTTTGCAAGATATATATTTTAAAGGGTGAATACTAAATGCACATCCACCAACAGGGTAACAGTGTAAATTGATTTTACCAACCAATCCAAAATAAAAATTTGTCATGAATAGTAATTTTTAAAATTTTATAATAATTATCTCATAAACATTCCTAAAATAAACGGTCAGAACATAGATTTTAAATTCTATTTAAAGAATAAAATAAAAATCTATTGCAATATTTAATGGATTTCAATTTGGGTATATTACTATGTTAGGTCGGAAAAGGTTTAAAGTAAAAGCATCTTTTTGCTCTGCTAACATTTTCAACTTTTTTCAGACCGTATAATTTATTATTATTATTATTATGACTTTATGTTGATTTATAGATTTGTAGTCTTGGATTAGAAAAAAATGTCATGGTTAGAAAAGTATGGGGCTTTCCGGTACATGTTATTTTGTGTGAAGGTCTGGCATTATTTAAAAGCATAATGTCAGCAGGGTTGTCACGATTTAATTGTGAGGGGTAGATGGTAGGAGGATGTGGTGTAGGAACACTGAAGAGTTAACGAAATTCTTTTTTGTGTTGTGGGAGGCAGGCGCGGCTGTCGCAAATTGATTTGTTGTGGGACAACGGAGGAGGAGTGAGAGAAGCTAGCGTGCTGCGCTACAAAGAGAAGCGGCGAACGCGCCTCTTCTCCAAGAAGATCAGGTATCAGGTCAGGAAAGTCAACGCAGATCGACGGCCCAGAATGAAGGTACGAGTCAGTTGAGGACACTTGGAAGAAATTTCATTTATGTCAGATTAAAAAAAAAAAAAAAGAAAAAGGAAAGGAAAATCTGCTTTTATGATTTCCTGATGATAATTGGATAATGAGGTTCGTGCGTGCGTCACAGTTTATTTTTGTTATATGGAGAGTGGACCCCGTTATCGTGGTTGGTCACTTTGTCCAACTTTTAAGGATCTATCTTATTCACCTTACTTTGATACCCTGCCACTGCCATTTGCCAATGTTTAGGTTTTCCTTTTTAATTTCATCAACAGGCATGCCTTGGACTTGATTCCTATCAAATATTCTCCTCAGATTCTTTCATCGTTATATTACGTTCTATAAATAAATAAATAGTGTTTTTGTCTATATTCCTGTATCGTATTTAAATAAAACATAAACATATTCTATTCCTATGTTAAAAAAATGTGGTCGTCCTTTATTTTTATTGGAGACTAATTTTTTTAATGTGATGATGGTTGATCAAGCTAGTCTAAACTCCAGAACTGGGAAAATGTATCACGAAAATTTCATATCAAACTAAAAATGGAGAAAGGGGGAGGGTAACTTGATCGTTTTCTTAAGAAATTAAATTGTGAATTATGGCTTCATTTATGTTTGACATGACATACTTGGGGTAACACGTTGTTTGTGATGTGGCAGGGGCGATTTGTTAGGAGGCTCAATTCTAGCTCAAACGCACACAGATGATAGTATGTAGTAGCACCGTAGCAGTAAAGCACATGCTTTTTGGGACTCTTGGTTGAAAAATAAAAATAAAAAATAAAAAATAAAAAAGAAAGAAAAAGAGAGTATATCTATATTTTTGTAACCTTTACTTTTTAATTTTTTCTTTAGTTGTTTACTTTTTGGGTTCTCCCTTGCTTCCTTCACTAGAAGAAGATAAGGGAGGAAAAGAGGGTGGATGAGATAAGCAACGAAAGCAAATTGCCTAAGATTCTATTACACTTGATTCTCTTGGTTTCATACTTGTTGGTCCCGAAGTGGTGATCTATACATTCTCGTAAGCGCAAATTAATCACGATGTTTACTGTTGGAATCAGTACTAGCATTAAAATATCAACGACACATACACGTTATTTCTTCCATTCCATTCCACTTTGATTAGGAACCCCAAGTGCTAAGGTGAATGAGACATGGCTCTGCTCTGGTATTCGTTATGAGTTATCCAAAGCTAACAAAACAAAAAACTAAAAAGGATGTGATGATGATGATTTGACACGAAGCGATGAAAGGTAAGAGGAAATCAACTTGACCGTTGAGCTGGCCATCTACAATTCAAGTACCATTTTTATTTTCAAAATATTCATCATCATTGCTCAGTGTTATCCTTGTCAATAAACATGCCATAATTAGGTATTCTACAATCCAATTATAACCGCTGCAAATTTTACCTTATTGCTTCATATCATATGCTACAATGCTACATTCTGAATTGAATATTTAAATTTGACCACTCTTTCACTTTTTCCTATTCTTTATGCTTGAAACTATATATATATATATATATAATCCAGCATCGGGCCCAAAGTTGCATCTATTATACCCCAAGCCTATTTTGAAGTGATCCTCGTCGTAATACCCTACTCGAAGCCTATTTAATCCAATTTTCTTTAGTTTAAAAATACTTTTAAGCTCAACTTAAAACAATAATTATTTTAAACTGTTTGATATTTTTATTTTATTATTACCTTAAAAACTACTTTCAAACTAAAAGCTATTTGGTATTTTTATAAAACTAATAAGCATACTCAAATATCTTGATTTTTTTATTTATTTTATAAAGAGTATCTTGTACTTGATATTTTTTAAATGTTATTGTGACTAACAAATTTGTCTCTTAAAAAATATAGGGTGTATTTTAATTTATTTTTTAAGATGAGGTACCCAACAATTTTAACAAGTCAATCATAGTAAAAAAAAAAAAGACTTTTACTTTCATCTTTTATCTAATACATGTTTAATATTTCTCCATCTTGTATTAAATTTTAAGTGGTGTGTTTTTCCATCAATTCAAAATTATTTATACACAAGTGTGTTTACATCAATTCAAAATCATTTATATATGTTGTATGCCCATTATAAATATTATGAATATAAAAGATGACAATTTTTTTACATAAGATGTAAAAAATTATTTTTTTATTAGTTATAAAAATAATTGATGTAAAAAAGTACTGTATTTTACATCAATTTTGTACAAATAATTATTTGATAATTTTAGTATTTTTTTATCGGTCGACACAAATTGTGATCCGGACCTCACCGTACATATAATTAATGTAGAGAGTCTCTTTAAAATAATTGATTTGTTTTATTATATTTCTTCTATGTAAATTTGGCATTGGGCCACAAATAACCATAAACAATATAATACAACTATATGTTTTAAAAATTAAACATTCTAAAATATTTTCATTGTGGCTATTTCTAAACAATTATAAATAAAATCATAAATTACTAAGCTGTAAGAAGAGCTTAGTTAAACTTTCTTGGAGATCCTTAATTCATTTTTGGTGTATGATTCCTTATTGTTAGATAACTAAAATTTGAAATAATATAAATTAAAACACTTGCTCATGAACTAAAAAATAAAAATATAACTAATCTAACTTGTTAAAAATTCTATTACCTCCTTCCATGAATCAATAATATTTGTTGAGACAATGAAGAACATATGTTTTACATATAATATTTATAACCTCCTTGTTTGTCTTTGAGATTATAAATAATCAAGAATTTGAGTATAATGAGTGCTAGTTATAGTTAATAACTATTATAAATTGTAATTGAATCTTAGATTATAAACTATTTACACGAAAGTAAATGTGTAGATTTTTTTACTTGTGATGAATGCCAACCTACCAACCTCTTAAATTTGTCCATAGCTTTATGATAAAAAAAATCATATAAATTATGTTATAGGTTTCAGAGTTATAATACAAACTAAAAAAAAACATTATTATAAGTATGTTATAAGTTTTAGAATTATCCCATTTTTTAGTCAATCACGAGTGGTGGTGGAGTTAGGGGCTATGACTCTCCCAAAATTTTAAATTCTAAATGGTCAAAAACACATATATAGCTATGACTCTCCCAAACTTTATCAAAATTTATTTAATTTTACATCTTATTTAATATATCTCTTACTTTTATGGGTCAAAATTTACAATATAATAATAATGAAAAAAACATATATGAAGAAGAAAATTTAATTGAGTACTAAAAAATATATATTTTTTACTTTAAATAATAATTTTATACCTCAAATATCTTGACTTACAGGTAACAAATTTTCTACAAATAATTAATAAAATGTTAAGTTGTGTATTTTTTAAGAAAACATTGTAAAAAGGTTTAAATGATAAAAACACATATAAAAACAAGTTTTTCTTAAAAATATTATTAAGTTGACTAAACATTTAGAGATTATAAAGTAATAATCTTAAATATTTTCTAGTTAAGATTTATTAAATAAGAAAAATTGACATGTTTATTTTTTTTGACACAATGATATATTTTTTTGCGATAAAATATCAACCAATTGAAATTAAAAAAAAAAAACGTGAGCTATTATAAATTCTAAAAAATAGACTGAGTTTCAATAAAGTTTTTCATCTTCTCTCTAAAGTCTTGCAAAGAACATAATTACATAAATGTTATTTGGTATAATGGTTAATTTGACATTACTATACTAAATTGTTCAGCACTATTAATTATCTATGCTTTAGACTATATTTTTGTTGAACAAACAATTGGCCTATTTGCCCCTAAGCCGCATGTGCCTTTGCAGCCCCTCCATCATGCTTCTGCTTGCCTCAATTTCTGTCTTGGCTGGGGCTCAATGTGTGACTGCTTACTGGAAAATCACTTTACATCAATTGTGTTTAAAATAACAAAGCATTTTCCTCGTAAATCACTACATATCTCCTGGCTCTTAAAAATTTACAAGACTGGACAACTCATTCCCGCACCAACTAAGTATTTAAAGTTTTTCACGTATCCCTAAGTACAAGCCACAAACATTGTCTAATTTTAAGTCTAATACTATTAGTAAACACCTCGTTAGGGCTGAGCTTACATTCTGCTTTACTTCTGTGCTACATACTTGTTGTTGGCTACCAATGATGCTGCTACATTCCCCAAGGATATATTCCTTTTTCTTTTTTCTCCTTTTCCTTTTAATATATTAAAAAAATACTATTTCTTAACATCTTTACGTGGTACTTAAAACATATAATTAGTTACAATACAAAAATATAAAATTGTCTCATAAAATAAATACACGTACATATAATATAATACATCATATCTGTTGTAACAAGTGTACATAATATCTAAATACTCAATATAATACATCAATATAAGCTAGATCTCCCCTCACATAAATACAACTAGAAGAAAGATCCTAACTAGTACACAAGCTTACATCTATATAAAACTCTATATGTGTAACGTGATCCCTTAGATTATTTCTCCACATCCTCGTCCCTCAACAAAAAGGTTCTTGAACGAAAAGTGTTTTCCTCAAAGAAAAAGTGCTAAATTGGAGGGTAATCATTCTCATAATTGGAAGTGCCATTGTTATCCACGCATCATACCAAATGCTTACATTATAAAAAGAAAAGAAAAAAAGGAGTGATCAAACAAAGAGAGTAATCATCGGTCACAAAATATAGTTTTAGATATCATATAAATGGAGTGATCATGAGGTGATTTTATGATTAAAAAAATTGCTATGCAAACGGAACTTATAATTTTCTTTAAATTGTATTGGCTTATGCATATATAGGCTAATTCCTCTTGTGTAATTAATTTTCTTTGTTACAAGAGAAGACAGTACTAGCAACTAACTTGTCACAACGGGGCATAGTTAGATTTGAAATCCAGAGTCAATTGACGAACCTATTAGTATATGCTTTGCTTAGTATGCATGTAGATTTTCAATTTCCAGAATTATGATATGCCAAACTAGTTGAATTTTTGCTCCAATGTGCTTTTGTCTCTGAATTTTCGTTTATCAACCATAGAGTGATAAATTAGGAGAAAAGGAGATGATAATAAATTAATAATGGAGCTGCAACGAGCTAAGAGTGTACCAGGACCATTTCCTTGGATTGTTATTTGTAGAAAATAAGATATATTCCGATCAACAAATTTCAACACTATATCACGATGTACCGTATACTTAATTTTCTTAATAATTTAGTTTCTAACATATTCTTTTTATTTTAAATTAAATTTTAATATTTTCAAAATAAATAATCAATAATTAAAATATATTACATTACAGTATAAATCTTATCTAAAATATAATTTATATATTAAAAATATTAATTTATCATAAATTTTAATTATAATATTATTTATATATTAATATTATTTATATATTAAAACTATTTATATTTATTTATATAAATTTTAAATGAATTTTTATTTTTGTCCTTATAAAAAATTTCTTTGTTTTGATTTCTATAAAATATAAAATGATTGTATTTATTGTTATTTAACATTCATAATAGGTAAAGGAAGTTCAATGGACCATATTAGAGAACACTTATCAGTGAGTAAGCCATGTGACATTTTAATTTTTTTTAAGATTTGTAACATAAATATTATTTATATATCTTAAAATGAATTTTGAAAATAAAAATAATAGTTTTAAATTTTTAAAGAATGAAAATAAAAAAAATATTTTATAGACACTATAATTAAAATTCCCTTGTTTTTTTTAACCAAATATAATGATTTCAAATGTTATTGAAGATTTTTTTAAAAGAGAACAAAATGAAAACTCATTTTATAGGAAAAATTATTAGATAATTGCGGACACATATTTATATTAATTTTCATGTGATAGTAATTAAATGCTATTAATTTTTTTAAAATAAAAAAACTTAATATAATGTAAAATTTGGTTGGAATTATGAAAATTAAAAAACTCAATTAAAAGCTAGCGAAAGCAGTTAAGAAAATCCATCAAAGCAGGTAGTTAAACTATGCTGAATTTAAAAAAATAAAAAAAAAGAAATAAATGTGATATAAAAAAAAAGTAGAAGAAGCAATGGCGTGTTGTGTTTGTGCCCTATTGGACCACATGTAGAAGCAGCAGGGAGCCACTCACCAAGACCACGGCGTCTGATACGCGCGACGACGAGCACGGCACGGGCTTCATCTGCTCCACGGTACTTTACTTTTGTTTTCACTCACTCACAAGGTATTTCGTGTTCTGCAATCACCTTTTATTATGGCAAATTAATTTTTATACATTTTAAACAAAATGCTGTAGTATATGATTTATGCTTCAAAAATTGGTGATATGAATTGTGATGAGTTCTCTTTTTATTTTTTATTTTTTATTTTTTATTTATGATGGGCTCTTATGTATGTTGTGATAGTGATACTTGTATTAATTTGCAAATTGTAAGTTGTGAATGCTTCAACTATCCAAAATGCTAACAAAGTACCCAAGTTGACACTACTCAAGTACTCATGAGTCATGGGAAATCAAACTAAGTTCTGTTATTTTACTTATACCGACCACAGAGACTTTACATCCTAATGAGTAATCGCCCCTTCTCCTCTTTATCTCAGTTGCTGTCAAATTGTACTTGAGAGAGAGGACGTGAGTGACTAGGAAAAGCGTGGTGCTTCTCTTTTCTTCTTCCTCTGAACCCTTGTTCTCTTTCTCTGCACTGGCTCAGGATGTCCTCTCCTGAAACCCTTACGTTCATGGAGCTCGCCATACAGCAGGTAATGCTTTGAAAACATCTTTATATGCACCACTCATTTCTGCATTTATTCATCTAGTAGGGTTATGTTGTGTCTTTTTGTAGGTGATAAACTCCATTGATGATTGTTTCAGAAATTAACAGTATATAATATAGTTGCTTTTGTTGTTTATATAACTGTTGATCCTTCTAACTCATCAAATTGGAAATGATGGGAGGTGGTGGAGTAAGCTGCACTATGTTTCAGTGGAAAAATTGTTTGTCATCTTCCTGAAAGCAGTAGTTGCATTCAAACTGACAATTTAAGTCATCTCTCTTCCTTACATAGACCATCTAGTCTAGGTTCAAATGTGCATTCTTGCCTTTTTTTTTTATTTCATTGGATTGAACTCCTTTTTGTTTCTTGTTATTGCTCTGCTTTATGTGACAGGCAAAATTAGCTTTGGATGTTCTTGAAGTGCCAGTTGGGTATGTTACCTTCACAATTCTGTATTACTTGAATACTACAGGAAGTGTAACTTGTAATTGATAAAGGTGTTGTTAGGATTAGAAAGTGTTAGACAAGGATATTGACCAGCATCCACATTGGTCTTTGGTGTTAGTTGTTTGCATTAAGACATGGAAATGGATTATATGGTAATTAGACATTTTGTTGGATGGTTGAAATCAGTAAATATTTTAGCATTTAAGCATGTAATGGCTGAGTAAGAAGGAAGAGGGCGATACTGGTTTTAATGTTGAAGAAGATGATTATCCTCCTTGTATCATAAATATATCTAAAGAAGTGCATTGGAGAGTGCGGGCTAGATGGATATTGTTGCTATGATGACTATATGTATGACAAAAGAGGATGTTATAAGACATTGCAAATTTTTGTATTGGATTTGGGACTTGTGACGAGTCACAAGACTCCTATTAAAAAAAAAGGTTCTGATTAAACAAAGTCAATTATATGCATCAGTAAAGTCATTTCAAGTCAAAATCAATGGGATTTTATGGAACAAAAGCAGAATTTCAATGGATGGCAACTGGCAACATTCTATGGGCCATGGGGTGGTGATCCTGTTTATGGGGTCAAATCAATATGTTCTAAGAAGAAATATTTGAATCTCATTGATCTCATTTGTATTATACCCGAATCCCATCAGTTGAATTGCCTTTTCAAATTTGGAAGGAGTGGCCTATTTCTTTGGTTCTTTTGTTGTGGAGAGAAATTAAGGAAAGAATTGAGCTAACAGCATCAGACATTGGATTTGCATGCATTGTCAGAGATTAATTTATTTAATAATAATGGCTTATTATTTTGTCCTTTAACATCATGTATCCTTGAGAACAAGGTGCATTTAAATTTGCCTGTAATTCCTGGTATCTTCCTATCATTTGTTGAGTGTAAAATTGGCTGAAGTGAACTTTGTTCTTTCATCATCTTGATTGCACTATGCAATGAATAGATTGGAGAAACTGTGTCTGTCATTTCATTGGAGCATTATTGCTTTGGTTTACTCTGTTTATGTAAACTATAGTATTTGTTGCCACTTGCCAGATGTGTAATTGTTGAGGATGGCAAGGTTATAGCCTCAGGCAGGAACCGAACTACCGAGACACGAAATGTAACTTGACCAACGACCTTTTTTCTGTTTTCATACATATATTTTCTATGCTTTGTTTTATATTTAGCTGCTCCTTTAATAATCTAATTGTGGTTTGTAACTATGGATTACTTTTGAATTTTATGCTTGTCTACCGAAGCCTTCATTTATGAAATTTGGCTTCTGTAATTTTATTTTTCTTGGATAGAGGCATTATTAGCATACATTTTTTCAGTGTAAATGGGAACCAAATTGCAAGTGAAATTTTATAATTGTATGGTTCTGAAAGTAAGGAAGAAATATTATTTGTTATAGCATGAAAGAAATCAGCAAGTTTAAAATAAGTATTCAGTGGCTATTAACTCAACCATTGTGAATGGTGACATGAGAAAGAGAACATATACAATGAGAAATATGAAGCTTGGCTCATATGCCTCAGTACACAACAAAGTAAATTTCTTACTAACTGAATCCCCCAACATTGATTTGTGTGAATGAAAATTTGTGGAGAATATTTATAAACATGTGCTATTAAATTTATACTTGAAACATGTGTTATTATATTTATACTTGAAAGATCTCTATAGTGAAAACTGATTTAACCCTCCTAGCATGGCCTTAAAAACCATAAAATATTAATTTTTAATAAACATACAGTGCACTCTTAAAATGAAAGAAAACAGAGAGAAAAAGTGGAAATATGCGAGAGTTGAAAACATTGACTTAAATAAATTGCTTCTGGTGGTAATAGGTTTCTATTTGCATGGAATTTACACGTGATCCTTTTGCATTCTGCTATTGGTTTTATGGACTTGGGTGAGTGATCACACAACTTGTTAATATTTGTTTTCACTTAGTCCTTGATGGCCCTGAATGTGATTCTTGGTTACGTACTTTCATTTATGGTATTGGTTTTGTTCCATTTTAAATCATAAAGAAAAATATTTGACTGTTCTAGTCAATTTTTTGTTATCAAATATGTCGTGATAAACAACTAAAACAAGAAACTTTCATTCTTTCTTACACAACTCAGTAGCAGTTATTACATGTTTCACCAAAGCTTTATGCAATCTTTAATCATGTTTTTCTTTGGATGTTCTTCATTATTATAATTGTTTTATCATCCATGAATTTCTGTTATTATCATTCAATAAATTTTTACAGGGTACAAGGCATGCAGAAATGGAAGCTATAGATGTGCTTCTAGGGCAGTGGCAGAAAAATGGACTTTCAATGTCTGAAGTTGCTGAAAAATTCTCAAACTGCAGCCTTTATGTTACCTGTGAACCATGCATAATGTGCGCATCTGCTTTATCAATTTTAGGTATGCTCCTTCAAGTCTTCACTATAACAGTTGCACTCTTGTCCTTTCTAATTCATCTGTTTCTGTATTATCTCTCAGGTATAAAGGAAGTATTTTATGGCTGTCCAAATGATAAATTTGGAGGCTGTGGATCGATACTGTCATTGCATTCAAGTAACACCGCACCACTCAATAAGTACGTCTCTTGACTCAGCACCATCTATGGAAGCCTTCTCTTGATCTATTGTTTCATTATTATTATTATTTTGTTTGGTGCAAGTTATTTACTACTATTTTTACTTTGTCAGTAAAAAAATTGTTACATATCACGATCTTTTGAATGAATATTTTATTGTTGTCCTTTCTTATATCAGTCGGCCACATCCACTGATGTACGTAAATAGGTAATTCTTATTTTTCTTATAATTAACAGTGAAGCTTCACCTGGAAAGGGTTTCAAATGTACTGGAGGTATAATGGCATCAGAAGCTGTCCTTCTCTTTCGAACATTTTATGAACAAGGAAATCCCAATGGTAAGTTACTTTAATCTGTTCTTACTAGCACACAAAACCTTCTAAAGGTTTCAGATACTGTTGATACGCGGTCCATAATAGTGCACAAGAGACAATTGTTCATTTTCATTCTGTTCTATTCTATTCTATTTTCAAATTTAGTCTTATGCTCTTCTAATTTCTTCTCAGCTCCAAAGCCACACAGGCCTCTAGCTCATCAGACATGAAGTTTAATTTGTATATCACTAGGTTAGTTTTCATTATTTCCGTGTATAAGGTTTTTGATTATTTGTGGCTGAAAGTTGTTTCTTACTAATCATGTGGTTTGAATTTCTTTTTTGTCTTCTAATAATTGTTGACAGTTGCTGACATGATTATCTGTCATGACGTGGCAATCCGTAGCATTGTGGGCGGGTTCAAGCTGTTATTGAATTGAATGACATAGGACTTCTCAATTCGAAAAATCAACTTCATGTATGATTTTAAACAGTGATTAGAAAGATGAATCACATGTTGTCGTTTGAAATGAATCATACTGGATTAAGTTCAAACTAATTGCCAAACGGAAGTGAAGCCTTTCGATATATTTATTTTTTGTTTCTGAAGGTGCAGTGAGTTTCCATTTTATTGTATACGTAATACGTAATTCCTATTCGAACTGGCACGTTCAGCCTATAATATTAGATTAACTTATTCTCGCCATCATTTCTTAACCTCTTCAATAGTTAGTGCTGTATAAAATACAAAGAAAATTTAGATGATCAACATCAAGTTTTTTTTTTTTTTTTTTTTTTTTTTTTTTTAATTTTAAATAATGATAGATTTATTTACGGGCTTTTGAAAGGTCCTACCAATATCTACACCGCGATCTACCTAAAAGTTAACAGTTCTATACACAAGTTATGTTCTTTGGTGGCATCGCCCTTACAACTCGTCAGTGTCGATTATTGCCATGTTTTTTTGTCGAAGTGGCTTTGGGTACTGAAGTTCCAAGGTGCATTCTACAATGCATATTGGTGAAGGGCTTTGACTAAGTCAACGTGAAATGTCTCGTTTCTATGGACTAATATTGCGGATAAGTCCATTCATATTGAAGGTAGCTTTCAGCAAGCTTATAAAGTGATGTGATGATAAAATATTGATTAGATTCTGAGGAAAAAAAAAACAATTTTCTTTCAAAATGATACAAGGTGAGACAGGAGCTAATTACAAATCATGTATTCCCCTGCTTTTGCTTTTTTTTTTTTTTTAAAAATATCATTCAACCTTTTCCCTTAACACAGCTGTGGGTACATATACAATGGATGGTTGATTAGAATGGGGTTCATCTGAACCATTTACTCTGTAACTTTGAATTGTAGTTAATTTTTGCTTCATACTATCTAGTTTAGTCTTCAATTTGCTTAGTCTTTCAAATTCCAACTCTGCTGCCTGAGAGTCTCCTTCAAATGTAAAATTTACCAACCTCTTTCTTTTCTTCAACAGTTTCTTCAAGCTCACATCATCACTGATCTCCAAAAAGTCCTGAAGAAATAAAAAGAGTGAAAACTTGTTAACTGAGGTCCTTCCCAATACAAAATAATTACAAGTGCAACAAACTATATAATCGAAACTGTTCTTTCTTCAAGTAACTGAAAGAATAAAAATGCTCTCTTTGAAACTCATATTTGCCTTGTTAGCTTTCATATGGAACATGACACTTAGAAAAGCACCTTGTTGCCATTTTCTCCTGGCGGTGGAGGCATTTCTGGATGTCTTTTCTTGCTAGATGACTTCATTTTCTTTCTTCCAATGACATTTTTAACATTCTTCTCGGAATGTGTCGTATTAATTTTCGAGGTCTTTGATTCCAAAAGATCAGCATTCTCCTGATTTTGTAATCTGGAGTTCTTCTTAGAAGTGATACTCTGAAGCTGATCTGCTGCTCCTTCTGCTTGATGCTGAAAAAATCCATTCAAATTTCATTGCAAATTCTAAGGACTAGACAGTTTCCAAAAAATACTTAAGACTTTTTTCATCAAATAATTTCCAAGGGCATCTCTCTTTTTTTAATCATCTAGCAATGCCTATAAAATAATGTTAGTTATTGCAATCTGAAATTACCACAACTCTTCAAGTCAAAGCTTCACATCTGTTCAAGATTAATTTTACGAGCAGAGAAAGTGAAATTTAAACACTTCTATAAACAACTAGATGATGCATAGAAGGGATGACAGTTATGCAAAGAGCTACTCGAGGGAGAAATAAGAAAATGGAAAGACAAAATAAACTTACATAAATTGGACAATGAGGGATCAAAATGTGGCTTACCTTTCTGTTTTTAAGTGCTAAGTAACGTGCATTTTTGAACCATTTGCTGACCTGCATTTTCTAGCACAAGTTAGTAACTGAAAGTTTGAACAGATAAAGAGTTTCTAGACATGCAAAAAGACCAAACCTAATTGGAATAACTATGGGGGACCAAGGTAGTGTGCACCAAAAGCAAACACAATTTCATAAGCAAATTCAAATGGAGATAGACAGAAGGTAAGTCATCACCTTCTCAGTCTCAAGTCCCAGTTCTTCTGAAAGGCCCTCTCTTATAGATCTTGGAGGAAGTTCATTCTCAGCAAAAACTTGGCGAAGCTTCTGGCTCGTTTCGTAAGAAGATGAAAGGGAGATAAAATTAAAGCACATACAACACTTCTATAAAGAAAATGACCAAGTGTTGTTTCTAGTTGTACCTCAACTGCATCACGCGGAATCCTAAAACAATGCCTTTTGATATTTACGCTTGAAGAATCCTTTCTTGTCATGTTGTTGTGCTCATTATTGGGGTGCTTATTCTCACTTTCATGCAAAGTCATAAGAGAATCAACAGCATCAGACTCCTTTTCTCTTCGCTTTCTTTTGCCAGGACCCCAGTCTTCATCTTCACTCAATTGTTCATATACAGGAGCATCCTTCCCAAACATTTCCTGAAAAGATGAACTTGGATGAAACTTCTTTTGCATGATCTAAACCTATTCTTAAATTAGGACAGCGAACGAAATCAGGAACTCTATCTTTTAGTAGTATTTGCATGCATAATGATTATCTGTCTACATCACATCCAAGGGTACATCTATTTGGCAATACTGTTTTAAATCAATATACTAAAGCCTACAAAAGAGATAGAGAAATATTTACCAACCCAATTTATTAAAAAAGATATCAGGATAATCTTTCCAGAAAGAAAGAGCAAACAGTGTGCCTGTAAAAAGACTGATAAAATGATGGCATTAAAGTTTAAGATAATCAACATTGGTTCAGTAACTTGTAACTTCCATACCACCACTGAATTTGTAGTTTTAAAATTGGAGACTTTAATTTGCTTTTCTGAAAGACAACTTATATATACTTACATCATAAAGTTTCTTGTAGTCAACGGCTTTTCGCTGCCTAGGCCCACAGGCTTTGTCCTCAGACTCATCAGAATCTATGCTGCTATTGACAGAAAAATATTCATGACTGACACCATCTACTGGAGAACATTCAGCATCAGAAGAACACAAACTGGTAGAACTAGTTAAATCATCAGATGCACTATCATTAGCTCCTTCTGTGTTGATATTGAGGCTGTCTTCTTTCCTCTCTGGGTCATAATCATCATCTTCAGAATCATCTGATGGCCATTCTTCTTCAGGATTCAGTAATGCAGTCTCACCATCAGGTATAGCAGCCTCTTCTTTGAACACATCCTTAAATTATGGCAGAAAGGAATTAGTTGAACCAGTAGGAATATATGGATTTGGATTCTTTAAAGTGATTACACTTTAGAGAACAAGTCTAACTGATAATAGCTGATAAGAAAATTGAGGGAGTACATTCTCATATATACATGTTTTGTTACACATGCGCTTGTATTTTATAAAATTCTAAATTGATGATGTATATATAAAGAGAGATGAAAACAGAAAAATAGGTGGTGTAAGAGATTATTAGGTTAAAAACCTGCCAAGTACTGTGCAAGGAGAAGTGAGTTCCAAGATGAGCATTCATTGCCTCCAGTATTTCCATCTTACATTCACAAAATTTACAAAACCAACCAGGCTCTCCAGGTGGAACTGCAATTTATATTTAAACAATTAATTTATTTAATGAAGTCATCGCACAGGAAGTTGCAAGTTGCATAACAACTTGAAAAGCATATTAGGGAACTCACTATCTTCAGCATCTAAAGGAGGGTCTAGACATTTTTGGTGAAAAGCACGCTTGCATGTACCATCGCATTGAATAATATCATTATCTGGAAGTTCTTCATTCATCTTGCACTTTGCACAGAATATCTAGATGTAGAAAAATAGAAAAGTCAATATACAGTTTCTAAAATGTTGAGCCTTGTTACTCCATACAACCTAACTTCAGAAAATACATGATAAATGGCTCTTCATTAGCAAAATAAGATAAGGTGTGAAGCAGGCTCACAATTATTAAAATGGAAAGAATACAGAAACATTTTAATGCAATGAAATATTCAAAGTGTTGATAATTGCTCACATGTTCATGGTAAACAGATCCATCCGGAGCAATGGCAGAATCTTCAATACTACTCAATGAACTAAGAGAATCCAACTGGCGAATGGCATCGCGAATACCAAGTCTACATTTTAAAATCTGCTTCCTTGCTCTTTGTAGCTCCTTTTCTGGCCTAATCTTTTCTCGACTGTGATTTCCATCAATGCAAAAAAAGAATAATAATGAGCCAGGGTGCTATATGTCAAGGGCTGGTGTTGGATCAAAATAGCTAATAATTGTTTTCAGATCAGATCACACTGCATTGCAGCAAGCTGTTTTCCATGAAAAATGTGAAGCATTTGGAGAAACAAAACCATTCCTGTTTATAATCAACTGTATAGCATATTCATACTAAGTTTTTCACGGAAAACATAAATGAGTACATGAAAATTCCTGCTATCACCAAATTCAATTGAAGTATTTCTCAATAAGCCAGCCACTTATATACTTATAATATAGTCCCCTATAGAGCATACACTTCTTATAATAACAATAACAAAAATCAATGAAAGGCAACAGCCCTAACCTAATAAACTAAAGGTAAAATATGCATGCTATTCACCAAACATTTTAAAAAATAAATAAAGCTATAGGAAAAGTCATCCCATACCTCTGACCTTTCCAACCTTCTCCAGAGTAAGCATCAATAAGGTTCTGCTCTAGCTTCATTTTGATTAAAAGATACCTTGTTCTCCTCTGCAGGCGTGAAGGATCATCAAGATCCACATTATTTCTTTGCCTTTTCTTCTTTCTCTTTCTCTTCAGTTTTTGAATCTTCCCCGCGGTGTCAGCATCTTTCCCCTCTTTTCTAGAGCTATGAGAAGCTTTTTTTCCTTGTAGATTTGAGGATGGCTTCTGTGAAGATTTTCTGTTCTTTGTAGGTAGTTTTTGTCCAGCAATCAATTTCTTATCTGAAGTATCCTTACGCGGCCCTTTGATCTTGAGGGAAGAGCCAATAACTCTCTTCCTTGTGTCAGTGCTAACATTGTTTTTGTGAGATTTTGATCCCACTTTCACTTTAATCTTCTTCCCTTGGCACTTCGTACGTGCCTTCAAATGACTGGATTTTTTAGATCCTTTGTTGTTTAGCTTCTTCTCACTATCCCGCATACTTTATATATATTATTTGCCAATCCTGAAACTTGAGTACAAAATGGATAAAGCCACATTCAAATTACTCGTAAAGTGATAGCCTAGAATGAACTATTTCAGCACAAACACGAATTTTGTATAAAAAGGGACAACGATTCAACAGAAATTTCACTTGGTAATGCAGATTACTGTTGCTTCTTATCCATGGTTCAAATATAATTACTCAATAACCTTTATCATATACAGAGAAGAAAAATGCTGACTCGTAAATAACAAAAATGAGCACTAGAATTGATCAAATACTTGAAATCAAAGCAGGATGGGACAGTGCCAATCATTACACGAATTGGCAAACAGTGGAGCATTACATGATAGTACTCGTAGAAAGAACATTGAATCGTCAATTACTTGATGAATTTAACAAAAAAGAAAAATCAGGGTATGATGTTTAAGACCCTGATCATTAGAATCGCAGATAAGTCATTTTCAGTTATTCAAATCAAGAAAACAAACTCTTGTGATCAGAAGAAGAACACACCCCAAGTTGAAAAGAAACAAAAAAAGGCCATGACACGATAGAAAGACCTTGACTTTGAATCCAAACGTCAAACCCCACAATAGTTTGAGGCAAAAGAAACAAAACTAACCTGCAACGAAAGAGGAATATGGTGAAAGATCAAAACTTTCTAAGGCCCTGAAGGTGTGTGAACATGGTGAGAGTGCATGAGTTGGAAAGATTAAATAAGTGAAATTTGATTGAAAGATTGGTTTGAATTTGAAATTGGGTCTCAGATTCCCAATGTTGATGGAACCAACCAAACGCCGCCAGTAGCCACCTCAAACGACACCAACGGTCAGCTTCTTGTTTTGTTGCTTTGCTGCCATTCCCATTCTATGAATCTCTCTCTCTGTTTCTCTCATTTCTCTCTCTCTCTTGTGTGGTTTTATTTTACAAGTAATTGTGGCAGAACCAGAAACGAAAAACAAAAACAAAACATTGGTTTGGTCTCTGGGAAAATCAGATTCTTTGGTGAATGATAGGCACTGTTGCCAATTGTGTGTAGCCAATGTGTGTGTCTCAACTCGTCAATGCAACATAGGAAGCAAGGATGCTCGATTATATACAAAGGGGAGAATGAATCTTTATGTGATCTCAGAATAGATTGAGCTTAGCCGAAAATAAAATTACTAACTTAATTTACTGTAGGGCAATGCTTCCTACGACTTGGTAATGTTACAAAAATTAAGATTAGGTGATAACATTTTTATTTTTCTGAATAACATCTTTATTTCATTTCTGACTATTACCTTTTGTTTTTATGCATTAAAGGTGTTGTTGTTGTCCAATTTATAATTACAACTTAATCTCATTCGAGATAAACCGATTACCAATGCAGATGTTTGTAAACAAGTCATTTTTATGCGTGTAGCAAAGAATCAAACTTTAATTAATTAATATATTTGAAGTTATTTGTCACGAACTCTTTTGATTTTATATTCATTTTTAACACTTTGTTTTATTTATATGCATAGTAATCATTGGAACTTTACTGAAACATCTCTTAAAAGTTACTTCAGCATATCATAAATTGACGTATTTAAAATTGTGATAAGGAGTGTTTTAATTTTTTTTCTCTCTAAAATAAATTAATCTAAACATGTATCAAACTTTCGCTTTTTAAATAGTATGTTTTTGTCTTACGAATACTCATTCGTGCAAGTCATATTTTATGAATTCAGTTTTAATATATTATTTTTTATATTTCATTTTAATATATTATTAATAAAACGTTTCATGCTTGTGCTTCATAATGTGCTATCATATTATTTAATAAGTTAAATACTTTTATATAATTATTAATTTAGTCATGTTCACTACATTATGGTAGTACAAGTAGAACTTAATTAGATATTTTAAGTTAATCAAGTTTTCCAAAAATAATAATAATTATTATCAATAAAACCTATTGATATATTTTTTAGTAAGTACACGAAAGAACGAGAAAAAAAAAAAAAAACAAAAAGAGAAGGATTATCGTCTGAGGAATTGAACTCTCATAAAATCTGTTGTCAAACATTTAATGAAATAAAAGTGGATGTTATTGAAGAAAGATACGTTGTTGTGTTGATAATGCACCTGACTTAGCTAGAATATCTATGCTTTGATTTTCCTCTCTTAGAGTATGATAGAATACAACCAATTTCTAAACATGAGATTGGGGATTATTTTAACCTCATTGAAGTATAAATGAAATTATTGCATATTCTTTTGATCAATTGAAGACTACGAATAAGAATAAGAGTAACCAACAACTTTTCTAAAACTCAAATTCCAACAAAATTGGATACCCTTTAAAAGAACTAAAATTTGGGTATGTAAGATACTTTGCATTTATAAGAAAGTAATTATAGCCATATTCGTGTAATATATTTCAATACTCAGTAAATTAAATTAGGATGTAAAAATCCTTATAAATGTAAAACATAAAATATTTGTTGTTAGGAATTCGTAATTGATGACTTACTAATAAAATCTTCTATTTTTATTTTCTTTTCATTTTTTTTTTGTCACCAATTCATAGGAGGTATGACAATAAAATTTGAACTTATAAGGATTTGTCTTAGTTATACTTAACTTTTGATAGAGAAAACATATTTTGACTAAATTCATTTTCAATTTTAATCTAATTTACAAAGTAAATATAAAATTAAGAATATAATCAATGCTTAGAAATAGGATTAGAGATATACTCATAGCTTCACCATTGATAATTTATATTTATAGTTTTATTTTTTTATGATAGAAAGTTCTCATTTGATATATTATATCTTTGTGTGTAGATAAATATAGGAAGAATGTTATATATGACTTCTGTGTTTCAATATTAATTATTCATGATAAAATCTAGGATTAATATTTATTTTCACTCTTGTATAAATATAAAAAAAAAATCATTTCACCAGATATGTCCCTTATAATCCTTCCAAAAAATCCATTATATATACGAATGATATGAGATTTTATTTTTACACTCTTATTTCTTATAATTATTAAAAATATAAATTAATTATTAAAATTATGAAATTTAAATTACATATTATATTAAAAATAAAATTTAGTTCTTAAATTTCTTATTTTTAGGGTTCTTGTTAATTACTAATTTTTATATATTATATAAATTAAAATGTAGTAAGTATATGTTTTATTTAAAAACATATAAGTAAATTATTTTTTTAAATAAGGTGGATGAAAACTTTTTCCTAGCCCAATAAAAAAGAAGTTAGATTTAATTTTATATCTCGATTTCTCTTAAACTTAACTCTAAACTCATATTGTTTTTAATAGAGATAAAGAGAACTAAACCTATTCAAGTTATCACACCTACTATCGTCTTAACATTTTTTTTTAATCCTTAAGAATTTCCTCTATATCTTCTAAGTAAATAAAAATAAAGAACAAAACATAATTTGTATAATTATTATATTATACTTCGATGAAAGTTATTGGATCCTTAATTTGTGGTAACTGGTAGAGCTAAATTAATTTGATTATGATGCCCAAATGCAAAAGGCATCATCGAAGGAAGAATAGGATTTTTTTCACAATTTTTTTTTTTTTGTCTTCCACTGGTTTTCCTTAATTCATTGGACAAATGACTAATTTCATTTTGAAAATTTGTGACAGCTACCAATAGATTATCTTCAGTGATGTAAATGTAATGATGTCTTAGGACATTACCACAACCCATCGAGTGAAATAAAATTTTTTATAATAATGCGAAGAGAATAAAGAGACATTATTTGAATGAAAATTTAACCCAACATAAATTTATTTATATAAAAACTCAAATAATTAATATTTATCATTATAATTAAAATAGAACAATATTAATTTTCTATAATCAATATCATTTAATAATACAAAATTAACCTAATGATTAATTAATGGTAATAAAAAAATCCATCATATTGGTTAACCAACATCATTATATTATTATTCTAATCTCTTACAAAATCTATTGAAATATTATAATCATGCCCAAATTTAGATAAAGATATTATATTTTTGTTAAACAAATAAATAAATTATATTTAAGTTACGATAATGATTCCTTTTCGTTGTTTTAAAAAGCAAAGGGTAACGAAATATTCTCCATTATCTTGCATAAAATCTTAATCATTCAATTTTTTTCATTGACATAATATATTTTATTTTAAAATTGTTATTTAAAACAATAAATGGTGATATTACAACACTAGAGAAGATTCGAGTTTGAATGATACTAAAATGATGTTTCTTAAACACGTAGTTAGAAGTTTATATTCAAGTTAATATATATAAAAAAATAGTTGGAAAAGACAATTCATTTATAAATGTTAATAGATGTTAAGAAAAGAAAACTTTGTTAAAAGGAACATCTATCTCACCAACAAATTAAAAATTTCGGTTATCAAATGATATATTTTTTAATTATATGTGAAAAAAAAACTATATTATATTAGTTAATTTTTTGTTTTGAAAATTTTGTTAATTATAGAAGATATTAAGGGGGCAGAATGATTATTGCCAGATGGGATAATACTTCAATTACATGAAGATTAGATACATCATATTCATGATGAAGTAACAATCGTGATTCTAATCAGAATGAAATAATGTTTGAAAGTTGAAACATGGAAGACGCCCCATAATGTGAATAGCAGCATAGCACTTGGAAATGAATTATAGGGTGAAACTGAATTCTTTTGCCCCACTCACTATCTAAATAATCTAACTTTTGTAAGCTGCGAAAAAGATAAAAAAGAAAAAGCATATGGAGATATTATTTTAATCAACAGGGCTTTACGAATAGCAGTATAACACATGCCCAAAAATTGCTTAAAAGTGCTTCTGCTGCGAGAATAAGTACCACATTGACATGTTGTGCCCAAACAAGCCAATCTAAGTTCTTATTTTAGGTCTTTCAGAAAAAAAAAAAAAGCTTTTTAATATTAATTTATATAATTTTTATAATTAGGTAGCCTAGTATAATTATTTTTATTTTTTTCTAAGGTCCCTGTACTTTCTATTATTATCTTCCATTTAAAAGTTAATTAGTCATTAATGTTAATTAAATAAATTATTTCTTACGGTATCAATTCTTTTACTATATAAGTTGAAAAAAAAATTAAATAACTCCACGAATTTAATAAATAATTTTATATTTCAAAACAGTCAAAAAATAAATTTTTAATAAAATATAATTATTCTAATAAAATATTATAATTAACATTTTTTTTATCACTTGTTATTAATGTTAAAGAGGTCACATTTCAAAGTTCGTTTTAAACTTAAAAATATATTCGACCGATCCTGCATTAAGATCGTACAAAATATTGAAAAAAATTCAGGGTAATCAATTCAAATATAAATAAATATAAGAAGAACATAAATAATGAAAAAAAAATGAATTTCTTTTGCTTAAAAATGTTTTAAATTCCTGCGATGATTTTTTTTATATCACTAATTTTAGTTAGTTTATTACTCATATAACTAACAAAATAAAAATACTAATTAATATAATTAAAAAAATAAAAATTATTTTAAACTAAAATAATTATATTATTTTTAGATACGAAAATTAATTAAATAATATATTTATCATTTTCTATAAATAAGATAACTACATATAATTTATTTTTATAACTTATTTTTTAATATAGTATAAAAAGTAATTTTTGTTATTTTTAATATTTTTTTTACTTTTTAATTTAGCAATTTACTTTTAACACTATATATTTTTTAAAAAAATATAGTTTATTTATATATTTATAATTTAATTTTAATATTTTTTATTTATATTATTTATTTTATTTATTTTGACTTATTGTAATATAATACAATTTTAATATATTATATTTTATTTTATTTTTATCTCCAGAGATAGAATCAATACTTAAGATAAATTAAAAAATAAATTATATTATAATAATTTAAAATTAATATATTAAAATTAAATTATAAGAATATAATTAAATTGTATATATTTTAAAAGTATGAAATTAAAATTAAATTATTCAATTGAAAAATAAAAATAATATTAAAAAAATAATCACTGCTTATAATATATTAAAATAAATTATATGTAATTATCTTATTTATATGAAATAATAAATATATTATTTATACTTAAAAATTATCTATTTATTTTGATATAAAATATTCTATGTTATTTAATTATTTTAATTAATATTATTTATTTATTAGTTATATAACATTAAATTAATTAAAATAAATAATAAAAACTAAAAAAAATTGTAAGCTTAGATATCTAAAAAGAAAGCAATTTTTTTTCATTGACTAGTTTGAAAAATAACAAGATGTGACGTGACTTGTTTCACTTATTGTTTCACTTTGATGTACTTTGCCTGATTATTGAATGATCCAATCCTACATTATGTATGATACTGGATCACGTCATGTAGACTTCCTCATTACTGACCATTATAGACACTTTTATTAATCACGTTTCTAATTAAGTTGTGGAAACAAAGTTAAGAGAAAAAAGTTTTGTTCAAGTACAACTCACCGTCAAACATCGTATGTTTTTCCTCGAAGATATTATTGATATAGTATCTCCAATGTGATGTTGAAAAATGTGATACTAATAATAACATTATTTTAATGTGTGTGTTTACAATTACATGTGTTGTGGATGGTTTGAGCCTTCTGCTTCACGTATTCGTCTTTATTACAACGTAAAATAAATAAGCTAAGACTGACCTAAGATAGATCAACTTGTCTCACTACATCGTGTCATTGACTTATCAAAATACCTGGACCTGGATGACTTGACTTGTTTTTCATTAAATAGATTGAAAATTTAAACTCACTTCATTAATTTTGTAATAGTATGGCCGTAGATAAAATAAAAAAAGATGAATAGGTGGTTTTATGGATTACAAGTCAATCTACTAATTAAAAAATTAATTTAAAAAAATTTTAAAAATCTAAATATGTACTCACACAAACATTGTCTACTATCTAAAATATTTTTGGTAAAATTAAGACATGATAAATACATAATAACTTTTAACTTATATTATGATTCATATATATTTCTGGATTCTGTAATTTGGAAATCCTAAGGCACCTTCTTTTGCCCTGCAGACGTGTGGCAAGTGGCAACATTAATTACTCAGATTATTTTGTACTTTTATACATGTTATATGATCCCTCTAAGTTTATTGTTTTCTCCTTAAATCAAAGAGGCATGGACACGAAATGAATCCATTCATGCTTTATAGGCAACTGTTTAAAACTAAGGCCTCTTTAGTTTGAAGTTCGGAAAGCTAAACTCCAAGTTACATGATATATTTTGTGCTAAACCCCATATTTATATTATTTAATAATTTTGAGACAAAATTAAGTTTGGCTTGTTTATATATTAAACCAAATTAAGTTTGGTTTGTTTATATATTAACAAAAACACATGCTTAACTTATTATTATTATTATTATTATTATTATTATTATTATTATTATTATAAATAAATTTATATCCTTTTAATAATTATACACTTGCAGGTTTTTTATTAACACTATCTAAATAATATTTATTATGTCAAAATCATTTATCAAATAAATATTTTTAAACATAAATCAATTTGCTCAAACTCACTCTTTATTAAATTTAATTATATAAAAAGTTAAATATTTTTTAATCTCTATAAACATGAGTGATTTATCCCTCCAAAATTTTGTTTATTAGTTCGAGTTTTCATAATTTTTTTTAAATGATGTTTATCACCATTTAAAAAGAAAAATTATGCATAGGGACTTATATTATTAGACACTTAGAGAGATAAAGATAAAAGAGAGAAATATAAATATGATATGCAATAAAACCTTATGCATATTATCTAAATTTTTGCATGATTTAATTGATCTGGTGGTTCTAATAGATGATATAATTTAACATGAAAAGAGAGATAAAAAAGTAAAAATATCAATTAAATGTATATTGTATATTGATGTCTATGTACCATATATACTCTTTAATAATATTATCTAGATAAATTGTCAACTACTTTTAGATGATATATAATGTCATATGTGTATGTATGTCATTAATAAACAAATATTTTAAAAATTTATAAGAATTAAAATTAACAACTTTTTTAAATGCTTAAACTTATATAGAACCATATTTACAAAATTAAAATATATTAAACCCTTTATAAAATTAAGTTCAACTAAAATTAACAATTAAGTTCAACTGAACCTGGTCCAATAATAGTTTGTTTAGAGGGATTAGGGCATTCCATAATCCAAAAGAAACTGAAAGGCTAATGCACGAGTAAATGTAATTAGAATGTTAACATAACATTTAAAAAAAATGCTTTAAATAAACAAAGCACAAACTGAGCTATAGTTCTTCTTTACGTACTAATTATATTTTTTAATTAAAATTAAAAATTTACCTAAATAATCTGTGTAATAAAAAATTATATTAAAATATTATACATGTGTAACTTGAATTTTATTTGAAAAAGAATACAAAGAACTGCATCTAAGTTGATTTCATAATATGAAAAGGAATAGCAATTTTTTGAAAACTAAAATATAATAATTAGACGAAGCATAGAGGCATTCCTAATAATACGAGAGAAGTGGAGGTCCAGGGTGTGCTGAAGATGAGACACCGAAGCAGTAGTTGGGTCCCACGTGTTAAACACTCAAAATACTATAGGAATATCAACATTGTTATGGTATTTTTATGCAAAACAAAACGGAACGCGCCTTTTTCTGTTTTATTGAAAATCAATAAGGAACAGAATCTACAGAATCTGTGGTAAATATTTCTATAAATCAGTTAAGGTTCACAAAAGCTAAAACTACCAAAAAACCCTTTGGTCCTAGGTTCCTTCTTTTTGTCGTTGGAAAACGACAGAGTGACAAAGAAGAAGAAGAGGAACAACATTGTTCCTTCTTCTTTCTCTCTTTCCATCAGATTCAATAGTTTGGTGAATGGGAACGTTCCAGACCTTTAGAAAGGCCTACGGTGCTCTCAAAGACTCCACCACGGTTGGCCTAGCCAAGGTTAATAGCGAATACAAGGTCATTTTTTATATCTATATATCTCTCTCTTTTCATCAATCATTTTTATTTACTTTTATAGAATTTAATCTTCATTTTCATTTTTCAGATTTTGTCAATTATATGTTTTGACATTGTTCCATTTTTATGTAAGGAATTGGATATTGCAATTGTGAAGGCTACAAGTCACGTAGAATATCCTCCCAAGGAACGTCATGTTCGAAGTGAGTTCTCAAGTTTTGTTGATGCCTTTTTTATTTTCATCGTCGAATTTGTTTCATCGAGGCTTTGAATTCATCATTAGTTTTCAATCTATTATGCTTGGTTAAATTCCATTGATCTCGTTGCTCGCAATGGAAGAAATTATAAACGAGATCATTGACAATTTACCATAATGGCAAGTTGGGATATGAATTACTTCTCTGTCTTCCTTGCAGAAATATTCTGTGCAACTTCAGCAAACCAACCACGGGCAGATGTAGCTTACTGCATACACACACTTGCCAAGAGGCTTTCCAAGACACGGAATTGGATAGTAAGTCTTCTAATAGTGTGTTTCGAAACACTTTCACACTGTTGGATGTGAATTCTTAACTAATAATTATTTTTAACATAATTTTGTACTAAACTAGCTGGAAAATCAAACACGCACGTAATACTTATTTGATTGCACTAACAGCTAAACAATAAGAGCTTATTTTGTTTTCCTGTCCATATGATATATGGTAAAATGCTATGTTTTTAACTGTGTTGGTAAAGATGATGCTTGCTTTCTTCTTGAAAAATGAACAAAAATTAGCATAGGAAAAGGGGGGAAGTGAATATCATTGTGCTGAATCAAACAACTATCTCAAAAGCTTAAAATAAGAAATATAAAACTACAAATTGTGGCTCTAAGACTTGGGATATGAATGTCCAGTATACAACCTTTGTGGAAAGGAACATTCTGGGGATAAATAATTCTTAGCTTCAGCTTATCATTGATAAAGAGAGAGGGAATGGGATTTGCCCACAATTTTACTCAATAACGACAATTTTTTCCAAACTTTCTTGATATTGTTTGTAACAGAATAATGACATGTGGCATTACAGGTTGCTATAAAGACATTGATAGTGATTCATAGGATATTGAGAGAGGGTGATCCTACTTTCAGAGAAGACCTCGCAAACTACGCGCGCAGGGGACGTATTCTTCAAATATCCAATTTCAAAGATGACTCAAGCACTCTAGGTAGATTACTTCTGCAGATTATTTGTTGTAAACTCTTTGCCATATAGGATGGTTTAGACCCTCTTGTTATCTAAATTTTCTTTATGCTTAATTAGATTTCTCTATGCAGCTTGGGACTGTTCATCATGGGTTAGGACCTATGCACTATTTTTAGAAGAAAGGCTTGAATGTTTGAGAGTCCTTAAATATGACATCGAGTCCGAGCGTTTAATAAAGTCATCACCGGCTAAAGCTCCATCTAGGGTGTGTGCTTACTCTATCTTTTTAACTGGTTAAACATATAATTTAGTGTATGTATGTGTTATAGATTCCAATTTGGTTTCTGTACGTAAAAAAAATTTACTAAATCGTTTACAGTTTGATCCTTACTGTCATATGGTGATAATTAACTCTCTTCATCTTCTTAATTTGGTTTCTATACACATAACACATTCTTAATTTGATCCTTGCATACAAGAACCAAATTAAGAATGTATATGGACGTTAATGAGACCAAACCAAGACTAATTTAATAACTTTTTATGTATAAGAACTAAGTTGAGTGTACGATACATAAACTAAATTATATGTTTAACCCTTTTAATTTTATTCACATATTAATTGTTCCATGCTACTTTTATTGCTATTTTTAGAAAATTAGTAACTTTCAGATTTGACAGGGACATAGCAGAACACGGTCGTTGACTGGTGAAGGGCTATTGGAGCAGCTGCCTGCACTGCAGCAACTTCTACACCGCCTTATTGGTTGTCAGGTAAGAATTTTTGGAGAAAACTTAGATTTGGTATCTGCGATGCATGCTCCTAATTTGTTATGCCATATCTGATATCTCTTGCCATTGAAAATTTGAAATGACTGAGCTTTATTTCCCTCAGATAACATTTAATTTGCTTTAATATCTTGCAGCCCGAAGGATCGGCTTTCAGCAATTATCTAATACAGTATGCACTGGCCTTGGTATGCTTGTTTAATTTATACTTTTCACATAATAGCACTTTTAAGTAATATATCATAATATGTTTTGTATCAATTGTATGGCTGAATAAAATTAGTAAAACATTTTTTCCAAAAAAAGAAAAGGAGTAAGCTGTTCATGTGCAGAATCAGTAATGACCAAATGGAGTTGAGTCTAATAGAAGGGACTAGTTTTCCATGTTGTTGGAATCAGATTCGAAATTTGGATATCCGTTAAAAAATTATCCACAATTCCACATTTAATATCTCACAGGATTTTCTTCTAAAAAGAATACAAAAAAAAAAAAAAATCCTTGCAAAATGATATATGCAATTAAGCAAACCTAAGAGCTTTTAGATTTTAGAATTATGTCCATATAATTTTTGCCATTGATAACAATAGTCTTCAATAGCACTCATTAGAGCAATGACTGCCGAATTGCCACACTCGTGGATTTATGCCTCTAACTTTATTTTTTCGCTTCTGGAAATATCATTCAGGTATTGAAAGAGAGCTTCAAAATATATTGTGCCCTGAATGATGGAATCATAAATCTTGTGGATGTGGTAACGTCTATCTCAGTTTAACATATTATTTTGATTACTTCACTTGAATTTAAATTGTACTAACTAACGAAAGTTGCAGTTCTTTGATATGGCAAGATATGATGCAGTGAAGGCGTTATACATTTATAAAAAAGCTGGCCAACAGGTTTACAATGATGCTTTTGTTGTCCAATTTAAATTGTTTCTTGTGCTCAATGAGGCTTTTCTAAAGGGTCATACTTGTTGAATTGATGATAAATCTTGCTGTGTAGGCTGAAAGTCTTGCTGACTTCTATGATTACTGCAAGAGAATGGACCTTGCTAGGAATTTTCAATTTCCAATCTTGAGACAGGTTCTTTCTTTCTCATTAATAACAATATTTACTTTGATATCATATACAGTTTCTCACTAACATCTTTCCCGCAATAAACAGCCACCTGCTTCTTTTCTTTCTACGATGGAAGAATACATTAAAGAAGCACCCCTGGTTGCTACTAAGAGACTGGTAAGAAAAAGTGATATACAAAGCCTGTGCTTTATATGCATTTTGTGTACGAGCTTCAGAGAAACCACTGTAATGGGCAAGAGTGTTAATTGTTGTTAAACCTGCTCTAATGTTAATTGCTCTTAAACTTTCGTGTATGCTTACAATGTATTTGTCTAATAAATGTCATGCAACATCAGGAGATTAAAGAAAATGGTCAACCACCTAAAAATGAAGCAGCAGAAGCCAAAGAATCTAAAGAGGCTAAAGCAAATGAGAAACCAGATGAAGAAGTCATTGTGGAAGAACCGGTAGATAAAGATGAAACACAGCCTAAGGAAGAGGAAGCTGAATTTCCTCCTTTGATATCAACTGATGATTTGCTGGTGTGTTTTTGGTTATGTGGTAATAGTATACGTTTGAGATGTTGGTTTGACTGAATATATAATATATTTGTCCACTTTTGCAGGGTCTAAATGAAATAAATCCACAAGCTCAAGAACTAGAAGAAAGCAATGGTTTGGCGCTTGCAATTGTACCATCAGGCGGTAAGGACTAATGGGAGACGATTCTATACTATGCTAGCACTCATTTCACACAGTTAATTTTATCAAAATTCATAAGGAGACATGTGTCATTTCCCATCCTTGCTCACATATGTTATTATTACCAGGACTTCATCCGTATAACTTGTATCAATTATTTTCTTTTTAAACCTCAATCATGCCCGTCATTTAGCTAACCATCCTTCTTTGATACTTGATTCAATTCTAATTCTAAGAGTCTGCAATTTTATGTAGGAAATAACTCAAACAATCTTGGTTTGACTAACTTAAGCGGAATTTCTGGTTGGGAACTTGCACTGGTTACAACACCAAGTAACCATACCAGGGAAGCGCCGGATGGCAAAATGGTTAGTTTTTTCCTGCTTGTCATACTAAGTTTGGAGCTCATCTGTTTATAAGAGGCATGCTAATCAATAGGAACATTTTATTTGTACACGCCACAACCAACACAGCCTAAATCGACTTATATATGATATTCACCTTACATATTTAGGCTATAGATACAGTTTCATAAAATGGCTGTTACGTGCATATAAAGAATAGCTCATAGTGCTTTCCATCTTAAGCTAAATGAGGCTAAAACATAACAACACTATTGTTCTTTTTCCCCTCTTTTGTTGAGTCAGGCTGGTGGGTTTAACAACCTATTACTAGACAGTTTGTATGAAGATGAAAATGCCAGGAGACAACTTCAACTCCAAAATGCAGGCAATGGAAATGGGGAAATGGACACACATAATCCATTCGGTCATTATAATCAGCGCGATCCATTTGCAAGGTCCAACAACATAGCACCTCCATCCAATATGCAAATGCAATTCATGGGTCAGCAACAGCAACAGCAACAAATGATGTTCCAACAACCGCAACAGCAACAAATGATGTTCCAACAACAGCAAATGATGTTCCAGCAACAGCAACGATATAACGCGATGATGGTCCCTTACCAGTATGCACAGACTCAATACCCTCAACAAATGCCAGTTACCGCTTCTTCTAATCCATTCAGTGATCCCTTGCCCGTGCCTAGCTATCCTTATAACTCCATGAACCATCAAGGAAACTACAATTTAATGTAGACTTCAGCTTCTTTCCCATTCCTGCTATTGTCTCTCTCCCCCAATACTCTGCCCAAAACTAATGTTTCTCTGTTATTCTAAGTAGGATAACACTGGTTTTATTAATCAAATCTCATTCATTATTGGCCAGTGAATGTGATATGTAAAACTTTATTTGTAACTATCAATGGTTCATTTTCGTGGGGCGTTTTTGGGTTCACCCATACAAGTTACATCAAGTGATGCATTTGAAAAATAAAGTTTCCTGAGCGATGGTCCCAAGTTTGAAACTGATTAATCAAGACAGAGTACACGCCTCATTGACTATTATTCCAAGTATAACGATTTATTTATCTTACCCGAACAACCTGGTGGAAGTACGGCAGTCCAGAACCCATTTAAAGCAAAGGATGTTTCTTGGGAGGATTAAACCCACATACAAAGGATGTAAGGCCTCATTTATCTTACCCCCCAAAAAAATCGTCTAGAACTAGCAATATACCAATACCCACGTACAGTGTCAGGTTTACTGTGTCCATTGAAAAAATAAAAGGATAACACTGATTTTATTAATCGAAATCTCATTCACAGTTAACGTGACGTGTATATTTTTATTTGTAACTATCAACGATTCATTTTTCATCGGGTGTTCTTGGGTGCACCCTTACATAAGATGGTGCATTTGAAAAATAAAAGTTACTTGAGTGACGGTCCAGTATTTGAAAATTAGTAATCAAGATAGAAAACACGCCTCATTGACTCTTATTCTAAGTCTAATGATTCATTTAGCCTACCAGAACAACCTGGCAACCTGAAGTCAACGTGACTGCAACTGCAACAGTTCAGTAGCTATTTAAAAGTCACAGTTCATTAGCTATTTAAAGAACCTTATAATCAGCGTAACGGATGCTCTAGAGAGGATTAATCCCACACACAAAGGATGTAAAGCCCGTAGCTAGCTTTACAAAAAAAATGTCTACAACTAGCAACAATATACCTACACCCACGTACAGTGTCAAGTTTATTGTGAGTACTGTGTCCCTTGAAAATGTCAAATAACTGAACAAATATAAATTACATGAATTGTGAAATTGGTCAGAACCAGAACAGGTTTTCCCAGTGAAATTCTTGCCCCGCAAACCGAAACAAAAATAATGACAAGTGATCATGATAATAAGAGTAGATTAAAAAGTAAAAACAAACTGAAACCAAATTTATTCTCTCTCTCTCTTTCCTCCCTGCAGGCATGATCTGAACTCTGAACAAAAATAACAATTTTGGCAAAAGACCATATTGTCATACCAATAGCTCCTCATGTACAATCATTTTGTACGATGTTCTTATGTGTTCCCGCATTTATTTTAATATTTTCATTTTTACTGCTCTCACTTTTTTTTCTCTTCTTGTCCTTGTGTACAATATTAATACTCAAGGATCCTGTATGGATGTATGTGTTCGAATTTTACTACTTGAGTTATTGTTTAGATTTCACGCTAGAAACTCTTTCCACAATACCAAATGACCCTCGAGTCAAATACAAGCAAGCTTGACTAATGAGAACAAGGATTTGGATTATCATTTGGAGAATAAAAGGGAAGGGAACTGTTACAAAGAGAGTTCTGAATATATTTGTATCCTATGTCACAAGACCTCCCTGTTAAAGAGAGATAAGATGCAAGTTTTAGACTCACCATGACAAGTTTAATGATCATGTTAGTTATATTCAACATCTCTTTTGAGCGTAACTCGCAGATCTTAAGACTCATCATGGTGAGTTCATGCCCCAAAAAAATGTATCTATCTCTTTTCAATTATAACATGAGAGAATCCAAATCCTATATATATCATACTAGATGATTTGTCAAATGTCACCAACAAGGCCATCTAAGGCTAAAACTGGACCAGACGAGACAGATTTATAAGTTTTCACCTATTCTTCATGAGTCTACTAAGACAAATTTTTTATCTTCAAAGTTCTAGCACTTTTTTGAGTATTGATAAATAGATCTATGAACAATCTATGACATTTCTTCAAATACACATAGATCACACTCCATTTCCCTCTTCTGTCTAAAGAACTATTTTACTTACAATGGCAACAACATGCAAGTTAGTTTCTATAACTGCAAGCTCTGCATCCTTCTCAATGGGAAATTAATGCTTTAATTAAACTATGCAATGCTAAAATTCAAGCAACTTGGGTGACAGCAAGAAACTCGTTCCTCCTTATCAAGTTTACACAGTTATCAAGTCTACTAGAGTTAAATGTACATGAATACATGTATTCATTAAATTGAGCAAATGTTTGGTCGTCCAGACAAATGCTGAAAGAAGCTTTTGCTTTATTAGTTACATGAATACAGAATACATACATGACCCAATGCAAATGGTTCAACATGACAACACTGAAAATATTTGACATTATACAAGGGTTATTTTAACTGCTTGGTCACGGCCAAAATTATATACAGATAACATTGCGACCGAAAGAGTGAGAAGGGTTAATCCCAAAACATCCAGTACTTCACCTGCACAGAAATTCCCATTTTCATGCATTGTCTTCTATGCAAGCTTCTTGATTTTGAAATAGCTTAGTTTTTTTGTTTCCGCCCCTGGCCCTCTCATCGAGCTTAAGGTTGCAACCCTAATCCAAAGACAATGGTGAAATCAAATGATATGAAGAAATATTGTGTAGAATTAAATCATATAGCATGGGGATGCATTAATATTACTTACCATCATATATAATTCAACCTTCATCATCTTCAGAGAGGGCAACTTTTTCGGTGGGTGTGCGAACCTTGAGTTGCACAATAACCTCGGTCCCTTGTGAGGTGGAAATAGAATTCCCAGATTCAGATTCGTCATCTAACATAAACATAAAGAATAAATAGAATTGAGAAAAAGAATAGTTAGATTGATAAAGAATAGGGTTGAATGAAAGAAAAAAGAGAACCTGGAATGAAGAAGAGTTGAGAGGAGATGGATAATTTGTGAAGGAAAGGGGAGGGAGGAGGTGGGACCCAGTAGGAGGAACCAGGGAGGAAGGGAAGCCAATCGGGTGTGGCCTTCTTGACCATGATATGGTGGACGTGCTCCTCCAACAACTTGACACCGTCGATATCAACCCATTTCGATTTCGTTGCTTCCGAAGATCGGTGACGATGGCACACAATGATGCCCTTCGCCGATTGGGAATGACGGAGTAAGGTATTGGAGATGAACCTCGCCATCATCGACCCAAACAAGATGCACCCCCTTTTCCAATACACTCAACTAATTTTATGCTTTACAATATAATGACTTTTTTTTAATTAAATATTAGTACTTGTTTCAAAACTCACCCACGCTACAAAACAAATTTTTAATTATCTTAAGATTTGTTTGCAATGGTTCATTCCCATTTAAATATACCTTTAAACTAATTTGAAGAAGGATACATAACTTTAAACAATAGGAAAATTTTGAAAATAAAAAAGAGTTAAAATAATAAGAAAAGGTAAACAAAATTTAAAAGAGTACAAAAAAATATGGTTAGGTTAAGAAAAGGAAAAAATATATATAATTATTTTTTATGATAACATAATTTTCAAAAATAATTAAAACATAAAATTTTGAAAAATTTTAGAATAAATATTTTTAAAATGATTTATAATTAATATTTTAACATGTACATTCTACCAAATAGATATACATGTTTGTTTTATATATATAATTAAAGTTTATAATAAATAAATATTTTTATCATAAAAATTATATTTTAAATTTACAATAAAAAATTTATATTATAGTATAATATTTTAAAATGAATGATAATTTCTGTTAAAAATAATAAATATAAGATTAAGAAAAATTCATAAAAATACTTTCGTTGAATAATAACATTAAAAATTCTAATTTATATAAAAAAGAGAATGATAAATAGTTAAAAAATTGAAAAAATAAGATGATATTTTTAAAATATAAAAGATAAAAGTTATAAACAAATAGAAATATACTATAATGTTTTAAAAAAAAGTAAATACAAAGCTCAAATTTTAAAAGTAATGTTTTATCTATGAAAATTTTGCATATAATAAAAGTTCAATAAGAGTACTTAAAGGAAAAAAATATGATAATGTTTAAAAAGCAGAAAAAAAGTGTATATAATGTTTTTATATAATAACAAATTTTGAAAATATTAAAAACGTAAAAACTTTGTGAAAAATTGTAGAAAGGAAAATTTTGAAAATGTGTAAAATTTAAAAAAAAACGGAGAAAATAAGATGATACTTTAATAAATAAAGTTAAAAGTTTAAAATATATGGAAATGTAATAATGTCAAAAAAAGTAAATTAAACTTAAAAGAGTATGCCAAGGAGAAAAATATCAAAAGGTTTAAAATGAAGGAAAAACTTTATAAAATGTTTTTCAAGGATAACATAATTTTTGAAAATAATGAAAACATAAAATATTGTAGCATGAAAAAATAATTTTTCTAGAAAAACTTTAAAATATTTATATGATAAATAGTTAGAAAATACAAAATATTACAAAATATTGAAGAAAATAAAATTATGTTTTTCTGAAAAAAAAATTCAAAAAATGGGAAAATTTTACTGGATAATGATAAAAAAACCTAAATAAAAAGTTCAAAATTTTAACAATAATGTTGTAAAAGAAAAATGTAACCTTCAAAAATCATAAAAGTTTAAATATTAAGAAAAAAGTAAATAAAAGTTCAAAGAGAATGAAAAGGAAATATATATATATATATATATATATATATATATATATATATATATATATATATATATATATATATATATATATATATATATATATATATATATATATATATATATATATATATATATATATATATATATATATATATATATAATAAGGTTTAGAAAAATTATAAATATTTTTGTATGATAAAATATTTTTGTTTGATAACATGATTTTTAACAATTAAAAATATGGGAAAAGGTTTTGTTTGATAGCATGATTTATAAAGTACATGGAAAGTTTAAATAGAAGAAACAAGTTTATAAAATGGTTTTGCTTGGTAACATGATTTTCAAAATTCGTGAGAACATAAAAATGGTAAAAATAATTTTTTTTTTTAAAATGTGTAAAAGTTTAAATATGATATGTAATGGTAAATAGTACAAAATTATAAAATGTAATGATGTTTTTTTAAAAATAAAATGAAGTTAAAACTTTGAAAAACATAGGAAAAGTTTATAATGATTAAAAAAATGTAAATATAAAACTCAAAACTTTTTAATGTTTTAAAAAGCAAACAAAAAGTTTGAAATTATAAAAGTTATGTTAAAAGGAATATTTTACTTTCAAAAATAATAATGTTTAAATATTAAGAAAAGGTAAATAAAAGTTCAGAGAGTATAAAATGTTTAAATACATGATGAGTTTTAAAGAGGAGAAAAAAGTTTATGAAATGTTTTCCTTTGTTAACATAAATATTGAAAATAATGAAAGCATAAAAATTTTGTAGAATGACAAAAGTTTGAAAATATTCATAGTGATAAATAGTTAGAAAATACAAAAAAAAAACTGCAGAAAATGCAATGATGTCTTTTTAAAAAAGAATTGAAGTTATAAAATGTTATTGATTGAAAACAAAATTTTCGACAATAATAAAAATTAAAAACTTAGTACAAGTTTAAAAAATTTGAAGAAATAAAATTTATAATATATGCACAAGTTTGTAAATTATTTATAATGATAAACAGTTAAACATTGCAGAAAATAAAATGATCTTTGTCTTAAGAAAATGAAGTTAAAATTTTGAAATATATAGGAAAAGGTTATAGTGTTTTTAAAAAGTACATAAAAAGTTTCAAATTTTAGAAATAATGTTATAAATAATTTTTAAAAAGTAGGAAAAATATGAGAAGAAACAAGTTTATAAAATATTTTTGTTTGATAACATAATTTTCAAAAATCGTGAGAACATAAAAAATTATATAAATAATTTTTTAAAAATGTGTAAAAGTTTAAATATGATATCAATGGTAAAGAGTACAAAATTAAAAAAAAAATAGAAAATATACTGATGTATTTTTAAAACAAATTGTAGTTCAAATTTTGAAAAATATAAGAAAATTTTATAATGATTAAAAAAAACAAATATAATGTTCAAACTTTTAAAAGTAATGCAGTATATGAAACTTTCTAATATAATATAAATTTTAGCAAAAAATAAATAAAAGTTAAAAGTGTATGAAAAATTAAAAAACATCATAAGGTTTAAGAAGAAGATAATATTTTACAATGTGTTTTTATTTGATAACATAAATTTTCAAAATAAAAAATATAAACATTTTGTAAAAGTTTAAAGAATTGGACAAATATTTTTTTAAAAATGTGTAAGAGTTTATGAATTCTTTATAATTATAAAAACTTACAAAACTGAAGGAAATAAAATTGTTTTTTCTAAAAAAAATGATATAGTTTTAAACAGCAGAAAAATTCTAAAATATTTTTCTATAATAACATAATTTACAATAATAATGAAATCATAAAAACTTTGTAAAGTATGATAAGTTCAACGAATATGAAAATTTTTAAAAGTATGATAAGGTTTGAAGAGAAGAAAAAAGTTTATAAACTTTTATTGTTTGTTAACAGAAATTTAGAAAATAATGAAAGCATAAAAATTTTGTAAAAGTATGAATAATTGTAAAATGAAAAACAGTAAAAATGAGATGATATTTTTCTAAAAAAATTGGAGTTAAAAATTTTGATAACGATAGGAAAATATTATAATGTTGAAAAACAGTAAAACAAGTTTGAAAGAGTATGAAATTTTTTAAAAAAATATGTAAAAGTTTTATAAATTATTTGTAGTGATATATAGTTAAAAAATTTTAAAAATAAAAATAATTTTTTCTTTAGAAAATGTAGTTAATTTTTTAAAAATATAGTAAAAGGTTACAGTGTTTTTTAAAAGTACATAAAAAGTTCAAAATTTTAAAAGTAATGACATAAATAATATGAAACATTATGAAAAAGTGTAAAGATTAAGAAAAAAAATAAGTAAATGTTTAAAAGAGTAGGGAAAATCTAGAAAAAGAGGTAAAGTTTAAAGAGAAGAAACAAGTTTATAAAATGCTTTTGTTTGAAAATATAAATTTCAAAATTCGTGAGAAAATAAAAACTTTGTAAAACTTTAAAAATTTCTAGAAATAAAAGTTTATAATCTCTAAAATAATTAACATAAATTTTTTTAAATATAGGAAAACGTTATGTTTAAAAGTGGTAAATAATAAAGTTTGAATATTAAGAAAAAGTAAACAAAAGTTGAATGAGTATGTAAAATTTCAAAAATATGATAAATTTTAGAGAGAAAAAAAAGTTTATAAAATGTTTTTGTTATTTAACAAAAAATTTGAAAATAATGAAAGTATGAAAAATTTGTAAATGTTTGAAAAATTTTGTATAATGATAAAAGTTTAAATTTGAATCATGATGATAAATAGTTTAGAAGTATAGTTAATAAATAGTTGTTCTTGTTAGCTTTACTTTGAATATTCTCTTGTATAATAGTTGAAGCATTCATAAGGAGCATGCTTTTGAATAACCAAGATTTCAATGACAAAATTCTTAGTTCTTGATCCAATTGCTACCATCTTGTAAGAAAAATATTTACATGCAACACTCTGATATCACCAGTAAGTTGTGATTTTCTACAACCCAACCCATATTCATGTTGGGTTATTTTTGGGCTCCCAACTATGTGGACAAAAGCTCAATACTCTCAAGCCCGCTAGGTCTCTCTTTATAAGAGGAGAAGGGGTTAGATTTAGAGATTGAGAGAGAGTAGATTTCTTAGAGATTGAGAGAGAGTAGATTTCTCATATAGAGAGAGAGAGTGTATTTCTCATAGAGAGAGAGTGTATTTCTCATAGAGAGAAAGAGTGAATTCTTTCACAGAGTGAGTGAGAGATATAGAAAATAACTCTTGTACTCTTAATTAATCATAGTGGATTAATTTCTTTGGTCTGGACGACCCGTGGTTTTTTACTCCTCACGTTGAGGGAGTTTTTCCACGTTAAAATATTGGTCTTTCTCTTGTGTGATTCTTCTCATTGTCACTGTCATTTGCATTTGTGGTTATTCCTTGGGGATTTTTGCAAGTTAGGGGAATTTTTATCCGCTGCGTTGTGTCACCACATTGGTGGTGCTTTATTGGTGGTACCGTACCACCTTCCCATCATCAAAGTGGTGGCCTTCTCCCCATCAATTTAATTGATATACAATATCTAAATAAGTATAGACCAAATGTAAATCTAAATAATTTAACATTTTAACACCTTATAGTTTTTTTTTTCATGTAATGCATTTATTAATATCCATACTAATTTTAAGGAGTGGTTGACTAATAACCTTACAAAAATGATATTTATAATATTTAATTAAAAAAGGACACCAACAAGTTGTGATTTTCTGCGACCAAACCTCTATTCAGTTGTAATTTCCACATAATACAAAAGATTATAAACAACCATGTTGTTGTAGCACTCAGTAGCAAAAGAAAAGTGATCCATAAGATACGAGAAGATACAAAACTAAAGTGTTTATAGAATTACAATCAAAGAAACTTTACAAGCTTTACATTTTAACACTTTATAGTTTTTTTTCATGTAATGCATTTATTAATACCCATACTAATTTTAAGGAGTGGTTGACTAATAATCTTACAAAAATGATATTTATAATATTTAATTAAAAAAAGACACCAACAAGTTGTGATTTTCTGCAACCTAATCTCTATTCAGTTGTAATTTTCACATAATACAAAAGATTATAAACAACCATGTTGTAGAACACAGTATCAAAAACAAAGTGATCCATAATATACGAGAAGATACAAAACTAAGGAGTTTATAGAATTACAACCAAAGAAACTTTACAAGTTTTATTTACTACATAACATAATAAAGCTCAACTCAAGGAAAATCTCTTGAGGCATGATGTCTCCATTCTAGGGGACAAGAAATATATCTCTATCCAAATTTAAATAGAATTTATAACTAAACCAATTTGGTTTGTAAAGAACTATACAAATAAACAAATTATGAAGGTCATCATCCATGCTACAAATATGAAATCATTATTCAACACTTAATAAAACAGTATCACCATCTATGCTAGAAGATGGATACATACAACATAAAATACAATAAAAAATTCAGAGAACAACAAAGAATTAGTAAAACAATATTTATATGACTCAAAGAAGATGAAAAATTATAATGCCTTATGAAATTAATTGGCAAAGAAGACAGAATGATCAATGAAAAATTACTTTTAGAGATACACTTAAAGCACTTAATCAATTGTAAACAATACATACATAAAGGTTAACTTGAGTTGAGCTTTTAGGTTTCGTATAACAAACTAGAAAAGTTTAGATAACCACATAAAAACAAGATAAAATTAAAACTAAAAATAATGGTAAATAAAATTTTAAAATATAATTATATAAGCTATTAAAATTTGTAAAATGCAGGTGAGTTTGAATCTTTTGATCAAGATAAGACTCGTAATCATATGACAAGTTAAAATGGTCCAAACAAAAAGGATAAGTTTCAAGTTTTTCTTGACTTTCGTATCAAGGTTCAAGAAATTATTCTAATTATTTAGCCAATAAAAATATAAATACGTAAAATACCTTTAAAATCATAACTAACATCCATATAAATCTTTACTCAAAATACAAAATAAGTATATTATATTTAGTACAATTTTGGTTTGCACATATCTAATATCTCAATAGAAATAAAATAAAGTGTAACGTGTTTCTTAATAAGTGAGGCAATACCCATGAAACAAAAGATATATATACATATATAACAATTGTAGAAATGTTTAGCATCATGATTATAATCATAGATTTTAATAATGTCCAGTATTATCTCAATTTATTTCAAAAATATATGTATTTGAATGTTTGAAAACAATACATAATACATTTAGATCTAGAAGTAGAAAATTATCCAGTGTTTTTCATACAAAGTGTAAAGCTCACAAAAGTAAAAGCAAAAACACGAAGATGATGGTTTGGAATTTTAGAAACTAAGTTGATAATGAATTATTCATAAAAGAAAAAGAAACGTGTTATGATATATGGAGGGAAGTAATTACTTGGAAATTTTCATACAGAGTGTAAACCCACTAAAGCAAGAGTAAGAAGATGATGGTTCTAGAATTTTAGAAACACAAATGTTTTATATAAAAATAGATATACATGTTTATTTTATATATAAAATTAAAATTTATAAGAAATAAATAATTATTAACATAAAAATTATATTTTAAATTTATAACAAACTTTTTTCAATTTATTAAGTTAAAAAAATTGAAAAGAATAAGATGATATTTTAAAATATAAAAGTTAAAAATTATAAACAAATAGGAATATACTATAATGTTATAAAAAATTAAATAAAAAGCTCAAAATTTTAAAAGTAGTTTTATAAAATATGAAACATTTGCAAATAATAAAAGTTTAAATATTAATAAAAAAGTAAGAGTACGTAAAGGAAAAATGATAATGTTCAAAAGGCTTAAATTTACAACAAATAATATAATATTTTTTCAATTTATTAAGTTAAAAAATTGAAAAGAATAAGATGATATTTTTAAAATATAAAAGCTAAAAGTTATAAACAAATAGGAGTATTGTAGCATAATTTTTTAAAATAAAAGAAAACATAAAAATTGTAGCATGAAAAATTAATTTTCCTGGAAAAACTTAAAAATATTTATAATGATAAATAGTTAGAAAATACAAAATATTGAAGAAAATAAAATGATGTTTTTTCTGAAAAAAAATTCAAAAGATGGGAAAATTTCACTGGATAATGATAAAAAAACCTAAATAAAAAGTTCAAAATTTTAACAGTAATGTTGTAAAAGAAAAATGTAACCTTCAAAAATCATAAAAGTTTAAATATTAAGAAAAAGTAAATAAAAGTTCAGAGAATGAAAAGGAAAAATTATATATATAATAAGGTTTGAAAAAAATTATAAATATTTGCGTATGATAAAAAAAATTGTTTGATAAAATGGTTTTGTTTGATAACATGGTTTTTAACAATTAAAAATATGGGAAAAGGTTTTGTTGATAGAATGGTTTTGTTTGATAACATGATAACATTATTTATAAAGTACATGGAATGTTTAAATAAAATAAAAAAAGTTTATAAAAGAGTTTTGTTTGATAACATGATTTTCAGAATTCGTGAGAACATAAAAAGTTGTAGAAATATTTTTTTTAAAATGTGTAAAAGTTTAAATATGATATGCAATGGTAAATAGTACAAAATTATAATTTTTTTTTATAAAATGTAATGAAGTTTTTTTTAAATAAAATGAAGTTAAAACTTTGAAAAACATAGGAAAAGTTTATAATGATTAAAAAAATAAATATAAAGTTCAAAACTTTTTAATGTTTTTAAAAAGCAAATAAAAAGTTAGAAAATATAAAAGCTATGTTAAAAGGAATATTTTACCTTAAAAACTAATAATGTTTAAATATTAAGAAAAAGTAAATAAAAGCTCAGAGAGTATAAAATGTTTAAATATTGATAAGTTTTAAAGAGGAGAAAAAAGTTTACAAAATGTTTTCCTTTAACATAAATTTCGAAAACAATGAAAGCATAATTGTAGAATGACAAGTTTGAAAATATTCATAGTGATAAATAGTTAGAAAATATAAAAAACTGCAGAAAATGCAATGACGTTTTTTTCTAAAAAGAATTGAAGTTATAAAATGTTATTGATTGATAACATAATTTTCGACAATAATAAAAATACAAAAAGTTTGTACAAGTTTAAAAATTGAAGAAATAAAATTTATAATATATGCACAAGTTTGTAGAAAATAAACAGTTAAAAAATTGCAGAAAATAAAATGATCTTTGTCTTAAGAAAATGAAGTTAAAATTTTGAAATATATAGGAAAAGGTTATAGTGTTTTTAAAAAGTACATAAAAAGTTCCAAATTTTAGAAATAATGTTATAAATATAAATAATATGAAACATTCAAAAAATAAAGTTTAAATATTAAGAAAAAATAAGTAAAGTTTTAAAAAGTAGGAAAAATATGAGAAGAAACAAGTTTATAAAATATTTTTGTTTGATAACATAATTTTCAAAAATCGTGAGAACATAAAAAATTATATAAATAATTTTTTTAAATGTGTAGAAGTTTAAATATGATATCAACTGTAAAGAGTACAGAATTATAAAAAAAAAATAGAAAATGTACTGATGTATTTTTAAAACAAGTTGAAGTTAAAATTTTGAAAAATATAAGAAAAGTTTATAATGATTAAAAACAAACAAATATAAAGTTCAAACTTTTAAAAGTAATGCAGTATATGAAACTTTCGAATATAATAACGTTTAAATATTAAGAAAAAATAAATAAAAGTTAAAAGTGTATGAAAAATTAAAAAAATCATAAGGTTTAAGGAGAAGATAATCCTTTATAATATGTTTTTATTTGATAACATAAAATTTCAAAATAAAAATATAAACATTTTTTAAAAGTTTAAAGAATTGGACAAAAATTTCTTTTTAATGGACAAATATTTCTAAAAAGAATTGGACAAAATGTGATGTTTTTTTTCTAAACAAATGAACTTCAAAATTTTAAAAATATAGGGAAAATGTTATAATGTTTAAAATAAGTAAATAAAATGTTTTTGAAACGTAATATTATAAATAATGAGATTTCAAAAATAATAAAGTTTAATTATTAAGAAAAAGTAAATAAAACTTAACAGTATGAAAAATTCAAAAAGTATGATAAGTTGTAAACAGAACAAAAAAAAATTTTATAAAATGTTTTATATGATAACATAAATTTTGAAAATAATAAAAACATAAAAACTCTTTAAAGTAAATAAAAAGTGTTTTTCTAAAAAAAAGAAGTTAAAATTCTTAAAAATATAGGAAAAGGTATGTTTAGAAAATGTAAATAAAAAGTATAAAATTTAAAAAGTAATGTTGCAAATAATATAAAACTTTCAAAAATAATAGAATTTGAATATTAAAAAGTAAATAAAAGTTTAAAATTATGAAAAGTTAAAAATATTATATGTATAAAAAGAAAAAAATTATAATTTTTTTTATGTGATAGCATAATTTTTTAAAATAATAAAAACTAAAAACTTATTAAAAGTTTAAATCATTGTTGTAATATTTTTTCAAAATGTGTTAAAGTTTATAAATGATTTTATAATTACAGATGGTTAAAATATGAAGTAAATAAAGAGTTCAAATTTTTAAAAGTAATTTTGTACATACTATGAAAATATGCTAAGTTTAATGATAAAGAAAATTATAAAAATTAAAGAAAATATAATGATAGTTTCTAAAAAAAAGAGTTAAACATTTGAAAAGATAAGAAAATTTTATAATGTATGAAATAATAAAAGTTTAAATATTAAAAGAATGCAAATAAAAGTTAAAAGAGGTATACAAAAATATTATAACGAGATAAAAGAACAAAAAAGTTTATAATATGTTTTAGTATGAAGAAAATGTGATGATGCTTCTCAAAAAAAATAACTTAAAACTTTTAAAAATATGGGAAAAGGTTTTATAATTTTAAAAGAAGTAAATACAAACTTCAAAATTTTAAATGTTTTGTTAAAAAGAATATTTGACTTTAAAAAATAATAAAATTTAAATATTCAGAAAAATTAAATAAAAGTTCATCGAGTATGAATAAATTTTAAAATAAGATAATTTTAAAGAGAAGAAAAAAGATTATAAAATATTTTTGCTTGATAGTATAAAATTTAAAAATAATGAAACCATAAAAACTTTGTAAAAGTTTGAAAAATTGTAGAATGAAATTTTTAAAAATCTATAAAAATTTTAATAATTATAAAAGGATTATTAAAAATATAAAAATTAAAAAGAATATTGTGATATTTTCGTAAAAATAGAGTCTAATAATTTAAAAAGATAAGAAAATTTTATAATGAATGAAAAAAGTAAATAAAAGTTTCAAAACTTTTAAAAAGGAATGTTGTAAATAATATGAAAATTTTGAAAATAATAAAAGTTTAAATATTAAAAATAGTAAATAAAATTTAAGAGCATAAAAAAAATATGATATCTTTTAAAAATAACAAAAAGATTTTATAATGTGGTTTAGCATGAGAAATAATTTTTTAAAATAATGAAAACATAAAAACTTCGTAAAAAATTGAAAATTTTAGAAATAAAATATTTAAAAATGTGTACAAGTTTGAAAATGATAAATAATTCAAAAAATAAATTTGAAGAAAATATGATGATATTTTCTAACAAAAAAAAAGTTAAAAGTCTTTTTAGAGATGAAAATATTACAATATTTTTAAAAAGTAAATATAAATTTCATATTTTTAAAAGTAGTATTTCGAAAAATATGAAAAGTGTGAAAATAAAAAAGGTTTAATATTAAGGAAAAGTAAATAAAAACTAAGACTATGAAAACAAAATATGATAAAGCTTAGAAAAGTAAAAAGTGTACAAGATATTTTTGTATGATAACAAGATTTTCAAAAATACTGAAAATATAAAAACTTTGTACAATTTGAAAAATTGTAGCAAGAAAATTAAAAAAAAAGTTTAAAGGTTAAAATATATAAAAATTGATGAAAATAAATGACATTTTTAAAATAGTTAAAAATAAAAAAATATCGTGATGCTTTTTAAAAAAAGTAAATAAAAGTTAAAAAAAACTAAAGAAAAATATGATGATATTTTAAAAAAAGAAAATCAAAATTTGAATTGTGTTGAAGTTAAAAAAATTAGAAAATAAAGAATTGAAATGTGTAAAAGTTGAAACTGTCATATTTGTTAATTTTAAAATTTTTTTAAAAAAGAAAACAGACATGAACAAACATAACTTTAAAATTCAATGAAATTGAACAAAGAAGTCGAGATAATCGTTAGGCGTAGTGCAAAAATATTATATCAAGTAGTTCAATGTGAATATCGAGAATATATGTATTGTGTGTTATTAAAAATATTAACATCATTTTATTTAATATTGAATATTATATTAGATGATGGCCAAAAGATTATTTTAAAAAAGAAAGAAAAGAAAACTGAAGAACAAAAATAATAGATAATAAAGAAATTTAAAGTTACTTACTTCTCTCCTGATGCTCAAATCTTATCTGTATCAAAATTTTGCAAAATATTCCGAACTTTTGAAACTGCACATGAAGAGGAATACAATTTAGTATAACATACACACATCTCAAAGAATTATCACACTAATTCCATCTCACTAACAAAAAAAATTCGGGAAAAAGGCTTCTTTAATAACATTCATGCATATGAAAAATTTGAATAACAATATAAAAGATGGAAACCCGTTTGGCTTTGTACATTCCTTTGAATTGATTACATTGTTACAGTAACATTATCAAAAATTATTGACACTAATTTTATCTTATTGACAAAAAATTTAGAGAGAAAGGCTTGTTGAATAGCATTCATGCAAATCAAAGATTAAGTACCAAAATAAAAGAGAGGTGTGTGTAACAAATTTCATCTCACTTACACCTTTAATACATACGAATAATGAAGAAAAATTCCTAACCATAATCAAAGAACATTACCAAAAGTAGTAACAAATTCAATTATCTTTTTAAAATGCACTAAACATAAAATAAAAGACATATTACATACACTAAACATAAAAGAACAACTATAAATTATATAACATCAAAAGGGATTAATCTCAAAATCCAGGGTCTTATAGGATTTGAAAAGGTAAAAAAACAAATAAGTGACTGTTTATTTTAAAATTAATCAAAATTATACATTAATTTTAAATTAAAACATGTGCACACTAATTATACTATGATATCATAATTTTACCTCAAAGTGGTTATGAGACGGTTACAGCAGCAAAAAGTTCTTTCACAAGTTCATCCCGTTACAGAAAAAAAATATTTTCTTCCAAGACCACATAAAAAACACCTTAATTTATCCCACATGCCATGTTTCTAAGAACAAGATATTACAAAAAAAAAAGAGGGAAAAAGTGTTACAATCTATAGTTATTAAAATCGGGTGTTAAAAAACGAAGTTTTCTTGGTGAATTTGCGTGGATATTCAATAAATCATCAGATATAAGAGAGAATTAAGAAAAGAACCTTTCTTTTTTCTCTTGTCTTGTATTGTGGCTGTGGGATGAATCGAGAGAGATTGAAAGCATGTGATGGGACCTTCCACTAACACTAAAGAATAATTCTTTTTCACAATATTTTGATTTTGAGAAGAATAAAATGACTAATGAGTGAAAAGATTCCTTATGTATACAAATAACAGAGTGAAATTTAAATAAATAAGTTAGAGAATTGTTTTAAACCAAAAATAAAAGACAAAAAAACGAAAACAGAATTGGGAACGTTGGAGACTTCCTGTTTGTTTTGCAAGATGAGATAAAATCTTTGTTTAAGAAAACAAGTTTCAAGAAACATAGCAAGTGTTGAGATGTTTCTTGAATTAGAACGTGGTGGAGAGATGCAGATGAGCAGCTTTCCTCATTTTCGACGATATAATTTGATAACTGAAACAAAAGCTAACTAAAATAATAATAAATTATCAAGTTAGGTAGAAAGGTACCTTAACTGTTTGAGGCATGGGCGCAGTGGAAGGAAGGCTCAATCAAAGTTGGACGAATATGAGAGAGGGGAGAGCACTGTTGACTCCTTTCAATACCTTTCTTATAGCCAACACGCCTATTTTCACTATGTCTTCTACCTTCTCTTCCCTTACTATTTCATTCGCAAATTTAACAAACTCTCTCATAATTAATTAATTTTCATCTAATCTGTCATATTTTATAACATCAACAATAATTAATACTAACAGACCTTAAATATTTAAAAGAAGTAAATAAATCTTATAATGTTTAAAACAAGTAAATAAAAAGTTCTACATTTTTTAAGTTATTTATGTTAAAGAGAATATTTTACTTTCAAAAATAATAAAGTTTAATTATTCACAAAACGTAAATAAAAGTTCAACGAGTACGATTTTTTTTTTAAATATGATAAGTTTTAAACAGAATAAAAAAGTCTATAAAATGTTTTTGTTTGATAACATAAATTTCTAAAATAATGAAACAATAAAAACTTTGTAAATTTTGAAAAATTGTAGAATTATTTTTTTAAAATTGTGTAAAAGTTTAAAAATGATAAATATTTAAAAATATAAAAAATTATAGAAAATATGATGATATTTTTAAAAAATAGACTTAAATATTGTAAAAAGATAAGAAGTTTTTATAATGTATGAAAAAAGTAAATAAAAAGTTAAAAAAAATAAAAAAGGAATGTTCTATATAATATGAAAATTTTGAAAATAATAAAATTTTAAATATTAAAAAAAGTAAATGAAAGTTAACGGAGTATAAAAAATAAAAAAATATGATATCGTTGAAAACGAACAAAAAGAGTTTATAATGTGGTTTTATATGATAAATAATTTTTTAAAATAATGAAAATATAAAAAAATTCGTAAAAATTTAAAAATTTGTAAAAGTTTGAAAATGATATATATTTAAAAAGATATAAAAAATTGAAGAAAATATGGTGATATTTTAAAAAAATAAAGTTAAAAGATTTTTTTGGAGAGGAAAATATTATAATATTTTGAAAAAGTAAATAAAATTTTCATATTTTTAAAAGTAATATTTCAAAAATGTGAAAATTCTGAAAATAAAAAAGTTTTAATATTAAGGAAAAGTAAGTAAAAACTAAAAGACTATGAAAAAATATATGATAAGGCTTAAAACGAAAGAAAAATGTATAAAATATTTTTGTATGATAACATAATTTTCGAAAATACTGAAAATATAAAAAAAAATTACAATTTGAAAATTTGTAGAAATAAATTTAACAAAAAATTAAGGTTAAAAATATAAAAAATGATGAAAATAAAATTATATTTAAAAAAAAGTAATAAAAACAAAAAATAAGATGATGGTGTTTTTTAAAATAAAAGTAAATGAAAGTTAAAAAAATAAAATAAAAAATGATGATGTTTTAAAAAAGAAAATAATAAATTAACTTGTGTAAAAGTTGAAACCGTCGTATTTGTTTATTTAAAACACTTCTTAAAAAGAAAACAGACATGAACAAACATAATTTTAAAATTCAACCAAATTGAAGAAAACGGTAGAGATAATCGTTATGTGTAGTGTAATAGTTATATCAAGCAGTTCAATATGAATATCGACAGTATATTTCACTAAAAAAATTTATTACATTAATAATAATAACATATTTTAGCAACTAAAAAAGTTATTTATACTATTAAAATATTGGATAATACATTCAAATCTCATCTTAATTTTTTTTCAATTTTTAAACATTTTTTAACACTATGTCACCAAGCCAAACATCATTGAGAATTTGATAATAAATTAATTGTTAGATAGAATTTTATCAATTTTAAAAATATATTAGTTTAATATAAGTAATTGAAAACATGGAGATTAAAATAAATTATTTGATAAATTTTAGGAACTAAAAACACAATTAAGTTAATAAAAAAATACATGACATGTTTAAAAAGCAAGTTAAAAAAATGATTTAAATGTTTTTATCCTACAAATTTGAATTAATTTCATTTTTTTTCTCTCAAATTTAAATTATTTTTTTAGTTCATATATATTCAAATAATTGATTTTTCGTCTTTTCAATCCATCATTTATTATGTATATAATTGAAAATTAAAAATATAAAAAAAATTTTAAACATATTATTTGATTTTTGACTATACATACGACAAATAATAAATGTATTTTGTTTTTCACCAAGACAAGAGACTAAAAATCAATTGTTTTTAAAAGGATTAAAAAATAATTTTAAATTTGAGAATGAAAAATAAAATGACCAAAATTTAAAGGACAAAAAATATATTAAGTAAAAAAATAAATTAATTTCTTCAAATTAACAATTTTTTTGTCTTTATGCTTAATATTTGTTCTTACAAAGAAATCAAATATCCCTTTTGAATTTAGGGTAAATCTCGTTGTTATCAAACATGTTTGATTCATTTTATACATTAAAAAATGGAGGATAGAACTAGAAAGTAGAGGTAAATTATCTAAAATGCAAAGCAAGCAAAATTGAAATGATAAAGAATAATGAATAATCATAATTTATATTATGGTAACAGGAATGTCTGTATTTACACATTCATATCTGCATGAGGTGGGAAGAAGGAACTCATTTTATTGCCACTAAAGAATTATAATTACAAATATATATACAGTACAGGTCAGTGTAAGATCCGGCTCACATCTCAGACAGAAGATTGCTAATTTTACGGAGCTCCATGAGAGCTGACATGGCCGTAACCTGCCCTTTACCAACAGACATGTTATCCAATGATGCTTCCCTGCCCTCCTCTTGTTGGAAAGCACACTCTATCACCTGACACACAAAAACAACTTCTTAGGATAACTAACATTAACATTTCAGGTAAATAAAACAGTGACAATACGAAACAAGTTAATTTACCTGGATATGCTCAAGCATTGACTGCCCTATATTCCTCAAAGTACCCATCACATTCTGGTCTATAGATTCCCCTTTGCAACTAACAGAATTGCAATGTCCATAGGCTGTAGAAGAAGAGGGTGTTGTGTTACTTTGATCATTACAATTGTTTGCAGGTTTTACTGCCTCACAAGCATCACTTCCTTTCTCTGACATAAACTCCCCGTTACTCCGCCCAAACTTCCATAGCCACTGGAATTTGTTCATTTTTCTCTCCTTAGAATTACAATGTGTGGTTGAATTTCCTGTGAAATGATTAATATGATTGCTCCCTGGTGTCTGAGACACGTTCTCAGGATGATCAGAGATTGGAAGAGGTGAATCAATGGGACTACTAAGTGAAGGTTCGATAATTATATCAAGGGATAAATTAGAGCCAATACTGCTACTACTCCCAGAGTCATTTTTGTGATCATTGGCCTCATTAGGAAAACTAGATGGGCAAGAATTGATAGGTAAGTTTTCCTCACTGCTTGTGTTTGGACTTAGACATCTATCTTCAGAATAGTTGTTGCTGCATTCGGAGCCATCTTCCAGTTCCTCTTCAATTGTTGCAGAAAGATTACCACGAAGGTGCAGTTTTTCAGTATCTTCCTCGAAGCCAAGTTCCTTAGAAAGATCATCTAACAAACTGCGCCTAACCGCTGCCTTGGATTCCTTTTTACCACTCCTATTCCTTGATGAAGAGGGGTCGGATTCTGTTCTTTTCAAACTGGACTTTACCTTTTCTGTCCATCCCTTCTTCCGAGTTGGAACCTGTTTTACTACTCCATCTTGTTTGAGTTCTTCAGCCTTGTGGACAACTCTCCACTTTTCTTCCCAGTAGCTATCAGGTACCAAACTCCAAGCAGTTTTTGGTGACATTGATTCAGATGAAAGGGTGCAAGTTCTTGCAAGAACTGTTTTACCCTGGCGACGATACTCGACAAATGAAGGCATTGAGGATGAAATCTCAGCACTTAATGCAAGAGACTGCAAGGATTTAGCCTTCTCTATTAGTTTTTCAACGTTAATGTTTTCAGGGAAGTTCAATAATCTCTGGAGACAGGTTGTAGGATTTTCAGCTGCAAGTAGCGAAGATCTTAATTGAAGCATCATTGATACAGCCATAGCTGAGATAAATGCTCCACGAGATGATTGTAAGATTCTAAAACCAGAGTCTGCATTGTCCTGAGCATGTTTTTCCACTTTACTATTATCTGATAAGAAGATTTCATCCCAGACAATCAAGAGGTTGCTGAGTGAAAATTCCCGTCCAAATAAAACTCGCAACCAGCGGAGAGCAAAGTACTGGGGTTCAACCCCGAGATCAATGAGATGACCATGCAGAGATGAATCCACATGAGACAACAAATGATACAATGCAGCAGAAGCTTCAATTACAGGAGGCAAGCCAGTCTGGGACTCAGGCACAGAGGAATAAGAGAAGAAATCGGCCATTGCAATTGAACCACGAGCCCCATTCATTAAAGCATCAAACATACAGTAAGCATCATGTTCGATGAATTTCTCAGATAAAACAACGCCCAGTTCACCTTCAGCCCCATAAGCATCACTTAGCAATACAATGCTCTGTATCTTAGGATCAATCTCATCAAGATTCTTGATTTTCATTGCATTTCCATTGGAATCAATTTCATCCTCCATCGAGTCTGAAGATTTTCTAAAATCAAAGTTGTAAGAAAGATCATTTTCTTGACAAAAGAGGTCGTCAAATCTGTCTGTGAAGTGATCTTCATAAAGCTTTCGAACTTCTGAAAGACACTCCACATCAAATTGGAGAACATAAAGCACCGGAGCAAGTAATTCATGCATCCCTACAGAATAAATGAATGAAAGAAACCCAATAATATCAGATGAGCTATTTGCTTCACATATTTGATAAATCAAAACAAGTTATATGGGAACCTGGAAGCAAATTAAGGGAATTTATAATTTACCAAGTAACAGGTTTCCTACAATTTAATCAATGGATCTTGCAATAAAGAAGATAATTTTCAGTAATCATACAGGAAGATAATGGAACAATAATCAATGTGAAAGCAATTAAAACCTTGTTGGCAATAAAGAATATGTATGATTAAATAGTAATTAATGCCCCAAGAGAACATATGATGTGTCTTTTGTGATTGCTATAGTATAGTTTTCATTCAATTATATGTGCTATGGTTAACTATACAAGGTTGGAAGGAAAAATGAGACACCCATGATAAATAAGGAAGCTTACTTGAACTAAGTGTATCATAACCATACTTTCTTATATGGAGTTTGAAGGAAAAATAAGACAACCATCCCAAAATGAGAAAACATGTGTAAAACAAAGGTAAATTCACTTAAATTCAACGTATTGTCTGCAAATGTTGCTTGGCAGAGCAATTTACCTTGTCTATAACCACACTCTGGGTGTCTGAGACACCATAGTAACAAAATTCGTCTCAATATGCCTTGGCATCCTGGCGTATGGAAATAATTGCCATGTTCTGGGTATAAACGCGATAAATCCTGATCAACCATCTTTTCCATCTCCGCATTGCGAAAAAAGCGACTCCATGTACTGTCTGCATATGGAGGCCAAATTAATATTATTGTCAACACAGATATAGTTCAATGGCAAGAGACAGAGAGGATTAGATACTAGAAATCTACTAATATCAGTAAGTAATATGTATTTCAAGGTTTTGAGGCAACATTGTAACAAAATATGCAACAATTTACTAGCTTGACTTTTCTATCTGCTCCCTCTTCACCTCAACAGTTTGTTGATTGCCATTATTTCTTTGTTTAACCTTTTCATGGGTTTGGTTGCCACTAAATGAGCCGGGAGCATTGCTATATTCCTTTAGAGGGGGATACATATATTTACAAAATCTTGGAAAATAGCAATAGATATATAATCTGTCAACAAATAAAAGGATACCAGAGGATGAGGCTCTTGTTAAACCAATCTCAGGAAAGGTGAAAGGAAATATTGTACATGTGCATTCAAGATATCTAACTTGCTCCTACTCAGTAAAAAGGAATTTATGAAAGTTTATTGGCTAAATGAGGGATCTGTAACCAGATATAGATTTATCTACACGTAAAGTGCAGGAATGGAGTGTGAGAAAATATGCTTAGGTTTACCTGGATTTTGTGAAAGTGGGTTATCCATGACAAGATCGGGCGAAGCACTTCCATCCTTTGGATTATGAGGATCAACCAGGAGGCGCCCTCTCAAACTGGCATACCTGACAAGATTATAAACAGTTAGTGTTAAATAAGTTACACCCCCCAAAAAAATTGCAATTAGCTGAACAAATATGCAATTGTTTTTAGTGCACAATTATGACATACATCAAGAAACAGGTGGATCTAAAATTCATTCCTGGCAACACTATACATGATCATCGGCAGCCAAACGCAAAATCCATAATCCATAATTTATGCAAACAACCCTCAATGCCAAACAAAGACACGGCTTTATTTTCTTTTCATTTCAGCCAACGAAACAATACTTTGATATAAGATGATTGTATCCCCCATTATTTAATTTTTTTTTTTTTTGCAAGGTGTGCTAAACAGCTACATTATATCGTTAAGTTTATCATCAATACTTAGGAAGTAATTTTAAACAGGGTATAACTTTGGCTAGAAGACCTGTAACAATCAATAAAGCTCTCAAATAGGCACCAAATTTGAGGAATACAATCATACACAAAGGCCACAAATTGAAATTAAACCCCAAAAAACAATGTATTTTAATTTACATTCTCGTTAAAAAACTATAAACTAATAATAAGGTATGACTATTAAACTAGCCTTACCTCCTTCTAGAATTAGCGGTGGCACGACGAAGATCATCAATTGAAGAAGAAGAAGAAGATGGCAATACCCCAAGATTTATGCGCCACTGCAAACCTCTAAGATCCCCGAATCGCCGAATCTCTGGCGCCGATCCCGGAGAAGGGGCGTCGAAGATTAAAGACGACACAGATGACGATTCCGGCAATGGTGGATCCATCACAGCCGGTGGCATGATTATCCGGCAACCCCACGCCGACCCAGATGCTCAAAACAAACGAGAATACAGAAAAACACGAAAAATCAACTAAATTTGTCCCAATGTCCGAAGCGGGACTTTGCAAAAGGTAACAATTTAGCTTAATTGCTTTCTGGGAAAGCGAAGATTGGAAATGTGGGCCACGCAAGGCGAAAATGTTGAAGGAGAAATGTAATTTTATTGTGGGGGATAATAAAGGAGAGAATTTTGGAGAAAAAGGTGAGTGAATTAGGAGATAAGAGAGTGGACAGAGAAGGAAAAATGATTGGGAGAGTTGGAAGTTTGTTCCACTGAAATTCTGTTTCTCAATCTCTCTGTCTTTCTTCCATTCTTTCTGGTAGGAGAGAGAGGGGGAAAGAGACAGAGAGAATAATAAGTTTTGTTTGTGCAGGAAATAGACAAGAAGAAGGGAATGGTGTATGTGTGTTGGGGAGTAAGTTGTGATGAATTGGAGGGTAAATTGAGCTGTAAATTTTATATCATGTTCCTTTTCGACTCTTCCAGTGGAAATTACCAATCTTTTTTCTGTTACCTAACTTACCTTCTGGTAGATCATAGTTACTATTTGTTTTTATATACCAAATAATAATAATATTCAGTATATGTCTTGATATTTAGAATTGTAAATTTATAACTCACCTGTGATTAAAATTGGATTAATGATAATTTTTAACAATTTATATAAGTTTATAAGATGAAATTTCAATGTAAGTTTTTAATAATTGGTTATTTCTTGCCTCGGTATCATATAATTATTTTATTTTATCAAGTTGATCCAATATATTTTTTATTTTAAAGAAAATTAAATTAAAAAACAATCGGACAGAATAATATCTATCTTTTTCATTCTGACCACCAAACATTTTTTTAATTTATTTTACGGTTAAAAAGTTTTAAAGTCTTGCCCTCTTTTTTCCTCAGATTTTTATCATAATGGTATGTGAGAAACTGATTTTTTTTTTTTTGAAAATACGACTGGGCATTAAGAAATGACATTTTAATAAAAAGTTTTAGACTTAATTATTTTTTAATTTGGATTAAATGTACTTTTGATTCTTAAATTTTTGTTAAAATCAGTTAAATTCTTCTATTTTAAAATTAAAAATTGATTTTTCATTTATTTCTATTTAAATTCTTATTTTCTATTAAAATAATTGAAGTTTATAATAGATTTAAGACATGAAACAATTTTAAAAGTTTAGAAGTAAAAAAAAATAAAAATTGAAGAAGTTTTTTTTTTATATTTGGTAAAACATCATATTTTAGTATAAAATTTTAATATTTTAATCAACTTAGTAAAAAAAAATTAAGAAGGTGAAATAATACGCAGTCTAAATTAAAAGAAAAAAAGTCTAGAGAGAAATTAAACTATTTTTTATATACATAAACTTTAAAATCAAATCACAAATAACGTATTCAAACAAAACTTAACATACATTTGAACACCCTTGTGCTGAGTTTTAATAAAAAAAATATAATAGTATAAAGTGCAGGTTATTCCTAAGCATTAATAATACTAAGTTTTTTAAAATTTTATAAATTATTATGAATAGGAAACATTGAGATACCCTTAAATAAATAAACAAGAAATGAGTACACTAAATATTATAAAATCACGTTTCTAAAATTTAATATTTGTATAAAATATCATGATTTAAATATATTTTTAATCTTTTAGTTATTTTTTATTTGGCTATCCAAATTAAAATTTTCATTTCTTAATCCTCCAATTTCATAAATTATCTCTTTTAATTTCTTGATATAAATATTATTTAAGGTTTTTTTTTATGTTGTCACAAAAAATATTTAATTAAACAAATGTCACATGCGTTCATTTAAATAACGTGAATTTTTATAAATCTAAGAAATGTTTAAATATATTTTTATTTTCTTAAATTTGGGTCAATTTGTTTTATGTCTTTTAAATTTGAAATTGTTTTTTAATCCATACATTTAAAAGAATAGCTTATTTTAGTTTATCATTTTACATCACAAATGAAAAATACAAGTTACCATTTATCATATGTATAATTGAACCATATGTCATTAAATATGTCATTAAATAATACATGTTGTGAAACTACAGTGTTGAGTTAAAGGATAAATAACTTAAGAAATATATGTACAATACAATTAGTCAAACCTTCACTTGCTAAAGTTTGGAGTCCTTAACATGTGTTTGGAAGATGTAAAAAGAGTTATGTGTCTTCTTGTAAGTCATTTATAAGAGTATATGAATGTTATTTCAAGACAAATTACGAAAGACAGTGATTGATAACAGTGGAAAGAGATGCAAATGATCAATACTTACCTTTAGCTATTGCTGATGTGGAGACAAAAACCAAAAATAATTGGAGATGATTTTTGAATTTATTACTTGAAGACATTAGAAATATTAAAATCAATAAATGAATCTTTATTTTAGACTAGTTGAAGGTGAGTTGTTGAATTGGCTATTGATTTCATTTATGTTGTTAACCTTAAAGTTTTCTTACTAATATTTTTTTATTTTTTTTACTATATATGTAATACATAATAACTTGTATTCTGTTTGCTATATAAAGTGAGAAATAAAAACTATTTATTTTCGAAAATATAGGAATTAAAGAAAAGTAATCTCAAATTTAAGGAATAAAAACATAAATTGATCCAAATTTATAATAAAAAATATATATTTTTAATTTATAAAATTTCACTTCATTTAAGTCAAACACACACTACATTTATTCAATATTCTCCCGTAAAGTTTTTAACAAGATCTACATGGATGAACTAAAATCAACGATTTTTAAAATTAAGAACTAAAAAATGGAAATTTTAATTTGAAGAACCAAATTACAAAATCATCTAATTTGATTGTAAAAAATATATTTAAGACAAATATCATTTGTGCAATAATTTTGTACATTTTTTTATAATCAAGATAGATAGAAAAATAAAATAAGAGCTTGCAGGGGCATATTCTTTTTTGGGTGCTCTTAAATGCTTCTAGTTGTTATTGTTGTGCCTCTCATCGGCTTGCAGCGTGGAATTTACGGAAATTATGAGCCAGAGAAAAATAAAAAGGTAAGGGCCAAATTTGCAAATAAAAATGATGAAATAAATTTGTAATATTATAAGCCACAATGAATCAAACTTTGTAAAGCCATCGCTGCAGTGATTAAATCTACGCATTTACATTATTATTAAATTGAAACTATTGAATGAAAATCGAACTGTTTAGGTTTTAAATACGTCTTCTAAATATTATTTTGAGATAAAGAATTATTTGATCTGCATCTAATAATTCTGATTTACTAAAAGTATTAAAATATTTAACCTAGGAGATCCGGATCCAAGGCATCTATTACCTTTTTAAAACTAATGATTTCATTCTCATACAAGAAAGTTACGTGTCACCCACAACCGAATCATTGTCATTCATTTCCAAACCTGGTTGATTTACTATTAATTCTCCAATATGATGAGGTTTCTAAATTTTGTTCTTTCATTAATTCATTTAGATAATACCTTAAGAGAGTAATTGCATAAAGATTACTATTTAGTTGACATTACAGTTAGAAGTGAAAATAAAATAAATTTTGCTGTCCGATTTATTTAAAATATTTAAGATTTAAGTTTGTTTTTTTTTTTATTTTTTTTAAGTTTAGTTTGACTTTTTCAAACTTAATTTAATCTATTACTTAAAATTTTTACAAAATATGACGTATCTTAAATCAAGTTATAACCAATGAAAATTAAAATTATATTACTTGAGATATGAGACAGAAGTAGAAATAAGTTGGTAGATATTAAAATAGTAAATTTTAATTTATTTATATGAAATAAACTTATTTTTTTAAGATTCGATATAACTTTCCTGATAATTTGTTTTGTAATAAGATTTTTAAATAAAGCTCCTTCACTACAAACTTGATTTCTTACGTATATTAATTTGCTTAATATTTAAAAATATAAATAAATATATAACTTTAGTATATTATAAAAAATAATATAATAATTATTTTAGTAATAAAAATAATATAATAGTAAAATTAACAAAAATGATATTTATATTTAATTAAATAGTCCAACCTATTAAATTTAAAAAACCTAAATTATGACATTTTAATATAAAAATCTCATCATGTTTTATTTCGTAAAAATATCTAGACTGTCCTGCTCATATATAAGTTGAGTTATGTACCCTCGAACAGTCTCAACTATTTCCACCCACCAATTAATATTTTCCTCAACTTAATCTTGGTTTCGAATACGCTTTTTTTTTTTAAATAAACAAATACGCTTTTTAATTAAAAAGGTATACATAGATAAGTTGAAAAATTCAAAGGAAAAAAATAAAAGAAAGAAGTTGAGCGCGCCTGAAGGAATAATAGCATCTGAGAAAGGTAGATGGACTACGGATCTATCGTATCGTAGTTTAGGCAGTTATATTGATACTGACACAATACCTACTTCGTATCTTTGTATCTTCTCTTTTTGTTTGAACTCATCCACTTGATCAAATATCAAATATAATACCATAATTAATAATTAGAAAATAAAAAAAAAAACAGTTGGGCGCGTATTACATACGTAATTCTTCTGGATATCGCGAACACACCAATGTTGAGAAAGAGCCACCGTGGTCCATGCAAGCGAATCCTGCACAAACTTTTCATCACTATCACACATGATTATCGTAGGTTAGCACATATCGCATTCACTGAACCCACTTCATTATTTCATTTTTCAAACATTTATCGATGCCCTAACTCTAAATGCTGTTAAATATTAATTAGTTATTAACTATATGATGTTTTAAAATTATTTATTGAAAAATTAATAATCAATAAACATTTCATAATGTACTTTAAACAGCACTATACTCCGAAAGATAGTGCATCACCACATCCTAATGGCATGTTCTTACTTACGTGAATATGCACTTTGATGGTTCGGATTGCTACTTAGAGCTTCCACTTGTTTCTATTGTAATGGGAAGGTAGCTTACCTCATCAAAATTCAAATTGACCAATCACGGTGTTGGAGAAGATTTACTGAGACATTCTTCGAATTTTTGTTTCGACTAACTCAACATAAAAACTTAACTAAAAGTAAGAGTTATTTTCTGTTTATTTATATATATATATATTATTTTTATCATATTTTTAGTGAATGTTATTTTTTTACACATTTTCCTTATGATAAAATTTGTTAATGAATTATCAAAAATATAACAACAATTGTTAAGAAAAAAGTAGTATAATTCCATTTACTGGATAATCGGTTTATTTTTGCTAGCAATATTTTTATTCCACGAATGTAGCACAAGGATTACTTCAATTCACCAAAACAAAACAAAAAACATGAGCATTGGTCGTGATTATACCACTCAATGATTACGAAAATTTACGTGCACATAAAGGAGCTTTCTTTTAACCAGGAAAAGAGTTGGCCTGGCCCATTTCTCAGTTTTTAATTTCTTTCACTTCACTTGCCTTCATGATCAATTTTGACCCAAGCATGAATATATTAAAAACCTAGACAACACATGGAAAACTAACAACAATCATGTATAAATTTTGAACCAATCAAACATCATCAAGCATGTATAAAAAAGGACTAATCAGAAGCAGTTCCTCCTCCTATACAACACATGGAAAAGCTGAAAACATTTGGAGCGGCAATATCAATTAAAGAGCTACGCGCTTACAATTAAGAGGCACTCTTTGAAGAAAAAACAAATTATGAATTAGCTAGTTTCGGACAAGTTGCATAAAGTCTTATATTTAAACAATTGTTTAATTTAATTTGTCATCATTGAATGCCACTAACTAGAGACATGTTCAACGTACGACTTTGCATTGGAATGATAGTGCTATATATTGCCAAGTTTTTTTATCTTCACATCCCGAAACCTCACAAATCCTTTCTAGCTCCCTGGTATTATTGGAGAGATAGATAGCGTTCATTTTTGTAAAACATTGTTGAAGTGATATCCCTAAATTAAGATAATCCCTTTCAACTACGACAAATTAATAAATAGGTTATCACCACTTTAAGTTTTAAACATCTACTTCGAAGAAATATAAAACTCATGATCATTAATTTATGGCTGAGTATAACCTAATACGTGCCACAAGCCCCACAACTATAGTCAAGCAAGTTGTCAACGCTATAAAATTAACAAGGAATCACTAGCGGTAATAGTTGTAGAATTATCATTTTATTTTCTTGATCTACTAGCCATTCAATTCTCCTTTCATCAATCAACTCCCTAGACACACATAGAAAGAGAGGAGAGTGAACAAGCAATCAATTTATATTAGTGCAAACAAAAATTATCTTCCATTGTTGAATAAATTTTTTATCAAATAATTATATTATAAATTATAAATTTTATTATTAGATTGAAAGCTTTTTTTTTTATCGGTCTTCATATACATCATATTTATAAAATTTCAGATTATTCTATATCTATTTAGCACTCCATATAGATTTTTGAATTATATGAAAACAAAAATCATTTTATTATTATTTATTATTTTTTTAAAATTTAAACAAACCAATAAATCATTATAATTTAACAATTTAAACAATAAAAATTACATGCTACATAAAAAGAATAAATTTAATAATCACATGTTATCTAGTGGTATAAAAATGTTAAATTGTACACTCATGTAATTCTCTCCTCATATATAAGAAAGTAATTTATACTGACGTAAGACTTACTATATTATTGTTTTATTCAATAACTTCGAGATGTAGTTTTTTATTAATTTAATCATTAACTAATTAATTATCTATATACTTTAATTGTTCATCTCAAAAATTTTTTTTTACATATCTTAGCTAATAATAACAAGACTCACATGAAAAAAATCACCCAATCACAAAACATTTCCAGTCCATTTTATCTTCATTCTAGTGAGAGCAAAACCCTGCTCTCATTCTTGATTCATCGCTAGTTTCATGTTTTTTTCACTCAGTTTCCAATTCTATAGGTCAAAGCATTCTTTGGATAGAAGTAGAAACGTAATGTAATAATGTCTTGCGCACTGTTTTTGTGTCAAATACTGCCTCATGCCGATCTTGGATTCTTGGTTCGGATTCAACTCACCACGTGTGTTCATTTGTCCCTTTTCTAACTAACAAACTATATCACGTGTGATCTTCTGCCACATATATATCACTAGAAGTATTAGTCTTAATATATATAATCGAAATAACTAACGTAAGATTTTATATAATAATTTTACTGATCTGACGTTGGATTCCGGATAAAATTATAGTAAAGTATACCTTGTCACGTCTAGCGGGACAAACCGACGAGTTTGAACAAACAGCCAAGTGAATGCTTCCATGATGCTACTTTCACTCTTTCAGTGTGCTAGCTAACTGGCGCGTGAGGGTCCTTATCACAATTTAATTTTATTATATTTATTTCTATGAAAGCATCTACTCTTGTCAAACCGTGTGTGTAGAAAGCATCTACTCTTGTCAAACCGTGTGTGTATTTATGTATACCTCTAAAGGTTGCAATCATTTTCATGTCCCAAAATAATATCGCAAGTGATATCGGTTCAGGGGACACACATTCGGCCACCAAATGAGGTGAGCCTTACAAGTTCAACCCATGTCATTATCTGTTCCAAAGTTATTCAGATGGTAGAACCTGGTCAGGAAACATGGGTATGTGCCTGTAGTCTTGGCTCTGCACATAGAAGTGCATGCACAAGAACACATTTCCATACTTGACCCCAAATAAATAATAATTCACCTATTGATTAAATATTAATTGCCAGTTAAAACATTTGGGTGCAGGTATAAATGATTCTATATGGTGGAATAACTTTGAAAGAAGGGGCTATGTTGTATCATCAGAGAAAACTGTATCAACCGGCCAGTTCATTGTTCCAAGTAATTTTTTATCTCTTCAGTTCTTAAATTAGAAGAATCCCTTATTGTGAAATTTTCATGATCTCCTTTCACTTCAACCAGGCTATACCCTGGCTCTTTCCTTAATCTACCACCTTTCTCGCATTTGTAACATTATTCCACACCCCGTCTGAAGCATATATAAATTTGATAATAAGACATAAAGTGAAGTAGTAACAGGTTGAACTTCAAGAAGCTGCTTAGCCATGCGTTCCCCTATGACCATGTTCCATGCACCCGACATGTTGATAGCAGGCTCCCAAATACAACAGGATCCTTCCAATGAGGAAACTTCTTCGTGTACTCTTCTGTCTCAGATAATCTTCCAGCCCGTTCAACCATATCAATAAGGCATGTGAAATGTTCGACATTGGGGGCAACCCCATAAGCTTCTTCCATAGAATTAAAGTATAATTCACCCTTTCTCACCAACCTGAATGGTTACAACCAATTAATACTCCAAAAAATGCAAATGAATCTGGTTTTAGCCTTGTTATTTTCATCTGCTCAAAAAGTTCTATTGCTCTCTCACCTAGCCCATAATTTCCAAAGGCAGTAATAGTGTTCCATGGGACAAGATTGTGGTATTGAATACTTTATAACCTAATAAAAATTGAAATTTGCGAACAAAAAAAAAGAAACTCATAAAAAAATAACATATCCGTACTTCACTCAATATTCTAGTGCACAAACACAAAGAGAGGCAATACAGTAATATTCCCTTGCAGCACCCGTGCAAGCCCACTATGGAGGCGCACTTTACACAATATAAAAGGAAAAAATTAAAGAGCATAAGACATCATCCAAAATTTCACAAGTTTTAGTCTTTCATTTTCTTTCTCTCTCCTTTGAAGTCTTTAAAGCTTCTTGAGTATTTATTGTTATTTGATCGGGCTAAGGGTACAACAATAGTGAAGGAATAAAATTCTTTGTTCCTACAAATTTTTTGCTAAACCCTCTTTAAAGACTTGTGGTGTAATTTATGATTAAAATATTCAATCTTACTTTAAATGTAATTTTCTGGTTTCCATTCCCTCTTTAATTAAATTGTTTTTTTTACTTCAATATGCATGTAAAACAATAATAAACTTAAATCAACTAATTAACGGTGATCATATTATAATTAGTTTGTAAACTTATAAAATTATTAGATTTAGAAAAATTATATTACCAATATTTTTTTAAAATTTCTAATTTAATTAATTATTAATCAGTCTTTATATTCTTAATGTTTGCTTGAGTATATATTTCTATATAATTAATTAGAAACCATTTTAGAGTAAAGAATATTGAGAGCACTATAAATTAAGAAGTAAATTCATTAAAAAGAAAATATAATAAATTTAGAAAGCTGCATCAAATTATGATTGAGAAAAAAAAGATGATTCCTTAATTCAAATTTAAATTTCAAATTCCTTATATTTATTTTATTTTTAAATCAATTTATTTTCAAACCCTTAAAATTCCATTTGCCTAAAATATACAAGAATTTTTTAAAATTGATAATATATCCTTAGGCGAATTCATAAGCGCATCACATATCCACTATAGAGTATTATTAATTCTTACCTCCCAACATAGTCTTGTTCTAAATAGATAACCATGAATTTGCTTGTCATGTTAATAGAAGCATGCCAGGCACAAGCAGCAAGGATGATAGTAAAAGTGAAGTCATCTGGCCTTATACTACGTTCCTTCATCTTCATCATCTCTTCGAAAAACCTCAAATATTTTGCTTGATTATCACAATGGGAAAATGCAGAAATTAGAGTGTTCGGAATGACATCTTTGTCTTTGATCAATCTGAACGCCTTCTCCACTTCTTCCACTAAATTAGACTTTTGCATACATTTTCATCATCAAATTTCTATTAAGAGGGGTGGAGTCCAGTTCAAGTTTTATAGCTTTCCAATGCAATGACATTCCCATTCTCGAATCATCTATCCAGGTGCAATACCCCAACAACCCCACGAAACTAAAACAATCAGGAACAAACCCTTGGAGCATGAGCTTGAACACTCCAAACCCTTTCTTGGTTCATGATTCTCTACAAACCCACTGATCAGAGCGTTATAGGAAACAAAATTTTGCCTTAATGAATTGGCACGCACTGACAAAGCATCACTACAATGACCACATTTCATATACATAGTGATAAGCGAAACAAAGGACACAAATGCATACCCAGATTTTAGAGCTGAGCATGAATCTGTTGCCCCAGCTTCAGTGCCATGAGGCTTGCACAAACGCTAAGGACACTGGCAAAGATGTACTCATTGGGCATGAGTGGCATCTGAGAGAACAGGTGGAGAGCCATCCCATACTCCCCCCACATTGATCATAACTAGATATCATAGCAGACCATGACACTATATTACGTTGAGACATTTCATCAAACACCCTGCGCTCAAGAAAGACTTGGCCACACTTGGAGTACATGTTGAGGACTTGGTTTGAGGTGAAGACATGGGATTGCAACCCTTTCTTAAGCACAGCAGTGTGAAGGCAAAAATTCCTTCGTTTTGGAGCACTGCTTAAAAAGGGTGCCAATGGTTTCCAATATCATTGGAGAATGTAGAATCAGTCAGTATGTTATGTTATAGTGGAAAATTTCGAATGAAAATCATTGTTACTAATTTTCATCAACATTATACAATTCTTGTGCAAACTTAGGTGAACCCCAATAACCGTTTATGATTATGTTCCGTTGCCTAATTTAGTTTTGCTTTCTAAAATTGATCTATTGCATGTGTCATACAACAATTTTAGACCTTAATGTGCAAACGTGCGTGACTCTACTTAACAAATGGGCCAACAGGCCCATTATAAAGGATGTTCCCTCACTTAACATGAAATGGTGGGGCCTTCACCCAAATGAATGATTGGGCTGACACCAAGTTTAGTTTCAAGGCATTCTACATACACCTCTCACTATCAGTTCATTTAAAACGACTTTTTAGCAAATAGTTGAGAAAGCAATGTCTTCGGAGGTAAATAAATCCATTCCCGTGACATTAACAGAAGGGACAAAATTAATGTTCATTTAGGTTGCTAGTTTTAGAAAAATGATTTTTTTAATCATCTTCGTGAATAAAAACCTTAAAAAACAATTATTTTCTATAAAATAATTTCAACCAAACTTGCACAGCAAAAACATAGAAAAAGGAGTAGAAACTGCATTGGTATAAACTTTAAGGGATTAGTAGCATATAGAGTATAAGTTGATTTTTTTTTAAATTACCTTCTATTAAGAATCCATTATATGGGCCTTAAAGAAACAAAAAAGAATCCATTTTTATATGGTTTAGACGTTTAGCTAAGCACAATATATGTTGAAGATCGATCGCTATTCTGATGTTTAGCTACTGAAATATAATGGCACTCATTGTAGTATCTTTCTTTGATATTTTCCTAGTTAATGAATCAGGGTAATTGTGATTTGATGGGTCCTCAAGGAGTTTGGAAGTGGAGAATAAGGCCAAATGATAAACACTAGTAACAATAAAGACATTACTTTCTCCGTGATTCTTTCAAATTAAAATAATGAAATTCAGAGCCCACCTCTCCATGATGGATGGATTAATTATCACAACTATCTAAGCATGGACCATATATTAAAAAAAAGGTTAAAATCCTCAATAGGTACTAGCTAGGGATTGCATTAACTTTTATTCAGTGAATTAATCATTCAACAATTTCAATGGCTCGTCCTCATCTCATCCATGATACAACAGTGATCAAAACCATGACTCGTGAAAATCCCTAAAAGGGGTAAATGTGTACAAAAAGTGAGATGATTTGGGGTGATTATGTGTCCTTAACTGGCATCAAAAAGTCTAGTGACTTTTGTCACACTGACAACCACTTTTGTCACCATTCATAACAGATGAATTAGTGCAAGTCCTTTTCAACGAATCCATCAACGATGGGATTGGGGCATCCTATTACACATGGGTAGAAACTGCCAATTGTGACCAAAAAAGTCACCAAAACGTTTTATCAATAACAGTGGTTCCTATTGCAGTTTCCCATATTGCACTTATATTTATTAATCATACTACTTTGAATTCTAATAACTAATAATAGTTTTCTTACCAGCAGACAGCTATCAATAAACTGGCAAGGTAGAATACTAGAAAGTATAACCTTCTTTTTTATAATTCTTTTCTTTTTCCCTCTCTTTCTGGTCGTCAAAATTCAAAGGCATTGGTCCATTGAAGTAAAAAATTCATCCTTATATTTTTAATATAAATATACATTTTAATATAAATACATGACTCAAATTATTTAGACGTATTTTAATTAATTTCAAAGATTTAAAATAATTTTATCAAATCAAATAAGTACTAAACATTTATACATGCAATGATTTTTATTTTTTCCGTTTAAAGATAGCTGGCTATTGATTATTCAAAGCATATTATACGGTATGGATATAGTCATTATGATGACAAATTTGTGAATGTGGTGGCTGATCTTTGACTAGACGACATTGATGAATTTGTAACATTATAGATTCATCCAAAATTGATAACATGTAGTGCCCATAACAGAATTTTGCATCGGTTTGTGTTTTTGATGCAATATATGTTCCCATGACATTACACGAGTTGGATCACGTATGAATAATGATTCATATTTTGGAACCGTCCAGTTTCATTTTTCTCTCATGGATCGATAAGGGCATCTGTGATCACATGTGGTGTATAAGAATAAAGACAAGGCTAGTGGGTCTCCCAACATGTGCAATGCAGAAAGCAACAACCTTCACCCAATAAACTTCACTTCATCTCAACATTTCCCGTTTTTCTATTCCCAACAACACAACATAATCGACTCTTTCATCTTTACTTCTGCATCTTAATTTCTTTCCTTACCTTACAAGTTCCACTTCCACCACAACACAACTATATATAATAATAATCCATAAAAAAAATAATATTAGAAAGGTATTTTGTGGGTGTTTTATGTATACATGCCGTGGGACCATACTTGCTGATAACATGCAAGCTACTGAAAATGACTTCAAAGACCTTATCCTAATTCCTAATAGACATTGTTCCAAGGGATGATCTCATCATTCATTTAACTTTGTTTGAATAAACCTTTTAATAAATATTTATAACAAAAATTTTAACTTATATATAAATTTTTATTTAATTTTTAAAAATTAACTTTAACTTATATATAAACTAATTTTAATTTAAAAAATAATATTTTTATTTTTATTTTTTCTCTTATAAATACAATTTTATCCAAAAAAGAGCATGCAAAACAAACGGTCATGCTACAACGTCATTTCCATTTCTCTTCTAAACATAATATACTATTTTATTCATGTTTAATTAGTACATTTATCTTTTATTATTTGACAACTCTAAATGTCAACCTCACAACACCAATTAAATTTTATACATTTTACATATGACATTATTTAATCACGAATTAGCTTGTCGATGATTATTATTTCAGTATGAAAATAATTTTCATGAAGATTCAAAACGTTCATACTTACTGATAATCAAGTTAATACTCGTAAATAGCATTTATTCACTAAAAGTGGTATAAACTATAAAGTGGTATATTATGTAAAAGAAAACGGTGGTATTTATATTTCTTTTCCTTGTTCAACCATTTTCCCATATGGTAATTCATATTTATTTTCCCCGATTGCCATATATAAATCGATGCCTTTAAGTACATAAAATATAGATGAGGGAAAGTACACGTGTATGATAAAAGATGGCAAAACTTTTTTGTCTTCAGACATCTTTTAACCGTGGAAGACTAATTTTTTGATGAAGGATACAATTATCTAGTATTGTTGGTTAAAAGATGGCAAAACTAAATGTGAAGAATTAAGAGACATTTTTGTGGCATTAGACAAGATGACAATTACCAACCACTCCATGACAAATTAATCAATTAATTAATTCGTAAAGCATCCTTGTTGCTTCCAAAAATAGTTTATGGCTTTTCGTTATTATAGTACTCAATTTAAACAAAAATTCTAGATATAATTAGTAACTAAATTTGTGATTTAGTTTACATAGATTTATTTCACGTTGTGCCATCATGTTTTAGAAGAATAAAATGTCAATCTTGCCATACTTAAAAGAATAAATGCTATTTATAGTTTATACTGCTCATGTAACCATGTGATTATAATTATAGGAAGCAGCATATTATGAACATTTACCAGCGATGCTTTTAATAACTTAACATAGTATTTATTATATTTGTGTAAGCCTAACAACACAGAGATCACAAGAACTAGCATAGATGATTACAATAAGCCTGAAATAGTGAAATGTGAGAGAATGCATTACTATTAGAAAAATAAATAAATAAATCAAAAGTAAAAAATTGGTGTGGTCCAATATCATGCACTTGGGGGAGGGGCCAATGAGTAAAATTTCCACTGCAATAAATTGTTAGTACTATTATTTTTATTATTCTCAGTGAAAGAACATATATGATATGATATGGCGTATCCTATGCCTTGTAAAAAAATATTCAAACTAGTAACCGTCAACTTTGAACATTAACATAAAGCTTTTGACTCTCAAGATTATTAAATAAATCTTCATGAAACATTCACATGGACAAAGTTAGAAAATATACATAATCGATAGCACCATAATGATTATAGTCCTCATTGTTTAATTTGCAGTGGCACGAACGTAATCAAAATCATATTAGAGTAGTGACAAAACGTAAAATCTATTTTTTTTTTTACTAAGGTGCTAAGATTTGGAGTTCACTTGTTTATTAATGTTTCCCATCGATTTAAAGGATGATTCATGTACGCGGCAATGAAAATAATGAAAGGGTGCCCCAGTCAGATGACGGGGAGTATGACTAATTAATATTAATAAACTAACACTAATAACATAATTATTATCTAAATAAAATAATATTTTTTTTTAGGCAGAATAAATATCAATGGGATTCGATGTCAAATTCTTAAAAAATAAATTGAATTATTAAAATAAGCTAATCAAAAATAAATATTCCATATGATTAATTCATTAAAAGTTTGACTATTACATGATTTGATTATTATATAAAAAATACTATCTTCACTTTCTTTATATCTGTCACTTTTGAAGAAGAAAATCATTTCTATTTATCTATTATTTAAAAAAAAAAGATGTTATCGACTATTATTTTTAATTATACCCTTAAAAAAAAGAAAATAATATGTAAAATTTGAAAATAATAAATAAGAGAGATGAAAACAAACTAAGAATTATTTTTCTTAATTTATACGCTGCTATAGCTTTAAACATTTAAAAATAAGCAAAAAAATATTATTTTTAAATAATTAAATATAGACTCTTACTTAAATTAGGACAATTAACTTAATGAAATGTTGTTAATATATATCACTCAATAAATCCCAGAAAAATTCAACCTAAATGAGCTCGACCTAAAATGAGCCTTAATAATCATCGGTTTAGGAGATATCTTGGACCAAATCTAAAGACACTATGATACCTCTAAATTGTTAAGACTGTCTTTCATATCTTGACTTATACTTATGACCAAATAATATGTAGTTTAAGAAGTATCTCATCATATATTAAAAGATGCATTCTCACCTGAAAAATGTAATGGAATTTCATTAGTCACATTTCACTTTTGATAAAAGATTTGGGGGTATTTCTTAAACGTTTATCTAATTCATAAATTACAATCATTTAAAGATTTGTTGATTTCCCTTTAAAACCTAGCCCATACTTAAGAGATCACCTGATTTCGGTAAATATTAATCTCAAACACAATCTTTTGCTTACACCCGTAAACACCAAAGTTACTCAAATTTTAAGATATATACCATAACTAATCCATAATTATTCTATTACTGTCTCCAACTTTCATTAACTTAAATTGGAGCCTATGTAGATATCACTGCCACAACTGCAATATTCCATAACATCCCAATGAATCCTCCAACAATTGTCGCCTCAAAGATTATTTGTAGAAGAGTATAATTAGGACATTGACCCTTTATTTGAATCCACCTCGATCAAAATCATTTTTTGAAGATAGTAATATATAGTGCGTTTGGATACAACCAAAATCACGGTGGCTATCATAAAATCACGTAAAAACATGATTTTCCCACAACAACAATGATTTACTTCATAGTCGCAATGTAAATAGAAATAAAATCTATAAATTTAAGTTATACAACTATATACACACAGTCAAAATTAAAATTTATTTAATGATTACATAATTATTTAAACAAAGATATATATATATATATATATATATATATATATATATATATATATATATATATATATATATATAATCTTAATTATTTAAATATAATTTAATTATCTATATTTGTAGTTATCTTTTCTTTTTGTTATATATATTGTGTTGTGTGTGAGTCTTTCATTTTTACACATGTTTGGAAGTGAAATACTCTATCTAGTTTTTATACAAGAAACAAGTATATTTTTTATCTTAATTATAAGAAACATAAAATTACTTTTAAATGTATTAATTATTAATTTTTTTATACTTTTATTTATTATAAAATTAATGAGACACCACTAATTCTCTATATTTTTTATTCATAAAATTTTGGGTCCAGTGACACTTCAACCACCACTTGTTGGTATTGCTATGTTCATCACTCATTCTCTGTGCGACTGGGTGTATTCAATAACCTATTAACAATATAAGTTATTGGTAAAAAAATTATTCTTTGAATTAGGAAGAATATCATTAAATATAACTATAACTTAAATTATTTAATTTTATAAGTGTTTTAAAATAATTTAAATTTATAATATTATTAATAAAAATATTTAACTTTAACTATTTTAATGAATTAGTTATTTATTTCTTACAAAAAGATTTGGAGAAAATATTATCCTTTGAA